>CM067364.1:73516638-73641638 GCA_034401795.1 Chaetoderma sp. LZ-2023a
ACGTGGCTGTAAAAGACACGTAGAAAAATGATGATCTTACAGAAGAGCCAGTTTACAATTTCTTAGAAGATGAATTAAAATTAGGACAGGATAAGTTTAGGACTCAGAAGACAGAAAGTTCAGTCGATTTTCCACTAAGCCCACTTGATTTAAGTCAGCTTGAAAATATGGTAAATAATGCTCCTGCCAAATGTTACTTAAGTAGCAATAAGCGTCACAAATAAGACAATAGCTCAGAATCTGAGATTGAAGTAAATGATATGGATGATGATACAATGTCAGTTGCAGAATCAGATGTGTCCATTCAAACACAGAGTTCCCAGATGAAAGATGAAATGGTAATGTACCGATCAGAAGGGGGTGAAGTGTTAGTGCCATATGTAACGGCGAGAGGCGTGAAATATCGTATACTGCGCCATGATTCTGATATTTTCAAATATGAATATTTGTCTGTGGTAGAGCTCGGAAATATTGAATTCGCAGGAAAATTAGGTAAATGGTCTAAGAAACGAGCTAAAAAAACCAAATCAAGTTAATCTAATGATGGCTGTTGTAAACATCATTTTACAAATTATGATTATCCGCACAATCAATTGCAGAGGATTAAATACCGAATTCAAGCAGCGCCACTTGCCTGAAGAATTAGCAAATGAGAGAGTTGATATTGCTTTTCTACAAGAGACCAAAATTAAAAAAACTGAAGTGTATGAATCTCTCAAAGATATTTCAAAAGGGCAGATTTTTTTTTTCTTTATCGCAAGATAATAGTGCGGGAGTGGCCATTCTTATCCTGCCCCGCTGTCTCAACTATGTTGACGTTATATCGTCGTCATCAGATACAAATGGACGATGGATTTGGGTATCAATTGATGTACTAAACACAAGTTTAAATTTGATGTGCCTTTATGCACCTACCTCTCATCAATTTCGCCGTGAATTTCTAAATGATGTTTCCACAATAATTCAAGACAGAACGCGTGAAAACCTAATTATGGGTGGTGACTTTAATTGCATATTAGACGAGGCTAAAGACAGAAACTCTAGGTCTAATTTTAATGACACATCGCATAATATTTTGAAACACATTTGTGAAAATAAAAGCTTGTTAGACACTTATCGGATTGAAAATCCAGAAGGCCAGGAATTTACTTGGTTTTTAACCGATGGAAGGTTAGCTTCAAGGTTAGACAGGATCTATGTAGAACGTTCATTGAAAGGTTACATGTGTAAAACTAACATAAAACCAGTAACTTTCTCTGATCACAATATGTTTTCCATCACATTAGACAATGCTGACTGGGTCAAACGAGGAGATGGATTTTGGAAACTTAATGTAGCATTGCTACGAGATAGTTGCTATCGCAAATGTGTGGAAAGTTGTTGGAGGTGTAGTAACTTAGCTACGTATAAAAGGTTACTCACCCAACAGAGGTCTTGAATCGGCCAGTGGAACCAGTGGCAGATGTGCACGGTTCAGGTTCCAAGGTACGACTGCCGGGCGTCCGTAGAAACGGCGGGAATCAGCTAGCCCGGCAGCCGCGAAACCCGAACTGCGGAATTGCGGGATACCGCCAGCACCACACTCTCCCCCGTTTATAAAAACATGCTTGTTTAATTAAAAATCTTATCTTTTAATTAAAAATCTTATCTAAAAATCTACTCTTTTAAAAATCTGCACACCATAAAAACACACAGGCATTGACACTCAACTGCTAAAGGTAGCATCAGAAATTGTCAATTAAAAGATATAGGTGTCGATCCATCTAGAAGGAAGGAGCGGTTAATAATAAAACAGATGGATAGATCAACAGATGCTGGACGAGGGCCAGCGTCACAGATTTAAAAATAGCATAGCATCCTAACTAAAATTAAGGACAGTGGTTTTCCACCACCGCAGAAAACTGACAGAATTGACAGAATTGCCGAATTGATAAAGAAGTAATAAAAAATAATCTCACATGAATTTAGTTGGAGTGTTATCTGAAATTAACTTATGTGAGATTCGAGGAAACGTATGAATATTGCAAATTTTTTAATTTAGTGAATATTTTTAACCTTAACATTTATGATATACCTCTTATATAACTGAAACTGATCTCAATCCACAAATTTAGGAAATCCGGAAAACCACTATCCCTATCACAATAAAGATATCTGAATGAAGCTAAGCGGAACGGATAATACAGCAGAAGAAAGAAACATATGAATTTGCGCTATGACTAATGCGCCAATTACTTCGCGCATTATGGAATGGTAAGCGCAAGAAATGCATCTGTACGATTTATGCAGTCTTTGCTCAATGCATATTATAAATATGCTGTCATATGCAAGACTTCTGCATTATAGAGTAATGCACATTATAAATATGCCTGAGTTATGCATTATAGAGTAATAATGCATCATTGCATCATTTTAACATGTAATTGCTACACGTTTAATAAATGAAATACCAGGTATGGCAATATATAATATGTTGGCCTAATATAAAATATCTGAACTGACCTATGTAGAATTAATATACCTGGGCTATCCTATAAAATATCTGTGCTGACCTACTAAAACTACATATAATATATTTGAGCTACCCTATAAAATATCTGAGCTGACAAATGTAGAACTGGCATTAAATAGCTAACCTATACAGGATTTCACTATACATAGATGAGTTTGCATCATAACATATGACGCATATACTTATAAAAGCGTGTACATGGATTTAATCCATATACACATAACAGAGAGCATTATTATGACCACACGTCATGACGGACAATAATTGCAGTTAACAATACAATGCGTATGATTAATGTGTAACAATTTACACATCATTTGACAACGCATATCTGTAATGTGCGATCAAGAAATGCGTAAATATAACCACGCATTACTACGCGCAATTATTCACGCGTCATTTGAAAAAATGCGTAATTATAATAACGCGTTCTGTGAGTCATACAGCGATAGACCCCTGTTGGTTTTTGGTATCTCACGGAGTATTATTGCTGGAAAAAGCCACTATGTGCTTATGTGTCCAACTAATTTAGTGTCCCAAACCTTACAAAGAATAGAACATCACGATTTTGCTGTTGCTGAAACTAAAACTAAGATGGAAACGGAACATAAGCCAATGATTATAAATGTTTTCCGGACAAGTTGAATGTCTTCAGTGTCATGCAGCATATTAAAATTTGAAGTCATAATTTCATATCATCTGGATTACAGTAATTCTTTTAATGTTGAATTACTGTTACCATTGTACATTATCACATTACTATTGTAGTACTGTACTACGACCGAAAAGCTAACTGCAGTCCGCAACAATACCATGACCAAATGAATCCGTAATAAGACGAAACCAGAGGAACGTTTATTCAGGTGGACAAGTAGGGTCCATGAAGACTTATATAGTCTAATTCACGAATGCTTAAAGATCATTCTAATACATTTCATAATCTAGGAACCTGTTAGGAAGACGGCACTGCCTTCCTGTTCGACTCTGAATGGTGTGAGTTTGGAGTTGGTCATCTCTAGGAGATGTGTGATGTATTTCCCCTCGGACCTGACACCTCATGCGCCTAGGGGAAAAGGTGTGATGCGGTTCCCCTCGGACCAGATACCTCATGCGCCTAGGGGACGTGTTATGCGTTTCTCCTCGGACCTGACACCTCATGCGCCTAGGAGAGTGATGCTGTGTTTGTGGGACGGGTAAAACAGAGTCGATATCTAGGTCATCTGTCAAAACAGCATCTAGATCATTATGCAGAATTGATGAGGATGGATCAATACCATATGAAATGGTTTCATCCGAATCCTCTTCAAAAATGGAAGCACGGTTATCATCAGATAACCTAAGGCCATTATCGGGGGATAATAAGTCATCATCATCGCCATGATCTTCAGAGCTTATAGCAGGTCTCATTCGCAATATCCAGAGAGGTAAATCACGATCTCTGCACAGCTTTAATCTATCATGGTGAACAACTAGTTCCCGGCGTTGGTTTTTGATACCAAACAGTGCTTCTGACAACTTTTTATAAATAATAAATGGACCAGTCCAAGGAGGTTGTAATTTACTGGACTGGCCTATTTTAGTTGCAGAATTAGCAAGATAAACTACATCACCAACATGATAGGCATGCTCATGCAAACGTAGATCATACTCTTTTTTCTGGCGCTTCTGAGCCATTTTAAGGTTATCCCATGCTATCTCATGAGTTTCATGCAACGTTTGCTGTAACTGTTGGACGAAGTCACTGGCATCTGAAGGGGCATTCTCTGTAGTCGCAGACACAGGGCATTTGTACATTATGTCAATAGGCTGTAGTATTTCCCGACCAAGCATCATCATGTTGGGAGTATACCCCGTCTGTCGGCTTACAGTAGATCGTATAGCTCCAGCGATGAAAGGAATACACTTGTCCCAATCTTTCTGTCTGTCATGCTCTTGCAGGTAACACCGTATACACTGCAAGACAGTACGGTTTATACGTTCAATCTGTCCATTCGAACATGGTCTATAAGCTGTGGTGCGTGTTTTTGAAATCTCCAGTAGATGGCAGAGTTCCTTAAATAGGTTGCTCTCAAAGTTACGACCCTGGTCGGTGTGTAAGAAATATGAACAGCCAAATGTGGTGACAAGACGCTCCACATACGTTTTGGCTACCAGTTCTGCCCCTTGTTCAGGGAGCGCATAGCACTCAACCCATTTAGTGAACTGATCTATGATCATAAACATGTATCTATTTCCCAGTGTAGATGTGATAAAGGGGCCCAAAATGTCCATATGTACCCGTTCCAAGGGAAACCCAGCATGGAACTCGCCCAGAGCAGCTCTAGGTCGGATGGAAGCTTTTTTGCTACAGCTACAAATCCGACAGGATTTCACATACGCCACCACATCACGAGAGTATCCGTGCCAGATATACTTAGCCTTCACTCTCTCTAATATCTTCTGCTCACCCATGTGACTGGCAAGCTTGGAATCATGACAATTTTCCAAAAACAGCTTCTGGAGAGACTTTGGGACTACCAGCAGATTCCGTGTGGTATTTGCTTCTACCCAGAGATAGTGCAAAATGCTATCGACAAAAATCAATTGATCACAATGAGCCCACCAAAACTTGACAGCTGGACTAGCTAAATATAGCTCCGCGTCAGAAGGTGTGTGTGACTGCTCAATCCATGATACAACTGTCTTCAGATCAGGATCCTCCAACTGACGCTCCCTTAGATTTTCCGAAGAGAATGCGTCTAACCAGTTTGACCTTCCGATAACCTGGTCTGTTTGGGGGACACCATTCAGCAGTCCATCTGGATCGTCGCTGTCTGTGTCGCTGTCTGATAGGTCATTATTACTCAGTTGAAGGGCCCTTATGGTTTGAAAAGCCAAAGGAATTACATCATCAACATCTTGTTCAAATTGAGACCATTGCTGCTGAAGCTTGGTACAATATTTGCACCCACCACATGGTAACAAACTAAGAGATTGGCCAGCTTTATAACAGTGGCAAGGTGAAAAATCACTTGGAACTCGTGATAGACCATCAGCATTAGAGTGCTGTTTACCGGGCCTGTACTGCATCGTCATATTATATTGGGACAGTTCTTCTAGCCATCTAGCTAGTTGTCCTTCGATGTGCTTGACACTGAGCAGCCACGTGAGACTGTGATGGTCAGTCCGCACAACAAATGACCGTCCTAGCAAGTACATACGGTACTGCCTAGTAAATGCTACCACGGCCAGCAACTCTTTGCGTGTAACACAATATTTATGCTGAGCCGGTGTCAACGTTCGGCTCACAAAACCAATAAGCACCTCTTTCCCATTCTGAATTTGGGATAACTCTGCACCAATAGCCGCCTCCGAAGCATCCGTATCCAGTATGAAGGTACCATCCAGTGTCAGATAACCTAACACTGCAGGGTTGGCCATAGCACCCTGAAGTGTTTCGAAAGCTACCTGATGCTTTAGAGTCCAGTCATACTCTACTTTGGAACTGGTAAGTGCAGAGAGAGGAGCAGAAATACCAGCAAAACCCTGTATGTGCTCTCGGTGGTAATTCATGAACCCTAGGAAAGCTTCCAGCTCTTTCCTGGTCTTAGGAACAGGCCAATTAGCGACGCTTTCCATATTGTTCGGCTTAACAGCGATTCCCTTATCACTCACCAACTTACCTAAGAAACAGTGTTCCATATGGAACAAATTACACTTCTTAGGTTTTAATTTAAGGTTGTGCAACAGGAATCGGGAAAGGACAGTTTTCAAGTTGGTCATATGACTGTCAAAGTCAGTCCCTGTCACTACCATGTCATCTAAATACGCAAGACACTCGCACCAGTTAAGACCTTGCAACACCAGCTGAACAACCCTCTGAAAGGTAGCCGGGCTGTTGCACATACCAAATGGCATCCGGACAAATTCAAAAAGCCCATATCTTGTGATAAATGCCAGCTTGTGGCGGTCCTCTGGGTCAACCTCGACCTGCCAATACCCAGCTGCCATATCAAGTGTGCTGATGAACTTAGCACCACCAAGTGCATCCAGATATGTCTCAATGTTTGGTAGGGGGTAAAGGTCCTTGCGAGTTATACTGTTCAGAGCTCGAAAATCGACGCAGTACCTCACGGTACCGTCTTTCTTCCGAACTAATACCGGGGCTGACGACCACTCAGATTTTGACGGAACTATGATACCTTTCTCTAACATTTCCGCAAGGTGTTTCTCTTCCTCATTCTCAAAACCAAGAGGAGTTCGTCTAAGTTTAGAACGAACAGGTTGTGCATTACCTGTGTCAACCTTATGTCTTATCCCCTTGAACAAACCCAAATCAAGATCATCTTTTGCAAATGCATCCTGATACTCAATTAACATGGATTCAACTTGCGAAGACTGCGTCTCCGATAAACCCGATGTCGACCTCTCATACAGCTCCTGTAAGAACACAGTGAGGTCCACCTCAGTGGCTGTAGAAGTCTGTAAACCGTCCTGGTTTATGGGATTACCAGCAAGTTGAAATTCTGTTCTATGGTCTAAAACCTCCTCAATTTCTGTGACAATACCAAGGTTGTGGTCTTGTTCCAGAGTAATATATTGGGCCGACAGGTTCCTTAACAAAATAGGAATCTGCGAATCTAAGGCAGTTGCCACTGTATGAGGTGTTACCAGACCCTCCAGTTTAGATGAGGGCTGGAGCACAACATCATTCTGTACCTCCCGATCCAGAACACCTGTGGTCTTCACGGTCTCAAAAGGACCCACGACCACTTTCTGCTTCAATGTTACCCGAGCTACTTGGGCTTCCTTCCCATGAGCTCTCAACATTGAGGCTTGAATCGGTTCTCCATTAATTGTCAGACACAGTCTAGTCAGATCAATGGTGGCCTTGTGTGCCTTCAAGAAATCCAGGCCTAATATAATCGGATCCTTAACATTGGCAAGAAGTACTGGCCAGTTGAACATCATAGAGCCTAATGCAATTGTGACTGGCTCAACACTTTCCGCAGGGATAACATTGTCTCTACCTGCACCTTTCAATGCAATAGACTCCAACCTCTTTAAAGGGTAAGGTAATTTATTTGCAAAGAAATTGCCAATTACTGTCACTTGTGCCGCAGTGTCCACCACTGCATCAACGGAAACACCATTTACTTTAATGGGAATGACTGGTGTCATAGGGTCACGATTAAACTCATACATGCGAACATCATATGATCGCACAGGCGAAGATCTCGGTGAAGCAGAAGGTGATGGCGACCGTGTACGCCTCGGCTCTGGACACTCACGGGAAAAATGCCCCTCTAAATTGCAATTAAAGCACTTTCCCGATCTGAGAGGAGGAGAAGGGGAACGCGATGGAACGACCTTCCCTCTTGGAGGAGACCGACCTCGACCGAATTGACCAGATATAAGATTCAAAATCTTAGCCACATCTACCTTCATATCCGCCATATCCTTCCTAAGTCCTTCGACATCTTTCTCCAATTTATCTATCCTGCTTGGAGCCGTTATGCCTCTCAACTGCTCAGGATTATCTGCCTCCAACAACCCAGAAGCATCGTCCGGAAAACGGACCTTTCGAACCTCAGGTCTTCTGGAACCCATGATCAATCTTTGATTATGGATAGCTGCATTGACCATTTGTACAGCCTCCCTCAGGGTGCTCGGATCTTTATCCATAGCTATCAGAGCGGCTCGTTTATGCTCAACACCCCGTAGGAAGGCATCAATGGCAATAGTCTCGCCCAAACTCTCTGAGGCATCAGGGTAACCATCTAAAGTGAGCTCCTGAATGATGTCTGCAAATTCTTCTAAAGAGTTACCCTCTTGTCGAATATCTTGCATCTTTTTTCTGATGATGTGGGGCAGATCTTTCTTCCCGAATCTCAACTTTAATTTGTCACATAAACTAAAGTAATCATTCTGGACTTGCCCAGAACAGATGCAGTAAAACTTTAAGGCCTTGTCCCTTAAAGCTGAGATGAGCATGTCTAATTTATACATATCAGACCAATGGTACCTTGAAGCAGTATGCTCAAACTGTATGAAAAATGGTTTCCACTCACATTTTCCATCAAAAGTTGACATTTTAGGTGGAGGAGGACCATCAGAGTAGCTTCTACGACCGGGGGATGACATTCTAGAGTCATTGTACGAAGAGCCATCCCAGTAAGCTCTACGAACTGGTGATGACGTCCTAGTGTCATGGTGAGAAACTGATCGCGAATCCCTCTTAGGTTCTCTAGGGGTATATACCCCACTAGGAGCCAGGTTATCAACTAGGGTATGATCACCCCTTTGTTGACTCGTTGAGTTAAGGAGTGCCTTGTATTTGATACCTTGAGCTAACAGTTCCATGTTCAGTCTAGCTACCTTCTCTTCAAGGGATTCTTCCCTTGGGTGTGAGTCGAACCCACCAACAGCGCCTTCATCATTGATGTCGAATACGACTTCCCCAGCATGGAGCAATCGTGCAAGGATTGTAGCTGTGGCAGGCAGATCAGTATCTGCCTTAATGTCGGCCAGGGATATGAAACCTCCTCTAGACTCACGAAAATTTACTATGCCAGCAGCTCGAACTTTACCAATATTATGGAGTGCACTAAGTTCCTCCACGGTTGCAGTGTTAATACACAAAGGTTTCGTCATTATGGGTCACCGGTTGATTTATACCAAGGAAGCGAAATTAATATCCGCTAAAAAAGTAATATCACCTACTGAAATAAGTCGTAAGCGTATGCTTACTGAAATATATAAATCACTGAGTAGTGATGGTGGTGCAACTCCGGAGAACGTCTAAATGAATCTTCCGAAGCCAAACCAAATTCAGTAACGTACCTGCATGCAAACCATCCTTCAGAAACTCGAAAGTATAATGATAACGGACGCGTTTACGTGCACTAGATTTTTTACGGAGTATTAACTCTACACTGCATTTGATGGTGTGTACACCAATATCTGCATTAATTTTCTCAATTCTATCATTGAGAAGAGAGAGTTGGTCATGCAGTTGCAGCTCTTGGTCTTTGAAGGAACAGGGATTCAAATGGTGAAGTTGCTCATTATACAGGACCAGAGAATACGCCGGGATATCGATAAATTTCATCGTTTGTCCGTAATGCCTTACTATGTCTATCGCACGTTGATAGTGTTGGCAAATGCGGTCTACCGCGAGTTCATCATCGGCTGTCCTTAAATAGACAAAACCGTCGCCTCGTTTCTCGGTAAGGTCGCACGTTCTGGCCCAGATATAGAAAACGATCCGGTGAAATTTCTGAACGGCGCTGGCTATTCTCGCCTGCAGAATATTGACCAAGTCTTGTGTAGTACCACCGCTTTTACACCAATACTCAACAAACCCAGTTTGATCAGCTCTTTTCAAAATGAAACCTTTACTTGTACCCAACAAAATCGCTTTGTGGGTAAAGGACTGATCCAACGAAAACTGGGTGCGAGCCAAAAACTCCTCAGATTTAACTTGAAAAGGAGGCATAAGCTGAGTATTGTTTCAACGGAGTAACTAGCAATGTGATTATGAACTTTTTGAATTAATAATAACAAGAAAAAACCCCAAAACAAATAGTGTTCAGCGTAATTAGTAAACCTAATATTACAATTGAAACATATTTGCTAATTAGAAGGGAGATTACCCTCTAATGTTCAAAAAGTTAATAATAATGATAATAATAACAACAAAAGTGATTTATATCACTTCTTTATTTCAAATAATTCTGAAATAAACAAAGAAATTGAACTGTAATTAACATATAAAGAAATATCGAAAAACCGACGGTTAAATTACAGCTCAGAATCGCGTACATATGACACTGAAGACAACTAACAATAACAATCCAGAAACTATAGGGTTGTCATTCCACGGAATACTGACATAGATGATAGGAACTAAGCACGAAAATATACCTCAATTCATTACAGTTCAAATAAATAAC
This sequence comes from Chaetoderma sp. LZ-2023a, assembly GCA_034401795.1. Lineage (NCBI taxonomy): Eukaryota > Metazoa > Mollusca > Caudofoveata > Chaetodermatida > Chaetodermatidae > Chaetoderma > Chaetoderma sp. LZ-2023a. Next base: position 73,527,085 of record CM067364.1, read on the forward strand.
ATTGAATCTTGAATTTATGACGTATATGACGTATGTATGTAAGGTATATTAATCTATATACCCGACATTTGCATGCTATAGTATAAATAAATAATATATATTTAACTATAACTCACCTATCATCTGTGATTGTTAAATCCTACAAAAATAACTATCAAATAATCAAAATGGCGGCCAGAGTCTGTAAAATTGACGTTCGGGCAGGACTAGAGTAGTCTTTATATTTCCGAGAATTCTATCTTTTTTAACAGCAAAATCGTGAGTAGAATTTAGAAATAACTAATAACAATTTTTTATTTAGGGCCCAAAGTACTCCTGACACCATATGTAGTAACTTAGCTACTTATAAAAGGTTACTCACCCAACCGAGGTCTTGAATCGGCCAGTGGAACCAGCGGCAGATGTGCACGGTTCAGGTTCCAAGGTACGACTGCCAGACGTCCGTAGAAACGGCGGGAATCAGCTAGCCTGGCAGCCGCGAAACCCGAACTGCGGAATTGCGGGATACCGCCAGCACCACAGAGGCATTGAGATGAAAGAAGAGGTTCGTATGAATGTATAACAGACTGGTGGCAAGATGCTAAATCCGACCTGAAATATATTTCAAGGCAGTATTCCATTAGGAAAGCACGTGAAATACGAAAGCGTAAAAAGGCGCTTCAGATGTCGTTGTGTAAAATTAATAAGAAAATTAATGATGGGGAATATAATTATTATAAACTATTAGTTAAATTAAAAGGTAGACTAAATGAAATAGAGCAATATCAGTTTGATGGCGCCAACATAATGTCAAGAGCACAAATGCACACCGAGGGCGAAAAGCATACACGTTACTTTTGTAACTTGGAAAAAGCAAGAGGTATAGAGAAATTAATGCGCTCACTGAAGACTAATGATGGAGTAGCAGTGTGCTCAAATGCAGAAATGATGGAAACAGTATCCGAATTTTACAAATCATTGTATAAATCTGAGGGAAGCGAGGAAACTGCAACTAGAGATGTTTAGCTAATATAACGAAAAGACTTCCAGATTCATGTCGCGAAAGCTGTGACTAATCAATAACAATTGATGATTTGACAAAATCCCTCAAAGGTATGAAGTTAGAAAGGTCTCCTGGATGTGATGGACTTCCAGTTGAATTTTATCAAACATTCTGGCACATATTTGGGCCAGTATTAGAAGAAATAGCAACCAGCATTTTTAAGCAAGGGCATCTCCCTACATCGATGGCTCAAGCATATGTTCGGCTTATATACAAGAGGGGTGACATAAATAAAATACAGAATTATAGACCAATCTCTCTACTCTGTATAGATTATAAGATTATTACTCGGGCACTAACATTGTGGTGCTGGCGGTATACCGCAATTCCGCAGTTCGTGTTTCGCGGCTGCTGGGCTAGCTGATTCCCGCCGTTTCTACGGACGCCCGGCAGTCGTACCCTGGAACTTGAACTGCGCACATCTGCCGCTGGTTCCATGGGCCGATTCGAGACCTCTGTTGGGTGAGTAACCTTTTATACGTAGCTAAGTTACTACAAATGGTGTCAGGAGTACTTTGGGCCCTAAATTAAAAATTGTTATTAGTTATTTCTAAATTCTACTCACGATTTTGCTGGTAAAATAGATAGAATTCTCGGAAATATAAAGACTACCCTAGTCCTGCCCGAACGTCAATTTTACAGACTCTGGCCGCCATTTTGATTATTTGATAGTTATTTGTGTAGGATTTAACAATCACAGATGATAGGTGAGTTATAGTTAAATATATATTATTTATTTATACTATAGCATGCAAATGTCGGGTATATAGATTAATATACCTTACATACATACGTCATATACGTCATAAATTCAAGATTCAATGTTATTTATTTGAACTGTAATGAATTGAGGTAAATTTTCGTGCTAAGTTTCTATCATCTATCATTCTATGTCAGTATTCCGTGGAATGACAACACTATAGTTTCTGGATTGTTATTGTTAGTTGTCTTCAGTGTCATATGTACGCGATTCTGAGCTGTAATTTAACCGTCGGTGTTTGGATATTTCTTTATACTTTAATTACAGTTCAATTTCGTTGTTTATTTCAGAATTATTTGAAATAAAGAACTGATATAAATCACTGTTGTTGTTATTATTATCATTATTATTAACTTTTTGAACATTAGAGGGTAATCTCCCTTCTAATCAACAAATATGTTTCAATTGTAATATTAGGTTTACTAATTACGCTGAACACTATTTGTTTTGGTCTTTTTTTTCTCTTGTTATTATTAATTCAAAAAGTTCATAATCACATTACTAGTTACTCCGTTAAAACACTACTCAGCTTATGCCTTCTTTTCAAGTGAAGTCTGAGGAGTTTTTGGCTCGCACCCAGTTTTCATTGGATCAATCCTTTACCCACAAAGCAATTTTGTTGGGTACAAGTAAAGGTTTCATTTTGAAAAGAGCTGATCAAACTGGGTTTGTTGAGTATTGGTGTAAAAGCGGTGGTACTACAAGGGGATAAGACATAAGGTTGACACAGGTAATGCACAACCTGTTCGTTCTAAACTTAGACAAACTCCTCTTGGTTTTGAGAATGAGGAAGAGAAACACCTTGCGGAAATGTTAGAGAAAGGTATCATAGTTCCGTAAAAATCTGAGTGGTCATCAGCCCCGGTATTAGTTCGGAAGAAAGACGGTACCGTGCGGTACTGCGTCGATTTTCGAGGTCTGAACAGTCTAACTCGCAAAGACCGTTACCCCCTACCAAACATTGAGACATGTCTAGATGCCCTTGGTGGTGCTAAGTTCATCAGCACACTTGATATGGCAGCCGGGTATTGGCAGGTCGAGGTTAACCCAGCGGACCGCCACAAGCTCGCATTTATCTCTTAGCTCTTTGAATTTGTCTGGATGCCATTTGGAACGTGCGACAGCCCGGCTACCTTTCAGAGGGTTGTTCAGCTGGTGTTGCAAGGTCTTAACTGGTGCGAGTGTCTTGCGTATTTAGATGACGTGGTAGTGATAGGGACTGACTTTGACAGTCATATGACCAACTTGAAAGCTGTCCTTTCCCGATTCCTGTTGCATAACCTTAAATTAAAACCTAAGAAGTGTAATCTGTTCCGTACAGAACTCTGTTTCTTAGGCAAGTTGGTGAGTGATAAGGGAATCACTGTTAAGCCAAACAATATGGAAAGCGTCGCTAATTGGCCTGTTCCTATGACCAGGAAAGAGCTGGAATCTTTCCTAGGGTTCATGAATTACCACCGAGAGCACATACAGGGTTTTGCTGGTATTTCTGCTCCTCTCTCTACACTTACCAGTTCCAAAGTAGAGTATTACTGGACTCTAGAGCATCAGGTAGATTTCGAAACACTTCAGGGTGCTATGGCCAACCCTGCAGTGTTAGGTTATCCGACACCGGATGGTACCTTCATACTGGATACTGATGCTATTGGTGCAGAGTTATCCCAAATTCAGAATGGGAAAGAGGTGCTTCTTGGTTTTACGAGCCGAACGTTGACACCGGCTCAGTGTAAATATTGTGTTACACGCAAAGAGTTGCTGGCCGTGGTAGCATTTACTAGGCAGTACCGTATGCACTTGCTAGGACGGTCATTTATTGTGCGGACTGATCATCACAGTCTCACGTGGCTGCTCCGTTTCAAGCACATCGAAGGACAACTAGCAAGATGGCTAGAAGAACTGTCCCAATATAATATGACGATGCAGTACAGGCCCGGTAAACTGCACTCTAATGCTGATGGTCTATCACGAGTTCCAAGTGATTCTTCACCTTGCCACTGTTATAAAGCTGGCCAATCTCTTAGTTCATTACCATGTGGTGGGTCCAAATATTGTACCAAGCTTCTGCAGCAATGGTCTCAATTTGAACAAGATGTTGATGAGGTAATTCCTTTGGCTTTTCAAACCATAAGGGCCCTTCAACTGAGTAATAATGACCTATCAGACAGCGACACAGACAGCGACGATCCAGATGGCCTGCTGAATGGTGTCCCCCAAACAGACCAGGTTATCGGAAGGTCAAACTCCAAAGTCTCTCCAGAAGCTGGTTTTGGAAAATTGTCATGATTCCAAGCTTGCCAGTCACATGGGTGAGCAGAAGACATTAGAGAGAGTGAAGGCTAAGTATATCTGGCACGGATACTCTCGTGATGTGGTGGCGTATGTGAAATCCTGTCGGATTTGTAGCTGTAGCAAAAAAGCTTCCCTCCGACCTAGAGCTGCTCTGGGCGAGTTCCATGCCGGGTTTCCCTTGGAACTGGTACATATGGACATTTTGGGCCCCTTTATCACATCTACACTGGGAAATAGATATGTGTTGATGATCATAGATCAGTTCACTGAATGGGTTGAGTGCTATGCGCTCCATGAACAAGGGGCAGAACTGGTAGCCAAAACGTATGTGGAGCGTTTTGTCACCACATTTGGCTGTTCATATTTCTTACACACCGACCAGGGTCGTAACTTTGAGAGCAATCTATTTAAGGAACTGTGCCATCTACTGGAGATTTCAAAAACACGCACCACAGCTTATAGACCATGTTCGAATGGACAGATTGAACGTATAAACCGTACTGTCTTGCACTGTATACGGTGTTACCTGCAAGAGCATGACAGACAGAAAGATTGGGACAAGTGTATTCCTTTCATCGCTGGAGCTATACGATCTACTGTAAGCCGACAGACGGGGTATACTCCCAACATGATGATGCTTGGTCGAGAAGTACTACAGCTATTGACATAATGTACAAATGCCCTGTGTCTGCGACTACAGAGAATGCCCCTTCAGATGCCAGTGACTTCGTCCAACAGTTACAGCAAACGTTGCATGAAACTCATGAGATAGCACGGGATAACCTTAAAATGGCTCAGAAGCGCCAAAAAAAAAGAGTATGATCTACGGTTGCATGAGCGTGCCTATCATGTTGGTGATGTAGTTTATCTTGCTAATTCTGCAACTAAAATAGGCCAGTCCAGTAAATTACAACCTCCTTGGACTGGTCCATTTATTATTTATAAAAAGTTGTCAGAAGCACTGTTTGGTATAAAAAACCAACGCCTGGAACTAGTTGTTCACCATGATAGATTAAAGCTGTGCAGAGATCGTGATTTACCTCTCTGGATATTGCGAATGAGACGTGCTATAAGCTCTGAAGATCATGGCGATGATGATGACTTATTATCCTCCGATAATGGCCTTAGGTTATCTGATGATAACCGTGCTTCCATTTTTGAAGAGGATTCGGATGAAACCATTCCATATGGTATTGATCCATCCTCATCAATTCTGCATAATGATCTAGATGCTGTTCTGACAGATGACCTGGATATCGACTCTGTTTTACCCGTCCCACAAACACAGCATCACTCTCCTAGGCGCATGAGGTGTCAGGTCCGATGAGAAACGCATAACACTTCCCCTAGGCGCATGAGGTGTCAGGTCCGAGGGGAACCGCATCACACTTTTCCCCCTAGGTGCATGAGGTGTCAGGTCCGAGGGGAAATACACCACACATCTCCTAGAGATGACCAACTCCAAACTCACACCATTCAGAGTCGAACAGGAAGGCAGTGCCGTCTTCCCAACAGGTTCCTAGATTATGAAATGTATTAGAATGATCTTTAAGCATTCGTGAATCAGACTATGTAAGTCTTCATGGACCCTACTTGTCCACCTGAATAAACGTTCCTCTGGTTTCGTCTTATTACGGATTCCTTTGGTCATGGTATTGTTGCGGAATGCAGTTAGCTTTTCGGTGGTGGTACAGTACTACAATAGTAATGTGATAATGTACAATTGTAACAGTAATTCAACATTAAAAGAATTACTGTAATCCAGATGATATGAAATTATGACTTCAAATTTTAACAATCTGCATGACACTGAAGACATTCAACTTGTCTGGAAAACATTTATAATCATTGGCTTATGTTCCGTTTCCATCTTAGCTTTAGTTTCAGCAACAGCAAAATCGTGATGTTCTATTCTTTGTAAGTTTTTGGGAAACTAAATTAGTTGGACACATAAGCACATAGTGGCTTTTTCCAGCAATAATACTCCTTGAGATACCAAAAACCAACAGGGGTCCATCGCTGTATGACTCACAGAACGCGTTATTATAATTACGCATTTTTCAAATGACGCGTGAATAATTGCGCGTAGTAATGCGTGGTTATATTTACGCATTTCTTGATCACACATTACAAATATGCATTGTCAAATGATGTGTAAATTGTTACACATTAATCATACGCATTGTATTGTTAACTGTATTTATTGTCCGTCATGACGTGTGGTCATAATAATGCTCTCTGTTTATGTGTATATGGATTAACTCCATGTACACGCTTTTATAAGTATATGCATCATATGTTATGATGCAAACTCATCTATGTATAGTGAAATTCAGTATAGGTTAGCTATTTAATGCCAGTTCTACATTTGTCAGCTCAGATATTTTATAGGGTAGCTCAAATATATTATATATAGTTTTATTAGGTCAGCACAGATATTCTATAGGATAGCCCAGGTATATTAATTCTACATAGGTCAGTTCAGATATTTTATATTAGGCCAACATATTATATACCGCCATACCTAGGTATTTCATTTATTAAACGTGTAGCAATTACATGTTAAAATGATGCAATGATGCATTATTACTCTATAATGCATAACTCAGGCATATTTATAATGTGCATTACTCTATAATGCAAAAGTCTTGCATATGACAGCATATTTATAATATGCATTTAGCAAAGACTGCATAAATCGTACAGATGCATTTCTTGCGCTTACCATTTCATAATGCGCGAAGTAATTGGCGCGTTAGTCATGGCGCAAATTCATATGTTTCTTTCTTCTGCTGTATTATCCGTTCCATTTAGCTTCATTCAGATATCTTTCTTCTGATAGGGATAGTGGTTTTCTGGATTTCCCAAATTTGTGGATTCAGATCCGTTTCAATTATATAAGAGGTATACCATAAATGTTAAGGTTAAAAATATTCACTAAATTAAAAAATATGCAATATTCATAGGTTTTCCTCGAATCTCACATAAGTCAATTTCAGATAACACTCCAACTAAATTCAAGTGAGATTATTTTTATTACTTCTTTATCAATTCGGCAATTCGGTCAATTCTGTCAGTTTTCTGCTGTGGTGGAAAACCACTGTCCTTAATTTTAGTTAGGATGCTATGCTATTTTAAAATCTGTGACGATGGCCCTCGTCCGGCAGCTGTTGATCTATCCATCTGTTTTATTATTAACAGCTCCTTCCTTCTAGATGGATCGGCACCTATTTTTTAAATTGGTAAATGCTAATTCTATATTTAGCAGTTGAGCGTCAATGCCTGTGTGTTTTTTTATGGTGTGCACATTTTTAAAAGAGTGGATTTTTAGATAAAATTTATAATTAAGTAATCATGTTTTTATAAACGGGGTAGAGTGTGGTGATGGCGGTATACCGCAATTCCGCAGTTCATGTTTCGCGGCTGCCGGGCTAGCTGATTCCCGCCGTTTCTACGGACGCCCGGCAGTCGTACCTTGGAAATTGAACTGCGCACATCTGCCGCTGGTTCCACGGGCCGATTCGAGACCTCTGTTGGGTGAGTAACCTTTTATACATAGCTAAGTTACTACAGCTAATATAACGAAAAGACTTCCAGATTCATGTCGCGAAAGCTGTGACCAATCAATAACAATTGATGATTTGACAACATCCCTCAAAGGTATGAAGTTAGAAACGTCTCCTGGATGTGACGGACTTCCAGTTGAATTTTATCAACCATTCTGGCACATATTTGGGCCAGTATTAGAAGAAATGGCAACCAGCATTTTTAATCAAGGGCATCTCCCTGCATCGATGGCTCAAGCATATGTTCGGCTTATAAACAAGAGGGGTGACAGAAATAAAATACAGAATTATAGACCAATCTCTCTACTCTGTGTAGATTATAAGATTATTACTCGGGCACTAACATTAAAACTTGGCGCAGTCCTAGGCGAAGTCATTCATGATGATCAAACCTGCTCTGTGCCAGGAAGATCAATATTAAACAACACTTTGCTTATACGGGACCTTATTCAATTAGTTGAAAAGGATTGTATCCCAGCAGCAATAATAGCACTTGATAACGAGAAGGCGTTTGACAGACTAGAATGGGATTTCTTGTTTAAGTCTTTAGACCATATTGGATTTGTTTCAAGATTTATTAAATGGGTCAATATTTTATATACTGATATAACAAGTTGCTATTTAGTAAACAATCAGCTATCCAAACCTGTAGTGTTGCTCACTGTCCCCGCTTCTATTCGTCATAGCTATGGAATCGTTGGGGGCCACATTGAGGCAACGCAATGACTTTCAAGGACTATGTATACGTGGCATAGAAAGGCCACTAAATGTTTCTCAATATGCAGATGATTTGACTGTGTTTGCGGGTAAAAATACGGATTTTAGAATTTTAAATGGAGTATTAACAGATTTTCAAAAGGCATCAGGGCTAAAAGTCAATAAAGATAAATCTAAGGGATTATTTTTGGGCGATTGGAAGGGCAGAACTGATAATATGATGGATATTAACTGCTCAAATGATGTCATAAAAATTTTGGGTGTTTACTTTAGTAGAGAACAAAATGTATTACTAAGCTGGGAAGAAAGGATATCCAAGCTAAAGTGTGCATTACTAAATTGGAAACGACGTCGCCTAACTGTCTTTGGCAGGATATTTGTCCTTAATAATTTAATTTTATCTGGACTGTGGTATACCGCTTTTGTAGTTCATATGCCCAAATCAGTAGAGTCAAAGATCAATGCGTTACTTTTGTCCTTCTTATGGGAGGACAAAGCCCATTTAGTATCACAGTCAATCCTCACCAATGAAAAGCATGCTGGAGGCCTGGATTTGGTTAATGTTTCAGCAAAGTGTGCTTCTTTAAGATTGAAATTCTTGAATAAGTTACTTACTTCAAACTCATCTTGGTCAAGTGTTTCAAGGGCACTTCTCCAAAGGTACGTTGACCCATTTCCAGTAGAATGTGTATTTATGTGCAATAAACTGCCACCTAATCATCAAAAGATTCCAAATGTATATAAAGAACTTTCGCGCACAGATTTCAATGTAGCAGCAAGGTAGCAGGTGAAAAGCACCGGAGATAGACCATCTCCTTGTGGGGAGCCGATTGATGTCTCAAACTCTACATACTTCACTGACTTGACTCGTACCCTCTGCTTTGTGTCTGCAAGCAGTAGTCTCACTAGTCATAACTCATCGTCATTTCAACTGGCCTGGCGTAGTACACCTCGGATCTTTGAGCGTGTAATTGTGTCGAAGGCTCGTGACATGTCAATGCCCATTTTGTAGAAGTTCCAGTGTTTGAACATGACTACCGACACAAGCATGCGCTGAGCCATACAATGTCTCCGCAGCTGCATGTACGTTTGAAGCCACTTTGACATGATCTGGTGAAGTAATCGATCGTGTCTCGGATGCGGCATGGAGTACAATTGGATAGGATTTGTTAAATAGCAAGATCTTTTACGTGTTCCCTAATGTGGCGCAGAATAATATTTCGCTCCCGGCGTAGTTTGGTGCAGTCTTCACTTTGGTCACTTTGATAGATGCGCAGCCATAACGCTTTCAGCTCTGCTGACAGAGGGTCGTCAGTATACCTGGTTTGGTTATTTTTAAGAACACCTATGGTGCTGATATCGGATGAGTCCATAGATTTCAGTATTTTGTTTAGGGCTTCGTTTGGATCAGAGCTGACGTCGATGTTAGCTAGCTGCTTCCCGAGAGCTTCTTTCTATGACATTTGAGTGTCAGTGTCGCTGATGAGCTTGGGTAGGTTATAGGTGACTCTACCATCTTGCCTGTTATGGTGTTTATATAGGGGTTTGCTTCTGTCTTGCATAGTATGAAGTCTATTTGGTTGAAGACAGCTGTTGTAGCTTTTGGGGCTTTGCGATCAGTAATGTGTCCAGTTCATATTGTACAGTGACGGCATGGGTGTTTGAAAGCCATATTTGTGACAAATAGGCCATTGGAACTAAGGAATGCCACCAGTACATTTCCATTGCTGTTGCATGTGCCCTCTCCATAGGATCCCAAGTATAAGCCAAGTCCTGAACCTTTGTCCGCAATTCAAAGTTTACCCAACTTGGAGTTGAAATCTCCACACACGAATAGTTGCCATCTAGCTGGGATTGTAATGGCGGAGCTCAGTTCTGAATACAAGGAATCTAATATTGCTGGAATCTCTTTTTCGGTAGTTGGGCCGTATGCGTTGACAATTCGACACCTAGTGGTGGTGTGTTTTCGCGTAAGTATAGCCAGGTCCATGAATGCAACGCGATCACTGACGCATCCAAAACTAATGGCATGATCCAAGACCCTTGGTCCGATCACGAAGCCTAAGCCCCGGTATGTGACCTGTTTTTGCTCCATGAGCACTAGCTTATGCCTGTCTGTAATTGCTTAGCTACTTTAGTCTCTTGAATGCATGCAATATCGATGTTACAGTGTTCACAGTCTGCGCCTAAGTTTTGCCTTTTTGATGTTGCACTCAGACCACGTACATTCCGCGTAGCTATGGCAAGCTCCTGGGAAGATTGCGTCGGCCAAACATGTCGAGCACAGTTTCCTTTTTGAAGAAGGGTAGACATAATCAGAGTTGCCTCTGTATGCGGATGTCAGCCCGCATTCCTTGATGACTTAATTTTTCAACAAAGTTGGTACATACGGAGGAGACTGGCGTGAATGTGTCATCTTTCTCCCGCTCTTCCCCTCTAAAACCCCATCAGGGGATAAATATGGAATCGGATCAGCTATGATATAATAAGTCACTACTATAATATTCTCTCTAATTTTTATCGAGGACCTTTTTATTAACAATGGATGATTAGCGATTTTCAAATTTAATGATGATCACACTTCCAAAACCTGGCAGGGTGTGAAGTGTCGACATCCACCACTACAGTATTGCTCACGTTTTATCAGAAGAGTAACAATTTTAAAACTTAAAGTGGGCCAGCGTTCTAAAACCTTCGAGGGGGGAATAAAAGTCAGGTGGAGATATGCATCGGGAATGACCAAGAGAAGGCATATAAGATCGGAGATCTGTAGGGGTTCCCAGGTTACATCAACCACCAATCGAAACTACTGAGGTGACGAAGGCATACAAGACACTGAGAAATGAATTGGACTGGGCGGCACCCAGAAGGAACTGTAGGTTATAGCATTTAGAATCCTATTAATCACACATATAATACACGCTGCCTTCATTCACCACGTCATGATCGATCGATGCAAGGTACTTTTATCGTACTGCCCAAACAAATAAGCCTTCCAGACCACTCCTATAAACGTTTCGAAAAATGTTTTACCGAAACATAAAATCAGTGATAGAAAAGAGTGATTAAGTTAGTATTTTTTAAGAATGGAACAAAGATATCGCTAACCATAAATGAACATGTGATGGACGATATCGACGTTAGAGTTAGGACCACCTATTGAGTAAAATTAATGCCGGAGACGAAGAGGCAAGAACGCTTATGCATGCAACGTCTAGGCTGGTACGTCATAGATAGTGTGAATTATTCAAACAAACTAGTCATTGCTTGTAATAAAATATCCAGTGAGGCACCAACAACTACAATCGCCAACGCATGGAACAATAGACCTTTCCATTTTTTGCTATGCCCCGCCCATCTCCAGTTAAGCTCCGCCCACACATCGATCGTGTTGGGATCGATTGATCTCTGAACTCCCTGAGCATCAACTTCAGAAAACTATACAGATAATCTGGTGAATATTTTGAAACAAATTTGACTGGGGGTTGTTGCTGCCATAGGCATCAACATCCCCCAGTCAAATTAATTTCAAAATATTCTACAGCATGTTTATTAAATAGTAGAGACATACAATTTGTACAACGTGTCAGACTATTAAGAGTTAAAGACGAGCCATATAGAATTATTTATGACGTAATGATTATGACGTTACCCTACACGCCGCTTAGCTGATAATGACGTCATGTGACGTCATTAATCTGGACAGGTCTATTATGCTAATGAGCAATGGCTATGAAAATCTACAACTAATGTCTTAATCACATGGGTTATGATTGGCCATCAAACGCACTCTGAAAGGGTGAGGTACTTGCCAGAACAAGGTTAAATGGTATTTACCAATAGGTAGGCCATAACCTGAAGACTGAAATGTAATGCCTAACTGTTAACTGTTAACTATACATGTAGTGAAAGCCCTACAAGCCTATGTAAGACTAACATATAGGCAACTTGGCCATATTAATTATGCCTGCATTGCATAGAACTGAAGCTTTATTGTCCGAAACTATGAAGAAATAGGAATAATTACAAAATCAAACTACGTATACCACAGTTTGCATGGCATATAAAACGTTAGGTGCACATTCACAGTAAAATTTCAGAAAATAAAATTGTTTAAATTATACACTTTTAGAGGTTTAAACTGTGAGCCTACATGTAATGAAACGAAATAAATCTTAAAATATGATGATTCCATTCCATATAAAATAATATCATTTTTTAAGTTGTGAAATTGAAATAGAGGCATGGGCCTGTATTTCAATTTCGCTACTTAAAAAAATTATATTAATTTTTATGGAATGGAATCATCATATGTTAAGATTTTTTCGTTTCATTACACATGATCGGAGTTCATTATGTTGATTATCACATCAAAAGTGTTTTGAAATCTTTTGTAAAACTATGTTCCAAAATTCAGATAGTCTTTCCTTCAATACCAGAAAAAGAGCCTAACGTCCTCCCCGGATTAAGGTGTTAAAGTCATTGCCCGTGCAAAGCAAATGTCCGAGTTACCTGATGCGGCGCATGTGCACTTCAGTATTTGGGTGATTCACTGTACATTTATAGTCTCAGTAGTGTCTAAAACGTGCTCTAAACTAGAATTGAAGGCAAAGTCCAAACATGTTTAATAATCCATTTCTTCTTGGCCTACTGGCAACTGGATCTTATATCATGATCATGGGTAGCGACTCGATAAACTAAAGCCACAGAATACGAAGACAGTAGATCATCAGAAGGCTAACGCCGCTACTACATCACTCACAATAGACTGTCACCTGGTTCCATATCCTGACAATGTGGATTACTGGGCGGGTACAAGGCCAAAACTTTGGTGCATTGGCCTTCTTTGGCCTAGTAATCTGCATTATCTGGGTATACGGTACCCAAATGCTCATATCTGTACCCAAATGTGGGATATGTGTTGTATCCGCTACAGAATAACAATGCAAAGTATACATTGCAGCCAAAATCTCACCAATAGTCAAACTTGTCTGTTCCATGCAGTACAAAGCTGGCAATCACTTGCCCCATAATCTCATTTGGTGGACCCATCAACCAGCCTGCCTTACTATCTCTGAGAAGACGCTCCAGACCTGAGAACATGAATATATTACATGGTAGACTGCCATAATACTGATCATAGAGAAAGGATGAGTCACCTTAGAACAAATGTATTGCTGTAAGTTGAGATAGTATTGTTGGTAGGATATAGTCGTGTCCAGCAGCGTCCGACTTGGTGTAATTTTCATGATATTTATCAAAAGTAAATATGACGCAATTTGCATTACTATTGTGGTGCTGGCCGTCCATTACACTATACTGTGGCCTCTGACCACCTGCGCAATAATACGGAAACGACCGAAGATTGCCGAGCATTTACGTCCTGCTCGTGACGTGTCCTTGGCGAGAAAGGACGCTGTCGGGAGAGATCTTCACGCGGCCTTCCAGGACACACCTAACCAGTTTGTCTCGGCTGGGTATGTCTTTCCATAGCTGTTCTATTATTATACTGATACGCCCAGGTATGATATTGGTGTCAGGAGCAAATCAAGCTACATTATTTACATTTTCTGATGCACTATTTTCTTTATCAGCCTAATAATCCTATACTGTGATGTGCAGCCATCTTGTAGTGGTTTCCAAGGGTGGAGCAGTGCAATCTTCTCTGAAAAAATGTTTTGTTAACATTTCTTTCTTTCTAATGCATATGTATGTCGAAAGCAAAATCCAAGTTAGATTTATATTTGGAGAGAATTGAAGTACCAGTCATTCTTGATGCTACATTTAAACCCATATTAATAAGTACCAGTAAGGGTTTGGTATTAAAAAAAACATGATCATGATAATATAATTGAATATTGGTGTTTAACTGGTGCCACCACGTTGGAGTTGGTAGGTTTTTTTTTAGAAAAACGTATTCAAAGAGCTGTAGACAAGTACCACCATATTATTTTCTATTTTTGATCAGGTACTTGTGACCTTTCATACAAAGATGGGAAGTTCATTTATTTAACAGATAACTCGAATGGAATCCAACATTTGTGAACTGTATCGGAAGGCATCTCCATTGCAACAAGCTATGGGCAACTGATCAAATTTGTCCAGCTGCCAATATGCTCTTTGAAATTATGGACCCAGGACAAACGCCATCCAAACCCTGTATCATTCGTTGAAGATGATGTCATTTTAACCGATCAGGTCCTTACGTTAAATGGACGAATACAGGAACTAAATGCACAGCAAAATCAAAATACAGTACTCTTCAACTTTGACTTGGTTTGAAGACGTAAAGATCGAAATCGTGTTAGGTATAATTACCATTTCGAATATCTTTATGATGGTGTACATGCATCCAAGAAATTGTGCCTTGTGTGGCTTCTGAAAATTAAACTGGATTTTCAAAAATACTTTGTAGGAAAACCAGTTGGTGACATTGTACAACTTGGCGTTCACACAAGTGAGTTACGTTCAGCTTTGTAGTGAATGTTTATGTAATATTGTATATCTACTATCACATGAGTACCTTATTTTACTACGTCATAGCAGACCTTGATATTCAACCCTTGATATGTTAGGGGCAAAATTATACATGTACATATAATTCCAGGACTTGAATTAATTTCTAATAGTAAATTAGTTTCTCACTAATTAAATACTCTAATGCAATAGATGATTCTGTAAGTCAAGTATCTTCAAAATAACATAGTTGCAATGGCCTTAAACATAAACAATGCGTCTCTTGAGGAGCGTCTTTTGCTCAAGGATATTGGCAAAGCTCGTGCAAAATGTATTTTGCAAACGCGTGACGAAAATGGTGGCCTACTTACATTAGCATATCTAAAAGGTTGTCTGGACATGCAAGCAACCACAAGTGTGCTAGAAAAACTTGTTGCGCAAGGCGAAGTCGTCTTTGAGCCCGAAAGAGGGCGTGACAGCTGATGTGTCTGATATCATGGACTTGAAGCAAATGCGCCAAGAGCTGCTTAACATCAGACAAGAGAATAAAGCAATCTTGGAACGACTTAATAATGAACAATCCATCAATATGGATTTGAAAGCTCACCTTAAAGGTGATAGAAACATCAATAAGTTATATGCCTCACGTTCGGACTGGTAAGAAGTTGGCAAGGAGGCTGCTTATAGAAATTATAGAGGCCCTCCTTCACCAAAGATGTCCACTTTTGATGGAACACAAGTGTGGATGCCATTCTTTGTATTGTTCGACCGGATTGCTACACGATATGGTTGGCCAAAAAGCCATCGGCTTGAGATGTTAATAGAGGCCTTAAGAGATCGTGCACTGAAGTTCTTCTGTACTTGCTCACCACAAGTACAGAATGATTACGTAAAATTAGTTTCATGCCTCAACGTCCGTTTTGGCACGAAAGATCTTCCACAGACTTCTAGACTGAAGTTGCAAGATGTTCGCCAAGATGGTTGGTCATTGGAAGAATTTGCAGAATTAGTGCAGGAACTCGCCATCGATGGATTTCCCGATGTTGGCAAGGATGTAACTGAGAGTATTTCAGTCGACAATTTCCTACGGGGAGTGGAAAACAAAAAGGTGACTCTCTCTGCGATGGACAAAGATCCAGAAACACTTGAGGAGGCTTTACGACTGGTCAAAGCAGCTGTCTGCAATCAGTGACTGCTTTTGGGCTCGAGGAGGCCTGAACTTAGACAGGTCCACTTTAATGATGTAAGTGAGCATGAATATATGCAGGCAGAACCAGATCAAACCATATTTGTTAGACCCAAGCAAAACTCTGATCGAACGGACAGCCTTGAGAAGGTGTCCCACATTTCTGGTGAGCTAATGGAGTTAAAGGGATTTGTTAACAAAATCTTGATACTTCTTGTGACGCGTTCTAGTTCACCATCTAGAGAAGCCAGGGCTAGCCCCAGAAGTGGTTCACCCTCGCGCAAAATTGTTTGTTTCAGTTGCCGAACTGAAGGTCACACTAGTCGCGAATGTCCACAGAGCAGTCGCTCCCCTACGGCATTCGCATGCCATGCAGAGGGACACTTTAGTCATGACTGTCCTCAGCGACGCCGATCTTCATCCCCATCACACACTCGCCAACCACGCCCGGATATTAAAGTTTGCGAGACAAAGGCTACGAGGTCCGGCTGCATCGACATCACAGTAATCCTGCAAACCGTGTAATTCCCACTCGTATTAATGGTACGCCAGTGGATACTATGGTGGATACTGCTGCGCAGGTCACAGTTGTTAGTCAGACCCTCGTGAGCACGTTAAACAAACCTTTGCCTATTGGCGAAAGCATAGCGCTGAAAGGTACTGGTCACGGTAGCACTATAGGTGCTTATTTGGGTGGGGATGTCACTATCCAAATAGGTGCTGAGGCATTTACATGGACATTTCTTGTGGCTAACATTTCAGACCCAATTATACTTGGCCTAGACTTTCTGTGAGAACATGCAGCCATTATCGACTTGCTTAATCTATCCATTAAGATCAAGGGGCAGGTGGTTCCAGCATCTACGGCTAAGACTGGAGAAACAGAGGTCCAGGTTGCACATGTTGTGCTAAAGAATCAAACTGTTGTGGCTCCGTTTGAGTAGGTACAGACAACATGGCTTTTAAGGCATCGAGTTAATCCAGGCCTGGATCTAACAAATCAACCCTCCAGCGAACTGAAGTGCTTAATAGCACCTAAAAGGTGGTAAATTGTAGAGACCAGTTTGTCCCTATTCTACTCAGGAACATCTCACCAAAGTTCATAACATTAAAGAAAAACCATGCTTTGGGGACTGCAGTAGAGATGGATAAAATTCTTAATCCCCATGAAGGGTCTGCAACAGTCTCTATGGATAGCCGACATGAGGAACCATTTCCAGTGAATGACCGTCCAAAATATCTTGAGAACTTGTATGAGAGACTGGTAAAGGACTTGTCCGAAGACGAGTCTGATATTTTTAAAGGACTACTCTACGAGTTCCAAGACATTTTCGCAAAAGATGATCTGGATCTGGGACTTTTCAAAGGTGTATGCCATAAGGTGGATACTGGTGATGCTAGACCTGTTCATGCCAAGATGCACAGAACCCTCATTGGATTTGAGATGGAGGAAGAAAATCACCTGAACGAAATGTTGCATCACTCGGTCAGGTATTGTGTGGATTTCCGAGCAGTTAATAAATTAACATGGAAAGACTCCTTTCCATTGCCAAACATAACCGCGTGTTTGAATGCTGTTAGCAGGAGCACCTATATCAGTACCCTTAACATGGTGGCTGGATACTGACAAATAGAGGTGGATCTTCAGAATCGACATAAGTTGGCATTCATTACAAGATACAGTTTGTTTGAATTTGTGAGAATACCTTTCAGCACGTGTAACAGCCCTGCAACGTTTCAATGAGGTATACAACTTGTGTTACATTGCTTGAACTGGCGAGAATGTCTTGCTTACATTGGTGATGTCAGTGTGTTCGGAAAGACGTTTACAGAACATGTCAATAATCTTCGGAAAGTATTCCACCGTTTCCGTCTGCACAATCTAAAACTCAAGCCCAAAAAGTGCAATCTCTTGCAGAAAGAATTGTGTTTTATGGGTAGACAGGTCAGTAAGCATGGAATAGGGGTAACCAATTGTTTGGCGTCATGGCCAATCCCTACTAATAAGAAGGAAGTAGAGTCATTCCTGGAGTCACACGCGCAGTTTTGCAGGAATGTCTGCTATTCTTTATTCCTTGACTGGTCCAAAAATGAATTTCTGCTGGACAAAGGACCATTAACAAGCCTTTGATAATCTTAAGCAGGCTATGACTACCCCACCTGCCATCGGTTTTCGACTCCCCACAGGCATGTTTATCCGCGATACAGATGCATCATATACGCCAATCGGAGCGAAGTTATCACAGGTTCAGGAGGGTAAAGAGGTTCTTGTTGGTTTCGCGAGTAAGGTCTTGTCTCCTGCCCAAAAACGATATTGCATTACCCACAAGGAATTATTGGCAATTGTTGCATTCATGCATTAGTATCGAGTGTATTTACTAGGACGTCCATTTATAGTCCGAACCGATCACAATAGTCTTGCATGGCTCATGAGGTTCAAGAATATCGAGGGGCAGTTAGCCCGTTGGCTGGAAGAGCTCTTTCAATATGATATCGCTATTGAGCATCATACTGGGGAAAGGCACAATAATGCAGATGTTCTCTCCAGGGTCCCCGATAGGCTACCAACTTGCAATTGCTACACCGCTGGTCAAGACGTCTGTTCACTTCCTTGTCATGGGTGCTCCTATTGTGCACATCTGCACTCGCAATGGGAACATTTTTTAGAAAGAGGTCGATGGCATCATACCGCTAGTAGTCAGATCAATTGGCACTCATGATAGTGATCCTGACGAGACATCTGATAATGATGATCTTGGTGAAATTCCAGGGTGTGTGACCAATGATAACCTTGGCATTGTAAATTGGACGGTGTCGCATTCAGCTCTCCAGTTGAGAGAATTTCAAATGAGGGATCCAGAGTTAAAGACCGTTTTCTCCTGGAAGGAAAATGATTATTGCCCTTCTGAGTCTGAGCTATATCTCTCAAGTACATAAATTAAATCCCTCTGGGTTGTGCGCGATCAGTTGATGGTGAAGGATGATGTGCTATATTATGAATGGAAAGCTGATCTGCTGCCAAGGAGATTGTTCACGGTCCCAGATTCCTTGAGACAGACTATCTTGGAGGAATGCCACGATGCTAAGCTTTCCGGACACATGGGTCAGAAGAAGACATTGGCCAGAGTGCGAATGCATTATTATTGGGTTGGTTGTTCAACAGACTGTCTGAACTATGTCCAGGCTTGTGCCATTTGTAATCGGAAAAAGAGACCAACAGTCAGGGCTAGTGCACCACTTGGTCGGTACCATGCATGTACTCCTCTAGAACGTGCCCATCTTGACATCCTTGGCCCATTTATAGAGTCTCAGAAAGGTAACCATTATGTAATGGTACTGATAGATCAGTTTACCAAGTGGATTGAGTGCTATGCACTACCAAATCAATCGGCTGAATTGATTGCGAAGACTGTTGCAGAGAGATTTTTTGCTGTATTTAGGTGCCCACTTCAGATACACACTGATCAAAAGAGAAACTTTGAATGTCACTTGTTCAGTAATCTTTGTAAACTTCTTCAGATTGTGAAGATGCGCACGACACCTTATCACCCTAGCAGCAATGGTCAGGTAGAACGGTACATGATGGTCATATCATGTATGATCAGGTGTTACATCACTGACAGTGAGCATCAAAGGGACTGGGAAATACATGTCCCTTATATTGCAGCCGCGATCAGAGCCACTGTTCATAGGCAGGCTGGTTTCACTCCAAATAAGCTTATGCTTGGGAGGGAAATTTTACAGCCTATCGATCTCATGATGGGAGTCGAAAGATCGCAACAGCCACCAGAATCCTTTGATGACTATGTCCAAGAGCTGGAGCATATTTGTAAGACCTGCCATACCACAGCACGTCACTACATTGGGATGGCGCAGATGCGTCAAAAACGCACTTTCGATCTTAAGTTGAATGCTCGGCTGTATACAGTTGGTGATGTGGTTCACCTCACTAACTTGGCAACTAAAATTGGTCTTTCAAAGAAATTGAGCTGACCTTGGAATGGTCCCTTTTTAGTCATGGAATGTATCTGTGAGGCACTATACCGTATTAAGGGTAGGCGCAAGGAGACCGTTGTGCGAATTGATCGATTGAAATTATGCACGGACAGAGACATTCCTGTCTGGTTGTATAGAGCACAACACGCCATTCTGGTAGAAACTATCAACACACCTGATGATATTCATCCTGTCAAAATGCCAGCTATTCCTCCATTGCCGAGGAATGAGGATGAGTATGATACCATTCTGTATGGCGAAGCTGATGAGGATGACGAGAATCTGATTGATGGTAATGCTATCATAGCTCAAGATCATAATGCAACTATCCTACGAGCAGAAGATGATTTAAT
This sequence comes from Chaetoderma sp. LZ-2023a, assembly GCA_034401795.1. Taxonomy (NCBI): domain Eukaryota; kingdom Metazoa; phylum Mollusca; class Caudofoveata; order Chaetodermatida; family Chaetodermatidae; genus Chaetoderma; species Chaetoderma sp. LZ-2023a. The sequence continues at coordinate 73,547,450 of CM067364.1, forward strand.
GGCTGAACAATTGAATTCACGCCAAAGAAGACAATGCCATCTTCCTCGTAGGATGCATGATTATGATCTCTTCTGAGTCAGAGCCTTATGTATATAGTTTTAAAATTGTATAACTGTATGAATATATGTATGTGTATGTGTGTATATATTTATATATATATATATATATATATGTATGGATATATATGTATAGATATGTATATGTTGGTATGTGTATATATATCTATACATAAGTAGGTATAATGATGTAATTTCCTTGGTCGATCTGGATGAAACTCCTTGCGGTTAGGCCACGCTGGCCCATGGAGTTGAATCTAATTTATTTCTTGTTTGAAACTCCTTGAGGTTAGGCCACGCTGGCCCTTGGAGGTCAAGACATGTATAACTTATTGCTTATATATAACGTTTATGTGAGATTCCATGGGGTTGGGCCTAGAGCTCAACATACATGTATCTTATTGTTTATCATATAGTTGATCTATGCTCCTCTATAACTCTCTGTATACATATGATAATCTCTTTGAGGTTAGGCCACACTGGCCCTTGGAGATTCTGTATATATATAAATATATATATATATATATATATATATATATATATATATATATATATATATATATATATATATATATATATATATATATATGAATATATAAATATGCATTATAATCTATTTTACCACCTGTATATTTGTAGTACATGTAGAGGCCATTGCATCTATTGTTGTGAGTTCCAAATTCCTCCCATTTCATTAATTTCGCAGATGTTCATATAATGGGAAACGTTTTGGATAACCAATAATATAGTTTCATATCTCTGGTCTGCTGTGATTATGGCAGTCTAAGCTTTAAATATTTTTATAATAATTCATTTGTCCATGATACTCGCATAAATCATTTTTTAGCATTTAATATAATTTGCAATCTTATGATCAGTTGCCCTTGTTCCATGTACCAGGTAGCATAATTTAAATACATTTATATTGAATTGTGTCAGGATAATGTTCGTTTACTATACCCTAGATATATGTTTTTCACTATTATTGTATGGTCTATGAGTAACTTGACTATGTTGACCTGGACATGTCAATTTCCCCTCAGCCCATCCAATGAATAAACTCAGAATAGACTGTAGCGTAAATTCACGTCTTAAATGTAAGAGGTCCCACATATCAGCTCTTATTAATGTGGGAAGGGAATAGTGTAAATAGTCTGTAGATAGTGAATATTGTTTGGTGTTTCTGTAGATATGGTGCACACTGGTGCTTCATAGTTGATCTTACATGTATATTGTCAGTATACTCAGTTAATTCTATCAGGACACCTAGCAGCCTTTCTCTTTTTTGCATAAGAATTCTGAGGTTTGGCCACACAGGCCCCAGAAGGACGTTGTATCTTATCTGGTTTGTCTATTTCTTGTTGCATCAGAATTCTGAGGTTTGGCCACACAGGCCCGGGAAGACGATGCAAGTCCGATCTAGTTCGTGTATTCACCGCTTCATTATTACTGAGTCTGCTCTGTTCTCTTAGCTGTTCTCCAGTTGCCGCTTTGCTTCCATTTGTCCTTTTGCACTGCTCAAACGTGTCCACGTATTCTTGCTCACAGTATTTCTTTGGTCTTGTTTCTCTGACTATCATAAAATGATGGACCGATGAACCATGGCTAAATTATGCCCGGGTAGAATGTGGTGCTGGCCATCCATTACACTATGCTGTGGCCTCCGAACACCCGCGCAATAATACGGAAGCGACTGAAGATTGCCGAGCTCTTACGTCATGCTCGTGACGTGTCCTTGGCGACAAAGGATGCGATCGGGAGAGATCTTCACGTGGCCTTCCAGGACACACCTAACCAGTTTGTCTCGGCTGGGTAATTCTTTCCATAGCTGTTCTACTACTATTACTGCTATCTATTATTATACTGATAGGCCCAGGCACGATAATATCTCTATGCAGTAGAAAGAAACATTTTGTAAAATGATCAATTAAAAATAATTTAACACTTAAGATTATAAGATGTTGCATTTGTGACTATAATTTGTTGGGTATTTGCCAGATCTCACAGTAAAGAAGCGGTACAGTAGGGTTGCACAAGTATTCCGGTTTTCATAATCACAATCATTTTGCGTTAGGGTAGGAACTTGAACACAGGTTTATTCAACACAGATAACTATGTAACAGGGCATACTAGTTCTACTGCTAGTATTGGTATATCTGTAAAGACTTACAAAGTTTACTTTGAAGCAGAATTGCTAATGTTATGTTAACAATTCTCGTTAATTTTATTTGCTAAAAGTAAAAGAACGAAAATTGGTATCGCTGACTAGACCACTAAAAGCGCCTCTAGTCTAGTTGCCAGATAGTAATAGGCGTACAGAAATACTATCATAAACTATCAAAGTACTATTTCCGAACACAAAATCGATACAATCTGGCAAAACCAAAACAGCCCAATGGAGGCCATGTTCTCACGAGATTTCATACGGCAATGGGAGTTTGAGACAGGGACGCGATAATCGCATTAATCTGTAACTCTTCCTGTTATCAAACGGGTAACAAATTTGAAACATTATTCAGAACTCGGGTACCACCACACAATGATAATAATAGTTATTTCTGAGTTCCATGTTCAGGATATTTATATGCCAGTACTCGCTCTAAAAATTGTTGATACCTCTTAATTTGATTAAACCTGAACAGATTACTAATATCATGTGATTTATATTTCTTCACGAAGGCATTTTACGTCAAATATTGGATTCGTTTTGATGTAATAAACAGACTATTTTAAAATGCAGAATTTTTAGGTGGGACCCCCCCCCCCCCCACCACCACCGCTATGGTGTTTTTGAGGTGTACATTAAACATAACTGTAAGGCGGCAAGAATTTGTACATTTTCGTCCGAGTGTCTATCAGTTTTAACCATTTTAGAAAACTTTTTTCTGTAAATATGGCTAAAATCAGCCCACCCCTCATGTTTGTTTGGAAACTGAACACTTGTGATTAATCGCATTATCGAATAGTTGTGCAAGCCGACAGTACAGTGACAGCAAAAAAAGATTGTACAATAACAGAAAAATAGCCAGAATCTGTGTGAAAATTGAAAGTTATAGCTTGTGCAATAGTTTGGATCTAGCACTCGTTGCCATTTCATGAAATATATCACACTCATTTAGTAAGATCTCATGTGAAATATATCACACACGTTTAGTAAGATCTCATATGAAATATACCACACTCATTTAGTAAGATTTCATTTGAAACTCTGTTAAAGCTCATTCCAAATGAAATAGTACAAAACTTGTGTCAACCCATGTGAGATCCTCTATAACTTCTCACCCAGCCTAAAATAGATATCAATTCCATCAATTATAATATGCACCTATCAAAGATCTTTTTTAATATCACCATCATCAACCAGATTGAAAATTGTCAGTTTGTGATAAATTTCGATGAAGTTGCTTATAGTGATATTAAATAGGACCGAGTTTGAGATGCTATTTATCATAAAAACTACACATTTTTACATATTTTCCAATAATGTCAATCACTGAAACCTTAGTGTAGATCTTGCATTAGCCTATAATCATCAAGGCCAACTAATCACACCCTGACAGCAATGACAATGGATGGTCTACATTAAAAAATATAGTAATTGTAATTTGAACTATGAGAAAGATTTGCACTAATCAAAGTTTATTTCTTTACATTGCTAACAAAATGTATTGGCAAAATATTGAAATATGCTCCATCACAAGCAGTATTATTATGTCTTCACTGCTCATGGAGTGCACCATTAGTGCTTGACTTCAGCACAGTGATATGCAATGACACGAAAACAACCAAATTATGATTGGTCAATGTAAAATTAGGTTGCCAAGCTCACAGCCAATGGAAATACTTGGCTGCATTATTAATCTGGCTAATATTGGTAATAGTACATGGGCTAAAAGCTTGAAAGCCTTTGTTTATATGAATAATGGTAATCCCTCCATGCATACAATGCCAACATTCAAATCATTAAACCAGGCAGAACTATTCAATATCACACACCCATTCTTTATTGCAATTATAAATGTCAATGGCACACTCATTATAATGAACTAAGGTAATAGGTAACAGTATTCGCTGATCTCTTAATAGGCACAACGACATGCTAAGGGCTTTGTATAAACGTTCTTTTAATTTCCAAATACTTTTCTTCTCTTAGTAAACGGCTTTTTAATATACCATCTTCGTACACTTGTATCAGTACTGTCACAATACAAGTAGTTGGTGCATCCCTGAGAAGGCATGTTACTGAGCTGACACTAGGCCAATAGGGCGCAATAATCTCATCATGAATCTTTTGGATACATCTGATAGATAAAGCGTCAGCGTGTTATAAGGAAAATTAAGTGCTTTGTCATGCCATTGTGGGATTGACCATTTTGGAGATTAAACCATCAGTCATATCCGGCAAGACCTAGGAATGATCAGACTTGTTTGTTTTCATCAGTTATTTCGCTTCTCAGATCGTGTTCTGCTGCATGGTTTATCAGTTATCTTACATGCGATACTATCAACCAAGAAGCATGCATATATATTATATACTAATTTGATTGATTTATTATTTTAGATTTTTTAAATTTTACCAACCATAATATTACTTTGCTAGCCAATTTAACTAATGAATCACAGTGGTATTTGTTCATTTCACAAGTGGGAAAAGTGAAATGACTGTCTGGGGGAAGTGATGGAATGAGAGAAAAAATTCAGGCAGAGATGTGAGCGTGCCATGGTTAACAATGTCATGCCATCCCATTTAAATATAATGCAACACACACTCACCAACTCTATTTCCATGGCCCCCTACCCCACACGCACACATACATACACACACATGCACACCCACCCACACACATACACACCCCCGGCCTCCCACCCACCACATGTGCACATGCACGCATATGCATGTGCGCATGGGCATGTACATGTGTGCACAAAGACACCCAACGCACACGACACACACTTTGTTGCCACACCGGTTTACACTACTAATCTGATGCAGTATACAGGATGTGTGGCATAATATGTGTTTGGTACTTCCTATAACTAATATGGAATCAATTGGCATTCTGCATACGGAAACAACTCATTCCACATGTCAGGTTTAAGGTTAATTTCTTTTTGTTTCATCTTTAGCAGTTTAATTCTTACCAAACTTTAGAATGTGGATATTGCTGATAGCTAAAACACTTACCCAGTTGTACATCGAACTGTTAACACTTACTCAGCTCTGTTTTGTACCCAGATCCACCGCAACCTTGTAACATTTTGTCAACAATCTTGAATACATTTTTACAGCTGAACACTTTTGCCTGGTATATCCACGGGGTTAGCTCTGTCCTGTAGGCATGAGAATAGGTGGATCCATTTCTAGCCATTTTAGCTCTGCTCCGCTCCGCCAATGCTGTGCCGGCATTGGATAGATGTATATACTTTGAACCCTGAATTCTTCAGAATCATAATTTCATGGAAGCTATAAAGGCAACCTGTTAAATATTTTCAAACTAATTTAACTGCATGCACACGTCCATTGCAAAGACATAAAATTAGTACCCTTGGTGGTCTAATCTATGTTCCCGACAGTACACATTTTGATTGTGATATCATCCTACATGTGATGCAATTTATTATGACATCAGATACTTGATTGACAGATCTGATTTATCCAGTCTTTCTAGAATATCTTCAGCAATTCACGTTTGATAATGCTGGTAACTGAGACGTTTGTGGGCCAATACTTGGGAGCATTTGGCTCAGTAACATGCATTATTAGTGGAGTTTTCTTTTCACTATAAATAATAATTGTAATTCCTTTCTTAACTACCCAATAGAGAGGTCCATTTCTATCTATGCCCCACCTATTCTAGCTATGCTAGGTCCACTTCATGCGTCTTTAAATCGAGTTATAACTTTGTAATCTGAATTCGAAGAATCTGAATGTTCAATATTTCATGGTAATTACACAGGTAAGCTGTTGCTGATCTTGATTATGACATTATGATTGTGACGTAATTAAACTTGTGCGCTATTTGATATATATTTGTGGATATGTGCATGTATGTTTGGGTGCGTGGGTGCTTGTATGCATATGCCTGTGGGTGTGCGTATCTATATGTACGTGCCTGCATGTGTGTGTGTGCGCGTGCGTGCGTGCGTGCGTGCGTGCGTGCGTGCGTGCGTGCGTGCGTGCGTGCGTGCGTGCGTGCGTGCGTGCGTGCGTGCGTATGTGTGTACATGCGCGTATGTACTGATCACTAACCTGGGTAGGTATGATGGGTCCTCATACTTTGACCAGTCACAGTTATTGGTAACCCTGTCCATCTGCTGAGCTATTGCGAACACATTGAAACGTGATGCACTTGTATCACACATTGCTTGACCAATCTTGTCCTGTAAAAGAAACATTCATTTCTTGCCATGTCCGTTCATTTCTATCGAATCTCTGCCCATTCTATGCATGTGTTGAGACCAATTTGATACGTGGGAGTCTGAATTCCCAGAATCTAAATTTCTAAGTAACTATACAGGTAATGTGTTGAATATTTTCAACTGCCTATGGCAGCAACATCAGTATTCATTATAATATTTGTTAATTTATAAATTCATCAAAGACATACATTTATTACACTTTTTGACAGACCTTTCGATTTTCCTGATGGAGCTATGCGTTAACTTGTTTGTAACCCTAACATGTGACATAGTTGATTATGAGATCAGATTCATGAGTGATAGATTGGATCCATCCTTTGGTGATGCTTTTATGCTATAAAACTTCATCAAACAAAGCATGTCTTGCCTAAGTGACTACCTCGGGTAAAGGAATGCAACAATGCAATCAAATGAGTTTGTAGGCACGATAGGCGAGTGATTAGAGACATGTGCTCGTAACTCTAGTTTCTCAGGTTCCCTTTTCAGTTAGTCACCTGCGTTTTGTCCTTAAATTTCTCATCTATTCTTAAAAGATACATATCTTAGCTAAATTTATCACTATTTGTTACTTTATGGACACTTTAACTAACTAGTGCTGCAGCCGCCATTTTAGATAGATCTTCTGCGGGCTTCGAACGTGAGCGCACATTTCAATAGTAGTTGTAAGCTTCCTATGGTGACAACAGATATATTTATAACACGTTTACTGAAAACTGCTGCTGCCTATAGTAGGAACAACTTTCCGTCAAATTGTTGTCCATATAATCAGCTGATAATACAATTGTTACTAGATAAAGATTTGATAACAATTTGCCTAAAAATCGCTGATCCAACAACTTACAATCAAATTATTCTCAAAATAATCAGCAGTGTAGTCAACGTTGCAAGATTTGATGAAGATATTTTGCGCAACTTTATTGACAATCATTTTTGACGATGGCAGCAACAGCGTTCTCTTTGCAAGAAAGTGCATACACAATTAGTGTAGCCTATATTGTATGCACATTTCAGAGTGAAACATTCAGTAAACTTGTTATAGATTTTTTTTTATTTGCACCATAGGACATATAGAACTAGTACTGTACTATGCTATGCTTACTATGCATTCACCTTTGAAACCAGCAAACGAATAACTATCATTAGCACCACGAGAATGATTTTATATGAACAACTGCTCACCGGCGAAGACAATAGTCTGAAATAATGGCGCCGGCAAATATCTATCTAAAATGGCAGCTACAGTCCAAGTTAGTTAAAGTGTCCATAAAGTAACAAATAGCCCTAAATTTAGCTAGGATATATTTTATGAATAGCTTAGAACTTTAAGCAAGTCACATACCTCTGCGTTGCTGGACTCAACCTAAATGTCACTAAATGGACAGCCAAATGAACATGAGGATAAAATGAAAAATGTTTATATAAATGTATCATCTATGTCTCAAATAGATAGATCAATTATTCCATGGTAGCGTTCCTTCCCACCTAACGGTGTTTGAGGAGTTCCCTGCCACTTCACTGTGTATGTGTGTGCTCTCCCTCAGAAATCTTTGAGACCAAAATCAAGATGCTCTGAAATGGCATATCATAAATTTCCAAAGTTCCGTTGGGTTGTAATGTGATATTGGAAAACGTGTTTTCATGGAATGAAATAGTTCTCTGTCAAGTTTACCTTGATTTAGAGAAAATTATGCTCGAACAGCTTTATTGAAAGTTATGGCTTTAGACTTAAAGCTAATGTGAATCAACTTGGTTTCTATATTATCAGTCTGCGTGCAAATGGATGCTATTGTTTTCTAACCGTATATTTCCTCTTTCTTTTTTATTCTCACATCTCCAAACTTGGTCAACTTGTTGTAAGCATTGGGACATGTCGTACTCTTACTTTTGTCAGATACTTTCAATGCTCTTCATGATTCCCATATCAAGCAAATGCCTTATTGGAAATGTATGGAAATAACAAGCATGATTCTTTCAACAGTGACTACACCTAGCATTCTCGCCCCCCCCCCCACATCCTTCCTTCCCATCTCTCTCTCCCTTCCTCCACCTCACTCCCTTAATCCCCCATCTAATGTATATATTGAGCTGTATTTTAGGTGGAAAATAAAAGTAAATTTATCTTGAACCAGAGCCATGTGCCAAGAGAACATGAAACTCGAAAATAGATTTTCCTTGAACAAACAACTATCTGAGTTGAATCGAGGCCTACTTTGAATGCTAGCCTATGATGAGAACATGCCCTTTTCGACTGGTAGTCAGATTATTGCACTACATTACCCATTGTCTTACACATGAATGGTAACATAGATTCATCTTGTGGTTGGCTAGAACACAAATTTTAATTCAGATCAAGGGTTCCAGTCATAAATCTGGAAATATGTAGGTAGAATCTCCAAATTTAGCACATCCATTCATATCAAAGGTGGCTAGAAGATTGAGGAGTTTCAGGATATAGCATCGCATATCTAGGTCATCAGGTTATCACATACACATTTTAGCCAGATTTAGCACACGATTTCACATTACGAAGAATTATAATTGATCTGCGTATGCGGCCACAGGGGTTATTAAGAGCATCGTCAAGACAAAGAGCAACAGCGTGAGCCAGCATCACTTCAAGAGCATTTACTTGTTTTTTAATTGGGGACCCCTTATTTTCTTATGCCCAGGGTCTGTATCCCCCATTAACCATTTCCTTTATCCGACCCTGCCTTTCACATGATCTGAAGATATACCTGTATAATCTGGTAATCACAGACTCTCATGCCAGTGTCCACGTGTGTCCGAGACAGTGTATGCCTCCTGGTGATGTCAATAGTACCCATGGATATACCGTTGTTAGTAGCAGCGAAAAGAATTAAGGCGATTGGATTGGTGCTCTCAAAACCACCCGAGCTTCCATCTCATGTTCAGTGGATTAAAATACAACAGATTTATATTTTAGCAGAATAAATACAAAATAAAAACAAATAATATATTTGTTTATATTGTCGCGCTCGTGAGGCACTGTCTGGCCGTGTCCCTTGCATGAAAAGAGAGGGAATCTCCCCACGAGATTGCGTTGTGACTAGACCAATTGTTTCTCACCTCTGGGTAGTTGGAGATAGGTTATCTATAGTGGGAGCAGTGGGTTCGATATGTGGTTCTAGTTTTGCTGAACCACATACAGGAGTAGGTTTCTACAATGGTGTATTTCCCTCGTGGCTGCTCTGGGTTGTTTCCGTCCTCGTTGCTTGAACTTGCGTGAATTCAGCAGCATCTAATATGCCATAATTATGTGCGCCCCATCGTCTATCATGACGCAATGTCCTATGGAATCAACCATACCAGAGATTTTGATGCTTTTCAAATGTTTACTTCCGACTACCTGCCTGTCTAATTGGAGGCCACTTATGCCTACGGGCCGGTCTGATACCTAGACACCTGGTCAACAGCACAGATTATGAGCACAAAGAGGGAAGAAGTTAATTCACTATACTCCACATGTTCATGCTGGTTGGATACTTCGAAAGAAGACTTCTGGACTACAACTCACTGGATGCTTCATCTGGCTTATGCTCTGTAGGTTTCTGCATCTCGTTTCAGTTTTATTATCATTTTGGTTTGTTTTCCTTTCTTCTTTGCTGGATTTATTCCCATTCTTCCAGCACGGTATTGTATTTGGATTGCCACGACTGGTCTAGATTAGGGTTTGCTACATAAATTGTGAGTTGCTACTCTGGATATATGGAAGCAGCTAGCCAAGAGTTTGGCTATCTCATGTATGCCCAATAATACTGATAAGTCAATCGGAAACAGAACATGGTCTGTGAATGAAAGGAGATGTCAAAGCAAAGCTAGCTCTGAGTGCAGAGCAATTATCTGGTACTCGCCCATTGGCGTCTTGGTAAGTTGTAAATGCACAAGAACATAGATGAAATGACTTGAGAAATTGTGACTAACGTCCCTAATTCCTTTATTATTAGGGTTACAACCAGAGAGGTTTTTTGCACAAATACAACAAACAGGTTTATATTTTTGGTTTTGATCTAAACTTAGAGAACGAGTTCTCTCCCAGATATAATATTCTGGCTAGTTTCAGTCCAGTTAGAGAAGAAGAAATTAGATGGACAAAATTAGGAGTCACCTCTCAAACTCTGTTTCTGCTACGATATTTTCTTACAACATAAATGTTGCAGATACTGTCGAAAGATTATTTGAAATAATTTGAAAATAGATTGTGAAATCCGTTTTGATTTCAAACAGTAGCATAGTTCAGGACTATTATTCTCAAATTATACACCAGTTAGGCCCTATTTGGGAAATGTAACTGTAGTCTAGTATGTTAAGTCGAAAACTGACCAAAATCGTTCAAAATGTGAGACGAACATGAAAATTGGCTTACTTATAGATTTTTGTATGCTCTATCCAACAAGAGCATGGTACACATGATCAGACACATATTTTAGTCGCCATTTTAAATTTCATCATGGCTGCTTTCGAAGCTTATTTGTATAATACCCTGCCTTCTAGGACACATATATGGATGAATAAGGTGACTTTTTATATGTTTTACTATCCAAAGAAGCTGATGTGATTATTTACGAATGCATAGCTTATTTCTTCATATCAATATTCTATATGGCACAAGCAAAAAGCAGGATTTACAACGAAATTGTTATATTTTGAATTACATTGGCGGGATCACATATTTCATTTGAGCTGTGCACTCGTTGTGTATTAATACCACTCTATCTATAGCATGAGCCACGACAAGTGCAAAGTTCAGTGCAGGAAAGGGAAGAATTATTGCATTTACAAGGGGACTTAAAAGCTTTTTTGCAGCCACATGTAATTAATTCTTTGCAAGACTTTGCAGCCTCAGGATGGGCTGACAAGTGAGGTACACAGTGTTCATTTGCATCCTTTGTCCATCCCCAATCACATGGGTTTGGTAACTGCTGTTGAGCGTTGAGTTCCTGTCCCCAACAGTATCCTCCTTGATATGCCGATCTTATATGCTCAGTAAGCACAGCCTTAGTTGGGGATATGTGATCTAGCTGCTTTCCCTTGCAAATAGAAGTTTTCTTGCCTGGTTTACCTGGTTGCACTCACTAGTTCTGTCATAGAGTAGAATGACAAAACGTTGAAGAATGTGAATTGTAACAGGTGAGCTGACGGGTTGACAAATGCTTCCGTGATTTCAGAAAATGATGTCCATGTGTCCCAAGCCGTTTTCTTCCCAATGCTGCTGAAGGAGGATGAGGTATCACAGCCACTGAAGGCATGGACGAATGGCAATACCCTAGCCTTCTGCTCCCCAAGTGTGGCTGCAATGGTATGTGCTGGTATCACTTTAAAATTTTTTTTTACACCAACAGAGATCCATAATTAATCAAGTGGTAGGGAATGAAATGTAGCAATCGCTAGGACAACCATTTCTGTGTCGACTGTTCTGATCAAAACTTTGCGGTAGCCATGTTGTGCACAATGCAGTACACGTAACATTATTCCTGTGTCCGCTTGCTCATGATTACATGGTGCAAGATTAACTGCATTGTCACATTCATGAGAAGACAAAACTGTATTATTGAATGTGCTATTCAGCTGTTTTCCTGGAGTAACCAGCTTGGCAACACATTTTGCTAAGAAATTGTGCAGATCCTTCTTATTTTCATCAACACGAAGGAAACTTTGCCAGTTATTCGGGATCTGGGTGGATGCATTAACAACAATTCGAGTTCCTGAACCTCTTTTCAGCCTGGTACATCCTTTCAAACTGTTGTCAATGTACTGATCCCATACTACGTCCAGACGCTTTGAAGATTCAAGATTCCTCATTAGATATGGAATGAATACTTTCTCGGCATAGTCAATAAAAGTAGAACAGGATTTGGGAAACAGCATGTTGATGGCAACAAAACCATCACAGATTTGTGCATCAACTTCAGGTAGTACGGATCACTCTTTCAAAGCATGCAATAAGTCCTGACTTGGCCCATGCTCTCAGTTGCCCCACATCTGATAAAGGTGGAGCTGCTTGGTTCTCGTTCCTGAAAAATTCATCCATATCTCCATTTCTGGATTGGCACGATATATACATTCCGGAGAACAATTCACACTTACTCTTTAGAGTGCTCATTTGATATGAAATCTTTGATTGTCTTTTGGGAGGCATCTTCTGGAAAAGAGGCATGCCATTTTTTGCGATGATGTCAGAAATGAGGGTTGAACATTTGACAAGTCTTTCATCAACATACTTTTCATACTGTGACTGTCCTACTTGTCTGATGCTTTGAAGAGTGGATATTGACTTCTCTCCCATTACCTCTTTGGTGGGAAACGCCATCAAATCTCTGCTGTCCTCACTGAAGGGGTTACCATATTCTTCGAACTTAGCAACCAGAGCCTTGACATGTTCTACAAACTGAGACTGAATTGAAACACTCTGATTATGGTGTAGTGTGATTATCTTAGTAGGCAGCTGAAATGAATTTTCAAACTCATGAACAATTCTAGCCACTTCTGGACCAGCTGTAATCCATCTTATGATGGCAGATGGATTATTTGTTATTCCTATTATGCCACCATCACCTTTGATCTTCTCATTCATCTGTTCATGGGCTTGGTCTAAAGACATAGCAGAAAAGATATGTGCTGTTTTCTGTACGGCAAAATGTCCTCTTATGAACTCTGAATGAACTGATGTTGCTTGTTGCTGGAGCTGACCATATCTTCTATGTGAATTGACAGCCATCGGGCATAATTTGTGTGACTCAAACAGATCATCCATGGACTATCTTCCCAAGGCACTGAACATAGAGATTAAAATTGCGCTCATAAGGTCTCCAGCGATTAATGTCTCCTTGTTAAGTAAGTTTTCAGCCACGAAATCCGATCAGCCATATTCCTCTTCTTTAGATGTGGCTAATACAGTAGTCTGTGCTGTAACGTGTCCGTCTGTTACAGGTGCAATAAGATATGTTGCTGATAGTTCCACAGGAATCACTTCTGAATATTCAGCTGGTAGTGGCGATAATGTTTTCTAGTGGCTAACATTTGAATCTATCACTATTCGGACTTGTTCATTTCCAGGATTTTCCTGACATGGGAACTAAATCAGGGATATAGCAGTTACATGAAATGAGTCCATAGCATTCCTTGCAGATGGATTATGGCCGCTTTTATCGACTGCTCCAAAAGTGAAGACAACCCTTTTCAGAGTAGAGGGACAGACACAGCCATCTTTTTCAAACTGTGCACAGACACTATTTGCAAGCGTTGTCCTAGGAGTAGTAGTGTCGGTATTAAAATGATACCACCTCCCTCAGCTGGCCGCCGTTCGGAGATCCGTGGCCCCCACTGCCCTCTCAATCCATGGGGCATAGGTTGTTGAGACCGGGGGCACCACGGATCGGCGAACGGCTGCCAGGGTGGTAGTATCATTCCGACACTACTACTACCAGAGTCGGAACGCCCATTTAAAGACCAGCCTCCACAGTGATATACACCACTGATCGCCATCAACGACACCAGAAGGGCCGGCCTCTCACTCTCTCTATTCTGTGTAGGGTCAGACAAACACGTAGTCTCTGCCAGAGTCGCATCGGCATGATGGTACCACCCATAGGGGCTTCCATCTACCTTGACAACGCTCACCTGGGAGGAGACTAAAGTGATTAGCATTTGAACCAAGGCAGACTCTGGCATGTTCACATGTTACGCAGAGAATCTGGTGCTGAGCAGGGGTCTCCAGCAGATAACCACGGCCTACTCTCTCCACCTCATAGAAGTGGCAGACTCGATCTCTTCACGTGGGTGAAAGCGGTCGTAAATGTTTCTCCACAAGGGGTCGACCCAAGGATTGTACTGGGGGTCATCCCAGAAGTGGGCCCACTTGGCATCCAATATCATGGCAGTCTCAGCCCCCTGTGCCACTGCTGTAGACGCCAGCACGAGCAGTATGATGAGAATCACAGCTATATTTGAAGAGTTAAACTGAACAGAGTGAACCCCTCGAGAAATAGCTGTGCCAGATCGAGCCCTGTTCCATCCGGATCGATAGTGATCTTCATCGCCTCAGGGGCAGGGGCTAGCTGCTTCACTCTGCTGCCGGCTAGGAAACGTAGCTCTAGGACTATATGAGTCGTTTGCGGGCTAGTGAGTCTTGAATTTGGAGACATGTGACACACCATCTACCCGTAGGATGCCCTCCTGGACGTTAACAGCTTCTTCTGGTCAATCGAATGGATGACACAGCAGGAGCTTTCCATCTGTAACCCCGATCCGGTGACCCACCCTCGTCAGGGAGACACCTTCACATATGTAGGTTAGGAAGGATGATCCCCAATTGTAGAGCTTTCGAACTGTCCCATCCTTTTTCACAACAGTGGAGAGGGGAGTAACCTCTATGTCAATGACTGCGGGAGGCCTATATAGTGGCAACCATGTTTGCCAGTCACCCCCAGGTCCAGCGCGGTACCACACTTCATTCTTCTCAAATATGAACTGCAGGTTTTTTGCCAGGGTAAATAGCAGACCATCATGGGCCATCGGCAGGGCACCACTCGAATAGGGTTTGACCAGATGAAAGCTGAGGTCGTTATTTAGGGTGTTGATGTCTGCCACCTCTGTATCCATGAGCTCAATCAGTGGTTCGCGGATGTACTTCCTCTTCGGGAAATCATACCGAAACACGATCTTGTGGCCATCTATGTTGTGACCCAGGCGCTCATCCGACACATCCTTGAGGCCTGTGAGCAGCTCCACCCCATCACCACCAATGGAGTGGAGGGAGAATGCCTTTGAGTTTGCTTCGTACTGTAGGGCGAATGACTTACCATCGCTCTCTTCTACCTTGGCAGCATCAACTGCGTACACATCTGCCAGGTCAGCAAGACCAGTCGAGTGAGCAAATATGAGATCCATAGCACGCTATAGGAGGGGTTTAAACAGTTTATATATGAACATATATCCATGCCGATTGTCTGACTGCTGCTCTCCGGTTGTGAGAACGTAATCTCACCCTCTCTAGCGGGGAGACGTGTGGTACAGTACTGTGTAGAATGGGTCCTCTTTGAGGTGTCACAGCGCGGCACAACATACATACACGCCGATGCACTACATTAACCTCCAGGCAGTGCACACAGCAGCTCACTGGTAGAAGTCGGTTGGGACCTGATAGAGTATCTCCCAGGTGCCAACAGCAACCTATGGAAAGCTATCAGTCCTAGCCTGTTCACAACTGTAAATTACCTGTTTGACAGCCCCTCCATTAACATATATGCCAGCACGGATGGGGTATCGGATGTCCATTTAGAGTTTACACTCTTATTACTCACTGACCTGACATGATATCACACCAGGAATATCTGACCTTTGCCGAGATGATGAAGAGCCCGCTACAGGGTTGCCCCTTCATGACCCCTGTACAGATAAAGGCCCAGATGCTCGCACTGCAACAAGAAGGAGAGCGACTGCAGCGGGAGAGCTGGTATCAACAGAACGTGAGCATTGCAAGGAGGCAAAGGAACGGTGAAGGTTCCCGATACTGACAGGCCTCCTGAAGGAGAGTAAGCGGGACGCAGGAGTCTTGACAGACGACGATGTGCCAGATGTCTATGACGATGTCACAGTGGGAAGAGGAGATGGCGCAGCAGTGTAAGACCAAGAAAGCCATCCCGTGGCGGACCTACTATCTTGGGCATAAGGTGAAGTTCCAGATATCACATCTCAGAAAGCTACTGGCACCCGACATAGTGCTGGATGACCCCTGTCTAAGAAATGTCTGTCTCGACACCAGCAAGCTGGCACGGTTCGCCAGGCTCTCCAAAATGAACCATTCTATGACTCATGAGCAGCTTCTGCAGGTGATGCAGGTTTAATCTCCAGGTATACTATGGCAAAATCAGAGTGGCGGAAGCAACCAGAATTATACCCCTCCCTGACGGCTGACGGGGGTGGTACCATCCATGGCTGGTGACTCCAGCAGATGGATATCACTAGGCAGAATCTCGTCCATGAGGCAGAAAAGTACAGCAGAATGTGCAGGCGATATAAAACAGCCTACAACGTCCTCGCGTGTACAACCACTGCTGCGGGGGTAATTGGAGCCAGTGCTGGGGTGGCAGCTGTGGCCACTCTTGCTACAGGGGTGGGTACCATCGTCGCCATCCCGCTGGGTGACGTGACACTAGCCGCCACTGTCTTGCCACAGGCTTGGGAGTGGGGCAGTGGCAGATCACAAGGAGGCTGGAGAAGCATGCTAAGTACGTGGCACTGGCACAGAGTATGCTATGTACTATCGCGGTGTCTGTCAGCAAGGATCTCGTTGATGGCCAGGTCACCGATGAAGAGTACCACCATATATTGAAGGTCCAAGCCCTGTACTGCACGGAGAAACCTAGTGTGACAGCAATATCTCAAAGGCTCCAGTGGGAGGGTTGATATGGAGGAGTTAAAAAACGGGATGTTATGGCGAGGTCGCCTCGCTGGTCTCCGGAGTCGAGATGACAACAAATATTGTGCTGCCTGTACGGTAGCTTTAAGAAGACCAGAATAGATGGCCTTCCCACTGAACATCACGACAGTCATCCGGAGCCAACTGCCCCTGCTGGATACACCCTTGATTGGCCTGAGAGGTCTACTGGATGATATACAAGAGCTAACACCGTTCTCCATCACAGTGGATGGACGGTCCCGAACCAGCTTCTCCGTCAACCCACGACCACTGACCATCCACCCCATCACCATCAAGGATGCGAAGCAAGCTCATACTTGGATGGCTGCTCCAAATCTATCATACTGGAATCAGCAGCTGAACTTTGTCGTGCGGTGTGCCACGGCAGGATGTGGTGTAAGTTCCACCCTGCTTCACTCCTAGTCTGATACTCCTGAAGCTGTGCTCATCCCCAGCTGTCTCAGATTTCATGTGCACTTCACGGTGCAATGAATCCTCCATGAGCTGGGTGCAAGCCTCCCTGATTTAAATGACTTCGACCCACAGCTCAACAGTCATAGCGTCTCAGCGGCCAGCAGACTACAGAGAGAGTTCAGCACCCAGCCAGACTATCAGTGGCATTGTGGTGACAACAACTGTCTAGTGGTTATGTATGGTGACCCGAGACGTGACTACTTAGGATTCCCCTATCGAACACCCTGATGATAGTCCGTCGGAAGACAGCGACAGTCTCGTTCAATCCAGCCTCTGACCCTGGAGTGCATGTGCAAAATATGCACATCACTGGCTTGCAGCACAACTATCCAGATGTGTGGAAGTACTTTGTCCCACACACCACATCAGGCCTCACACCAGCAGGGATCGTTTGGATCATCCAGTCCCTAGAAGCACTGTGCTACTGCCTCCTTACAGCACAGCCCCAACTGTGGCATTCTATAGATGGTGTCAGCGGGTCAGAGGTCCAGGCCATGTTCATCAGTCTCGTTGAGGATATGATCATCGTGGCAGACCCCAGGAGTCTTATTGCTAAGTTCCAGCAGGGGTTGCAGAAGGCCCGTCGCAAACTTGACTTTGCTATTTCACCACACCTACGGTTGATTCCGAGCACATTCGTGAACATCAAGGACCTCGAAGTCATGGGCTATAACAACATGACAGTCGAGGGGAGTTTCACTTGTGGCCACTTCGGCTTCAACACTGACATCAACGCCCCTACGCGTAGTACGGGCTGTACAGTCGTTCCGACTCTGCCACTGCAGCCAGTCGACACTGCAGCTCCAGGCGCCCAAAGACTGCAGCCAGTCGACAGGACACCACTTCCCGTGGTAGCTCTACGAGTGTTGTCAGGCCTAGCTATCAACTATAAGACTATACCGACTCTATGCAGTAGCAGTGGGGACCACGGTGAGATACTGAACCAGCTTGGCATGCCATACAGCCCCTATACTCGCTGCCAACATGCAGCTCCAAGGACTGGAGGGTTCTGCAGCGCATCCTTTTTCCAGTTTGTTGTATCGCAGCACCTTGTTCAGCTCTGAGTCCGGCGAGGCCATGGTGGTCTGCAACTGCTGGAACACATCTGATAGATACTCCCGATCCTTGTAGAAACCCTTAGCTCACAGGAGCTGCTCGACGATACTCCCGCCCATGATAAGGTATTCGAGGAAGCAGATCTGTCCCTTGCCAAATCCTAGATAGAGCTTCACAGCTGTCAGCTCCTCTGTCAGCTCAGCACCGGAGAGCTGAGCGCGCTCATCTGGTGTCTTCTTCTTGTAGTCCTTCAACTCCATCCGGAAGACCTCATAGTACTTCTCGCATAGCATGAGCCTGGACATGTTTAAGACGTCTCAATAGAGAGATGAATATTCCTGAATACCAACCCAGCCACCTGGCAGATGCAGACTGGGAAGATCTTATTAGCTCACTCGACAGGGGACGCAGACGTTTAACCGCATTGTATACTCAGTACTTAAACAATGACGTCAATGGTACAGATCGTGATGCAACTTCCCGAGAGCCAGGCGACCCAACAGAAGGTGGAGAACCTGCTGCGAACCAAGACACAGAAGGTACTGACCAAAGTAAAACCTCTAGCAGTCCATGTCGCCAGTAACGTGGCGGCGAATGTGGCTGTGGTGAAGATGACAGGGGGAAATGAGGTTCTTCCTGCCGCTACTGCAGCTGTCCTCGCTACAGTGGTGAGTGGGGTGGCTGGGCACTGCCTCGGAATAACTCACTCCATCACAAAGATCGCCCTCAGTGATGCCTCCTACACTGTTGCCGCCAAGATCATGGGTGAACGTATTACACTAATGGAGGCCGCGGTTCTAGGGCTAGCAACAAGTGCAATGGCTGAGATCATCTTCGCCTACGTTTAGCCACTCTGAATAGTGAGAGATGGATCACGAGACCCCTGCAGCTTATGAGGCATGGCATGACAGAGGGCGGTATGTAGCCCATAGTTGAGCATGCGGACTGAGGATTACCCGAGAATGTGGACTGCCCACAAGGCATGGCCCTGCAGAGAGGGCCAGTACCCTGAGCACTGCTACCTCTTCCCTTGGCCGACTGCGTGGGCTTCCTATGCCCAACTATTTCACTGGGTGTATGACTAGTAGGTTTAAGCCGTCTGTATATAGCACCAAGACTCTGTCACTCACAGACCTAGAAAGAAAAGAGCTAGGCGATCTTGCTCACTTGGGCGAGGCATGCCTCGGTTCAGAGGACACTGTTGCCCCTCTCTCCTTCCTAGACTTCGATGAGAAGGGAGATCATGGGGAGATCCGAGGTACCATCCCTGCCCGAGATCTCATCGGGAACACTGATACGATAGGACAATCGACCATTAACAAGTCCAAGACTGTCTACAAGGGGGTGGGCATCACGGAGAGGGCGACGATGCGAGGTATGCTCGGAGTCGATGAGGCCTGAGCCATCAAGGTTATGGCTGAGTCATTTGCACAGGACCTGGCTAAGGATCTCCTGAAACCACGGTGCTCATTCATCCAGGATGGAGAGAATCTCAAAAGTTCTTTGGTTTGCTGTTTAGGTCTTGACGTACTCAGTAATGGGTAAAGAGTAATACTGTCATGAAACAAAAAAAATTAAAAACTATACAGGTACAGTGAAAGTCGCCAGGACGGCTAGTCAGACCATGTTCCTCATAACACCTGAGCTATGGTTTCTCGATGTGCTGAACTACCTCGGCCCAGGAGTCTCAGATGAGGTATAGGTCAAAGCTTATGGGTGTACACAGGTTTCGACCACAGGATAGTCATGGCGTCCCATGCATGTATCATAGAGATACTGCATGTACTAGACACTATGGGTGCTGACACATGCTCTCCACACTATCTTCTCAGCTGCTGCTGGGATTTCATGCTTGACGCCTACATCGCATCCTTCGTATCCGCCGGAGGTGCAGGATTCCCCACTCTGTAGGCGAAAGAGCTGGTGCAGGAAGTATTGCCGTTTAGTCTCCCAGATATAGACGAGGCTACCACCGACCAAGTGCTAACCATCCTCCGCATGCATGTCCATTCGACAGTAGGCCGGCCGATGCTGGCAAAGTGGTGCTGATCATTGCCCCATCAGGACACGGGAAAGAAATCTTGCTGTGTGATCTCCTGGCTGAACATTTACACTCTCAATACATCCTTCTGGTGTCTGACTCCGCTGCTGAGGCAGTTGACAGTAATGATCAATGGTACAATGGCCCAATCACCAAGATGCAGAACATGTAAGCACTGATGGAGAAGCTGCTGGCAGCCCGACTGACAGAACCACTTGCTCTAGTTATCGATGACCCAGCAACGGACCAGAAGACAGTCGCCTACCTCAGCAACATCACCAGGCGCCTCCATCCCGCAAAGATAGCTGTCTTCATCCTCTTTCAGAAGTACACCCGCGAGATCTCACCGGACATCCGCCACAACGCCCGATTGCTATACTTCAGCTCCAAGTGTGGACGTGCCCTGCTCGAGACCATATGCGACAGCCTATCCCTCAAGGAGACCAAAGCGGACTTTATCGCAGGTGTACACAGGACAGCTGAGCTGTACCACTTCATCTTCAGCAACAAGGAGACAGGTGAGCTGTCACACTTCAAGCCATCGTTGGAAAAGGCGCAGACCGTCACCTACAAGCTGAATCCAGCCAGGAAACTAGACTGCTTAACTCATCATCACTGACAGACTGTCAGCCGCAACTTTTTTTCATTAATCAGAAGGCTGAGAAACTTCGTCCGTGGTCTCCGCTATTTCGTCAGAGGCTTGATGACCTTTGTCAGAAGTTACTTCGGCAGTTTTGGCAGAAGCTGCTTCATCAGAATCTTCTCATTCTTCTCCTTTTCAAGATGATACTTTCGCTCAAACTCTAGCCACTGAGGGTCATTGTCTCGGACTTTGTTAATCTGGTGTATCTCATGGAAGACCCACCTTGCCCATGAGACCCTAGCATTACCCTTCTTGCTAGGGGGATGATGAGGTATTGCTTGTAGTCCTCCTTTTCTGGGAATTTCACAAATGCATCCAGATCACTGGCCACCCTCCAGTGCCCTTTTGCATTGAAGATGTTCTCAACAGCCTCCTTGCAGCCAACAGCCTCCCTCTCCTGAGTACCGTCTGCTACAGCGTCACTGATCGCATCCCTGAGGGCGTTTTTTGCTCCAGACTGGATTCTATCCAGCCACTCTCGCTCTTCCTGGCTATGGAGTCTAAATACGTCAGCCCACTTCCCGACCGTTAGTAAATCTTTGGAGTCGACCCTCACCCTTTGGAGAGCTAGAATAATAGGACTGTTGGTCGGGGCTACAGGTAGGTCGATGAGTGCCTTGCCCTGGGTGCCGTCAAACTTTCGGTGGATATCCGAGTCAGGAGTTCTTTTGTACTACGAGCTGGCGCCCCTTCCTCTATGGCGACCAGTATCTCCGCATCAGACGGAGGTGTGACCATGGCTCGCTCGTGGATAATGTTGATGTCACAAAGCAGTCCTCGGACCCTGTCACAGTGGGACAGTGCATGCCGTGGCTGTGACTGGCATGCTGGCTTGTCCTGCTGCCTATAAACAATCTACTGGAGAGCTTTAGCAAACATGGCAGCCGTTTAAAACCTATATACCCAGACCTTATACAGGCTGCAGTATGTGCAACGTCCAGATGAGGCCATTGAACCCACGACATCGCACTGCACTGATCCTCGGAAGGACTGCCTGACGGTCATTCGGCCCAGTACACATGATGAGAACCCGTTGTCCACTGCTGGGAAGTACAATGACTTTGCAATCTCGGCACAGATCCACGAGACCAAGAGCATGACACTCGAGTTCAACTTTCAGAGCACAATAGAGCAGACGGTAGAGCTCCTGCAGGTTCTGAACAGGTGGGAGATCGTGCAGAGCAACAGCACCGTGGACACCACCTATGTGAACGATGAGTATCGAGTCCTAGGTCCGCTGGCTCGTGGACCAACCTTCTATGCAAAGGGAAAGGGGTAATACGCTGTGGGGTGCAATGAGGGGTTCACGGAATTCGAACTACGGCAGGTGTCGAGAAGCCCGTGGCAGTTGCACTCTTAACCCTCCTCGAGAACACACACGTGAATCCGGCTGCCATACAGGATAGGCTGTTTCTCCGGGTGTACACTGAGCAGCTCACAGCTCGTGCATGTGGAGCGAGAACACCAGCAGGTCCAAGCCACAGCTAACCAACGGGTAGAGCTGACATTGCATCGTGGTGCATCGGACTGTGTTGCTGTTGCGGTCCTGGTTCAGAAGGGAGGAGCCATCCAGCAGGTATATAAGCTAGACGACTTCAAGCTTGTGGTTGCTGGGACCAATGTTCTTCGTGAGGTATACGAGCTGGCTGATTGGCAACTCTAAAGGCAGAAAACTAAGTCATATGCACTTCAGTGCCTAACCAGTGGAAGCGACGACCTCGAGTCGGCACTCGAGGGCTGTCACCATCTCGTGGGCAGGGACATCCCACCTAATCAGGGCAACCAGCTCAGTTTTAACATCGGAAACCTCATAGCTGGGACTCGCTCATTAGGTGTGACGGTACTTTACTTTGGCTATGCTAAGGTATGCGTGTCGAACACATCAGGTATTCAGCTTGAGTGTGCGTAGAGCACGACTCCTGTCATCACAGCTGCAGTTGCCACCACTACTATAAGCTCTGCTGTCTTCTGGCCTGTCGATGCTTCATAGTCGAGCGTTGGCACAGATATCTTTACAGCCTCGTAGTACTCATCAAGACTCTCATCTGCCTCTTTGATGCTCTGGTTGGCCTGAGTGCGGAGTTGTCGTCGGCGTGCCTCCCTCTGGCGCAATATGCTCGAGGGCTTTGCTGTTATCAAACTTCTCCTTAGACAGCTTCTCCATCACCTGGTTATGACGCTCATGCTCGACGTCTGCCGCCTTTTTGTCGGCGAAGCTGATTCCAGTTCACTAAGGCAAACACGCCCACATTCAAGATTGCAGATGCCATGCTATAGACTACAGTTTAAAGCTACTATATAGCTGCCCCAGCATCGGATCCCCAGAGCGATGTATGAACTAGAGGCTGATCCAATCGATGATATAGATGACGAGGACTATGAGGAGGACTATGATGAGGATGATTATGATGCAGACGACTACAATGTCGGTGGTGAGTATGATGATGTAGAGCCTGAATCCAGCAAGCTAGTACACAGAGTGAAAGGAATCTATCACACTTACGTAAAAGGTTCTATCGGTCCACTGGCAGCAGTTGGAGCTCTGATCACTCTGTTCATAATGAAGGCTGTTGAGACGGTCCGCAAGAGAGCCAACAATGCTCTCCATGGCGTGGAGAAGATTTCTGAAGCCATACCAGCCATCGCCTCAGGAGTAGGTATATTCTTCGGAGTCACAGGCCCTTGGCTACCATACGTTGCCATAGCGCTTGCGGCCATCTGGTCTGCCGAACATTTAAGCCATACTATATAAGGATGGCGTCTCTGTATGCCCTGGTCAAGTCCCTTAACTTTCGAGGGTTAATCGATAAACTACCATTCAGTGAGGATCCAGCAGAGACTAGACACCATAACTTCAGAGGGTTACTCGATAAACTACCATTCAGCGAGGATACAGCAGAGACTAGACGCTGGCGTATGGAGGTGTTTGAGGAGGTCTTCAGTGATAGTCTGTTCATCTGTTTAGAGTTCGCCAAGGCCGTGCGTGACAGGACGGGAGTGGACGTCAGTGATACAATCACCCAGGCCATGCATGACAGGATGGGAGTGGACGTCAGTGATGAAATCCGGGAGGTCCGTCTTTCTTGAGGAAATCTACTATCAGCCTGGTGGATATTACCATGAACCCCCTCAACTACTCAAGGCTGCACGTCCCAAGGGCTACAACTTCACATTGGAGACAGTTAGCCAGTGGCTCATCCGCCAGGCGATGTGGCAGATATACAGACCTCGTCCACGCCACATCAGGCATGCCCATTTCGAGGAAACTGTTCCGAATGGAGTTCACCAGGCAGATTTTCTATTCCTTCCCCGCGACTTGGTTGGTCGTAAGACCTACAAGTATGCCCTCACCATCGTCGATGTCGCCAGCAGGTACAAGGCGGCAGTACCACTCACAGACAAGTCAGCTGGTCAGGTGGCCCAGGCATTATAGGGTGTCTACGAGGCTTCGAAACATCCCCTCCAGTGGCCAGAATTGTTGCAGGTGGATGAGCGGAGACTGCAGCCCTCATGCGGAAACATGGTGTGGCAGTTAGGCGAGGCGAGGTAGGGAATCACCGTTCCAAGGCTATCATTGAGTGGTGGAATCGGACACTGGCAGAGAGACTGTTCCCACACCAATACGCCCAGGAAATGGCTGCACCGAGTGAACATTCTACAGTATGGGTGAGAGGGCTGCCTGCTGTGGTGGAGAGATCCAATGCCGAGGTTACTAGGCTAATCGGGAAGAAGCCGGTAGAGGCTATCAGACACTCTGCTGGTCACAGCTCTAGAGGAGCGAACAAGGGAGAGGAGTGCCTATCACCTGATGCTCTGGTTCGGTACCTGTATGAGCCTGGTGAGCTGGAAGGTGGTCCACTGCGTCAACAGATCGTAACTAGTCGATAGATGTTCACAGGCTAGACAGGTATGTGGAGGCAGAGGGGCGGCCTACACTGTACTACCTGGCATGCCAGCACGGAGTGCCGAGGCGCCCATTTTGTCGTAGAAGAGCTTCAGCTAGTCCCTGCAGACACACACCCCCTAGCGTGCTAACATGATACGCAATGGCTTGGTATGGATTCCATCTGGCAGCACATGGCACTTATCATAGTAAGCGGAGAGTCCAAGTTTTTCCTGCTCATACGTCACCATGCCCTGGTTGCGCATGCGTCGGCCTCAGTTTTTAGCTAGGGATTGAATCGTGGCAGATGCATCCACAGATAGTCCCATATGAATCATCAGTGTGTCAGTATATCAGACATGTGAAAGCTGGTCGGCCATACCTTGACTTTATAGTCTTGGCGTGGTGGTCCAGCGGAAAGATGTCTGGTTGCTGATGCTATGCGGAGTTGCAGAATGGCGGTTCGATCCCCTGACCGGGAGATGGTGATCAACAAATTAAACTAATGGGTGCATGACTGTCGGCTAAGTTAGCACATGGAAATTGAAGCTGCACGTTGCCAGTGTGTCAATAAAATAAAAACAAAACAAAAAAACCTATACTGCCAGAGCCGTGCTTGAGGCAAGAGTACAATAGGTGTAAAAAGCCTAGGATTGAATCGTGGCAGGTGCATCCACAGATAGTCCCATACGAATCATCAGTGTGTCAGTATATCAGACATGTGAAAGCTGGGCGACCTAACCTTGACGTTATAGTCTTGGCACGGTGGTCCAGTGGAAAGATATCTGGTTGCTGATGCTATGCGGAGTTGCAGAATGGCGGTTCGACCCCCCCCCCCCCCCCGATCGGGAGACGGTGATCAACAAATTAAACTAATGGGCGCATGATTGTCGGCTATGTTAGCACATAGAAATTGAAGCCACGCGTTGCCAGTGCGTCAATAAAATAAAATAAAAATACATATACTGCCAGAGCTATGCTGGAGTCAGAGTACAATAGGCGTAAAAAGCCTAGGATTGAATCGTGGCAGGTGCATCCACAGATAGTCCCATATGAATCGTTAGTGTGTCAGTATATCAGACATGTGAAAGCTGGTCAGCCAAACCTTAACTTTATAGTCTTGGCGCGGTGGTCCAGTGGAAAGATGTCTGGTTGCTGATGCTATGCGGAGTTGCAGAATGGCAGTTTGATCTCCCGTTTATATTGTTACTACTGTATTGATTGTTCTTAGGTATTAAATATTAACATGTCATTAATCATTGCTACTAACCATATTACTTCTATTTCAGCTCTGTAAGTTAACCCCTCTTGAATTAGGAAATATAAAGACCGGCCATCTGTCAAGGCTTGTAAAGTGTGTGCCTGTTAACATTGTTAAGTGAATGACTGTCTGAGTGTATCCTACTGATTAAGTGATTAGTTGATGGTGTCTGATTGATTGTAATTGGTTGCTTATTTATCGGGTTGGTTGATTAATAGATTGAATGATTGAATGATTGCGTGATTAACAGGTTTATCGATTGTGAGTGTTTCTGATTGATTGATTGATTGATTGACTGGTTGTATGAGTGTATGAGTGACAGATTGAGGGAGCGACAGATAGATTAAAATTGATTGAGATTGAGTGAGATTAATTAAGATTGATTACGATTGATTAAGACTGATTGAGATTAATTGAGATTAATTGAGATTAATGGAGATTAATCGAGATTGATCGAGATTGATCAAGATTGATCGAGATTGATTGAGATTGATTAAGATTGATTGATTGGCTGGGATTTGCCTGACTGAGAAGTACACTATGGCCAGACCGGACAAAGGTAGACGAAGGGATGGTGCAGGATGTGAATCGCATCATAACTCATCTGCCCAAGCCCGCCTAGTCAAGGTGTACTACATGGTGATCCAGTGTTTTCACCATATTAGTATTTTGAGTAACCACCTCAGGTTAGATACTTTGTCTTATGGCTTAGGCCAGAAGGTAAGAGATCCAAGTAAGTTTCTGAAGCCGGCCATGCCAAATGAGGATATCCTCTTTGACATTTGGTCGGTGAACTCTGAGTGGGCAAAATCAATGGTGAGAACGCTGATTGGTTATTATAACTGTCAGCTAGGGTGTTTAAGGTCCCAGATCCTCTCCGCCCAAGACCATCCCAACCTTGACCTCGGCCTCGCTAACTCCATTGCCATCTGCTGGGCCAAGAACAACCATGGTAGAAAGCTCAGTGGAAGCGCTATTGCAGCATTCTATGCTTTCATTAGGCCTATTGACCAACATTTCCGTTCGACTGTTGGCACAAAATATTTTACGCCAAAGCGTAAACCAACAGTCGAACAGACATGTGTGGCTCCACTCTCCCAGGCTAGGGAGAGAGTAAGATCACCCACTGAGGGTTCACCACCCCTTAAACGTCTAAATGGCAGACTGTCCCCTTGTAATGATTCGCCTGTAGATCCGCTCTTGATCCCTCTCCCTGAATCACCACCATCCCCCGATGTCACCGTTTCCACGTGATGATCTTGCACCTCTACCACAGCGCGTAGCTGGTGGAAGATCATCACGTAGAAAACGCTCTGAACCCGTCGTTAGTGTGATTTCGCCAGTAGATCCATCTTTGATTCCACTACCCGAATACCCATCATCCCCTATCGTGCCATTTTCACCTGATGATTTTCCATCACAACCACAGCGTGTAGCTGGTGGAAAATCATCACGCAAAAAGCCACCTGTAGCAAAGATCCCACAACCTCTTTTCACACCATCTCCATTTTGTGCGCTCAGAAGACCCACCCGTCCCACTGAGCTAGAGAAGAACACCTTTTGGAAATTCCGGAACGAGTCTGTAAATAAACCCAATTGGCAGCTTCCGACTATTTGATTGTGGGAGCATCAAATCTCAGCAGAACCAACGTAGACCCGCATCCAGACACACAGGTGGCCTGCTTCCTTAGCGCACCAACAGGCCCGACAGAGAAGTAATAGCTCTATTGGAGCTTAGTCTGAAAGGCAATGACTTTGAATTTGCTGGTGAAATTTTCCAACAAATTTGTGGCTGCGCAATGGGTAAGCGTTTCAGCCCAGGTTTCGCTAACATTTACATGGCAGAGTGGGAAAAGGAAGCACTCAAAAAGTGTCCAAATCAGCCACTCATTTACCGCAGGTACCTCGATGACATGTTCATGATCTGGCAACATACCAAAGAAGCATTTAACGAATTTTTAGCCATTCTGAACAATCATGATCCGAATATCAAACTAAAAGCTGAAATTGATGAGATGTCCGTAGATTTTCTGGATGTAACCTTATACAAAGGTATAAAGTATGAAACAACTGGCTACTCAGACTACAAAGTTTATTTTAAGCCAGCCGACTCCCATCAACTACTGCACAAGAAATCGTTCTATCCACACTTGTAAAATCACAACTAATCCGCTTTCATAGAAATTCGAGTGATAGGAAAAACTTTGAAGCATCATGTTCGACCTTATTCAAAGCTCTCAGACCGAGAGGGTACTCTTCTCGGTTCCTGCGTAAAATAAAGTCTGAAACTTTGCGTAATTTGGAACTCATTCCGGATAATGCCAGAAATTCTCGGCCTACCAAAACTTGTCATAATCGTCCGATTGTAGGTGAAGGCGGATCTCGGAAATGCGAAAAGAAAAGGTGTAAATTGGATAATTTTATTCCTTCCCAGAGTACATTCACAAGCTTTCAAAACAAAAGCAAATTTCAAATTCAGTCAAATTTAGATTGTGATTCTAAAAATGTCATTTATTTAATTTCATGCAAATTGTGTCAAAAGGAGTGTCGGCAAAACGAAAAAATCCACTAAGATGGCGTGCAACTAGACACCTCTCAGATAGTAGACTAGAGGAAGACACACATGCGGCTGAACATTTTAATCTTCCTGATTCAGTCCCTCGTGACTTTGAAATTATGCCTGTCGAACAGCTACCTCTTTCAGACACAACAGAGGAAACTGATAAACAAAGAAAACTAAGAGAATCTGACCCAGGCCTATTAGATCAAAGGGAGATTATCCCATTTACTCTCACATACAATCGGAAAAATGTTGAAATTGCCAAAATCCGAAAAGATAAATATCCCAAATTACAGGACAATCTCAGACAACCTTTCAACAAGCGCCCAGACAACCTTTCAACAAGCGCCCAATTTTAAGAAAAATCCGAATCTACGTGACATCTTAGTAAAAGCCAAACTGAAATAGGTTTTCAAAATACCACTCAGTGATTTATCATTGTGTGACAATTAGGCCATATGGCGTCTCTAAAACAAAATAACAATCTCAAGGAATAAAATAAACAATAATTTTTTCAATTTTGAACATTCTGAGCCAGTGCGTTTGACAATATCATATACATACGTACATACATACATACATACGTTGCCAGTGCGTCAATAAAATAAAAGTACATATACTGCCAGAGCCGTGCTGGAGTCAGAGTACAATAGGCGTGAAAAGCCTAGGATTGAATCGTGGCAGGTGCTTCCGCAGATAGTCCCATATGAATCGTCAGTGTGTCAGTATATCAGACATGTGAAAGCTGGTCGGCCAAACCTTGACTTATAGTCTTGGCGTGGTGGTCCAGTGGAAAGATGTCTGGTTGCTGATGCCATGCGGAGTTGCAGAATGGCGGTTCAATTTAAGATTGTAAAAGTATACAATGTTGACAATTATTTTTCAAGCATGCTGCTGTGAAAATGCGCTTTTAATTTTAAGATCTTTAAAACGGGAAATAACATCCTAATGTAGTTAATTTTCTGCCCTTAACGCTGCATCCTCACAATCATCATCACACCACCACCACCACAAGCTCATATTCCTCTTCCTTTTACTCTTCCTTATCATCAACATCACCATCATCATCAACAACAGTATCATCATCATCGTCATCAATTCGACCATCACCACGACCACCACCACCGCTGCCACCGCCGTCGAAGACGACAACGACCACCACCAGTGGCGTAGCGTGGATGTGGCCTGGATGTGACTGCATGAAACAGTCGGAAA
Source organism: Chaetoderma sp. LZ-2023a (assembly GCA_034401795.1). Lineage (NCBI taxonomy): Eukaryota > Metazoa > Mollusca > Caudofoveata > Chaetodermatida > Chaetodermatidae > Chaetoderma > Chaetoderma sp. LZ-2023a. The sequence continues at coordinate 73,577,498 of CM067364.1, forward strand.
TTTGAGATCATTTGTAAAACATTTGTTAGCTTCCTATTATTTTCTTTTCTGTTGAATTTCCGAAAGTCTAATTCAGAAAATTCCGACTGGCAAGCGATGAATAGCCAAATTTCAGCTATATATGCCTACTTCTTACCAAATCTGAAATTTTAATATAAAGCACAAGATATTTCTATACTTACGAGCTGACTATCAGCCTGACTAATTCAGTAGTTTGTAGGCCTATGCCTACATGGCACGAATTTGGCAGAGATGTGGAACTCGTTGCCATCTTTCATGTTGCTAAATTTAAGCTTAATATGATCATATTGAAACGGTTCAATCACGCTAAGGAAAGTGCTGGCTGGATAGGCATTTATAGTAGATAGTTAAGTTCTTGCAGTAGTCTATCTTAGAATTCATGTTTTGCTGATATGAACATGATGAGCAATCAGAGATTGCAGACCCTCGCCCTCCCGTTTTTGTCACCTTGAAAAACGTTTTCGGATTGTCGTGGCCAAGTGAGCTTATGTCATGGTGGCCGTCCGTCCGTCCGTCCGTTGTCTGTCCGCAAAATTGTATATCCCACTTTATGTATTAACCGATTTCACCCAAATTTGGCTGGAAGGATCCTATGGTGGTAGGCTCCAGAGATTCTTTTCAAACTTTTGATTGGTCAATTTTTCTGACAGCCATCTTGTATTTTTCGAATATTTCCGGAACTCATTTAAAACGCTACTCCTCCAATATAAATGGACCGATTTCAAACCAACTTGGTTGGATTAATTGTATCCTAGTAGGCTTCAGCACTTCTAATGAGAATTTTGATTGGTCAATTTTTCCGGCAGCTATATTGGATTTTCAGAAAATTTCTGAAAATCAGTTAAAAGCCTACTCCTCATTAACCACTTGGCTGATTTCAAGCAAATTCGGCTTGAAGGACCCTAGAGTGGTATGTTTCAGAACATATATACTGAATTTCGAATCGTCAATTTTGGCGGGAAACCATTTAAACTCATTGACTGCTTGGGCAATTTTAACCAGACTTGTCTGAATGGATACTATGGTGGTAGGTTTCAGAACATGTCTACAGAATTTTGATTGGTCAATTTTTCCAGCGGCCATCTGGACTTTCCAAAAAATTCTCGAAATGAGTTAAATGCATACTCCTCATTGACCACTTGGCTATTTTCAAGCAAACTAAACGGGAAGGATATTTGGGCGATAGGTTTCAGAATTTGTCTACAGAACCTTTCCAGCCGCCATCTGGGCTATTCCGAAAATTTTGGGAAATCAGTTAATAGGCTACTTACTCCTCATAACCACTTGATCTATTTAAACCAAACTCAACTGGAAGCTCCCTAGGCTGGTACGCTTCATAATTGGTCGACAGAATTTTGACTGCTCGATTCCTTTTTTGGTGGCCATCTTGGATTTTCCGAAAAATGTAAGAAAATTGCTTAAAACGCTACTCCTCATTAACCGCTTGGGTAATTTTCATTCGTCAATGTTTTGGACGCCATCTTTGATTTTCTGAGAATTTTCTGGAAATATTTAAAAACGTGAATCCTCATTAATCAATAGCCAATTAAAAAAATTATGGTATCATATGTCGGTAGGCTTCAACATATCAAACGAGAATTTGTATTGGTAATTGTTGGTTGTATCTTGGATTTTATTTGGAATTATCCATTATGTATGTTTAAATGCAAATGGTTCAAATCCTAATGGTCTAGGTGAGCATCACAGCCCCGTGGATCTATGGTTTTGGATCACGCCCAAAGTTGTGACATCCTAGTCTATGGCCACACCCTTTCCTGTTTTAAAATGTGAGCAAAATCTGAACTGTAAATTGATCTAATGCGGATCCGCCATCATCCGGATTCTTTCATCCTGATCACGGCCAACAATTAAAAATCGCCTAGCAAGACAAATTCTTTATTGTGTTAGAATTGGAGCCAAATCAGATCAGTATTATTTTAGAGACAGCTCCGAACAGACATACAAACAGACAGACAGCCAGGCAAGCTGGCAGGCAGGCAGGCAGGCAGGCAGGCAGGCATGCAGGCAGGCAGGCAGGCAGGCAGGCAGGCACAGGCCCGATCATAATACTCTCTTCACCGTGGTAGTGGTGGTAGTGGTGGAGATGGTGGTGGTGGTGGTGGCGGTGGTGGTGTGATTTATGTAGATACTCTAGTTCTTCTGAGCCAGATGGAAAGTAGGGCCAAACCTCTGAACTCTCAGCTCTAGTCACCACCCGGCTACTGAATAGGTGGGCGAAGCCAAGTGCTGTAAGTTCTACAGACAGATTTTAATTACGATTGCGTAACTTGTATACATCTATCTATCGGTCTGTCTGTCTGTCTGTCTGTCTGTCTGTCTGTCTGTCTGTCTGTCAGTGGGTCGGTCTGGCAAATTTGTGACATTTGGCAAAAGCTGTCTATGTCGCATCTATAGCGCTTTCGCGCGTGAAAGTAAATAGCCTACTCATTATATCGATTTAACCAGGTTATGAGAGATGCGAGCATAACCTAATGTTACCTATACGTGTCTGTTCTATGCATTTCTGCGATCATATTATTAGCTCAGCGATCCCGGGGCTATTACATTCCTTGACTTTTAAAATTCAATTCAATTCAAGTAAATTTTTAATTTTAAATATGAGGTGACGAACCTCTTACATATAATATTTATGCATGACATAACATTACAAGCCATGAATACGCAGGGGACACTAGACATACACGTACCTGTTCTGCTTGAAAAATGCTAATCTTGGGAATAGATAGATGGATGGATGGATGGATGGATGGATGGGTGGGTGGGTGGGTGGGTGGGTGGGTGGGTGGATGGGTGGGTGGGTGGCTGGCTGGCTGGCCGGCCGGATGGACGGACCAATGAGAGTACACTTGTGCAAATTTGTACTTGTGGGGTGCATCGTGGTACAGTGGGTACATCTGAGTAGCACCTTAAAAGCGCCCATCTTATGAGGTGCATTGTCCATATTACTGAGGTGCAAATTGTCCATAATATCGAGGTGCAAATTGTCCATTATGTGGGGTGATTACTCCATCAACTATGAGGTGAGTTGTCCATAAGTCTGGGGTGCCTATGAGATACTGCACTTGAAATGAAATCGGTAAATGTTAACCATTTTGTGGGGTGGTTTGTCCATCAACTATGAAGTGAGTTGTGCATAAGTCTGTGGAGCAAATGGGTTTACTGTTCCTGAAAGAAAAGGGATATATAAATTAATCATATCCATTATGTGGGGTGATTTGTCCATCAGCTTTGAGGTGAGGTGTCCATAAGCCTGGGGTGCATATGAGATACTGCACTTGAAATGAAATTGCTAAATGTTAGCCATTTTGTGGGGTGATTTGTCCATCAACTATGAGGTGAGTTGTGCATAAGTCTGTGGAGCAAATGGGTGTACTGTTTCTGAAAGAAAAGGGATATATAAATTAATCATGCCCATTGTGTGGGGTGATTTGTCCATCAGTTATGAAGTGAGTTGTCCATAAGTCTGGGGTGCATATGGTGCATAAAATTATGGTATCATATGTCGGTAGGCTTCAACATATCAAACGAGAATTTGTATTGGCACTTGATTTAAAATGGATAAATGTTAGCCATTATGTGGGGTGATTTGTCCATCAGCTATGAGGTGAGTTTTCCATTAGTCTGGGGTGCATACGGTGTACTGCACTTGAAATAAATGGGTAAATGTTAGCCATTGTGTGAGGTGATTTGTCCATCAATTATGAGTTGAGTTGTCCTGGGGAGTAAATTGGCTTACTGTTCTCCCCTACCGGACGAGAAAAGCACCAAAGGGTATGATATGAAACTGAAAAATAGACATATTTGCAATTTTTTTTCTCAAAATAATCGACATCTTAAGCTACATAGCTGTACATTCATGTATGAGCTTAGTGGGATGCAGTATTATAGATATACAAATGTGTGCTATATGTATGCAAAACAAGCATGTTGTTTAATATTCTCCAAACCAACCACACTATCCCTGGGTGGGGTGGGTGGGGGAAATAGGTGACCCCAGCTGCTCACAAGCAACACAAGAGAGCCAGAAAATTGCTTAAAACGCTACTCCTCATTAACCGCTTGGGTAATTTTCATTCGTCAATGTTTTGGACGCCATCTTTGATTTTCTGAAAATTTTCTGGAAACATTTAAAAACGGGAATCCTCATTAATCAATAGCCAATTTCAAAAATTATGGTATCATATGTCGGTAGGCTTCAACATATCAAACGAGAATTTGTATTGGTAATTGTTGGTTGTATCTTGGATTTTATTTGGAATTATCCATTATGTATGTTTAAATGCAAATGGTTCAAATCCTAATGGTCTAGGTGAGCATCACAGCCCCGTGGATCTATGGTTTTGGATCACGCCCAAAGTTGTGACATCCTAGTCTATGGCCACACCCTTTCCTGTTTTAAAATGTGAGCAAAATCTGAACTGTAAATTGATCTAATTCGGATCCGCCATCATCCGGATTCTTTCATCCTGATCACGGCCAACAATTAAAAATCACCTAGCAAGACAAATTCTTTATTGTGTTAGAATTGGAGCCAAATCAGATCAGTATTATTTTAGAGACAGCTCAGAACAGACATACAAACAGACAGACAGGCAGGCAGGCAGGCAGGCAGGCAGGCAGGCAGGCAGGCAGGCAGGCAGGCAGGCAGGCAGGCAGGCAGGCAGGCAGGCAGGCAGGCAGGCAGGCAGGCAGGCAGGCAGGCAGGCAGGCAGGTAGGTAGGCAGGCAGGCAGGCAGGCAGGCATACATGCGGGCAGGCAGGCAGGCAGGCAGGCAGGCAAGCAGGCAGGCAGGCAGGCAGGCAGGCAGGCAGGCAGGCAGGCAGGCAGGCAGGCAGGCAGGCAGGCAGGCCCGATCATAATACTCTCTTCACCGTGGTAGTGGTGGTAGTGGTGGAGATGGTGGTGGTGGTGGTGGCGGTGGTGGTGTGATTTATGTAGATACACTAGTTCTTCTGAGCCAGATGGAAAGTAGGGCCAAACCTCTGAACTCTCAGCTCTAGTCACCACCCGCCTACTGAATAGGTGGGCGAAGCCAAGTGCTGTAAGTTCTACAGACAGATTTTAATTACGATTGCGTAACTTGTATACATCTATCTATCTGTCTGTCTGTCTGTCTGTCTGTCTGTCTGTCTGTCAGTGGGTCGGTCTGGCAAATTTGTGACATTTGGCAAAAGCTGTCTATGTCGCATCTATAGCGCTTTCGCGCGTGAAAGTAAATAGCCTACTCATTATATCGATTTAACCAGGTTATGAGAGATGCGAGCATAACCTAATGTTTCCTATACGTGTCTGTTCTATGCATTTCTGCGATCATATTATTAGCTCAGCGATCCCGGGGCTATTACATTCCTTGACTTTTAAAATTCAATTCAATTCAAGTAAATTTTTAATTTTAAATATGAGGTGACGAACCTCTTACATATAATATTTATGCATGACATAACATTACAAGCCATGAATACGCAGAGGACACTAGACATACACGTACCGGTTCTGCTTGAAAAATGCTAATCTTGGGAATAGATAGATAGATAGATAGATGGATGGATGGATGGATGGATGGATGGGTGGGTGGGTGGGTGGGTGGCTGGCTGGCTGGCTGGCTGGGTGGCTGGCTGGCTGGCTGGCTGGCTGGCTGGCTGGCTGGCAGGCTGGCTGGCCGGCCGGATGGACGGACCAATCAGAGTACACTTGTGCAAATTTGTACTTATGGGGTGCATCGTGGTACAGTGGGTACATCTGAGTAGCACCTTAAAAGCGTCCATCTTATGAGGTGCATTGTCCATATTACTGAGGTGCAAATTATCCATAATATCGAGGTGCAAATTGTCCATTATGTGGGGTGATTACTCCATCAACTATGAGGTGAGTTGTCCATAAGTCTGGGGTGCCTATGAGATACTGCACTTGAAATGAAATCGGTAAATGTTAACCATTTTGTGGGGGGGGGGGTTTGTCCATCAACTATGAAGTGAGTTGTGCATAAGTCTGTGGAGCAAATGGGTTTACTGTTCCTGAAAGAAAAGGGATATATAAATTAATCATATCCATTATGTGGGGTGATTTGTCCATCAGCTTTGAGGTGAGGTGTCCATAAGCCTGGGTGCATATGAGATACTGCACTTGAAATGAAATTGGTAAATGTTAGCCATTTTGTGGGGTGATTTGTCCATCAACTATGAGGTTAGTTGTGCATAAGTCTGTGGAGCAAATGGGTGTCCTGTTTCTGAAAGAAAAGGGATATATAAATTAATCATGCCCATTGTGTGGGGTGATTTGTCCATCAGTTATGAAGTGAGTTGTCCATAAGTCTGGGGTGCATATGGTGTATTGCACTTGATTTAAAATGGATAAATGTTAGCCATTATGTGGGGTGATTTGTCCATCAGCTATGAGGTGAGTTTTCCATTAGTCTGGGGTGCATATGGTGTACTGCACTTGAAATAAATGGGTAAATGTTAGCCATTGTGTGAGGTGATTTGTCCATCAACTATGAGTTGAGTTGTCCTGGGGAGTAAATTGGCTTACTGTTCTCCCCTACCGGACGAGAAAAGCACCAAAGGGTATGATATGAAACTGAAAAATAGACATATTTGCAATATTTTTTCTCAAAATAATCGACATCTTATGCTACATAGCTGTACATTTATGTATGAGCTTAGTGGGATGCAGTATTATAGATATACATATGTGTGCTATATGTATGCAAAACAAGCATGTTGTTTAATATTCTCCAAACCAACCACACTATCCCTGGGTGGGGTGGGTGGGGGAAATAGGTGACCCCAGCTGCTCGCAAGCAACAAAAGAGAGGTCACACCACACCATATAGGCAACTCCCCACTGCGAACATACATTCAGATATGCCTATATATCTGTAGTTGATCGTTGGCAACAGTGGGATATTTACAACCCATCCGGTCTGAATGATGTAAGGATCATCTATTCATACTCCACCCACTCGCAACCTCTCATCATATCTTTATTTCACGCAATATCTCAGTGAATCATAAAATTAGACACAGCTGATACGACTGTTTATCAACTCAACACATGTGAGCATGGTGTATCTTTTGCCAACCAGCTTATGCTCATGCACTGGTGTGACATCACCAAGCATAAACAAGAAAACGGCCTATTGTCAACACATGTTCCAAAACAAGCATCATGGAGGCTTGGCATACAAGCGGACAATTTCTACGAGAAAACTGAACTTGTATTGAATAAATCTAGATGGTATTTAAGGGTTAAATGATTTTACTGAACATCTGAAATTCCATTCTCAGTGCGGGAAGTTGAATTTTCTCTCTCTTAGTTCAATTTCGAGGATGCTGGTACAAAATCTGTGTTTACATGTACAAGTACATACACGTTCATTCAAATTCATATAAGATTGTGGATTTTAAAGTTTGAATTAGTGCAAGATGAATGAATAATTGCTACAAATTTATGCTCCTCTAGATTTATATGACCATTTCATTGGTTTTAGATGTTGGAAGATGCATGACAATTGCAATTTGATAGCAAGAATATTGTTTTCAAAACATATATATATATATATATATATATATATATATATATATATATATATATATATATATATATATATGGGGTATTGGTGTGGAACCATCTAATGGGGCAACACAATGAGACAGTTCTATGGGACATTTATGTATATATACATATATACCCTGCAGTCATGTTTGGAATGGAAAGTATGTGTGTGCCCCACAAACTGTTTCATATATAGGACCAATGCACTAAGCCTGCCCTGTAAACATATACTGGCATCTAAGATGATATATATATGACTCACACGTATGTGTGAAAACCAAAACACTAAGCCTGCCCCATAAACATATACTGGCATAGCGCATGCTATATATGACTCACACTCATGTGTGAAAAGCAAAGCACTAAGCCTGCCCCATAAACATATACTGGCATATAGCATGCTATATATGAATCACACTCATGGATGAACACCAAAGCACTAAGCATGCCCCGTAAACAAATACTAGCATATATGACGATATATGTGACTCACACTCATGTGTGAAAACCAAAGCACTAAGCCTGCCCCATAAACATATACAGGCATATCGCATGCTATATATGACTCACACTCATGTGTGAAAAGCAAAGCACTAAGCCTGCCCCATAAACATATACGGGCATATATCATGCTATATATGAATTACACTCATGGATGAACACCAAAGCACTAAGCATGCTCCATAAACAAACACTAGCATATATGACGATATATATGACTCACACTCATGTGTGAAAACCAAAGCACTAAGCCTGCCCCATAAACATATACTGGCATATAGCATGCTATATATGACTCACACTCATGTGTGAAAACCAAAGCACTAAGCCTGCCCCATAAACATATACTGGCATATAGCATGCTATATATGACTCACAGTCATGTGTGAACACCAAAGCACTAAGCCTGCCCTGTAAACATATACTGGCATATAGGATGATATATGGCTGAGATCAGGCTCTAACTCTCCGGCTACTCTAGGTTAGGCCTTGTTCCCAGGCTCAAGTACATATACATTAGGCCAGGGAACCAGGTCTACCCTAGAGTAGCCGGAGAGTTAGAGCCTGAACTCTGCCTATATGACTCAGCACTAAGCCTGCCCCGTAAACATATACTGGCATGTAGGATGATATATTTGACTCCCACTGATGTGTGAAAACCAAAGCACATGGAAAAACGCTCCTGCCACTAAGCTAACTAGCTGCTAAGTAATGGGTGGTTAACATTTACCGCTAAAAGTAGCCGCTAAGTAGCGACAACTCAAAATCTGATTGGTTAAGAAGAATTCAGTCTACCACTGACCAGCCGCTCAGTTTGCCGCTAACCAGCTGCTCAGTTTGCCGCTAACCAGCTGCTCAGTTTGCCGCTAACCACCACTCAGTTTGCCGCTAACCAACCATTCAGTTTGCCGCTAACCAGCCGCTCAGTTTGCCGCTAACCAGCTGCTCAGTTTGTCGCTAACCAGCCGCTCAGTAGTTTGCACTACTCTTACCCTGTTTGAAGAAGAAAATGGCTACCATTCATGCCATTACCTCTTCCTGTTAAACTAGGTCAGTATAAATGCATGTATATTCATTCTAAAGCACATAAATAGCTGTGATAACTTACTAGTGGTTCAACACTTTATCTTCGTTAACAAGACAATTTCGAATAGCAGATACTCTGCCAGAATGAGGCTTTGACCTTTCTTCCAAATTTAGGTGGGAAAATATAGTCTTTGTGAGAAACAGAGTGTCATTTTAACCAGCTGCTCAGTTTGTGAGAAACAGAGTCTTTCATGTTAACCAGCCGCTCAGTTTGTGAGAAACAGAGTCTTTCGTGTTAACCAGCCGCTCAGATTTTGGCAAATCACATACTCTGCTGCAAACCAGCCACTCAGTTTCAATTATGCCACCACCTAAAGGTAGGTTAACATTTAGCAACTAGGCCATGTTAAGTCCTGTCGCTCAGTTTTTCCTTTGCTACAAACTAGTCGCTAACTAGCGGCTAGTTATCCGCAAAGTAAACTTTTTCGTAGGGGTAAGCCTGCCCCATAAATGTGTACTGGCATATAGGATGATATATATATATATATATATAACTCACATTGGTGAAAACCAAAGCACTAAGTCTGCCCCGTAAACATATATTTTATTTGCCCCGCAGGTATGTTTGATACTAAGAAATGAAATCGGCCCCATACACCTCTTACATGAGCGGATAAATATATTCCAAATTCAACATCACAAGGAAGACAATATCCAATGTTCGGCAATTCTATGGCATTAATATGAATAAATTTGAATATAAAAATGCACTCAGACGAGGTGCTAACTCACGCCTTCCCATGCATTTTTGTCTATGTATTATGCCCCAGGGACTCATATGGTTGGCCTTTTGAGACACCCTGAGGTCAAACAAATCATAGCCATTGATGTGACATTTTGGTGTTATGGTGCAAAAACACGGTATGTAGTGTGACCCATGTGACCTAGATATGTGCCCTTTTGACCTCATTTCCAAACCAGAACTGGCCATGTCCAATATCCACCCATATACTAAATATAGTGATTCTATCTTCTTGAATTCCAAAGATATCATCCGGACAAAGAAATGAACAAATATAACCGATCACAATACTCACGCATGCCTATGCAGTGGCTTGAGTAAAATGAAAATTAGATGAAAACAAAATGTGTTTATGGGCCATGTATGTATATATATACATATATACCCCACAGGCATGTTTAGAAGACAAAGTGCGTGTGTGCCCTACAAACTTCGTTTCATATACAGGATGATGTAATGTATATGACTCACACTCATGTGTAAAAACAAAGTACGAAGCCTGCCCTCTAAACATATAATGAGCTATATATACCCTATTTGCTGAGCAGGTAAGTTTGAAACTCAGATAATTAAATCTGCCGCATACGTGTCTTAGGTAAGAACTTATTCTAAATATAGTTTGACAAGGAATACAATATCCCATGTTTAGCAATTATATGGCATGCATCTTAATAACAAGAGGCCCAAGGGTCATATATCGCTCACCTGGCAGTATTGGTCCCTGGCAAAATTGACAAATAGGATGTGTTTGAACAAGTGGCTGGACAGATTTAGTACAAGTAAGCTTTTAAAAGATTTCCAGAAAGTTTCAGAAATTTGTCTGTGCTGAATTCTGATTCTGATCATATTTGCCCTGTTGTGGCTTGATCCATTCAGCAGTTAGGGAGAATTCGCTTTCTACAATCTTGATATATGCGAACTTTCACACCTGTAATCTTATAAGACTGATGAACAGTAAGTGTTTTGCACCAGCTTCACCAGAGAGATACTTCTAGCGAAGCTTTACCATCAGCGATGAAAACCTTTTGACATTGCATATCGAGAAAATGTGTCTGTTCTGGCTCGCCCAATTTCACTATTTTCCCGGATGTTGTGCAAAGTTTGTCTAGTAGGGAAGAATCTAATTCTGATAGTTTCAGAAGTGTGTCATCCATTATTGTTGAAGAAAAATCTAATTGTATATGCCTGACTGTTAAACTGTCCAATAGAATGATAGCGGTTAATGGCGAGATGCATTTTGACAATTTCCAGCAAATCTTTCATAAGGATTTTCACCAAAAAACTTACCAAATCCAAAATCTGAATAGACATTCCGGAGCTTTCCGCATTAGGGTGCGTCCCGGCAAATTTGATTGATATCTGCCAAGTGGTTAAGGAGGGGATGCACATTGACAATGGCAAATTTATGATTTTCACCCAAAAAATTGATGAATAAAAATTTTGATTGAAGGGTCTAGAGCCTATGGCCAAAAACATCATCTTAGTCAAATTTGGTTGACTTCAGTCAAAATAGTAAGAAGCGAATTGTCAATTTTCAGTAAATCTTGATAAAATCCAACATTTTCAGGCAACAAGATTGACCAATAAAAAATCTGAATAGTTTTTGTCAGCCAAATTTGGTTGAAATCCGTCAAGCGGTTAAGGAGTAGATGTATTTTGACAATTTCCGGTAAATTCTTTTCACAAAATCTAAGTATTTTACAAAAAAATTGACGGATCAAAATCCTGGATATATTTTTAGGAGTCTATCACGAAAGGGTCATTCAAGCCAAATTTGGTTGAAATCCGCCCTGTGGTTAAGGAGGAGATGCGTTTTGACAATTTCCGGCAATTTTTTTTACAAAATCTAAGGGTTATTTTACTAAAAGAATTTGACTGATCAAAATTCTGGATAAAATCTTTGGAGACTATCACCAAATGGCCAGTCCAGCCAAATTTGGTTAAAATCGGTCAAAATACTAAGGAGATTCGATTTGACGGACAACTTGTGGATGGTCGGCATGGCATAAGCTTCATCAGGTGAGTTGAAAATGATGGATAAAAAATATGAATAGCAACTTCTGGAGCCTACCCCCACCCTTCCAGCAAAATTTGGTTGAAATCCGACAGACGGTGAAGGAGGAGATACATTTTGACACTTTCCTGTAAATTTGTCATAAAATCTCAGATTTTCACCCAAAAAATTGACTGATCAAAAATTTTAATGGAGTTCTGTAGTCTGCCAACATAGGATGCTTCCAGCCAAATTTGGTTAAAATCCGCCACGCGAAGAAGGAGGAGATGCGTTTTAACAATTTCGGTTAAGTTTTTCATAAAATCTCCGCCCAAAAAACTTGACCAATCAAAAATCTGAACAGATGTAATAGAGATTACCATCATTGGATCCTTCCAGCCAAATTTGGTTGAAATCTGACAGACGGTGAGGGCTGAAAAGCTGTGATAGTTGAGATGCCTTTTGACAATTTTCAATACAATTATTATAAGATCTAATGTTTTCACCCAAAAAATTAGTGAATAAAGATTCTGAATAGAAGTTCAAAAGCCTAGCATAATAGGATCCTTCCATCTAAAGTTGGTTGAAACCCAGCACGCCACTAAGGAGGAGATACGTTTTGACAATTTCCAGTATATGTTTCAGAAAATCGAAGGTTTTCACCCAAAACATTGACCTATCAAAAATCTGAATAGTAGGTGTGGGGCCTACCACATTAGGATTCGTCCAGCCAAATTTGGGTAAAATCCATAAGCGATGAAGGAGCTGATGCATTTTGACAATTTCCCGTACATTTTCCATAAAATCTACGGTTTTACCCAAAAAACAAGAGCATTCAGAGAATGCAGACCCTAGCCCTCCCCGCTTTTTCAGATTTGATACCATTTTTCGGATTTTTAATATAGATTCGGATTTAGATCCAGATCTACTCGGATCATGATCAATTCAGAGAATGCAAACCCTAGCCCTCCCCGCTTTTTCAGATTTGATACCATCTTTCGGATTTTTAATATAGATTCGGATTCGGATCCAGATCTACCCGGATCATGATCAATGTTTGGAAAATATACTATATGCTTACACACACTCATATGTTAAAATTTGAGGCAAATCGGAGCAGCAATTTCTGAGAAATGCATTAGATCCGAATCCGGATCCGGATCACATCGAAGGTTTGGAAATCCTAGTTTACTGTAAATACCCATCTTATGTTAAAATTTCAGACAAATCGGACCAGTAGTTTACGAGATCCAGCTGTTGGACAAACAAGCAAACAAACAAACAGGCAAACATACCCAAATGGAATACCCTCTGCCACCGCCCCAGCGATGAAGGAGATGCGTTTTTTACAATTTCTGGTAAATTTGTAATAAAATCTAAGAATTTCACCCAAGAAATTGAGGGTTTCAAAAATCTGAATAGATGTTCTGGAGCTTACCACAATTGGATCCTTCCAGCGAAATTTGGTTGAAATCCTTCAAGCGGTGAAGGAGATGCTTTTTGACGATTTCTGGTAATTTTTTTCATAAAATCAGATTTTCGGCCAAAAGAATTCACAAATCAAAAATCTGAATAGACTCTAGAGTCTATTACCATCGGAACTTTTCAGCCAAATTTGGGTGAAATCCGGCAAGCGCTTAAAGATGAGGTGTGTTTTGACAATTTCCAATAAATTTATTATAATATCTAAGTTTTTCAACCCAAAAGATTGATGAGTCAAAATGTTGAATAGAAGTGACAGGAGCCTAACATCATATGATCCTTCCATCCAAATTTGGTTGAAATCTGACAAGCCGTTAAGGTGATACGTTTTGACAATTTCCAGCAAATCTTCAGAAAATCTAAGGTTTTCACCCAAAAAATTTGAATAGAAGGGCTGGAGCCTACCATCATAGGATACCTCCAGCCAAATTTGGTTAAAATCCATTAAGCTGTGATGGAGGATATGCAAGATGCATTTTGACATTTTCCGGTCAATTTGTCATAAAATCTAAGATTGTCACCCCAAAAAATGACGGATCAAAAATCTGAATAGAAGTTCTGTAGGTTACCACCATAAGATACTTCCAGCAAAATTTGGTTGAAATCCGACAAATGGTGCAGGGGGACATACATTTTGACACTTTCCGGTAAATTTGTTATTAAATCTAACATTTTCTACAAAGAAATTGACTGATCAAAATTCTGTATATGTTTTCTAAAGCCTACCTTTCTAGGGTCATTCCAGCCAAATTTGGTTAAAATCCATTAAAATGTGATGGAGGATATGCAAGATGCATTTTGACATTTTCCGGTCAATTTGTCATAAAATCTAAGATTGTCACCCCAAAAAATTACGGATCAAAAATCTGAATAGAAGTTCTGTAGGTTACCACTATAAGATACTTCCAGCAAAATTTGGTTGAAATCCGACAAATGGTGCAGGGGGACATACATTTTGACACTTTCCGGTAAATTTGTTATTAAATCTAAAATTTTCTACAAAAAAATTGACTGATCAAAATTCTGTATATGTTTTCTAAAGCCTACCTTTCTAGGGTCCTTCCAGCCAAATTTGGTTAAAATCCGCCAAGATGTTTAGGAGTAGCGTTTTAAAGCAAAAGTTGACAGTCAAATTGACCAATCTTACGGACGGTTGCCATGTCATAAGCTAACTTGGCCTTTCAGGTTTTGGAGAAGATTTTTAAAGACGGTTCTAAAAATTTGCCAAAATCCGGGATGGCCGCCAGCCAAATCGGCCAATCAGCTTTGTTTGAACAAATTTGTATCCATTTGACCCAAAGATGATTTCTGCCAAATTTGATTGAAATCCGCCCAGCAGTAGACACTTTAAATTTCCAATTGCTTTACTATGGGAACTTTTGGCGGGAAAACAATCCGAGGTGGCCGCTAAACCATTCATCCGAGAGTTTCGAAGTTGACAAATTTGACATCGCCATCCCCATAAACCTACATAAAACCAATTTTGGCTTCAAAATCCATGAAATATTTTCATGCCAAAACGCAAATTTTGTTTGGTCCAATTTTTTCTCGTACTAAATTTTCATGAACAAATTTGAATAGTCCTGAGTCCCTAATCATTTCGGCCAGATCCCTTCAGCAGTTCGGGAGACGAAGTCATTTTCGGAAAAACAAGGACATCCAAGATGGTCACCGGACAAATTGACCAATCCGGTTCTCTCGAACAACCTTTGTTCTACTATTGTAATAAATGATGTTTCATGGGTTCTGAATCAAACCCCGCCCCCCAAGCGGTTTCGGAGAAGATTTTTAAAGACGTTTCTAAAAATCGGACAAAATCCAAGATTTGCATCGGCCAAATCAGACGATCAGCTTTGTTTGAACAAAGTTGTATCCATATGACGCAAGGATGCTTCCTGTCATATTTGATTGAAATCCACTAGGGCTGTGCATTGGAAACGAAATCATTAAACGTTTAAACGTATTTCAGCCTTTTAAGTAGGTAACAGAATTTGGGGGAAATATCTTAGTACCCTTTTCAAGTAAGTGTTGAATATTAAAGACTTTATTTATTAAATCAGTACACGAACATTTTATGTATGATATATATAAAACAATATAGTCTAAGAAGATATTTTCTAAAATACCAAATATGCCATTAACTCTTTGAACCCGTAAGGACAAAACACCAAAGTTCTTTACCATTTAATAATTATTCTGTTAAATATTTTGAAACTAATTTAACTGGAAGCTGGTGCTGCCTGGTGCTGCCTATGGCAACAGCAGGTTCCAGTCAAATTACTTTCAAAATATTCAACAGTTTACCTGTATAGTTACCATAACAATTAAATTAGAATATTTCAATACATCTCTTTGTTCATGGTTAGAAATATTAACATATTGACATTTTCTGGGGACAATGAGCTGCGTTTCTTATTCTCTATATGGCCTGCAATTGAGAACACACACGCGTTCTGCTGGCACAGACGTTGCAGCTACACATAGAATTTCTAACGCACATTTTGCCAAACGCGGAAAACGTTTTTCGTTTTCTTTCCACCACTGCAATGGGTTTATGTCCATTAGAACTGAAGGCTCCAACAGAAAACGATCTAATTCGTTGTCCTCTTTCTGTTTCTGAGAACCGCTATTATCACTTTGCCCTAACAAGATTTCCATAGCCGATGGTTCATATTCCTGGTCGATGCGTGGTCGCTTGGTTGGTGGTGGACATTCCGAATCTGATTCACAACTGATTACTACATCGTGTAATCGGTCCGCTAATTGCGCACGTGCCTTAACACGAACACAATCACTTAAGAAAACCATTCCTTTATATCGTGGGTCACACAGTGCCGCTAACATTAGTACACTATTAGCCGACTCAACGCAATCAGGTTTGAAGCGAATCTCCATCTCAGATCTTATCTTTGATTTCAAAGTCCGAATTGTCTTGCTATCCGAGTCCTTCGCGATCAGATGGTTTTTCAATAGCCCGCATATAACCGGATATATGATAGACGCACTGACGTACTAGTCTTGTGAGAGAACGGTTGTTGCAATCTGCAAAATAAATGAAAATAATGCCATGTAATCACTTGAAGACTCATTTTGGAATAAATTTGACTAAAAGTTGTAGCCGTCAGATGTTTTAAAAATTTGTCAGACAAATCACGTTGAATATTTTGAAAAGAATTCGACTCAAAGCTGTTGGTGGCTCAGGCACCAACATCTCTCGGTCAAATTGTTTTCAAAATATTTAACATGGTCAGAGATATAGCATATGGGAAATATTGTCTGCAAACACTCGGCAGTTAGCGTACTAAATCATTGGATTAAATATTCGCACTCAACCCTTAGGCTTAAACATTTGAATCCTGAACTCCTAGCATTTTAATTTCAAGACAACCATATGCCTAAGCTGTTAAACATTTGCAAGCGAATTTGACAGGAACATGATGCTGCCTCCAGCAGCAACAACTCCAAGTCAAATTATCGTCAAACTATTCAACATAATGTCTTATGCATATGATTCTTAACATTTAATCTTTCTGGTTCACGGGATTAACTTTGGTTAAATAAGTTCCGATGATTAAATCAACTCACCTTGAGTGGCTTAAGCACCTTAACAAGTTGTTCTGCTAGCTCCCACTGATCGTTGTTGAATTCCAGGTCACGCGAATCAATAGCCTTTGTCGCACGCCGGTCACTCAGCACGGCGCAAACTGGCCAGCGTTGTTCTATCAATCTCTCAAGCATATCACACGTACTATTCCAACGCGTTTTGCATGATTGGATCAACCTGTGCTTAAGGGCACTCATTTCCTCCTGTTTTGTTTCTAGAGCATTATTTGCTACATTACTACGTTTAAAGTGGCTTACAATCTTGCTGGCTCTGGCTGCCATCTTTGGGATAACCTTATCATCTAATGCTCCATTTACACAGAGCTGAAGTTTGTGAGCTGTGCATCCAACATCCTCAGCTTCACTGTCACAAAATTCTGCTATCCTGGCGACGTTTGAAGCGTTGTCATGGACAATACTTGTTACTTTGTCGGTTATCTTCCAAGACGAGGTAACATTGTTCATAGCAGTGGCCAGATTAACGGCAGTGTGTCGTTCTTCCAGTTCAGCAGTGTCTAATACGAGAGACATCTTATTCCACTCACTGTCTATGGCATGTGCGGTAACTGTCATATAAGAATCATTGGCTAGTGATGTCCAGCAATCTGTCGTGATGGATATGGATTCAAGCTTGTCTAGTTTCTCTTGTACATTTGACTTACATCTGTCGTGAATAGTCCGTAAGCGTGATGTGATCGTCTTTCGCGATGGTACTGTGTAATTAGGCTCAATGTATTCCATCAGTGCTTTGAAGCCTTGTCCTTCGACAACACTGATTGGTAGACAGTCTCTAGCTACCATTTCTGCAATTAGGTTACTTATTTTCTCCACCCTCGATGCATCACATTTCCGTACACTAACATAGGATCTAATTGTTGGTTGTGTTTTTTCAACTGGTTTTGTAGTCACATGCGAATGTTTTAGTTTTAGATGGTTTAGCATTGTGCCGGTAGATCCTGAATATGACAGCATAGCTTCACATAGTTTACACTTCACTTTATTTTGCTCAACTTTCTCGAAATTATTCCACACTTCACTCTTAGCTTTACCCATTATTGAAACGAAACTGATAACATCTAAGACATTAATGAAAAACACAACTGAATGCAGAATGTATATAGCACGTGCCAAGCCCCTCCCATACGCGATTCGAGGGCCAGCCAATTGCGATTGCTGTACGCGGTATTACACATCCGTGGAAATGTTGTTTTTAAAAGACGCGATTCTTCATGCAGAACAAACGACTAGGCCTAAGAAAAACAGTTAATTATACTTTACCATATCCTGTCTAATTAAATCAATAGATTATCAGATGTTTACGCTTGGCAATAATTATTAAGTCAACAATAAACATTCTTGCTTACACTTACACACGCTCAAGCCAAGCTTTCTTAAAACTTTGAAACAAATTTGAATAAAAGTTGTAACTGACGGTTTTGAAAATAATTTGACTGAATGACGTTGCTGCTTTAGAAATTTAGACAACAGCTTCCAGTCAAATTATTTCTAAAATGTTATTTGAATATGGATTACAGCGCTCGATAATTGATTATATCTGGCAAAGACTAGCGATCTAGCGATCAGGAATCTCAAAATTACGCACACGGAAAATGCTATTTTTTATTTTTTTATTTTCGTTTAAACGTTTATCATTTTGGTAAACGTTTACCAGATTGTTAAACGTTTAAACGTTTAAACGTGCCCAGCCCTAAAATCCACACAGTAGTTCTTGAGAAGTCGCTTTAAATTCCCCATTTCTTTGCTATGGGAGCTTTTGGTGGGAGAGCATTCCAAGACGGCTGCCAAACCGTTAATCCGAGAGTTTTGAAAGTGGTAAATTTCACATCGCCATACCCATAAACCAATATAAAAACATTTTCGGCTTCAAAATCCATGAAATAAAAAATTTCTATTTTCCTGCCAAATGCTAAATTTTGATTGGTCTATGACAGCCATGTTTTTATCGTAAAAAACTCTCTTGAACAAACTTGAATGGCCTTCAGTTCCTAATCATATTTGTAAAATTTCGGCCCGATGACTTTAGCGGTTCGGGAGAAGTCATTTTCGAGAAAACTAGGTCATCCAAGATGGCTGCCAGACCAATCGCCCTATCAGGTTCTCTCAAACAGACTTGGTTCTACTATTGCCCTATATGATGCTTTATGAGTTTCAAATCAATTAGCCTAGCGGTTTTGGAGACGATTTCTAAAGACAGTTCCAAATTTTGGCCAAAATCCAAGATGGCCGCCAGCCAAATTGGCCGATCGCCTTCCTTTGAACAAATTTGAATCGTCATGTCCCAAGGATGCTTCCTGACAGATTTGGTTGAAATCTGCCTCGTGGTTCTTGAGACGACGTCATTTAAAGAAAAAGTTGACAGACGCTCGCCATGACATAAGCTCACTTGGACATTCAGGCCAGGTGAGCTAAAAAGCACTCAAGCGAGGTGCTAACGCATACCGCACACCTACCCATGCATTTTACTCATGTTTCTGTTGTTCTTGCTGTGGACATTTGTTTCTTTTTACTACTACTCCTACAGTTCTCATCCAATCTCGCTGAAACTTCCTCTGTTAATGATGAATGTGTCTCGATAAAACATGAGAGGGGTGTTCTAGGGGTAAGTATCAACCTCATGACGGACCCAAATTTTCGATTCACTGCCCTGTTGACTTTTAGTAGGGTGGGCCACCATTAAATTTTTTAATTGCTACTTCTCCGTTAATGATGAATGTATCTCGATAAACTTGAATGGGACATTCTAAGGATAAGTATTGACATGATAACGGAGCCCGATTTTTTATTTACAGCCCTGCTGAGTTTTAATAGGGTGCCTGCACCCTTAACTGTTAAAATTACTACTCCTTTAATTATGAATGCATCTCGATAAAACTTGAGAGGGATATTCTAGGGGTAACGCTCAACATCATAACGCAGCCCGATGTGTGATTCACTGCTCTGCTGAGTTTGAATAAGGTGGCCCAACCCTTAATTCTTAGAATCTCTACCTCCATTAATAATGAATGTATCTCGATAAAATGTGGTAGGAATAGTTTCGGGATAAGTACCAACATCATTACAGAGCCCAATGTTTGATTCACTGTCCTGTTTGGTTTTAGTAGGGTGCCCCACTCTTAAATGTTAAAATCATTACTTCTCCGTTATTGATGAATGGATCGTGATAAAACTTAAGAGGAATATTCAATTCGCAACTCTGGACATTATTATCGAGCTTGATATTCGATTCACTGCCATGTTGGATTTTAGTTGGGGTGCCACACCCGTAAATTTTAAAATCACTACCCATCCTTTAATGATGAACGGATCTCAATAAAACTTGAGAACAATATTCTATGGATAACTCTCAACATCATTACAGTACCCGATTGTTGATTCACTACCATGCTGGGTTTTAGTAGGATGCCCCACTGTTCCGGATCTTAGCTCAATCAAGCATTTTCTTGTTGTCGATGTACGGTGACACAGTGGCCTAGATATTTGATCATTTGACAACACCCCCTCCCCACGAAGTCAAACAAATCAGTCATTGATAGAATAAAGCCAAGTGCCAGATTTGATAATACTACCATATAACATTCTGGTGTTATGGCAAAAACATATTTGGTATGTATTCTGTAACCCATGTGACCTAGATATTTGTCATTTTGTCCTTATTTCCAAACCGGAACTGCCCATCTCCATCATGCACTCATATACTAAATATGGTGATTCTACCTTTTTGGATTTCCCGAGATATCATCCGGACAGACAAACAAACAAACAAATGGGACCGATCTCAATACTCACACAGCCTTCGCAGTAGCATGAGTTATAAAGTAGATGAAAACACTGGAAATAGTTCGTTTTGGAAATAAAGATCCGATTGCCTGGTTATGGGGCAGAAGTAGTAAAAGGGGGTCAAAATGATACCACCTCCCTCAACTGGCCGCCGTTCGGCGATCCGTGGCCCCCATTGCCCTCTCAATCCCGGGGCCATAGGTTGTTGAGAGGGAGGTAGTATCAGACTACTTGAACGCCCATTTAGAGCCAAGTTCTTGACGTGATGTCATGCTTCTCGGGTAACGACGGGTAAAGAGTAATACTGTCATGAAACAAAAAAATAAAAATAAAAAATAAAAAATAAAAAAACTATAAAACTATAAAACTCCCACGCCACCTCTTCGGGAGAACCCCCACTTATTATCACCAGCCCTCTCTGGCCGGCCTCTCTCTCTCTCTGCAGGGTTTTTTCGGTGGTTCTCCATTGCTCCTATTTTTTGTCATTGTACCCCTACACTAGTGCGTACCGTTTCGAACTTGGTACCATCTAGCTGAGGTCTTTTGAGAGATTTGAACCATGTTTTTTTTATTAGAATGCAGCGCTGTTATCAACTGAGCCAATGGAGAACTGATAATCAGATTACAAATAATGATACTAATTGTTGTGTAATAATAGCAACCAGATCAATAACACACTGGTAACTACACTTGTGCAATATTAGCAAACAGATCAATAACACACTGTTAACTACAAAATTATAGTCTATAATATATACGTTATCTCGAAGTGACGTCAAGATCTAGAGGGACTTATAAGCACAGCAATACAGCAATGAGAACACATAATTATCAGCTTTTAATTATTCATGTGTACATGGCCGAGGTAGTTAAGGCGTGAGATCCTTGTTTTGTGTTTATTAGCAAACTTAAAATCACAGGTTCAAATCTCGCCATTACCATTTGTGGATAACTCGGCCATTTCTGGTCCGATTTTAAAATGGTAAACAGTTTTGAAATTCTCGCTTCATTCCGGTCCTGAGTGATACCAGGAACGACGAGAATAAAGTGATTTCTCGGTACAATGTAAGCATACACTCTCTCACACAGTCTCTGTCGGTATCACATGACACGACGGGCCACCCACAGGTACTGATCGCCTTGTACCCCCCACATATAATAGGGTCTGAACGCCCATTTAGAGACAAGCATCCACATCACATCGACACGACAGTCCACCCCACAGGTACTGATCGCCACACATAATAGGGTCTGAACGCCCATTTAGAGACAGGCATCCACAGGGACATACACCATGAGTACTGTTGCACAGCTTCGCGCTATTGCAGTTCGGCCTTAGAGGCTACCCTAAGGCCAAGAAAGCCGACCTGCTCCAGATGATCGGACAGGTCCGTGCCGAGGAGTAGCAGAAGCGACTCTCCCAAGCAATGAAGACGGGAAGGTTTCCAGCGCATGCCAAAGATGATCCTTGGAATCCCCACAAGACAGTGCAGCGGATACGTGAGCTTCATCAGTTGGATGAGGAGGTGACTGCTAGCTTGCGAGCCAAGACTGTAGCGAGGTGGAGGGCCGACCATCCACTGGAGCACTTACCTCTCCTACGCAGGATCACTAACCGAGTGATGAGGGGGCCGAGGTCTGAACCCTTAGCCTGGAGCATGAGCGTCTCGGCAAAAGGGAGACAGAGGCTAGAGGATGCCGGTCAGTGTGCTGGACATTCTTCAGAGGTCTAGAAGGGGACCTCACAGGCCAGATCATGCAAAAGATCCAGCAGACTGTCCAAAACACCTTCTACCTCCGCTACACCCATGCCTATCGCATCCGTCACATTGAAGACGGTAGGGTGATGCTCTTCCACAAGAATGCTCCAGGGAGCCCGTGGCTGAACACGATAGGAGCAGCCCAGGACCGGGTGGCAGCAAGAGAACAAGCCCTCCTCGAAACAGACAATATTGATCGACCCAGCACCAAGTGGGCTTTCGTTCGATCAATCAACGTTGAGGTCAGGGCTGTCATCGACCACCAACCTCTGCTTGGGACAGGCCCCCTCCCAGACTAGCTACGACAGAAGAATAGTATGATTGCCCTCGACACCTACATGGACAACATATGCCTCTGGAGATGTCTAGCAGTCCACCGATGAGTGAGAGCTGATAGAAGTACAGCTCCTGCAGGAGAGCTTGCTACACAGTTCTACGGCAAGACAGTACCTGATGTCCGCAAGACCTCACTGGATCAGCTGGACAAGGTAGAGTTCTTCGCCAAGATCGGGATTCGCGTGTATGAACCAACCAAAGAGGGCACCTGGCACATGATCAGGCAAACAGCTCACTACCATGACACCATGACCATCGGAGTGTGGGACCACCATGCCTTCTACATCAAGAACATCTCCAAGCTAGTCTGCAGTCACTGTCAGCAGAGGTTTACAAAGGCATGCCATCTTCAATACCATGCTGATCACTGTACAGGCGGCAAAACAAAATCGTGTGTCCTGGGGAGAAGGTTGAGGTGCCACAGTCTGCATATGAGAAAACCTTCTATCTGACCCCAACCATCCAGTTCAGCAGCTACTCGTTGGATCGAGCATGGGGCGAGAAACAGAGGCGTACACATACACCATGTAGAGTGTGGGCACGGTGGCGAGCGTTGGGTCTAGGGTGCTCCCGTAGATGGTTACGATCCGACCACCATCACCGTTTACCAGTTCCATGGCTGTCAATGGCATGGGTGTCCACGACACCAGCGAGGTGATGATGCTGAACAAAGATACCGCAAGACAGTCCTGAGAGAGGAGAAGCTGAGAGTGTCTGGATTCACGCTTGAGGTACAGTGGGAGTGCTGTATAAAACGCTATCCAAGTGTCCCTAAACGAGTTCGGACTGTCCCATACCCACACTTCATAGTTTACGACTTCGAAGCACTCCTAGATGGTATCAAGACTCATCCTACAGAGACTCACACGATCGAGAGTACTCACATACCTATCTATGTGTCGGTTGGCTGCACCTTACAGGGCGCCACGAGTGAGCCCACTCACCTCTGCAATCCTGACCCCAAAGAACTGATCAGAGAGTTCATGCTGGTGATCCAACGGCGAGCATCTCTAATCCGGACAAGGGTTATGGCACAGTACATACCGACAGACCTGGACAAGCTCCCAAAGCGACAGCAGCGACTGTTCAACGAGTGGTGTGACAAAGTGCCTGTACTGGGGTTCAACTCTGGGTGGTATGATCTGAACCTCATCAAGAAGTACTTTGTCGATGAGCTGACTTACAGTACAGGTACAGTGAAAGTCGCCAAGAAGGCTAGTCAGACCATGTTCCTCATAACACCTGAGCTACGGTTTCTCGATGTGCTGAACTACCTCGGCCCAGGAGTCTCGTACGAGGTATGGGTCAAAGCTTACGGGTGTACACGGCAGAAGAGCTGGCTCCCATATGAATGGTTTGACACACATGAGAAGCTCAACTATCCAGAGCTTCCTGACTACTTAGCATGGACATCTGAGCTCAAAGGTGGCTACCTCTTGACGCGAACAGAGGGGGAACAATGCAACCAGACATTCAGCGAGCACGGAATGCGCAGATTCGCCGACTGGCTACGATACTACAACAACCTGGACGTCAGTCCATCCATCGAAGCCCTAGAGCGGATGCTGGAGTTCTACACAGAATGAGAAATAGACATCCTCAAAGATGCGGTGTCTCTCCCAGGTGTGTCACTGCAGTACCTCCTACATGGAACTGCTCAGCACATGCCGATGTTAGCCTCTACTCTCCAGGCAAGGAGGCCTATGAGATGCTGAAGGATGTGGTTGTTGGAGGGCCCAGCATCGTGTTCACCAGATACCACGAGTCATGTGTGACATGCATCCGCCAGAGTGAGCGGGTCTGCCAACGTCTACTTGGCTACGACGCAAATGCCCTGTACCTGTCAACGATGGCCAAAGGAGACAGTGCGCCATTGGTCCGGTGCCAGTGGTGTTGGATTTGCTGAGGTGGATATAGAGGTCCCTAAGGCTCTGTGGGCAAAGTTCGAGGAAATTCCCCTGCTCTTCCATGACTGCGAGATCCCGGTAGAGGCTTCTCTTCTGAGATGCAGGCATATCTAGAGCATACAGGGCAGAAGCGACCCACCACCCAGACGCTGGTCGGCGCCCTCTCTGGCAAGAAGCAGCTGCTGTACGCACCAACACTCAAGTGGTATATACCGCATCATAGACTATGAGGCCAAGCGCCCATTCGAGTGGTTCGTGGAGAATGCTATGGAGGCCCGCCGCTCGGGAGATGTAGATAAGAGCAAAGCGCTCTTGGCAGATCTCTTTAAACTCCTCAGCAACAATGCCTACGGGAAGCCCATCGAGGCCCTAGAACGCCATAGCAACACCAGCTTCACAAAGGATGAAAGTGTGGCAGACAAGGCCCTGCATAGTGCATGGTTCGAAGATCTCGAGGAGATCGGCGAATCATACGAGCTCCAGAGTTGCAAGCCGAGAATCACTATTCGAAGGCCCTTCCAGATGGCGATAGCCGTTTATGAGCTCGCGAAGCTGCGAATGCTGGAGTTATACTATGACTTCCTCGATCGCTATGTAGCTCGTGACAGCTTTGAGTACCTGCAGATGGACACTGACTCTACGTATATCGCTATAGCAGGCTCCAACCTCGATGACGTCATTCGTCCTGAGATACGAGCAGAGTACAAGGCTCATAAGCGGGACTGGCTAGCTTGGGACAAATGGTCTGGATGGACTCCAGGACTGTTTAAACTCGAGTTCGAAGGCTCTCATGGCATTGCTCTCTGCTCCAAATGCTACTACGTGGAGAGCGCAGCTGCAAGTAAGTGCTCGGCTAATGGAATGTCAAAGCGGCAGAATGAGGTCTCTTGGCAGAGGTTCTACAGTGACCTACATGGCGGGGTGGACAGAGCTAAAAACCGAGGTCTACGCATGCGCAACCAGGGTATGGTAATGTATGTGCAGGAAAAACTCGGACTCTCCACTTACTATGATAAGCGCCATGTGCTGCCAGATGGGGTCCATATCGAGCCCATCGAGTATCATGTTAGCACCCTAGGGGGTGGTAGCTGTGTGACTTCAGGGACTAGCTGAAGCGCTTAATAGACAAATGGTTGCCTAGGCACTCCGTGCTGGCGTGCCAGGTAGTACAGTGTAGGCCGCTGCTCCACCTCCACATACCTGTCAAGCCTGTGAACATCTATCGACCAGTTAGGATCTGTTGCATGCCATCGACCACATTCCAGCTCACCAGGCTCATACAGGTAGCGAACCAGAGCATCAGGTGGTAGGCACTCCTCTCCCTTGTTCGCTCCTCTAGAGCTGTGACCAGCAGAGTATCTGATAGCCTCTACCGGCTTCTTACCGATTAGCCTAGTAACCTGGGCATTGGATCTCTCCACCACAGCAGGCAGCCCTCTCACCCATACTCTAGAACGTTCACTCGGTGCGGCCATTTCCTGGGCGTATTGGTGTGGGAACAGTCTCTCTGCCAGTGTCCGATTCCACTGCTCAACGATAGCCTGGGCATGGTGATTCCCTACCTCACCTCGCCTAACTGCCATCCCATGTTTCCGCATGAGGGCTGCAGTCTCACCTCTGAACTCCTTACCCCCATCCACCTGCAACAATTCCGGCCACTGGAGGGGATTTTCCGAAGCCTCGTAGACACCGTGGAATGCCTGGGCCACCTGGCCAGCGGACTTGTCTGTGAGCGGTACTGCCACCTTGTACCTGCTGGTGACATCGACGATGGTGAGGGCATACTTGTAGGTCTTACGACCAACCAAGTCGTGTGGAAGGATTAGAACATCTGCATGGTGAACTCTGTTCGGGACAGTTTCCTCGAAATGGGCATGCCTGATGTGCCATGAACGAGGTCTGTAAATCTGCCACATCGCCTGGCGGCTGAGCCACTGGCTAACTGTCTCCAATGTGAAGTTGTGGCCCTTGCGACGTGCAGCCTCGAGTAGTTGAGGGGGCTCATGGTAATATCCACCAGGCTGATAGTAGAGTTCCTCAATAAAGACGGTTGATAAACTCCCGGATTTCATCACTGACATCCACTCCCATCCTGTCACGCACGGCCGTGGGTGATTTTATGACTGACGTCCACTCCCGTCCTGTCACGCATGGTCTGGCTGATTTTATCACTGACGTCCACTTCCGTTAAGTTTCTTGATCAGGTCGTACAGAGACACCATCCTTATATAGTACGGCTTAAATGTTCGGCGGCCCAGATGGCCGCGGGCGCTATGGCAACACACAGTAGCAAAGGGCCTGCGACTCCGAAGAACGTACCTACTCCTGAGGCGATGGCTGGTATGGCTTCAGAAATCTTCTCCACCCCATGGAGAGCATTGTTGGCGATCTTGCGGACCATCTCGCCAGCCTTCGTTGTGAACAGAGCGATCAGAGCCCCAACTGCAGCCAGCGGACCGATAGAACCTTTTATGTAAGTGCGATAGATTCCTTTCGCTCTGTGTACTAGCTTGCGGGATTCAGGCTCTACATCATCATACTCACCCACGGTCTCCGCTACATCGTAGTCATCTGCATCATAATCATCCTCATCATAGTCCTCCTCATAGTCCTCATCATCTATATCCTCAACAGGATCTTCATTAGCCTCTGGTTCATACATATCCATCACTGGGGCAGCTATATAGTAGCTTTAAACTGTAGTCTATAGCATGGCCTCCGCAATCTTGAATGAAGACAAGAAGGCAGAAGAGGTCGAGCGTGAGCGTCATAACCAGGTGATCGAGAAGCTGTCTAAGGAGAAGTTTGACTAGAGCAAAGCACTCGAGCATATGCGCCAGACGGAGGCACGCCGACGACAACACCGAGCTCAGGCCAACCAGAGCCTCAAAGAGGCAGATGAGAGTCTCGATGAGTACTACGAGGCTGTAAAGATATCTCAGCCAACGCTCGACTATGAAGCATCAACAGGCACTCGAGGTCATCGCTTCCACTGGTTAGTCGCAGAAGTGCATATGACTTAGTTTTCTGTCTGTAGAGTTGGCAGTCAGCCAGCTCGTGTACCTCACCAAGAACATTGGTCCCAGCAACCACAAGCTTGAAGTCGTCTAGCTTATTCACCCGCTGGATGGCTCCTCCCATCTGAACCAGGACCGCAACAGCAACACAGTCCGATGCACCATGATGCAATGTCAGCTCTACCTGTTGCTTAGCTGTGGCTTGGACCTGCTGGTGTTCTCGCTCCACATGCATGATCCGCTGTTTGGAACCCGTTTGCTTCAGTTCCTGGTCATTCTCGTCATGCCACACATGAAGTCTTGGAGCATTCATCGTTGCATCTGTGAGATGCTCAGTGTACACCCAGAGGAACAGCCTATCCTGCATGGCAGCCGGATTCACGTGTGTGTTCTCGAGTAGGGTTAAGAGTGGAACTGCCACAGGCTTCTCGACACCTGCACATAGTTCGAATTCCATGAACCCCTCATTGCACTCCACAGTGTAGTACCCCTTTCCATTCGCATAGAAGGTTGGTCCACGAGCCAGCGGACCTAGGACGTGGTACTCATCATTCACATAGGTGGTGTCCATGGTGCTGTTGCTCTGCACGATCTCCCACCTTTTCAGAACCTGCGGGAGCTCTACCGTCTGTTCTATTGTGCTCTGAAGCTTGAACTCGAGTATCATGTGGTTGATCTCGTGGATCTGTGCCGAGATTGCAAAGTCGATGTACTTCCCAGCAGCAGACAACAGGTTCTCATCGGGTATACTGGGTCGATTGACCATCAGGCAGTCCTTCCGAGGATCAGTGCGGTACGATGTCGCGGGTTCAATGACCCCATCTGGATGTTGCACATACTGTAGCATGTTTAAGGTCTGGGTATATGGAGAGGTTAAACAGCTGCCATGTTTGCTAAAGTTCTCCAGCAGTTTGTCTATAGGCAGCAGGACAAGTCGGCACGACAGCCACGGCGTGCACTGTCCCACTGTGACAGGGTCCGAGGACTGCTTCGTGACATCAACATTATCCACGAGCGAGCCAAGGTCACACCTCCGTCTGATGCGGAGATACTGGCCGCCATAGGGGAAGGAGCGCCAGCTTGTAGTACAAAAGAACTCCTGACTCGGATACTCTACCGGAATTTTGACAGCACCCATGGCAGAACACTCGACCTACCTGTGGCCCAAACCAGAAGTCCTGTTATTCTAGCTCTCCAAAAGGGGAGGGTCGACCCCAAAGATCTACTAATAGTCGGGAAGTGGGCTGACATATTTACACTCCATAGCCAGGAAGAGCGAGAGACGCTGGATAGCCATGACACCGGTCATGCAGAAGGTACTCAGGAGGGGTTCACTGTTGGCCGCAAGGAGGCTGTTGAGCACATCTTCAACGAAGGAGGAAGCAGGAGATTGGCCAGTGATCTGGCAGCATTTCTGAAATTCCCAGATAACTACGAGGACTACCTCATCAAATCCGCTCGCAAGTCAGATGCTCGCCACGCATGGACAAAGTGGATCTACTGTGAGAAGTTCCAGAAGAAAAGAGTCCTACCATCTGACCCGCAGTGGATAGTGTATAAGCGACAGGCTTCTGACGAAGTTCCTCAAGCTTCTGACGAAGTTCCTCAAGCTTCCGACGAAGTTCCTCAAGCATCTGACAAAGTAGCAGAGACCGCGGACGAAGTAGCGGAGACCACGCAGCCTTCTGATGAATGAAAGATAGTTGCGGCAGCTGCAACAGTCTGTCAGGGATGATGCATAGAGCAGGCTAGTTTCCTGGCTGGATTCGCTTGTAGGTGAAGGTCTGTGCCTTTTCAAGAGATGGCTTGAAGTGTGACAGCTCACCTGTCTCCTTGTTGCTGAAGATGAAGCGGTACAGCTCAGCTGCCCTCTGTACACCTGCGATAAAGTCCCCTTTGGTCTCCTTGAGGGTTAGGCTGTCGTATATGGTCTCGAGCAGGGCACGTCCACACTTGGAGCTGAAGTATAGCAACCGGGCATTGTAGCGGATGTCCGGTGAGATCTCGCGGGTGTACTTCTGAAAGAGGATGAAGCCAGTTATCTGTGTGTGCCGGATGCGCCTGTTGATGTTGCTGAGGTAGGTGACTGTCTTCTGGTCCATTGCAGGGTCATCGATAACTAGAACAAGTGGTTCTGTTAGTCGGGCTGCCAGCAGCTTCTCAATCAGTGCTTGCAGGTTCTGCGTCTTGGTGATTGGGCCATTGTACCATTGATCATTACTGTCAACTGCCTCAGCAGCGGAGTCAGACACCAAAAGGATGTATTGAGAGTGTAGATGTTCGGCCAGGAGAGCCTGCAGCAATACGTTTTTCCCGTGTCCTGACGGGGCAATGATCAGCACCACCTGGCTAAAATCGGCCGGCCTACTGTCGAATGGTACAGACATGTATGCGGAGGATGGTTAGCACTTGGTCGGTGGTAGCCTCGTCTATATCTGGGAGACTAAACGGCAGTACTTCCTGCACCAACTCTTTCACCTGCAGAGCGGGGAATCCTGCACCTAAGCAGATACGAAGGATGCGATTGAGGCGTCAAGCATGAAATCCCAGGAGCAGCTGAGAAGATAGCGTAGAGGGCCTGTGTCAGCACCCACAGTGTCTAGTACATCCAGTATCTGTATGATACATGCACGGGAAGCCATAACTATACTGTGGTCTTAAACGGCAAACCAAAGAACCCTGACTTCTTCACCTCTGGTAGCTGGATGCTGGCGGTGGCACCTGTTTTGCCATTGACAGTGATATGGCTCAGGCCGAGGGTGCCTACCCTGGGATTCTCCCCATCCTGTTGGAATGAGCTCTGTGATTTCAGGAGATCCTTAACCAGGTCTTGTGAATAACCAGACATAACCTTGATGGCACAAGCCTCATCGACTCCGAGCATACCTCGCATCATTGCTCTGTCTTTGATGCCCATCCCCTTGTATACAGTCTTGGTATTGTTAACGGCCGATTGTCCTACCGTATCAATGTTCCCGATGAGATCTCGGGCTGGGATGGTACCTCAGATCTCCGGCGGGTCTCCCTTTTCATCGAACTCTAAGAAGGAGATAGGGGCAACAGGGTCCTCTGAATCGAGGCGTGCCTCGCCCAAGTGAGCAAGATCTCTTTGCTTTCTAGGTCTGTGAGTGACAGAGTCATAGTGCTATATACACGGTTTAAACCTACTAGTCATACCCCCAGTGAAATAGTTGGGCATAGGAGGACCACGCAGTCAGCCAAGGGAATAGGTAGCAGTGCTCAGGGTACTGGCCCTCTCTGCAGGGGCATGCCTTGTGGGCGGTCCAGCATTCCCGGGCATTGGCGATCCTCAGTCCGTGTGCTCGACTATGGGCTACACACCGCCCTCTGGCACACCATGCCTCATATGCTGCAGGGGTCTCATGATCCATCTCTCACTATTCAGAGGGGTTAAACGTAGGCGACGATGATCTCAGCCATTGCACTCATTGCTGGCCCTAGAACCGCAGCCTCCATTGGTGTAACACGTTCACCCATGATCTTGGCGGCAACAGTGTTGGAGGCACCACTAAGGGCGATCTTTGGGATGGGGTGAGTTATTCCGAGACAGTGCCCGGCCACCCCACTCTCCAATGTAGCGAGGAAAGCCACAGTCGCGGCAGGAAGAGCTTCATTTCCCCTGTCATCTTCACCACAGTCACATTCGCCGCCACGTTACTGGCGACACGGACTGCCAGAGGTTTTGCTTTGGTCAGTAACTTCTGTGTCTTGGTTCGCAGCAGGTTCTCCACCTTCAGAAGACTCGCCTGGCTCTCGGGCAGTTGCTTCACTATCTGTACCGTTGACGTCATTGTTTAAGCACTGAGTATACAACGCTGATAAACGTCTGCATCCCCTGTCGAGAGAGCAATAAGATCTTCCCAGTCTGCATCTGCCAGGTGGCTGAGTTGGTACTCAGGAATATTCATCTTTCTATTGAGTCATCTAAAACATGTCCGGGCTCACGCTATGCGAGAAGTACTACGAGGTCTTCTGGAGGGAGTTGAAGGACTACAAGAAGAAGACACCAGATGAGCTCGCTCAGCTCTCCGGTGCTGAGCTGACAGAGGAGCTGACAGCTGTGAAGCTTTATCTAGGATTTGGTAAGGGGCAGATCTGCTTCCTCGAATACCTTATCATGGGCGAGAGTATCGTCGAGCAGCTCCTGCGAGCTAAGGGTTTCTACAGGGATCAGGTGTATCTGTCAGATGTGTTCCAGCAGTTGCAGACTTCCATGGCCTCACCTGACTCAGAGCTGAACAAGGCTCTGCGATACAACAAGCTGGAAAAAGGATGCACTGCCGAACCCTCCAGCCCTTGGATGTGCATGTTGGCAGCGGGTATTGGGACTGTAGGGCAGACCAAGCTGGTTCAGTGTCTCACCGTGGTCCCCACTGCTACTGTAGAAAGTCAGGATAGTCTAATAGATGATTTGCTAGCGGCGGAGTAGGCTGATCCCGAGCGCCATGATAGCTAGGCCAGCCAACACTCGTAAAGCTACCACGGGAAGTGGTGTCGTGTCGACTGGCTGCAGTGTCGGGGTCAGAGCTGCCATAGGAAGTGTCATGTCGACTGGCTGCAGTGTCAGGGTCGGAACGACTGTATGGCCCATACTATGCGTAGGTGCGTTGATAGCAGTGTTGAAGCCGAAGTGGAACTCCCCTCGACTATCATGTTGTTATAGCCCCTGACTTGGAGGTCCTCGATGTTCACGATCATGTTGTGCGGAATCAACCATAGGTGTGGTGAAATAGCAGTCAAGTTTGCGACGGGCCTTCTGCAACCCCTGCTGGAACTTAGCGATAAGACTACTGGGGTCTGCCACGATGATCATATCCTCAACGAGACTGCTGAACATGGCCTGGACCTCTGCTCCACTGACACCATCTATGGAATGACGCAGCTTTGTCTGTGCTGTAAGGAGACAGTAGCACAGTGCTTCCAGGGACTGGTTGATCCGAACGATCCCTGCCGGTGTGAGTCCTGAGATGGTGTGTGGGACAAAGTACTTCCACACATCTGGATAGTCCTGCCGCAAGCCAGTGATGTGCATATTTTGCACCAGTGCTCCAGGGTCGGAGTCTGGATTGAACGAGAATGTCGCTGTCTTCCGGCGGCCTACTCATCGCGGTGATTGATAGGGGAATCCTGAGTAGTCATGTCTCGGGTCACCGTACATAACCCCTAGGCCGCTGTTGTCACCACCATGCCACCAATAGTCTGGGTGAGCGCTGAACTCTCTCTGTAGTCTACTGGCCGTTGAGACGCTATGACTGTTGAGATGTGGGTCGAAGTTGTTTGTATCAGGAAGGCTTGCACCCAGCTCATGGAGGATTCGTTGCACCATGAAGTACATGGAAATCTGAGACAGCTGGCGATGAGCACAGCTTCAGGAGTATCAGAATAGGAGTGAAGCAGGGTGGAACTTACTCCACATCCTGCCATGGCACACCACACGGCAAAGTTCGGCTGCTGATTCCAGTATGAGAGGCTTGGAGCAGCCATCCAAGTATGAGCTTGCTTCGCATCCTTGATGGTGATTGGGTGGTTGGTCAGTGGTCGTAAGTTGACGGAGAAGCTCGTTCAGGACCATCCATCCACTGTGATGGAGAATGGTGTTAGCTCTGGTATATCATCCAGTAGACCTCTCAGGCCAGTCAAGGGTGTACCCAGGAGGGGTGGTTGGCTCCGGCGGATGACTGTCGTGAGGTTCAGAGGGAAGGCCATCTATACTGGTGTTCTTAAAGCTACAGTACAGGCAGCACACTATTTGTAGTCATCTCGACTCTAGAGACCGGCGAGGTGACCTCGCCGTAACATCTCGTTTTTTAGCTCCTCCATATCAACCCGCCCACTGGAGCCTTTGAGGTATTGCTGTCGCACTTTAGGTTTCTCTGTGTGGTACAGGGCTTACACCTTCAATATATGGTGGTACTCTTCATCGGTGACCTGGCCATCCTCGAGAGCTTTGCTCACAGACTCGTCGATAGTCCGTAGCATACTCTGTGCCAGTGTCACGTACTTAGCATGCTTCTCCAGCCTCCTTGTGATCTGCCGCTGCCCCACCCCAAGCCCGTGGCCAAGACAATGGCGGCTAGTGCCACGCCACCTAGCAGGATGGTGACGAGGGCACCCACACCTGTAGCGAGAGTGGCCACAGCTGCCACACCAGCACTGGCTCCAATCACACCTGCAGCAGTGGTTGTACACGCGAGGACATTGTATGCTGTCTTATATCGCCTGCGCATTCTGCTGTACTTTTCTGCCTCACGGACGAGATTCTGCCTGATGGTATCTATCCTGCATGAGTCGTCAGCCATGGATGGTCCTGTCCTCGTCAGCAGTCAGGGAGGGGTATAGTTCTGGTTGCTTCCGCCACTCTGATTTTGCCATAGTAT
This sequence comes from Chaetoderma sp. LZ-2023a, assembly GCA_034401795.1. Taxonomy (NCBI): domain Eukaryota; kingdom Metazoa; phylum Mollusca; class Caudofoveata; order Chaetodermatida; family Chaetodermatidae; genus Chaetoderma; species Chaetoderma sp. LZ-2023a. The sequence goes on from CM067364.1 coordinate 73,611,718, forward strand.
ATATGTTAGGTTTAAACTGGCATCACCTGCAGAGTCATTAGAAGGGTTAATTTTGGAGAGCCTGACAAACTGTACCAGCTTTTGGGGTGTTGAGACAGACGTCTCTTGTCAGGGGTCATCCAGCACTATGACGGGTGCCAGTAGCTTTCTGAGACGTGACATCTGGAACTTCACCATATCACCAAGATAGTAGGTCCGCCGCTGGATGGCTTTCTTGGTCTTACACTTCTGCGCCATCTCCTCTTCCCACTGTATGACCTCTGGCTCATCCTCGTCTGTGATGACATCTGGTTCATCATCGTTTGTGAAGACATCTGGCTCATCACCGTCTGTCAAGACTCCTCCCTCCCGCTTACTCTTCTTCAGGAGGTCCTGCCAGTATTTGGAAGCTTCACTGTTCCCTCGCCTCCTTGCAATGCTCACGTTCTGTTGATACCAGCTCTCCCACTGTAGTCGCCCTCCTTCTTGTTGCAGTGCGAGCATCTGTTCTTTTAAGGCCTTTATCTGTGTAGGGGTCAAGAAGGGGCGAACCTCTTTCTTCATCATCTCGGCCAATGTCAGATAATGCTGGTATGATATCATGTTGTCGTCAGGTCAATGAGTAATAAGAGTTTAAACTCTAAATGGGCGTCCGATATCCCATCCGTGCTGGCATATATGTTAATGGAGGGGCTGTCAAACAGGTGATTTACAGGTGTGAACAGGCTAGGACTGATAGCTTTCCATAGGTTGCTGTTGGCACTTGGCAGATACTCTATCACGTCCCGGCCGACTTCTACCAGTGAGCTGCTGTGTGCACTGCCCGGAGGTTGATGTAGCACGTCGGCGTGTATGTATGTTGTGCCCCGCTGGGGCACCTCGAAGAGGACCAATTCTACATGGTACTGTACCACCCGTCTCCCCTCTAGAGAGGGTGCGATTATGTTCTCACCACCGGAGAGCAGCAGTCAGACAATCGGCATGGGTATATGTCTTGTTTAAACCCCTTCTATAGCATGCTATGGAACCCATATTTGCTCACTCGACTGGTCTTGCTGACCTGGCAGATGTGTACACAGTTGATGCTGCCAAGGTAGAAGAGAGTGGTGGCAAGTCGTTCGCCCTACAGTACGAAGCAAACTCAACGGCATTCTCCTTCCACCCCATTGGTGGTGATGGGGTGGAGCTGCTCACAGACCTCAAGGATGTGTCGAAGGGGTGCCTGGGCTGCAACATAGATGGCCACAAGATCGTGTTTCGGTACGATTTCCCGAAGAGGAAGTACATCCGCGAGCCGTTGATTGAGGTCTCGGATACAGAGGTGGCAGACATCAACACCATAAATGATGACCTCAGCTTTCATCTGGTCAAACCCTGTTTGAGCGGTGCCCCGCTGATGACCCATGAGGGTCTGCTATTGACCCTGGTAAAGCTGCAGTTCATGTTTGAGAAGAATGAAGTGTGGTACCACGCTGGATCTGGTGGTAACTGGCAAACATGGTTGCCACTATATAGGCCTCCCGCAGTCATTGACATAGAGGTTATTCCCCTCTCCACTGTTGTGAAACGGAATGGGACAGTTCGAAAGCTCTACAATCGGGGATCATCCTTCTTCACCTACATAGGTGAAGGTGTCTCCCTGACGAGGGTGGGTCACCGGATCGGGGTTACAGGTGGAAAGCTCCTGCTGCGTCATCCATTCGATGGACCAGAAGAAGCTGTTAACCTCCAGGAGGGCATCCTACAGGTAGATGGTGTGTCACATGTCACCAAAGCCAAGGGTGCTGTTTCTTAGCTGGCGGCAGAGTGAAGCAGCTAGCCCCTGCCCCTGAGGGGATGAAGATCACTATCAATCCGGATGGAACAGGGTGCGATCTGGCACAGATATTTCTCGAGGAGCTCACTCTGTTCAGTTTAACTCTTCATATATTGCCATGATTCTCATCATACTGCTCGTGCTGGCGTCTACAGCAGTGGCACAGGGCGCTGAGACTGCCATGATATTGGATGTCAAGTGGGCCCGCTTCCGGCATAACCCCCAGTACAATCCTTGGGTCGACCGCTTGTGGAGAAACATTTACGACTGCTCTCACCCACGTAAAGAGATCGAGTCTGTCTGACACTTCTATGGGGTGGAGACGGTAGGCCGTGGTTGTCTGCTGGAGACCCCTGCTCAGCACCAGATTCTCAGCGTAACATGTGAATATGCCAGAGTCTGTCGTGGTTCACATGCTAATCACTTTAGCCTCCTCCCAGGTGAGCATTATCAAGGTAGATGGAAGCCGCTATAGCTGGTCCCATCATGCCGATGCGACTCTGGCAGAGACTACGTGTTTGTCTGAGCCTACACAGAATAGAGAGAGGCCGGCCACTGGCCAGTATCCTGAGGAGGTTCTCCCGGACAGTGGGGTCCACACGGGAGTTTTATTTCCATGTCAGCAACCCCCATCTCGACCACGAACATCACATGTCTCAAATCCCTATGCCCCAGGGATTGAGAGGGTGGTGGGGGCCACGGATCGCCGAACGGCGGCCAGTTGAGGGAGGTTGTGTCATTTTGACCGCCTTTTACTACTGGCAGATGCTAGGAAACAATGCAATTTAGTACCGACATGTGTTTATGGGCCATATATGTGCTTATGAGCCATATATGTGTATATACATATATACCCCACAGTCATGTTTGGAAGACACATACACACGCACGCACGCACACACGCACACAAACACACAGACACACACACGCACTCGCGCACGCACGCAAACGCACGCACGCACGCACGCACGCACGCACGCACGCAAGCACGCACGCACGCACGCACGCACTCACGCACATATGTACGCATGCACACACTGGCTGGATGGCATAATCCAATTGCTCCCTCAAAAACAGGGTTAGGGAATAATTGCACTCTTACACTACCGTATGTATATGCACTTATGTATATTGGTCCTAGAATTTCTAAAGAAATATAATAAAAACGCATTTACCACGAGGCATCACGGGTATGGGGTGGGTGGTGATGGACGGGAAATATGGATTAGATATTCTTCCAATGACATTGAAACACATATATTACGAGGTGATAATGAAGCTGTCTGCGGAGATGTTTGAGTACACCAAGAACTACAGCATATGCGTCAAAAGGAGGCACATATGCAGCACCAAACGGCTCTGGCTACTCAAACTATTGAAGAGGCAGATGGGAGTCGCGACGAGTACTATGAGGCAGTACAGCTCTCCAAGCCAAGGCTCGACTATTAAGCATCGGCTGTCAGAGGTCATGGTAGAAATACTCAGAGTCAGGGCTGTGGTAGCTGGAGGAGTGGGCGCCATGTTCTGCACTCCTAACTGACCTTCAAGCTGAATAGCACCATTCTGTGAGAAGTTCACCATCGCATTGCCGAAGTACACTACTGGCAAGCCCATCGTACGGTTTACAGCAATGATTTTCCCAATATAGAAGCTGAGCTGGTTGTCATAATTAGGTGGGATGTTCCTACCATCGAGGTGATGCTTGAGTGATACAAAGATTAAACACCTCAATTTTCGGAAAAGTTCTCCCCAAGATTGTCTTCGAATAGCATGCACGTAAGAGTGAACTCACAGTCATTCATGTGGCAGTTGGGGCGGCAGCCAAGATTGCAGCCGGGGGACCCATGTCTTGTGAAGTTCCCACGCACGCAAACTACGTCCCTCCCTTCTTCCTTCCCTCCCTTCTTCCCTTCCTGACTGACAGACCTTCTGATCGGCTGACCGACGGACCAACTGAAGACCCAATCAAACATTCTCTAGTATATATTGCTGCACATATATACATATCTCATGTCTCTAAATGGATGTTATCTGTCGTCCATTTAGAGACAAGCACTCGCCGGTTTAAATGATCTGTCCATCAGTGATCCCCATTGTATAATACACTATGAACTGTCATTTAAAGACAAGCAGCCTCAGTGAAATATACCTTATAAAAGGACAACACAGCTGACCTGCTTCAGATGATTGGACAGTTCTGAGCCGAAGAGTGGCACAAGTGAGCTATGACGATGGGAGATTTCCAGCACTTGCCAAAGATGATCCTCAGAATCCACACAAGAAAACACAGCTGCACGGTGACCGTCGTCTGTTGACTGAGGAGACAACTGATAGCACGCATGCTAAACATGTAGCTACCTGGATGGCAAACAATCTATTGGAATGCATGCCCCCCCCCCCCCCTGAGGAGAATCGGTAGACGAGCAGTGAGGGCTCCAATGTCTGAGCTCTTAGCAAAGAGTATTAGACGAGAAGGTGAGCACATTTTCAATGAGTGCCTCGGTTAGGTGGAAGCAGAGGAAAGAGGATGGCAAATAGTATGCTGGAGATTCTTCCAAAGTCTCATAGTGGTCATCACCGGCCAGATCATGGCAAAGATCCAGCAGACTGTGCATGATGCCTTCTACCTATGTTACACACATATGTACCACATCCACAACGTTGACAATGGTAGAGTCATGATTTTCCACAATAATGATACTGGATGAACACACTAAGAGCGGCTCAGACCTGAGTTGTAGCTACAAAAGACAGTAGGAGCCAACAGAAGAAAAAGATATGGTACCACATGACACCTACTAGTGTAATCTATACACCCAAAAAAGTAAATTTCCACACACACCCCTCCCCTAAACATGGGCTAATATTTTCTGAGATATATAATTGGTTGCAATACAAATTCGCACACAGCATCACCCGGACTAGAGGAACGATGTGTAAAATTGATCTCCCCAGAAATGGCGATATGCATGAATGAGCATGGATCAAATGAAAAGTTGACCCTCTAAAAAAATATCAAAATACTGGTTTAATTCAATATGAATTCAAATCATGACAACAATACAAATGCCATCGAGTCACACTCAAATAACAACGAATGTGAGTGCATTCACTCTCACAGTTTTAGTAGTGCTAATACCGCGTATATCCACCCTGACTTTGGATCACTTGACGGTACTGATTTCACATGGAGTTGATGAGCCAAGTGACACGATGCGGTGGAATAGCCATCCGCTCCTCTTCTAACAGGTCAGCAATATCTGCAATTGCCTGATGCGTGTTTGATAAGTGGGGCATTGCTAATTTAACACAAAACTGCTTAAATACCGAATTAATTCTGTGCACGCACTGGCACTGACCTTACAGTTACAGAGAATTGGTCAGAATGCTTGATAGTCCTCCAGCAATAGGCATGCATGGTTTTAAGATTTTTTAAATGGGGCAATCTTTCATTCAATCCAAGTTAACTTTGTGCATAACGCCGTTTCTGGGGTAATACATTACACACATTGTTCTTCTACCCTGGGTGGTGCTGTGTGACACGTGCTATTGCAGCCAAGTACATATCACCAAAACCTTTTTAGGTGTATATGTTTCTGGAGACGTCTAACAGTCCACAAGGGAGCTAGACCTGATAGACTTATGACTCATGCACAATAGCTCATCAAACAGTTATACAATATGCCTATGGTGGATGTAAAGCCTTCTAACCACATCTGCAGGCCAGCACAGGTGCAAATCCAATGCTTAACATTCAGAATCCATACAACTGTCAGGGCACAGCTCAAACCCTCAAGACTTCAACAAGCTACCAAAAATCAGCAGAATGCAGTTAATGTGTGGTGTGACGAAATGGTTTTCAAAGGGTTAAACTATGTGAGGTATCACCATAATCTCATCAAGAAATAGTTCGTGATTAAGCTAGCAGCCTCGCTAGAGGCGATCACACGCGCAGTAAAGTTCGTCAAGAAAGTGCTCCTCATCATGTCAGAGCTGCGGTTTCGATATGCTGAACTACCTCGAACCTGGAGTCTTTTATGAGGCATGGATCAAAGCATACAGATCCACACCCACCAGAAGATCTAGTTAACCTGTGAATGGTTGGACGCTGCCAGGGCTCCATGACTCTCTAGTTTGGACATCTATGTCCAAAGGTCGATACATCCTGAAGCTGTCAGAGGGGTGATGGTATAAGAAGACCTTGCGAGAGCATGATTAAAGGACATGGGCTTGATAGCCCAGTATCTATCGATGTAGCGGTCCCATAGGGTGTTTTCCTGGTGGGAAATCATGCCCACTGTCATCGGTGATCTGATCACTATGTTCATGACAAACATTTAAAAGAGTCTCCACAAGATCGCCACCAGTCTCCGCAAGATCGCCACCAGTCTCCGCAAGATCGCCACCAACACTCCATGGAGGTGAGAAGATGCATGTGGCTATTCCAACCATTGCTTCAGTTCTGGGCACATTAGTTGGAGTTGTTGGACCGTATTTCCCATATTGTTTCCATTGCACTCGCGAGCATCTGGTCTGCTGGGCACTTAAGCCATGTTTTATAGGATGGCAATGCTGTATGACCGTGTCATGGTTCCCAGCATTCGTGTATTGGTCGATAAGCTGCCCTTCTCTCAGGACCAAGAAGAGATTATATGGCTGTGTCCAGGTGTTCAGAGAGGTGTTCAATAATAGTCGAATGGATGACAGACATCTTGAAGATTTGGGGGCGTGTCTTCAAGATTCTGGACACTTATACTAAGATCTATGACGTAGATAAATGAAGACTCCCGCTTCACTACTGGAAACCTTTGCAGTGCTGCTGCGACAGCGTTGCCAGTGGTGATGAAGGAGTAACCGCAGTCGGCTCGCCTCGTCTGACAGATGGTAAATTGACGATATTTAATTTCTGACTGCTGGGCCTAACCTATCTGACTTTCTCAAGATCCTGGTAAGAACTGGGTGTTGCTCCCAGCTCAGCTAGATTCCTAACCTAATCAAATTGACAAACGACTTGTCTCACATATACGTAAGATGAAAACTTTATTTACAGAAATATAATAAATTTGAAGTCTAGAGCAAAATCGCTCACAAATGAACACTTAGTACAAATTCGTTGTACAAGGCTAACAACAACTAAATTATTCTAAGTCCTTATTCCTACTCTACTTTACCAAGCTACGTTAGGCGTAAGAGCCACAGCTTCAGGACTAAGCAAGCAAGAGATGCTTAGTGAATCAGAGATGGTGATTTATTGATTATTCTGAGAGAAATGTCTTCTTTTATAGCCCCAACTTGGACTCCTACACATTTCGCAGAAATGCACAATTCCTCTCAGAATTTATTCCAATCCATTCTTACAATTCTTCTAGGTATCCGGTAAGCACACTTTGATTGGCCAAACAATAAAGTCACCAATCAACCTCTGCTTATTTCTTCCTAGAAGTTCTAACCTAATAACTGAGTGGTCCTCTTAACCAACCAGTGATTCCTCCCTCACTTGCCTGGCGCACACATTTATTCTCTATAATTCTTTACTGCAGAGCCTGATCGATCTTAGTTGGTTATGACGTCATTCTAACCAATCATACTCTGCTCAATTCTTCCATGAAGATTGCGCCTCACATAGACAAAGCGGTGGGGACCGGTTCTGGTTTGATGTGATCTGTCAGCTAACTAACAACATTATGGTATGTGTTGTTGTTGCATACCATAAAATGAGTGGCATATAGTTTATCAATAAATTACTATTCTGTTATGAATTCCTAAAGGACGCTATAATTTCCATGTCCTGTCCATTGCGTACTAATGGAGAAGTCTCAAGAATCATAGGGTGCTAGGAACACGTGCTGGATGATTCATTACAAGGTGGTGTTGTTCTAGCCCACGGTTAAATACTAGAATGCTTACGTCATCAACTATGTCAGTCAGTCACGTTCAATTTATTCTCATAATTCATGATCCCAACACTTGCCACTAAACATTGATTATTTCCAAAACTACGATTACCAACAACTGCTGAATATCATAAAAGTGAATGCCGGCTAAGCAGCAACAACTTTTATCTAAACCATTTTCAAATACACATCAACTCCGAACCATAGAATCATTTCCAATTAATTCATCCTATTTCTATCATCATCATATTAATCTTATCCGCTGGTTATATAACGCTATAAACAGCATCCTATCCATTTAACATTAGTGCATGTCTATTACATACAAAGAGCTGACCTGGCTGGCTCGACTTTCCACCGTCCTAATGATTGACGCATATTTATAAATAACAGGTGGTTGACACAGCCACGGTACACTTACTCATCATAACTTTCCCGTTTTGAATTGTATGTTATAATTAACATTGATGCAACGCTATGGCACCCATCTTTAGCTCACCTGGACTTTTAGCTCATCTGGTATTTTCAAAACATAATTTCTTTTGGGTCTTACGTGAATTATAAGACATCCTGCGGGGTCATGACTTCCTACAAGACAATCTCATATTTACAATCTGTTTATCTGTCTAGCGTTTACCCATGCTATGTGTGTAAAGACAGTAGTCGACGTAGCTAATTAAATCTGAAAGTTCACCCGTGGGCTTAACTGCCTCTCTTGAGGCCCTCTATTACTGGCATGGTGGCTATTCATAGTTTCGCATATAAGGGCATCTTGAGATCGGCCGCCATTAAAGTTGGGGCAAACTTACTACATGCTAAAGAGGACTGCCCATAGTAACGTATTGTTTACATTTTCCATGAAGCTCAAACCATAAAATCATGTATCTGAGAAGCTGTAGTAACCCTGCCAGGTATCAGAAAACATCATATCATGAGTGAATTTTGCACGATAGTAAAGAAAATGTAATTAACGTTTTACGGCCCATTGCTCGTAATGTTAAATTTGCCCTTCCAAAAACGGCTTCGCTCACATGGTATTATGAGAAATTTGCTTGTGATGACGTCATCGCGATTTTATGAGTTACCGTGAGCCTCACCAGATACTCGAGGTCACCTGCCACAAGGGTCATCGCTTCACCTCGGAGCCTGTCAGCCAGTAGCTCACCAGGCAGACAATGTGGCAGCTATGCAGACCTTGTCCCTGCCACACCCTAGTCGCGTATTTCGATGAACTGGTTCCGAACAGAGTGCACCAGACAAATATGATGTTCCTTCCACATGGCTGTGTTGGACACACGATTTACAAGTACACACTCAACATTTTCAATGTGGGCAACATATACACGGCAACAACACTGCTCGTGGATAAGTCAGGCCAGGTGGCCGTCGGATGCCAGAGTGCTTAGGAGGACCTGAAAAGACTCCTCCCGTGGCCAGAGTTGATGTAGGTTGATGAGGGTAAGGATGAAAAATGGCAATCATGGCGTATTCTTAGGCCTAAGAACGTTCCTAAATCTTTCTTAATTTACGACAGCTACCCCCATGGCGTAAATCCACTAAGAAAGTTCTTAGTGAAAATTTATTGTTTTGTGTATGTTCAGCTACGCTACGCTACACACACTAATTATATTTATATTTCCAATTATTTGAAACAAATAAAGATTGGATACATGTATTATTCTTGCCGCAGAATGCTTTTGTCTTTTCCCACCATTATGACGTTAAATTGTGACGCCATGCACATGCACGACCCAGAATTCATTTTGTGTTGAAATACTGAATACTTTAATAGTAAATTTCGCCACGGGTGCGCCGATATCGAATTCGATATTGGTTCCTGCGCCGTTGGTTAACAGTGCAAATTCGATATTGACGTGCTCCGTGTACATTTTCATGCACGCGTTAGTGTGTACATAGGACCCAATTCATGCGTGCGTGTGTGTTCGTACATATGCGTTACCGTAAGCTTTGCCCCCCAACACTTATGCACACAACATAGGAATAGGCAAAGGCTATTTCACTTTTTTCCTGTCATTATATGGTGAGAACAATAATGTCACCATAACGTTCAACATTTGGCATCAATATTAGATCCCCATGGCCACCGCTTCGACAGCACACACAATTACTTAGTTACATAACTTAATAGCATGCATTGTTGCATTATGATCATCTTATTTTAGCACAAATTTTGATTTACACCAAATTATCTTGGCAAATACATGGAGAATGAGATTTTTGCTTGCCAGTACTTTACCACACTGTTAAATATGCCAAAATATTGACAAAATGTTTTTTTCGCATTTTCCTTTGCTGAAAGTGATTACAGCCAAAACATTTACTGTGCAATTTTTTTTTGGTATTTAATACACGTCATCACCATATCATTTTTATCAGGACAGACAAGATGTAAGTTGACACTACTCACTAGGTTGTGTCAATTTAGTCATTTGATGATACGTATCGGGTGTATCACGATACGCGTTGCATCGCGAGGGCACTGGCAATACACATCCCTATCCACCACAGCAGAAAGTGTACAAAACCAGTAGTCCGACAACCCAATAGTCCAACAATAGTAAGAAGTAAGAATAATAAGGTGTAATTGCTTCAAATCGACGCAGATGTTGAATTAGGATAAGATGTGTATGTCGTCATTGGAAATACCTAATGATTTTTTATAATAGGCCTATATATTACTGTAGACTATATCAGTCAACGCAGCCTTGGGCACTATGCAAATGAGCGAAGAGCAAGTAAACAGCAGCAACAACAGCAGCAATAGATCCTGACTTTGATCCGATCATGATCTTTTGTTTATTTATTCATATCAGGTGCAAAGTCTTTCCAGTTCAAAAACACTGACCGACTGACTGACTGATGGCACCAGCACCATGCCTCCACCCATATCTCGCAAAACAGGATGTGGTATGTGTTAGTAATTGATTGATTGATTGATTGATTGATTGATTGATTGATTGATTGATTGATTGATTGATTCATTCATTCATTCATTCATTCATTTGCTCGCTGGATTGATAGATGGTTGGATGGAGTGAATGGGGGAGGGATGAATTGCCGGCTACCGCTTACGGAATAGCAATCGAAGATCGCGGACCCTCCCATATTTGGATTTTCCTAGATTTCTTTCAGATTTCCCAAATAGCTTCAGATCACACCAAACGTTGTGAAATCCTAGTGTATGCGCGCACCCTTTATTGTGTTAAAATTTGAATAAATTCGGATCAGCAGTTTCCGAGATACTATATATCCAGAATTTGATTTGATGCGTCTCCGGGTTCTTTTATTCGAGTTCTTTTTATTCGATCATGGCTAACACCTGGGAATCCTGTTGCACGGAAATGTGCTTCCTCGTATTAAAATTTGAGCCAAATTTGATCAGTAGTTTTTCAGATACCGGTGGGAACGGACACGCGTGTACGCACACACTCACACACACACACGGACACATGCACGCTCGCGCGCGCGCACAAAGATCCGATCGCAATACCCTCTTTCCCTTATGGGGAGAGGTGTCAGATGGTCGGTTAAGGAGAAATAATAAGTGAGATTAATTTTAAGATTTCGAAAACGGCAAATATCACCCTAAAGTGTTTAATTTTCCGCCCTTATCCTCTCCCAATCACAACACATACAAAATCATCACCACCACCACCAGCACCGCCGCCGCAGTATAAACATGCGCGCGTGTGTGCAGTGTATACATTTGTGCTCACACATACGCACACCATTCCAATATGCCGACACTGAGTAATTATCGGGCTCAATTGAAGTTATTGAACCACTTTATCGACTATTACATTTCTATTGTCGGACTACTGGGTTTCGTAAATTCGTTGCCATGTCGGAGATTTATATTGTTACCGAAAACAGGGCGGATCTAGGAACTTGTGTTAGAAGGGGCGTAAATGGGAGAGGGTGTGGGAGGGGGGTGACCCCCTCCCACAGACGGGGGGGGGGGGGTGTTGGGGGGGTGTTGGGGGGGGGGTCTGGGGCTGCGGGGTCCTCACCGGGAAAATTTGAAAATTAGCTGTTCTGAGAAGCCATCGCCCGCATTGTGAGTGATCAAAAATCTAATTTTTTGCACGGTCACCAAAATTTATAGTAGCCTTGGGCAATTTTAGGGGGGGGGGGGGCGCGTACGCCAGGGCCGCACGCCCGCACCGCCCCACGCCCCCTTTAAATCCTCCTTTGGAAAATACACGTTTTTTCAAGACTTCACACCATAAAGATTCGTATTTTAGCGATATATGCAAAATTAATGGTCGTTATAGACAGGTATAGTGTATGCATAAATGTGGCACGCGCGGCTTGCCAGTCAGTAGTTAGCGCTCTCCTTAGCCGCTTGAATCTAGGTCACGCTAATTATGTACAGAAACAATTTTGCTTCGGCCTATGGCTTAATAGACAAGGCTGGTGATCAGAAGCTGATGAAAGGGCAAGTGTTCGGATATCAAACGCGGATTTAAGCAGATTTTTCACGAGCTCTGGTTTCGCTGAATTGTTCTGCTTCATCAAAGCCGTAAACAGTTCATCTAATATATGCACATCAAATAACGTAGGTCCTATTAAACGTCGTGAAACTTGCCATACAACTGGTTCATTCTAATCATATATGTAGGCCCTATATGTCATAATCTTATGACAGAGTTACAGCGCGTGGACGGACGTCTCTTGGACGTGGCAGAGTTCACGTTTTAACAGACTCATTTACCATGCAAATTAACTGTCCATTTGGTGCCCGGACAAAATCCCACCTGACATAATCCCACCCGGACATAATCCCGCCGGACAAAATCCCACCGGACAAAATCCCACTGGACAGATTCACACCAGGATTTCATGCCCACTCCATTAGGGACCAACCGGGATCAACTCAGGATTCCAGGGGAAGCCACATGTTACGGACCTCTTACATATAATACGTAGGCCTATGCGTGGCATAACATTACAAACCATGAATACACATGAGACATTGACAGTTACATATGTACATTTATCGTATTGCTTGAAAATGTGTTATCTTGGGAATATACAGGTGTGTAGGGTAGGTACAGTCTGGAGGGGAGGGTGGGGTTCGTCGTGGTAATTAATTAATTAATTAATTATTGTTAAATGCGCACATTCACACGTACCAGAATGCGTGAAAATAAAATTGTTCACATTGTAACGTTTTAGAGGGTTAATTTGTGTACCTCAACGTAATGACGCGAAATAAATCTGAACATATGATGATCGCAACCCGTACAAATTTTTATATAATGTTTTTTTTATTGGGAAGTTGAATTAGGGACTCGTGTCTCTAATTCAATTTCACAACTTAAAAAATTATATTAATTTATGCTTAACGAAATCGTCATTTGCTATGATATATTTCGTTTGGATACATCTAAGCCTGGAAATTTGGCGTAACCAAACGGAGTGTTCCCTTGTTGGTTAGATAACTGGAAACTGTTGCTGTCTAACATATTCCAGTAGAAGTTATTTTCAATTTAATCAGCATTTTAATACGATTCGCTACGGGTGGTCATCTAAGATAGTGATAGATAGATAAGGATGTGGAAAGGGTGAGGCTGGCTGCATTGCGTGAACGTAGTACAACCATGTTAGTACCAACACAAAACTTTGCTGTCCTGGAAAAATAGAAGATTGCTCTATTTAACCCAACCTTTTAACCAATTACTACTACTACTACTACTACTACTACTACTACTACTACTACTACTACTACTACTACTACTACTACTACTACTACTACTACTACTACTACTACTACTACTACTACTACTACTACTACTACTAATACTACTACTACTACTACTACTACTACTACTACTACTATTACTACTACTACCACCACCACCACCACCACCACCACCACCACCACCACTACTACTACCGCCGCCGCCGCCGCCGCCGCCGCCGCCGCCGCCGCCGCCGCCGCCGCCGCCGCCGCCGCCGCCGCCGCCGCCGCCGCCGCCGCCGCCGCCGCCGCCGCCGCCGCCGCCGCCGCCGCTACTACTACTACTACTACTACTACTACTACTACTACTACTACTACTATCGTATGATTCAATGGTAGCGACTTTACAAATTGGTATTATGTACGGGTGAGATTTTGTCCAGTGGGATTTTGTCCGGTGGGATTTTGTCTGGTGGGATTATGTCTGGGTGGGATTATGTCCAGGTGGGACTATGTCCGGAGGGATTTTATCCGGTGGGATTTTGTCCGCGATTCGTACATTTAGCTGCACTTCCCGGATTGATGTCACCACTGATTTCACACAGGCGTAAAAAAACATTTCCAGAGATATGTCTACAGCGCACATGTGGACGCAAGCCAAATAATGAAAAAATATTGCAAAATGCACTATGTAAAGCTTTTAAAGATAACAGACACGACGGAACCTGTTATGTTGTGGGGTGGGGTTGTGGTGTGGGTTGTTTGGTGGCTGGGTTGAGGGTGGGAGGGGGTGGGTGGGTTTTCAAATTGTATAACATATATCGTCGTTGTAGGAACAGGGATGGGTAGGGTCGAAAGGCCCTACACACATTTCTACTGACCAGGCAGGAAAGCAAGAATAGTAAAATTATTGGCTATATAAATATTATATGTTGATTATTGCTAAACCATGATTTAGCTCAGGAAATGCAGTAGATGGCCTCTTAGAGTATGTTATAGGGCCTACACTAAACGATTATTCGAAGTTGGTTGGAGGCCCATGTTGCATCTTCGTGGAGTCGCAGAGTCGAGATATGGGGCAAAGCCAATGGTGTAGATTTGTCTCAATAAGTGGGTGGATGAACTGTCGATGGTCTGGGAGGTGTCAGGCCCGTAGGCTAGAAAGCAAATGTGTGTGGTGTGCGCGTGAGCGCGTGCGTGCGTGCTTGTGTTGGGGGTGGGGGGGGGGGTGGCGGTGGCTGCTGATTTGGTGGGGTAGGAGTTTCCGTCGACGAGGTATCTACGTCCCCATCACCCACCCCGGAAGATCTGCAAATCTGGATGCTCTTAGATAGCTTCTCCTGCATTATATATTATATATAATTCTCTTTTAAATGATGTGATATGTATAAGTAATAGCATTGGTTCATAGCCTTGATCTTACATATTCCATAATATGATTACCAGTACAAGGACTATAACCGACACGGTTATAGGTGTTCTCTCTCTCTCCCCATCCCTCCCTGCCACCGCCCGTCCCTCCCTGCCTTCCCTTCTTCTCGCCTTCCACGCCTCCCTCCCCACCCCCTCCTCCTCCCCGCCCCCCTTTCCTCCCTGACTCCCTTCACTTTCCGTCCCCATCCACCTCCCCCCTCCTCCCCATTCTCTCCCCCACGCCACATCCACCTTCCACTTAGCTTCCTCCCTCCGTCATTCCTCCATCCCCGTCTCCCTCAATTTCGCCCTCCATATCTGCCTCTCTATTTCCCTTCCTCCACACCCTCCTTCTTCATCTCCCCTCTCCCATCCTACCCCTTTCCCTCTCTCTCTCGATTCTCATAAACCCTTACACTCCTTTGTGGCGAGGATGAGAAATTTCATATCCAATTTATAATTCTGTTTGGATGACATGTTGGTCAAAACTGTATATGCACTCTGTAGAAAATGATCAAAACGATGATAACATAAATTTATTAACTAATCTGCCTGAAATATGTCAATGAAAGAGATCAAATTAATTAAGAGATCAATTAAATTAGCTTACAAATATTCAATAAAATAATCCATACCTGATAAAGAATTTGTCATATCTGCTCTGTAAGAATACCCCTTTAATGTCAAACCACTGCAGTTGTCTAGATAACTGGCCTTGCGTAGATAATGAAGCCATTTGCGGCAATTTACCATTGGAATGACTGGCTCAATTCCCGTGGTAAATCGTCAGAAATCGTTTTCTATTGGTCTGAAAATCAACATTTTCTGTGAGAAGCAGATGTTTGGACAGATTTTACCATTAAATCGTTAACCATATCCTTAAAAACTATCTTAGTTTCAAGGCAGCCATACGGGAAAGACGTAAAAAAAATTTGACTGGAAGCCTTGTTTGATGGATGGATGTATGGATGGGTGGGTGTATGGGTGGGTGGGTGGGTAGGTGGATGGATGGTTGGAAGTAGCAGAGAGGCGAGGGGCCCTACAAAAGAAATTCACACCTAGCTGGGAAAATCCTTTGTGTAATGATTTCTCTTGTAGGGCACAGCTCGTCTCTGTTCTGATTGGATGTTATATGTAGAGGGTGGGACATAAGCCCCTCCCCCTAATTAAATCACGTGACTCTGGTCATCCAATAAGTCTCTTAGCGTCCTATCGTGTAATGATGATTGACAAGGGTTAATAAGCACCTCAAAGACCCCGAGAGAGTGCAATGGCCGATGTGTAAGGATGATTGGCAGGGACTAACGATGCCAATTAAGTAGCTTTCAAAGCATCTGCTCTCTTCGAGACAGGCCAATGGACGCAAGGGTTAATGCAATGTGTAAGGCCAGTTGATAGTCTCTAATGAGTGTAATTAAGTAGTTTCAAAAGGCGGTCTCTAGCGCCTCTGCCATTTCCGATATAGAGAGGATGGTCACAAGTTCCACCCCTCATTAAATCACGTGTCTCCAGTCATTACGTCATGAATGGCATGAGATATTCCGTTATAACCGCTTAATAAGCCGTCCAGTTGTACGAATTGTATGTCTTTACTGTTTAATAAACATTATGTTGAATACTTTGAAATTACTTTGACTCGATGTTGTTACCGCCATAAGCAGTACCATCATACAGTCAAATTAGTTTCAAAGTATTCAACAGCTTACCCAGATACAGTTTTCCAGTACTCGAGATTCAGAGTGCATGGATCGCTTGAGCCCAACACGGCCAAAGCGTGCGTGGCTCTTAGGTAGAGATGGGCGGAACATAGCCAAATGTGCATTCCTCCATTGACCGGTGATTAACTTAACTCCAACAACGAGCCAAATTTCTGCTAAACACGTTTTCTCAAATCAATTTCACATGTATTAGAGATTGATATGTGATCTGTCTAAACGAGGGGTGCTCTTTCGCTAACACGGCGGCGCAAACGTTAAGTAACAAGGTGCAGCCTACGTCGAGGCTATGTCCGAAATATATCTCTAGGAATGGAACGGTGACTTTTGAAAATTTATTTTCACTAGCATATTTTCAAAGGGTGGGGGGGGGGGTTCTAAGAATCCTATATTGTTATAGCTACAATGTGAATCTGTTAACGCCTACAGACCGTTAAGATGTGTTTGGGTGGGGGTTCGGGGCTTTATTACAAATTCCCACGACGTATAGCTATAAGTCTATTGTCTAATAATTTATGGGCTAAGCGTTTAACGATTCTGTCATCGTTTGTTAAAGCAGCCAATGACTATAATTGAAATCATCAGGCCTCTTACCCGCTTGTATAGATAGTAGATGCATAACTATCTGCAACGATGGATGGATGGATGGATGGATCCGATGGGTGGGTGGGTGGGAGGATTGGTGGGTGTGTGGGTGGGTGGGTGTGTGGGTGTATGGGTGAATGGATGAATGGGTGTGTGAATTGATGGATGAATGAATTAATGAAATCGTAGCGCATGTATGGATATTTGGCGGATTGCCCTATTGAATGGATCACAACAAGTTTGACATCATATTAACCCTTGTATCTTCAGTTTGATTGAGGTCAAAATCCAGAGATATCGCCATTTACAATTCTCGTCAGCATATTAAACCTACTTATACCTCGCACTAGGTTTGTCTGAGCACGAAAATAGGTCACCGCACATTCATATTAATGAGTATTTCTTCACAACGCCATTAATGTTATGCACATAATAAACAACTATTATTTCTCGCTGTTGCTGATATTCTGTGGCTGCTGTTGCTCTGCTGCTATACTGCCACTGCTCTGCTGTTGCAGCAGCATATCCGACTACAAAAAGTACACCTCCATCTGGAAGTCATAGTGTAGCGATTTGTGGCTCCCACCAGCCTCACTGTCTGGGAATCAGAGGGCGATAACACTTGGGGTTCACAACTGAATGCAATCAGTCCGCCCCTCTCTAACAGGGTCTTGCCCCAAATCAGACAAGCACGTTGTACCTGCCAGTTTAGTACCAACCATAGATTCTTCCAGGTGTCTCGGCTATGCTCATCTCGTAGAATGTCAAAGTGGCTAGCCTATGTTCCGTGGAAGACTTTAGCGTGTTTACATGTTGCATGATCTGATGGCGAGCGGGTGCCTCTGCACAGTGTAGAAGTGGCAGACAGACTCTACATCTTCACGGGGTACGAGCTGTCATAGATGCTTTGTTGCAGGCGATCACGATAAGGCTTGTCCTTGCCCTCTATTACTTCAATCAGTGCCTTGAGGATATACCTCTGCGTCATGAAGTCCCCGCAGAATGCAATCTTGTTACTATCTCTGTCTCGACCCAAACATTTTTTCTTAACATCCTTCAGATCCGTGAGCATGCCAATCACCACCGATGGGGTGGAGGGAGAATGTCTTACAATTCGCTCCATACTGCTGAGCGAATGACTCACAATTATTCTGCTGTTCTGCATCACCAATCTCGTATACATCTACTTGTTCAGCGATACTCATTATGTGAGCGAATATCAACTCCATTGTATACAGAGGGTTTATACGGGCAGATATACTCTCGACAAGTCATGATCATGGGACCATTACTCTAGGCTGGTAACAATGTGATTCAGACCCTATCAGACCCTATCTTGTGGGTAGACGTGTGGTACAGTATCACGTAGAATGGGTCCTCTTCAAAGTAGCTCAACATTCCACCACAGTCTACATACATGTTGATCTTATATATACTTCTGCAGGCCGTGTGGGTCAAGGCTCAATGGCGGACGTGGGCTTGCATGTGATAGAATATCTGAAAAATAGCAAGAGCCAATCACATGTGTA
Organism: Chaetoderma sp. LZ-2023a; assembly: GCA_034401795.1. Taxonomy (NCBI): domain Eukaryota; kingdom Metazoa; phylum Mollusca; class Caudofoveata; order Chaetodermatida; family Chaetodermatidae; genus Chaetoderma; species Chaetoderma sp. LZ-2023a. The sequence goes on from CM067364.1 coordinate 73,630,353, forward strand.
AGGTGATCAGCCCCAATCTGTTCACCCCCATATAGCATCTGTTTGCCAGCATTAACCTATGTGACAGCACAGATTATCTGTCTAGCACTCATTTAGAGTGTATGATGCTGCTACTCATATGTTTTCAGGTTAGACAGCCTGTTTGACGCTGATTTAGATTTTGCGCTGCCATTTCCATTGTTGGTGACTCAAACGAATCGATACTATCATGGTGAATCTCATTCACGAGGCCGAAATGCAAAGCAGAATGCGCAGATAGTATGAAACAGTCTTGTATGCACAACCACAGCGGCTAGTGCGGTTGGGGCCATTGAAGGTGTATCTGCTATCCCTGCCCTTACTACAGGGGTAGGTTCGATACTCACTATTCCACTGGGCACAGTGACACTCGCCACAGTGCTTTTGCTGTCGTGCTCCATTCTTATTCTGACACCCACGAAGCTGTGACCGTCGCCATCTGTCTCAGATACCGCATGCACTAAACAGTGAGACGAATTCATTCGTAGTGGGCAATGTTACACCCAGCTCAAGGAGAGCTGGGTGCAACATTGCCAACTACGAATGAATTCGACCCACAGCCCGACAGTTACAGCCTCTCGATCGTCATTAGACTCCATCAAGAATTCTGTGTGCACACAGACTACAGTTTCCATGGAGAAGATGAAAGTGGCATATGCACTATATACTGTGAACTGATGAGAGGCTACACATGGTTTCCCGATCTCACACCCAAGAAAGTGGCTGGCGAAAGACTGTGATGTTCGTATTCGACGAAGATTCAGGGCCTGGGTCCCTGGTACAGAATATGCACATTCTCATCATCAAGCATGACCACCCAAATGCATAGAAGTATTTCGTACCACACACATCATGACACATGCCAGAAGGGATTCATTAAATAAACCAGTCATTGGAACTATAGTGTTACTGTCTCTTTAAAGCCCAGACCTAGCTGCGACATGGGTTGGCGGGGAATAGGTGTAGGTCATGTTCAGCAGTCTCCACGCGGATATGATCATCGTCGCAGACCCCAGCAGTCTGATTGTCAAGTTTCAACACGCCTCTCAGTAAGCCGACCAGCGGCCTGAAATATGTCCTGAGCAATATGATAAAGAATGTTGAGCATCAAGTTGTCAGGGGCTATGATAACATGAGTGTTGAAGGGAGCTCCACCAGCATCCAGTTCTGCTTCAATAGGGACATCAACTCGCTGGAGCATGCCATGACAACAGCCGCTGCAATCACATCAGTTGAGATTCAGCCATCCCATAACAAAGCTATGGAACAGGAAAAGGCCAGTACTACGAAGTGACCACTGTCGACTCTCCACGTGTAGGAGTAGGAACAAAGCAACCATATTAGGCTAATAACCCTCTGAGTGGTGTAAGGCTTGGCTACCGCTTTGTTTGTCACCAGCCTTCTCCATTCTCGCTACCATATCTTCTAGAAAATCATCCAGACTCTCTTCAGCTGGAGTGGGTGCTGAGGCTGCCATCGAGATTGTATGAACTAGATTCGCATGCCAGACTGACCTCTACACACGCCACAAGCACACACTTTCTTTGCGACTTTCCCTGTACCTGTACTCGCCTCTACCAAAAGTCAATACCTGGCAGCATAGGACCTGAAGGCAGACTCAAACCAGTCTGACTAACTAGGCATGGGAATTAATCAATATTCTCAGTGGCGCGGCGTAACAACCTGTACTGATTGGGGGGGGGGGGGGGGGGGTTAGGGAGACTCTGACCAAAAGCATAAAGGACCAGATGTTACAAGGTTACACCTGCTCCCCACCCCACAAGTACAATAGACATAATCTTCTATCTGCAGTGGGCCTCTACATGCCACCGATCCAGCCCTTCATGTAGTGGCTTCGACACGCCACTGAACAGTGCCATGGGTCTTTACACCCAGCTGGCGCAGAACAACCTGGCTGGCCGAGAAGTTTTGCTAAACGCAAAAACTTAACATTGTTGACGCCGCTGTCGTCGTCGGAAAGGTGATACCTATGTCTCGCTTTTTTCCCCATCCCCACCCTCCTTCGCATTCCCGGTCTGACAGCTCCACAACACACACACACCCCAAACCTGGTCTAACATTCCCACACCACACACTTCGAATCATGTCTATGGTATGTTTATATCTATGTCTGTCTGTGTGTGGTGGTAGAATGCATAGGATCTAGTTTCTGCAAAGGAATTTCAGTAATATGGTGTGTTGAAAGCTTTCACTCTTATAATAATTAATTAAATAATTTAGTAAATCTGCTGAATATTTTGAAACTAATTTGGCTGGAATCTATTGCTGCCTATATGACAGCAACAGCTTACAGGCTTCTAAATATTGCCTATTATTATTGGATTGACAATGTAATGTGTGAATGGGATGATGAGACAAACATATTCTATGCTCGGGGATACAATTCCAATCGCCTCCAATACAAGCAGATGATAGTGGAATGGCAACACTTGACACAATTGTACATGCTTGCTGTGCTCTGCCCAATGTATGTGTTCAAACCTATTTTTGCATGAGAGGACTCAAGAGTGGTCGTATGCCCGCCCATCTCAGAGAACCATCATCCTATAGCAGATGAGAGTTATCAACTTACTGCCTGTATTTATGGGCCACTTTAGTTTTGCAGGGCTGGAAATAAGCAACTGACCACAGTATCCCATACCAGGTCACCGTAATATTCAGGATAGTAACCCCACAGGTTGCATATGAGATTTTAGTGTAATGGAAAAACACTATATTTTCTGTGTAATTTTATAAAGTACATAGCCTATATGTACGCCGTTGGGGCACATTTTAATGAACTGATAATCTGTTATAAGGTTTAACTTATTTGAGACATATATATATGTGTACCACGTACATATAGGCCTAGTGCCCAGGTCTCCCCTATGCCTGAAAAGACAGACATGGAATGCGATGATAAAGTTGATAAATATGTGAACTAGTCTTCAGGAATTTATATTTTTTATTATAACTATGTTTTCATAGACTTGTCATTAACCGAAATTAAATGTTACCAGCAAACAGTGTCTTCAAAATTTACCACAGATATGTGAATCAGACTATACCATCTCATATTTGTCTGATTATTTTGCAAGGGAGGTAATTCAACTAAAAAGCGGAACCCCCCCTCCACGTGATAAACATGGCACCCCTGGTTTCTCTCTACATATTTCAGGTAAATAACTATTTTCTATATAGACAAAAAAAATAAGCTGGTGTCCCACAATAAAGTACGGAGTTGCCGTATCGCTATATAAGGTAACGCTTGGTTGTTGTATTATGTGCAAATCACTGGCTGCAAGTTATGTGTGCTTGATTATATCGTGCCGCAAACAAAAGTAATTATGCTTGGTTGGTACTAACACTAGCACAATATTTGGTGTTAACACTAGGGGCTTACACGGTGTTAACACTAAATCTGGTGTTAACACTAACCCGGAACGTCGAGGTCAAGTCTCGGTGTTATCTCAGTGTTAGTGTTGCACTAACACTAACACCCAGACTTGACCTCACCCAATGTAGTCGCGTGGCTGAAATACAAGTCTTTATATTGACTATATTTCTTTGGCCGGGTTGCCGGGTAAGTGTTCAGGAAGAAATCATACTGCGTGCTTTAATGAAGAGGTGTTTTCCGCTAAAAACACCAAATTCCGGGAAATGCCGATTTCTATTTCAACATGTTCAATGTAATTTTATGCAAGGTGTTTGGTAGGGTGAGGTGAGGTGGCGGAGCTTTGTCATTCCCTACAAGCTGGGTGTGTCAAGGAGTGAAAACTGAAAGGTACCATTCTCTCCCGTATGTAGAGATATCTGATAATCCCATTATTCTAATCAACTGTTTTGGGTGGAAGAGGTTATAATCTGAACGGTAAATGACTGATGGCATTAGATATTTAAATTACAAGTTATTAAACTTACCAAGCATAAATACGCGCAAAACGGGCAAGGCGGATGTTGGGTAAAAATCACGGTTATTTCGATATTCGGTGGCTCATATTTTGTCTTCTATGTAGTTCATGAAACCGAAGCACCCCAACTTCAACGTCATCGACTCCGCGCACTTATACCCGGGTATGAGATTCGTGGTACCCGTTTATCACTTACGTTACTAAAGACATGATACACGAATCCTCGAATTAAGGGAGTTGTTTTAATTTCTGTCCGAGTCCAATAACGGGTATATATGTATGTTAATTACCCGCATAATATAACTCAAACACTGGGTCTTTTTGTCCGTGATGGCCATAACGGACGATAAAATCTTGTCCGTAATATTTGTTTGGCCTACTTTACCAAAATTTTTTGTGTAAGCCAGAAATGCCAAACTGACCAGTTTTAGCACATATGCATGTGGCTTGCAAGCCACAAGTGCCAAATAGGCCACACGTGACTCCTGTACTTACAAATCAGGCCACATGTGTACAGATGGACGGCCGGACGGACGGACGGACGGACGGATGGACGGATGGACGGATGGATGGATGGATGGATGGATGGATGGATGGATGGATGGATAGATGGATAGATGGATAGATGGATAGATGGATGGTTGGATGGATGGATGGATGGATGGATGGATGGATAGATAGATAGATAGATAGATAGATAGATAGATAGATAATTTATTCACAATAAGCCATATGCCCTCGAGTGTCTTGAGTGTGCATTATACAATCTACATGCTTGGCGGATGCCTTAGATTAACAAAATTAAATTAAATAAGTGTTCAAATTATAAAAGTACGAGTAGAAAATTTCTCCTAACAGAATCAGTGCTTTCTTTGTACTTCAATGACAAAATGAAACTATATTCTATGTACGATTGTGCGGATAATAGAGAGATCCGGCCTGTCACCCAAGTATTTGACGTGATAAAAAATCAAAATGACGTAATACTCCGCCGTTAATATACGAATTGCATGTCTTTGGCGAATCTACAATTTACTAAACATCATGTTAAGTATTTTGAGACTAACCTGACCGGGAGCTGTCACTGCCTACGAAAAATGCCGTGAAATTAGATTTTAGGAATTCAAGGTTAAGTGTGTTAAGATCGATGCCAACACGTCGTATTTACATCATATTTACCACCTTACAAAAAAAAATCTATTAAGAGCAAAATCTTGGACTATCGTCCAATACTGATCTCAAGGCCAAGTGTATTCATACAAGTATCGCTACAGAGGGATCCCACCTGGCACTCAAAATATCCGACATCATAATAATAGACAGGTGTGTAGGGTAGGGACAATCGGGAAGCGGGTGGGGGGCGGTCGTTGTTCTAATTAATTGTTATTAAATGTGCACATTCACAACAGAATGCGTGAAAATAAAAAAAATTTAATTGTAACCTTTAGAGGGTTAATGTGTGTATCTCAATGTAATGAAGCGAAACACATTTTAACACATGACGAGTTCATCACGTAGACATTATTACATACTATTTTTCATTGCGAAGTTGAACTAGTGACTCATGTGTCTAATTCAATTTCACAACTTAAACAATTATATTTTTAATTTATGTGTATGGCGTCATTTGTTAAGATTTATTTCGTTTGGATCTAAGCCCACATTGTAAGCTTCGAAAAGTGTAAGCTTTTAACAATTTAATCTCCAAGTATTCTGCTGTGAATGTGTATCTTTAAAATAATAATAATAATAATAATAATAATAAAAATAATAATAATAATAATAATAATAATAATAATAATAATAATAATAATAATAATTATTATTATTATTATTATTATTAAGCCTTGAGTTTTGGCGTAACCAAACGGATTATTCCCTTGTTGGTTAGGTAACTGGAAATTGTTGCTCTCTAACGTATTCCAGTCGAAGTTATTTACAATTTAATCAGCAATTTATACGTTTTGCTAAGGGTGGTCATCTAAGATAGTGATAGAGAGATAAGGATGTGGAAAGGATGAGGGTGGCTGCATTGTGTGAACGTAGTACAACCATGTTAGTACCAACACAAAACTGTGCTGTCCTGGAAAAATAGAACATTGCTATATTTCACCCAACTTTATTAACCAACATTTTCAACAAACAAGTTACGCGCAAAGCTGTTCTGCTGCTACTACTACTACTACTACTACTACTACTACTACTACTACTACTACTACTACTACTACTACTACTACTACTACTACTACTACTACTACTACTACTACTACTACTACTACTACTACTACTACTACTACTACTATCGTATGATTCAATGATAGCGATTTTACAAATTGGTATTATGTACGGGTGGGAATATGTCCGGTGGGATTATGTCCAGGTGGGTTTTTATCTGGTCGGATTTTGTCCGGGTGATATTATGTCCAGTGGGATTATGTCCAGGTGGGTTTTTGTCCGGTGGGATTTTGTCCGGATGATATTATGTCCGCGTGGGATTATGTCCGGGTAGGATTTTGTCTGGTGGGATTTTGTCCGGTGGGATTGTGTCCGGTGGGATTTTGTGCGGTGGGATTTTGTCCGGACTTCGTGTGTATGTGCGGGAACATGTTCATTCTCGCATATGCACAGATGTATACGCACGCACTCTCGGATGCACACACACACACACGCATATACGCACACCCGCGAACGCACGATAAATGTAGGGATAATTTATAGTACGTTATGTGATAGTAGAGAATCCCAGACAAAATTACGTACCATAAATTATCCCTATATTTATCGTGTGCACACGTCCGTGCGTCCGTGAGTGTGCGTGTATGCGTGCGTGTGTATGTGCGTGTGTGCGTGCGTGAGAATGAACGTGGACGTGGGCGCACATACGCGCACCATTCCTATATGCCCACGCTGCATTACATAGCATGTTATAGTACTAGTCCGGCTCAGTTGACCTCTTTATCGACTATTACATTATTTTCGGACTATTGGCTTGTCGGACTACTGGGTTTTGTAAATTCGTTGCCCTGTCGGACTACTGCGTTGTCGGACTACTGAGCTGTCGGACTAGTAGTAGTGGTAGTAGTAGTGTAGTAGTAGTAGTAGTAGTAGTAGTAGTAGTAGTAGTAGTAGTAGTAGTAGTAGTAGCAGTAGTAGTAGTAGTAGTAGTAGTAGTAGTAGTAGTAGTTGTAGTAGTCGTAGTAGTCGTAGTAGTAGTAGTTGTAGTAGTAGCAGCAGCAGCAGCAGCAGCAGCAGTAGCAGCAGCAGCAGCAGCAGTAATTTTCCTCTGGTTTTCTGTTTTCGAGAACTAGGCCGTGTTCTTACTGGAGAACTGGCGTAGAGCAATACCGAGGTATGGCGTTATTCCCGATTAACTCGCCAGTGAGGTCACGGCCCTAGAGACGCCAAATAAACTCCCTGGCGTCTTGTTACAGTTACATAAGTTTAAGTGGCTTTTTGCCCAATATATCTCTGTTGTTGATAAGTGGATTTGTAGTTGGCGGGCTGAGCTCTCTGTTCAGGCATATCTCGTTAATAGTCAGGAGGATATTGGACCATATGGAGCATAAGATGCAAATGTAGTATAAAGATGTTTTGTCGATTGGTATGAGTTCATAAGGGTCTTAGATAATTGATAATTGTCAGAGAGTGTGTCAAATTTTGTGCGGTGGCATTAAAAAAAAATCCAAGATGGCCGCCGTGACGCCTCAAAATCACTAATATCGCAATAGCCTCCAAAGTATTAGTGCTCGGGGTCATAAATGCGCACTCTGTACACATATTTCCAACTATTAGGAATGTAATGGAAAATATGTTGAATATATATTTTTACAATTTGATCATTTTCATTGGACAGAAATACAATATGGCTGCCTAAGCACCCGCGAAAGTGCTGAAAATATGAAAATTGCTATAACCTTTGATGCATGCATGCTAGAGACATAAACTCAAGCTCTATACCTATATCTTCGTCCATAAGAAATCCAGTGGGGGTTTATTTTAAAGATTTAATCATGTAATATGATGTCTGCTTATTCAATGATCTTTACGATTGCCTGAATAAAAAGAAGAGGGTGGGGGTGGAGGAGTTTTCAAAATGGTTACCTACCATGTATTGATACCATATTAAGATGTAGTAAAGATTTGAATGACAATTACCACCAAGAGATTGCATTACTGCTAGAATCAGAGCCAGACACTCCTATCATTAGAATCCATAAATCATGCGTGTCAAGGGATTCATCTAAGAGGCACACGTCGCTCATGTGTGTACGGTTTCTTGTGTTGATGATGATGAACAAAGCGCTCCAAAACGTTTTCGATCTGGACCTGACAAGTTTTTCCCTGATAATAACAGAATGTATTCTTACATCAAACTATGACGCTAAGGTGCCACGTGATCGCTGTAACCTGGTATTTCTTATACGTACTGGTGAAATGCCAATGGTCAGGAGTACAAACAATTAAAGTATGTAGTAAACGAATGACAAGCTACGTGCAACGGTCAGACAGCGAGTACTCAGTGCGGTTGCCGATCTGCATGCTGCAGATGCACGTTGCCACAGCTCTTGCAGATCCAAATTCATATTAGAACGTAATGTTAGTTACTGTGATGGTAATCTAAGTAAAGCCACTGATGACCCAGCATTCAAGCATGTGTGTACAGAAATATCAGCAAATTCTAAAAAACTCGGAGCTCAGTTTATGTAGATGAGGGTGGCTCGTGCATGTGCCGAAACATTGTTCAAGAGGGTAACTTAATACCATGGTGAAATTGTCTTGACACTCTCATCTCCTGGTTTTGCAAATGTGATGGGCTTCAAAAGTGAGTTAACGAAGTCGCTACAGTTGGTGAAGGACACTAATGATGGCTTACAATTGGCTGTAGATAGGGTTGCACCACAAATTACCACTGAGAGTATTGCTTTGAAACAGAAGATTAGAGACACATATTATACACACATTGATAAAGAACTAGCACACGAATCTGTTAGTTACACATTAGCCAACCTTCTGTATAAGGTATCGAGCAAATTCAATGATTCACGGTCTCAAGTCCTAATTGGAAATATAATAACGAGTGTAGTATGTTGTCAACCTATAGATCTTCAGATAGCTCTGGGTGTTCTCGCGCGGCGTAACAAAAGTCTCATTTGTGAACTGTACAAATATTCTGTGGTTTGCTCATATGCTGAGGTACGACTGTTCGGGTACTCAACAGCTGCATATGTTGTGCATGCGTATGCTGAGATTGGGTTTGGGATTTCAGGTACCGACAATCTCATCCACTGTGTATGTGACAATTTTGACTGTGAAACCTCATCATCCAACTGTAAACTATGGTGTCATTGTTTAGTGATGATCATGGTACAGGTTCATCTAGCTGGCAATGACACCTGTATGACTATTAAGCGGAAACCACTCCCACGAAAAGGGATGGAAGCCCAATCAATACCAATCAAGTATGATATTCGACAGATCAAGTATGACAGACCAAAGAAGCCTCCAATGCCACCACGTCCAGACGTTGCCGTAAATCAGTTACCACCACTTTGGTCTCTAGCCAGCCATGATATAATGCAGAGAAGAGAGCTTGAGGACGATCTCGCATTCTTTCACATTTTTCAATTTGGAAACTGAAACTGGTTTCGGGGAAACTGTGAAACCATCTCGGAGGCAGGTTTCGCAGTTTCGGTTTCTTCTGGTTTCGTAAATCTATCCATTCAATAATCAGCAGATAATCATTATGGCGGCAGAATACCACCAGTTATTGCACATCGAAGCACCCTTGTCATAATTCCCGTGCTAAGCCTTCTACAATCAGCATTTTCACAAAGTTTTCAATGCTCTCGCCTTCAAATTCTATAATAGTCATCAATTTTCAGAGAGCCATTCAGAAACCGAAAAAACAGTTTCGTTTTTTTTTTTAAATATGCATTCTTTTATCGAACCAGTTTCAGTTTCATGAAACTGTTCATTTTATTATCCAAACCTACCAACATGTTTCATTTTTGCTCGAAACTATTCGTTTATCAGATTAGTGAAACTATAAAGCTGAGCCCATGTTCCCGAAGCGATCGTTAGCTAGCGATATCGTTACACCCATTGCTTTAGTATGGTGTAACGATATCGCTAACATAACGAGAGCTTCGGGAACATGGGAGTTTTGTAAAAACCGAAACCAGTTTCGCCATAATCGAATATGCCCTTATATTCACTACAGTAGACAGGAGTAATCTAGGTCAATGTGAATGCTGGCTAGTAGCATGTGGTCAGGTCGCTATAAATATATACACATACTCTTAGCCTTAGGCTCACCACTGCTGGGTTGAATGTTGGCGCTATTGACGTCTATCATGGAATAAAAGACAACATATAGGGGTTGGGACAAATGTCTTAAAGGGGCTAATTAATATTAGCATAAATGTCTGGAATCTCACAGTCAGTTCACAAGGGGTGAAAGAAAGGTTTTTGGAAGAGGGCCTGATTGTCAATGGACAAATATGTAAGATCGAAGAGGTTGATTCGGATAAATTCATTGTAAACGTGAAGACCCTCTTGAAATTCTGAATGAACGTATGACAGCCGAAATGGGAAAATATGGGCAAGTAATAAAAATTGAAAGGGAGACGTATGCCTTCGCTAGGACACTTGAAAATGGGATAAGACGGGTGTGCCTGGAAAAGATTGACAAATCAATTCCAGTAAATTGTCTATTGATGGGAGTTTCTTCCTCTCTGTGTGGTATTGGGTCCAGGTTAAATAATGCCATATCTGCACAAGTCCCGAACATCTAGCTAGTACCTGTCCTTATAAAAATAAGTACCTTTTTGTGTGGGTCATCTGATCATTTTAAATCTCGATGTTATAAACGATCAACTATGAATGCTGCAAGTAATGTGGAAGAGGCGAGTGCTAGCTATATGGCTCGAATACCCGCTTCTCTCAATTCCAGTGAAATATCCAGTAGTAGCAATGTGCCACACACCTATGCGTATGTTGTTAGTAAGGCTGGATTTCCCATTGATAGTAAGATTGTGGAGCCCAATGTTAGTGAGATTGGGGGTCCAGTTGTTAGTAAGGCTGGCGATACAGTACTGGCAATACACGTTGATGAGATTGAGGTTCTCGCGACAGGTATATCTGCTACCCCTCCAGCAACAGTTACTGAAATAACCCAGGAAAATGATGACTCCGACGCTGTTGACGATACACAAAGTTTAGTACTGGGACAAACAGGCATTTGCGGAGTGATTCAGACATTTCACGGTATCAACATCTGACCATTACTGATCTGACAAAGTCAGAGTTTACACTGAATATTGGCAAATGAGTTAAACGGGATAAAAATCGTAAGAAG
>CM067364.1:73642138-73767138 GCA_034401795.1 Chaetoderma sp. LZ-2023a
GATACTACACTTGTACTATCCGGAGCGAATCGCTCGCACATCTGGCAGCTGACGTCATCAATAAATGGAATGGCAATTGATCTCTTGCAGAATGGTGATTGGGCTGGATGGGTTGGTCGATGTATATTTCTCCCCTTAGCCCGGGGGACGCTCTCATTTGTACCAAGTTTGCCAGCTAGGTCCTGAATGTCTTTGTACCAAAGAGCGAGTCTGGCATCAATATCCGCTCTGAGCATAGCTATATCCCTCTTAACATCTGCCAATGATAAGTACGCTGACCTGATATCGATGTCCCGTTTTTGTAGTCGTATCGTTATTTTTCGAAGCGGCTGAAGGACATTTCTCAATATGATCAATTATACGATCATCTCGAAGTTGTCAAAGCTTGCCAATATCCCTTGGGCGCGAGTTTTCGTATCACCGTCCCAGTTCTATTTCTCCTCTATTAGTTTGCAAATTTCTTCATCCTCGGAATAGAGATGTGGGTTGATAATGATGGCGCATGTAGTCTGAACTGCATTGGACAGATCCAGGAAATTATCAATTGCTTCGAAGCGTGCTACCCATCTTGTCTTACACAGTCCTTTCAACTTGTGCTGCCCAAGTAAAGTCAAGTAGGCTTTCTTTGATCTCGGTGTTCTCCCCATTAAGCTTCAGGTATCTTAGACACAATGAGAGAATATGCTGATTGGCGATGTCATCTGTGAGTTCATCTGCTATTATGCTATAGAAATGGCACAGTTTACAGACTATGATGTTGCTAGTTATCAATTCCTGCATGACATCTTTAAGAACATCCAATATTTGCATCGTCTTAGATGTATATCTTTAGTTTGCCGGGCAAGTATCTAAGAAACTTTTTCAGATTGGTATCAGTCTTTGCACGAAATTCAATAAACGCATGCAAATTACCATTGTTTGTGTTAGAATCCACAGTGGAGTCATCTCGGTGACCATGCAATGCTGAATATTGGCGATCGAGGTAAACTATGCAATCAATAATGCTTCCCAAGGCAGCCTTGTTGACTTCAAACTGCTTCTGGCGTTGATGTTCAAGCTGAAAGTCGATTCTCTCCTCTGGCTTCTCATGGGTCCTTATGAAATTATCAGCAACTACAACAGATGATTTGTGGTATGAGGTCAATTCATGAGAATCAAGAACTCCATTTTTGCCACGGGATCTACGGAAGTCAGTGAATGGACTATCGAGCAATGCTCCAAACATACACCCCCTGCCACAAGGGCGTTGGGCAACGAGAAAGCAGAGCAAACAGTAACCACCATTTTCCGTCTTTGAATATACAAGATATTTGAACAGGTCCAAACTGGAAAAGTTGAATTTTAAGTTCTTTACTTTGTATGGTCACACTGGGAAGTTGAATTTTCGATCAGGGCGAAAATGACACTTGAGTAATTGCAATTTGTTACTGTCGCTTATATCTAATCTTTTACATAAACCAACATCACTGAAGGCACGGATCGGGTCATCACTACTGTTCTGTGGTTCGTCTGCTGTGGTTTGAATCGTCTGTTCAGGTGTTCCAGCATTCCCACGAACTTCTGTGTGGGTACTAGTAGCCTGAAGAATATCTGGCTGAATCGCCCTGTTGGTGGTCGCAACACTCCTCAAGATCATCACCAATTTCGACTTTCCTCGTAAAGAACTCATTTATGGAAGCTTGTTTCCGTTTCTCCATATTGGACCTGCTGGAAAACATCGAATGTGAGGACATTCAGCACAGAGAGGAATTCGTGGATATGATGATAATGCCAGTGGGTTAATAAATGTATCTAATCCTGAGCTGCAACTGTGAAGGTTGCAAAGACGCCAGGGTCGTAGTCTTGCTTAATTTGAAGCACATAATTGTGATTAAATCGGCCACCTGTAAAGTGGGAAACCAGAAACCAAACTCCCAAAAGTGCCCCCCTAAGCTGACATTGACCCATTTGAGAAAACAGCTCAAGAACCTTGCAAAATGAAATATCCTACTGTAGTCACTGAAGCAAGTAATGCACATACCCAAATAAACTAGACGCATATGCCGTTGAAGCCGTGATCTTTTAGGGTTGATGTTTAAATATCAATTGAAAGTTGCGGACAGAGCCTAATCTAAGTCTCGTCTTGCAAAGCACATTCCTAGGGGTTACCCACATACCAAATTTGGTTGAATTCCACCCAACAGTTTGGGAGGAGTTACCGTGACGGACACCCCAATTTGACCTTTTGACTCCTGTCACGCTGTCTTGAGGGCGGGGCCTAATCTCTATCTCGTCTTGCAAAGCGCATTCATATTAGTAACACACATACCAAATTTTGTTGAATTCCACGTAACGCTTTGGGGTGAGACGCATTATAATCAATTTGACCCTTTGACCCCTGTCACACCCCATGGGGGTGGGGTGGGGGTGGGGTGGCTAATCAAAATGTCGTCTTACAAAGCGCATTCCTATGAGTAACCCACATACCAAATGTGCCCCCCCCAACAGTTGAGGAGGAGTTAGCGTGATGGACAGATGGACGAACGGACGAACAATGGATCCTATGGTGTAGGATGGATGTAATGATGGTATAGAAGCATCTTGTGAAGTTCGATTGTGACTGTATAACCCCTTGATGAATTAAATATCATTTGAAAAAACATTTTGAATGAAAACCCTAACATTGAGTGTATGCTTAATGAGGAACGGAATTACGGACGGACACAGACGGACTGACAAAGGATCGCATGGTGTAGATCGGAGGGAATGATGGTAGAGAAGCATCCTGTGAAGTTTCATCGTGATCGGATCACTCCTTGATGATTTAAATATCAATTGAAAAAACTGTACATTTTGAGGGTTTGGTCACGGTGGAACGGAGGAACGGAGTGTATGTTCACGGAGGAACGGAAGAATGGACGGAGATGATGGACTAACAAAGGATCACATGGTGTATGATGTATGTAATGATGGTACAGAAGCATCCTGTGAAGTTTCATTATGATCGGATAACTCCTTGATGATTTAAATATCAATTGAAAAAACTGTACATTTTGAGGCTTTGGTCACGGTGGAACGGAGCAACGGAGGAACGGACTAACAAAGACTCCTATAGAGCCGCTCGCTAATTAACATGGCTAATGGCGTTTGAGTACACCTTGTAGATATGGGATTGTCTTCTGGGGGGTCATGACCCCGGGGACATCTTATATTTGCAGTCCAAGACCCCCAGCGAAGAATATGACAAGACCCCCAGCAAAGAATATGACTATATTTTTGAATACCAGACGAGCTAGGGAACGGATAACACAATGAGCGAAAATGTATTAGCGCGATCTAGTGTGTGCATCAAGTCGATGCAAAACTGATACGAAAATATAGCTGATACAATAAGTGAAATTGGAATATGAAATTGGAATAGAATAGACTAAGACTTAGGGCAGTGAGCTGATGGAATCTATCGGTGGTTGAAAGATGAAAGCTGTTGCTGCAGGCGCGGCATAACCTTTTATAGTATTCAGCAGAAGTTATGACCAATAGTTTTCTAAATATTCAAGCAAGAGCGTCGGTAGAATGCAACGCACAGAGTGTACGTAGCACAGACTGAATGACTCATAGAATGACGTAGTAAACGTGGCGACGACCGACTTACCATAAGGACCGTAATAAGGTGACCGGGTTTCTATATTTCTATAGAGGCGACCCACGACACCAGATACGACACCAGATGTTGGTGAATCAGATGTACCACATGGTCACTACGTCATGGCACCCTTCTGAAATGCAGGCGTAGGCCTAATAAGCAAGGGGCTGGACGTGGGCATGATAGCGTCTGGCGCCAAGTAGATTAGAAAACCAGACGAAAAGTTGACAGAAGACGTTAGTCAGAATAAGATATTAAGAAACGATTAGCAATGATTATCGAAGCAATGTCCATCACTGTCAAGTTTGTGGGAGGTTATCGGATAGGATTCCATCACTTAACTTGTTCGATGTTCGTTTCCTAAGAGAGAAAATCGGAGTTTGATTAGTCAGAATGACGTCACAATCAATGAGCATCGAATCCAACTCTGGAAAGGGAACCAAAACGAACATGGTAGAGGGCTCCAGAGAAGTATAAAAAGTGGACTTTAACTTTTTAGTAAAATCTTGGTTCCGAAAATATTTGCGCTTAGGTAAACCTAGCCTCGAGTCCGTATAGTTCTGTGGAACTGAATCTGTCGAAATTCAAACAAGTTCTTAGTGAATGGTTTCAAGTAGCCAAGGACGGTTTTTGACGAAAATGATTTAGAGAATCGTGAAACGCAACTTTGTAATGATAGAATAACCAGTATTCGTATTGTATGAAAATCAGTTATTTCTATAGACGCGAGTGACAGTAAAAGTTACTCAAAGTATCTGGTGGTAGTATAAGCCACCCATAATTGATAGAGATTGGTGGTAGTATAAGCCACTCATATTTACTTAGAGTTTTATTTAACAGTTTGTTTTCTATCGTGACAGCATAAGTCACACATATCCGTAGCCATATTAGACAGTCAAACTTAAGAGAATAAATTATCACTTCGATATTCTCGAAGCAAGAGTTTGGGTTGTGTATTGTCCAGTCTGGAAGCGACGGAAGACCACCGTCCCGAGCCACCATCTTTTACCTGATTCAGATCAGGCCCAGATTATCGAGTATAAATATCGTCACCATTACCTTAGACGAGGCGAGCAGATAATCGTACTACTGCATCTTTGATAAGAGGTTGTCGCAGCAACCGGTACATCATATTCTTATCAGAAGTGTAGTAGATATATTTCTAAATTAGACCCGAAGATCGAAAATCTTCAGTGGCTTCCCCGTGCCAGGATTTATATATTCCAGGATTGGACACTGTGAACCGTGAGTACAATATATCAAAGTAACGACTGAGATAGACTGCCCAGAATGGCCCAACCACAAAACCCTACCAACCCGGGACTACCACCAACCGACCGACAATTAAGACCCGAAACAGTGGCAGCCATGCGGGAAATGGGGACGGCAATGGCGGGAGCCATAGTACAAGGCGGGGACCGACGCGAGACCGAGAGAATATACAGGCGAGAAATCCGGGACGCTATAGAACGCATCCAACCCTGTGACGGAGTGGTACCGGAAGAGGTACGAGAGTTTTTGGACGCCACAAGGAGGGTGTGGGCGGCCAACGAGGGGCGACTTCAAGGCATACCTGTCTACGTCGTTACCCGAGCAGCCCGGGGACCATTAGCAAGGGCACTGGACGGATTCCTTGCGGGGAAGGCGAGGGAGGACGTCACCTTCGAAGAGTTGCGGCAATACGTCAAACTAAATTTTATATCCGCAAATGAAGGAGAGCGGATCAAATTCGATTTGGAGGGGACACATCAACGCCGAAACGAGACAGTGGTCACGTTTAACAGACGGTATTTGGAGGCAAGCGTGCGCGCCTACCCTGAGGCGAACGCAGATAATCGCCGCACCGTCCTGGGCATTTATTTACGTGCCCTGAACGATAAAAATTTAAGCAAACACATCGTCCGGAAAAGGACGACGACATTGGCGCGGGCCATCGAAATTGCCGAGGAGGAGGAGACCTGCAACGACCTGCTACGGGCAATGAAAATTGACGGCAGCAGGCGTGAAGAGCGGATGGAGATAGATATGTTGGAGCCAGCGGAGGAAAAAGAGGTGTGGAAAGTAGTGAGGGGGTTAAAAAGCCAAATGGCGCAGCAGGCTAAAATGATCGAGCAGCTGTGCGGGTTGGTGCAGGATTTGCAAGCAGTGCAAGAACGACCTAAACCGGCAGCCCAACGCGCTGCACCCACGCTAAAAACAGCAACCCCGCCACCCAAGCAACTTAATCCGGGAGTGGGATGCAGATCGCCGAGAAGCGCCGCAAACATTACCTGCTACAATTGTGGACAAATCGGTCACTATAAAAGTGACTGCCGCCAGGCAGTGCAACCAACCGCACGACGACTACAACCGCGACCACAGCCCCGACCACAACGGCCACCCATGACCTGCTCCCAGTGCGGGAGAGAAGGACACATGGCCCAGAACTGTTCTGGGACATATATGAAACGGCAGGCGACTCCTACCGTAAGGACGGAATGTTTTGGATGTGGTCAGTATGGTCACTTTGTTAGAGATTGTCCTCCTGGTGCGCCTGACCAGCGCCGAGAGCAACCGACCGGACAGACAGATCGACCGTTGGTACGACGAGCAGTGAAGCGTCCACGTGAAGAAGAAAATTTTGACATGGAAATCGACGCGATAAACGACCGACAGACGAACGTACGAACGACGCCACGAGAATGTTCCCCGCAATTACAGAAAGGACATAAACAATCAGATGCGCGTGGGAGAAGATTATATTGATCGTGACGGTTTTATTTTAACAAGTGAAAATACCGATGCACATGGCCGTTATTCAGACGGTATCGAAAATAATTTATCGAATCATAGGCGCAGTTACGCCGAAGTAGTTAATGGACGAAGGAGCCCGGGAAACGACGACGGAGAGAGCCGTTGGTGAGGTCACCGACCGAGCGGTTCTTAATCCGTCTTCGTATAGATAAAAACGGTCTATCGGATCAGGGTAAGTACCTGCATGCCTTAGTGGATACTGGTGCTAGCACATCCTTGATTCGTAAGGATATATGGCGTGGCATGTTGAATGCTAGGCCATTGAAAAGAGCAAGAATGCTCTTAGCTGTAAATGGTTCCCCGATAAAGTTGTTGGGGGAAACACAAGTAAAATTCAAGAACGCCCGACCCATCCCTAGTACGATTGTGGCCAGAATGAGGCATGAATGTTTACTTGGAGCGGATGCTTTGCACCTGGGAAATGCAAAGATTGACTATCGGGCCAAAATTGTAGCATGGTTTGGCCAGATATATCCCTTTGAATATCCGCATAGAGAACAGACAAATTATGTCTATGCAAGCTGTAAGGAAACGACCGGATATAAAGATATCGACAAAGTCATGGCGGACTTTGCAGATATTTTTGATACGGCTCGTCCAAACACTTTAGGATTGGTTCCCAAAGTCAACTGTACTGTACCGACAGGGGATGCCTATCCTATTAGGCAGAAAGCGTACCGTTTACCGCTAGCCAAGCAATATATAGTCAAGAATCAAGTGGCTGAAATGCTGGCAGCGGGCGTCATAAGACCGTAGTCATCCCCATGGGCGTCACCCATTACGTTGGTCCCTAAGAAGGACGCGGGGACGAGATTTTGCATTGTCTATAGGAAATTGAACTCCGTTTGTCGTAAGGATAGCTATCCTTTGCCGAATATATCAGACATTTTTGATTCTATGGGCGGCGCTACGATATTTTCGACTATGGACTTGAAGTCTGGCTATTGGCAGATACCAATGGACAGCCAAGACATAGCGAAAACAGCGTTCGTTTGCAGCCAAGGTTTGTTCGAATTTGTTCGGATGCCGTTCGGTTTTGCGAACTCAGGTGCCGTATTTCAGAGGGCAATGAACGATATTTGCCGAGAATTCGTGGGAAAATGTCTGCATGTTTTTGTCGACGATATAGTCATATATTCAAGAAACCCGGCTGAGTATGCACAGCATTTGCATACAGTTATGCGTAGAATTCAAGAATATAATTTGCAAGTTAAAAAATCGAAATGCGATTTCGCCCAAACATCAGTTGATTTGTTAGGATATCGTGTTTCAGCACAGGGAGTGGCTCCTCAGGTCCAGAAGGTCAAGGTCATAAGAGAAATGTCACTGCCCCGCGATGTGGGTGAGGTGAGAAGTTTCCTTGGAGCTACAGGTTATTACCGCTCTTGTGTGCAAGGCTATGCCGAAATTGCCAAGCCTTTGATAGAATTAACTAAGAAATATAAACGTTTTGAGTGGGGTCAGGAAGAACAGCAAACGTTTAAGAAATTACAAAACTTGCTGTGTAGTAAGACGGTTCTCACATATCCGAATTTGAATGCTCCATATAGATTGTGTACTGATGCGTCTAGCTATGCGATAGGTGCGATACTAGTACAGGTAGATGACGAGGGTATTGAGCGTGTGATTCAGTATGTTAGCTCTACTCTTAAAGACAGTCAGTTGAATTGGCCCATAATAGAAAAGGAAGCTTATGCGGTAATATACGTGCTAAGGAAGCTTAGACCTTATCTATTTGGCGTGCAGTTTACCGTGTATACCGACCACAAACCCCTAAAGAGTCTGTTTGTGGGCGAAGTTAAAAACACGAAAGTGCAGCGCTGGGCAGTACTGATCGCCGAGTACGGGTGTAAGATTGAATACATCCAAGGCTCGAAGAATATTCGAGCGGACATGTTGTCCAGGTTACGTCGACCGGTAGAAGTCGCAACGTTAGATACAGGCGACTTTGTGATACCAGATGTCGATGAGGGAGTATTACCCCACGTCCCTCTAGAAGCATTCGACATACCGTATGACGAATTGTGTGCCGAGCAGACCAAGGAATACCCGGAGTTGTTCAAGAACACCCCGGAGGAGTATATGGTCAAGAATGGCATTTTATATTCTTTAATTACGCATTCAGCATTGGACGCTGAGTACCCCAGAATTGTCTTACCTACCCTGTTCCGTGAGAAAGTGCTCCGGATGGCTCATGAACGAGCTGGTCACCAAGGTCTACAGAAGACCATCGGTATGGTAAGAGATTCTTTTGTATGGACGTCTTTAAGAAAAGACGTAATTCGTATGCTTGAAACATGTACGAAGTGCCAGGTCAACTGACCTGTCACTACCCGACCCAGGTATAGTGAAATGCCCATGGCCAATTATCCGAGTCAGATAATTGGAATGGATTTGATCGGTCCATTATTAGAATCGAATAAGGGTAACGTGTATATCATGACGGTGATCGATCACAGCTCTGCTTGTGCAGAAGCATATCCGATTGCAGCGAAGACATCTCAAAATGTGGAAGAAAAGTTCTTCAACGAGTATGTCACGCGTCATGGCGTCCCTGAGATTGTAATAACCGACCAAGGTAGGGAAATTTGTTCCAATTCTCTGGAGGAGTGGTTTAAAGAACACGGTATCGACCATAGACGGTCTATCCCATACCATCCGCAGACCAATGGACGTACTGAAAGATTCAACCGCACCCTTAAAGAGTTGATCCAGAAAGGGGTGAACAATGCCTTGAGGGCGTGGGAGGACGAGTTGGGTGCGGCTTTGACAGCGTACCGCAGTACTCGTCATTCAACGACCGGGTATACGCCATTTTATTTGACGTATGGGCGACGGGCGAGATTGCCGAAAGCCGTTCCAATCGATGCGTCGCGGGACCTTGGTGAGAGACTGACGTATCTCAACAACGCCTTGCTACGTGCTCGTGAGGGGACAGCTAGATCTCGAGAGGTTCACCGGGAACAAATTAATAAGCGTGCGAACGCTGGTGAGTTTAAAGTGGGGGATTCGGTGGTCGTAAAAGCTGAAGAGGGGATGGAGTTGACCTCTCGCAGTGACCCCGAATATGAGATCTTTAAGATCAACGGACCTGTGGTGCACGTCCACCATCAGAGGTCTGGTAAGGTGCGTGTACTTAATATATGTAAGTTGTGCGTAGTCGACTCAGAAATGTGCTGGGACGCGGTATGACCACGTCCCATTCGTAACCCTACCAGGGGGACGAAGGCTAGCCATCACCCCAGGGCGATGTTGCCAGAGCCAGAACCTATGGTCACCGACGCTGATACGACACCCCAGGCTCGTAAGAAGCGGCCAGTTTCGGATATGGAGCCAGAGGTGCGTACAGGGGGTAAGAGGGTTGACCAGAAAAAGGTTCAGCCCAATACGAGTCGCAATCAAAACCATGAGTCACTTGGTGATATCATCGACACTCCTAGGCCTATGATGACTGACGCTTCGGAGGCGGCACCAGAGCCTGCCTCTGAACCAATGGAAACGCTTCCATCGCATCCTTATATGCTGCGCAAGCGCAACCATATACCAGATGACGATTTTGACAGCAAGCAACTCCGGTTAGACTTGAAGCGAAAGCAAGGGTATAGGCGGGAGGACGAATCCGATAACAAGCGACTCCGGATTGGCGTGATAGACTCCGCCTCTTACGATGACGTGCTATACGCTGATTTCGTCAGTCGTGTAAATGCCGTTATTCAGTGGCACAACCGCCGATAGTGTGTATTGTATCGCTATACTGTAACATCGCAAATAGCCAGTACGTAAAATATCGTAACAATTAAGACTAAATTTGTTCGCAAGATACTAAAATGTATTCGTTTAAATTGTGTATAATGGCGTTGTGGTTTAGCATGGTATCAAGTATATGCAAGGACTCGAGTATACACCGCCTGCCGAACGGCGTCATGATAACTAAGCCGGAGACTGTGTCAGTGATACGGGCCGAATGGACCGTGATAGTATCCATCGACCATCCTTACCTACCCGCGGAATTCCTGGGACGGTTGGCCCAAATGGCCAGTCTCGCCGCTAGCATGGGTACCAAAACAGCGTTTTTGAGTGGGAACGATATATACGGATTACAGCATCGAATACGGGGGGTAAGAAAGATGGCAAGCCAAACACAGCAAACCATGAGTAGTCGAAGTGGCGCTAGGCAGAAGCGAGGGTTATTTAATTTTGTGGGCGACATCGCATCATCGCTGTTCGGTACCGCTACATCTGGGGATATAGACGCCATACGAGATGTGGTAAGGAGGGCGATGACGAGGATGAACAAAGTTGTGCATTTTACCAACCAGTTGACGTCGCACGTCAAATTAGCTTTCCGAGATATTGGTATGAACACGGACCGTATTAACGAGTCAGGCGACAACTTGGCCAGTGCAACGGGCAACATGAGCCGAGCGCTCAGGCAGCAGGGGATTCGATTGTTGGAACTCTATGCTTTGGTACGGTTAGGACATGTTATAGACTCGGCTGAACACGTGGTCTATGACTACCAGAAGGCAGCCGAACGATTCCATAGGCAAACGGCATCCTTAGAGTTGGGTCGTCTAACGGAGGAACTTTTTAGTCCCGAGGATCTGACGTCCGTATCGAAACAGGTTAGTGCGGAATATAGGCTGATAAGACCGTATCAGTGGTATTACAGAAATGTAGTGGTATAGCCATTGTGGCAGGACGAATCGAAACTTCATTATGTGGCGACGTTACCGTTAATTGACGGAGGACAATATATCGAATATGGACTACACTCATGGCCTGAACCACTGGCCAGGACGGGGTATTACATGCAAGTGATGCTGGCCCGTACCAGCATTGGTCTAGATACCAAGACTGGGTGGTACTTTACTGCGTCGGCGTGTCGTGGTGCCGACCCTAGGGTGTGCCAGGGACAACTACGGGTCGACAAGACCCACGTGCCCTGTATTGTGAATGTACTGTCAAATGCGACTGATAGCAACTGTAATATTCAACTAACGAAATCAAACGTAACCATTAGTAAATTATTTGCCAACGAGAAAATCGGAGTAGTGTTGCAAACGTTCGGCGAGACGGTGGAAATCCATTGCGATGGACGACTGACGGACCGATGTAGGGTGAGTAATGGTGTGTATGCATTGATGTCTGGAGAATGCGGGTATAGTGGGAGGGGCTGGCGATTCGAGCCTGTAGCGTCTTATAGTCGGACATACACTCGAATAGGCCTAGCCATTGAAATGCCCCATTTGGATGTGTCCGGAGTTCTAAATCAATCCATGATAGTTGACCATTTAAAGCTACAACCGTGGAACAATTTACAAAAGTCTAAGTACGTGCCGCTAGCACCGTTATCCATGATCGACCCGGTGATGGTCGATGGCATTGGGGTACATTCTTTCGTATCATATTCAACGGTTTCCTTCATAGTTGTGCTAGTAATTGTGCTTATATTATACAAATGTGGCGTGTTATCACGCATGTGGAATGCGCTTAAATGCAAGCCACGTGCGACCCATAGTAGTGAACCGCATACTGCGATTCACATGAACGCACCGACTATTCAGGCCCAGCAGCCCCGGAGACCTGCAGCTCTACCTGAGCCGCTGCGGATGGCAACCGGGTCGTCGCCTAATGCTAACGCCAGGACTGAGATCGACCCGACAGCTGCCGACTGGATAGAGATGGAGATGTACGTTGACGTGGTGGATCCTAACGTGAGCATAAACCGCTTGGAGGTATCACCATGACATTTTGGCACTAACTTTATATGTTTCTACTGGAACAATAATTGGTGAATATTAATAATTGTGGCGCGAACTTTATCATGATACCATACTGTGTACTGTTTTATTAATAGGAAAAATTCACATGATCTGTAATGGTATTTGAACTGTAGGATTAAGGTTTTGAACTATAATGTTGTGTCGTGTGATGACGAATCATTACGACACGTGAAAAGTGTGTCGCTGCTGACCATGTTGTCGCTGCTGGCAGTAGCGGCAGTTTATATTAATACATTATGTAATATATATTCACTTGTTTTAAACTGTACCGATTGCTCGCTTTTATTGTTAAGTTACGCGTGGATCGAGGTTATCGACCACGGTTTAATGATGCTATCAATGTGTTTCCGGGGGCAGTCTTTTGCGCATGATATTCTGCTACCCGGACATGTATGTTTGTATAATTATCAACCATACACTAACGAATACTACTAATGTATTTCCGAGCATTCCGCTACTCGGACAAGTATTGGTGTATAATATATTGCCCTGTATTATTAATTTCTTGACAAATTGGATGAATATCAGGTGGTATCCGTTCAGGCTGCTGGTATTGGTTTGGGTTGTTGATAGTCCACAACGAGTTAGTTGACACTCTCTTTAAGGCCTTAAGAGAGATGGTCAATTAACTTTGGTTGAGGGGCGTATGTAGATATGGGATTGTCTTCTGGGGGGTCATGACCCCGGAGACATATTATATTTGCAGTCCAAGACCCCCAGCGAAGAATATGACAAGACCCCCAGCAAAGAATATGACTATATTTTTGAATACCAGACGAGCTAGGGAACGGATAACACAATGAGCGAAAATGTATTAGCGCGATCTAGTGTGTGCATCAAATCGATGCAAAACTGACACGAAAATATAGCTGATACAACAAGTGAAATTGGAATATGAAATTGGAATAGAATAGACTAAGACTTAGGGCAGTGAGCTGATGGAATCTATCGGTGGTTGAAAGATGAAAGCTGTTGCTGCAGGCGCGGCATAACCTTTTATAGTATTCAGCAGAAGTTATGACCAATAGTTTTCTAAATATTCAAGCAAGAGCGTCGGTAGAATGCTACGCACAGAGTGTACGTAGCACAGACTGAATGACTCATAGAATGACGTAGTAAACGTGGCGACGACCGACTTACCATAAGGACCGTAATAAGGTGACCGGGTTTCTATATTTCTATAGAGGCGACCCACGACACCAGATACGACACCAGATGTTGGTGAATCAGATGTACCACATGGTCACTACGTCATGGCACCCTTCTGAAATGCAGGCGTAGGCCTAATAAGCAAGGGGCTGGACGTGGGCATGATAGTGTCTGGCGCCAAGTAGATTAGGAAACCAGACGAAAAGTTGACAGAAGACTTTAGTCAGAATAAGAGATTAAGAAACGATTAGCAATGATTGTCGAAGCAATGTCCATCACTGTCAAGTTTGTGGGAGGTTATCGGATAGGATTCCATCACTTAACTTGTTCGATGTTCTTTTCCTAAGAGAGAAAATCGGAGTTTGATTAGTCAGGATGACGTCACAATCAATGAGCATCGAATCAAACTCTGGAAAGAGGAACCAAAACGAACATGGTAGAGGGCTCCAGAGAAGTATAAAAAGTGGACTTTAACTTTTTAGTAAAATCTTGGTTCCGAAAATATTTGCGCTTAGGTGAACCTAGCCTCGAGTCCGTATAGTTCTGTGGAACTGAATTTGTCGAAATTCAAACAAGTTCTTAGTGAATGGTTTCAAGTAGCCAAGGACGGTTTTTGACGAAAATGATTTAGAGAATCGTGAAACGCAACTTTGTAATGATAGAATAACCAGTATTCGTATTGTATGAAAATCAGTTATTTCTATAGACGCGAGTGACAGTAAAAGTTACTCAAAGTATCTGGTGGTAGTATAAGCCACCCATAATTGATAGAGATTGGTGGTAGTATAAGCCACTCATAAAATTACTTAGAGTTTTATTTAACAGTTTGTTTTCTATCGTGACAGCATAAGTCACACATATCCGTGGCCATATTAGACAGTCAAACTTAAGAGAATAAATTATCACTTCGATATTCTCGAAGCAAGAGTTTGGGTTGTGTATTGTCCAGTCTGGAAGCGACGGAAGACCACCGTCCCGAGCCACCATCTTTTACCTGATTCAGATCAGGCCCAGATTATCGAGTATAAATATCGTCACCATTACCTTAGACGAGGCGAGCAGATAATCGTACTACTGCATCTTTGATAAGAGGTTGTCGCAGCAACCGGTACATCATATTCTTATCAGAAGTGTAGTAGATATATTTCTAAATTAGACCCGAAGATCGAAAATCTTCACCCTGTAGGATGTTGGTACCTTAAGATAGGTGGTCGTACTGGAGAATGAGTTGTGCCTTTGTACTCTGAAGAGAATAGTTGAGAAATTATGTGAAGTCAATAAGAAGCATATGTCGTCTCCATAGCCTAGAGCAAGGGCTGTGAAAACATTAAGACAGCCAATTGTTTGATGTTATGATACAGATGGGATTCTCAAAGAACGGTACCGTGGACAGATGGCAATAATCAAATGGGATGTCATCAATGCGATGTAATAAATAAGATGCACTCAAGGGAGATGATAACTCACACCATTTGGTATACCCGTATAGACGCATGACCTAGATAGTTAACCTTTTGACCTTAAACTCATCCATAGCCTACCCTTTAATGATATGGCCGTGATCGCCAAATTAAGTGATAATATTCTATCTTCGTGTATTTTTAAGATATGGACGGAAACATATTTTCTGACATGTACCTAGTTACCTGATTTGACAGCTGGCCCTCAAACTGTAACCATTTCAACCACTTGTTATTATGAATCTATGTGCCAAACCAAATCACTTTACCTTCGCGCACTCAGGACTGAGTTACACATGAAAATGTTAATATCCGAGATGTAGGCCTACTTAGTAATCATGTGACATAGCCACTTGAACTTTTGACGTCAAACTGTAAAGATTTTTACAGCGACATTATGAAGGCTAGATGTATGCTAATCTAAGTGATTCTACCGTTTTGTAATACTGAGCTATTGGCAAAGATATGTTTTCGGAGATGCGAGGTACTTAGTGATCCTTCGACCTACATAATTGACCTCAAACTCAAAGAGCATCCGGCCACTCACAATGTGAATGGAACTTTGGTGATTCTACCTTCTTGCCTTTGGCGGCTTGAGTAAATAAATAGTAATTTTAACAGATCTGAAATACCAAATTCTTTGTTATATAAAGATTAATTATATATGTTGAATATTTTGCAACTAATGTGACAAAGGCTGGTGATGGCAGCAAACGATCCCAGTCAATTTAGTGTCAAACTATCCAAACAGCTTTCCGGTATAGTTCTCTTGAAATTCAGATTCTTGAATTTCAGTTGTAAAGGGTTAATGTTTCAATATTTATTTAGTTACCTTTAGCAATCAATTCAATTTAAACTGCTGTAATGATTCTTAAACAGAGCAGTCTGCTGAGCTATTATTTTATTCTCGTGTGCATTGATTATTCGCTATAGGTGCATCATAGCCATGACAACACGCACTGATCTGACTTGATACTAAGCGGATTAATTAGTAGGCCCACACAGCCCTGAAATTACAGGTACAGCCTCTACAATACGTATTAACTGTGACGAAGGTCAGACAGCTCCACGTGCAGCTACAGCCGTATAAATGTTGGCGAAATGTTGTTACGTTCGCTTTGTAAATGTCACGTGTCTGTGTTTGACGGCCTCATATTCGGTCTTGTTTGACGTCCTCATATTCGGTCTTGTTAAACGTCATCGTATTCTGCCTAAATTAGCGTGGCGCGTTCAGTACTATTGACGTCAATATTGGGTCATCGACGGAGCCTACTTGTCGGCATTGCATGAGCGCGATATGCAACAAAAAAAATGTGATCCGCCCCTGCTATACAAGGCATAGGTAAGGACTAGCAAGGCCTGACAAGACCGTCGCGGGCATACTTGTGTACATTTGTGTATTATGTCATAAATATAGCCATGGTCCTAGAAATCAGATTTTTCACTTATTTATTCCACTTTAGTATATTCTTGACATTTTTGTATCGTATTCAGCAAAATGTCAGTTGGGTTTGTTTCAAATCAGGGCAGATGCCCTGTGACGGTTTTGAGCCAGCCAAGCTTGAATGGCGTACCAAGTACAGAATTTTCAGCAGATGAAGCAAGATTACGCTTGGAAATCTATCAAATAAACATCTACAGTGATACTAGACATACGATAAGGCATACATTTAAATAACAACATACTTTTAATTTTGACCATTCAGAACCACCCAAAGTTACGTTTTTCTGAACATATCGGGAAGCGCTACCAAACAATAGTACACCGCGAAGATAGAGCTGTCGTATCAGCGGACGTATGAGAAAGCCTACCTATCGTTTTACGGGAGCAGATTTTAAAACCAGGTCTAGTTCCTTCGTAAATATATCAAATATTGCAATTGAACAGAATCTGCTAGTGTTTGATTTTAAATGCTGGACCGTCAAGTGGTCAAGGAATAACATTAACCAATTTGAATTAATGGACATTAAGTTATACATCTGAATTCGCTCATTTGAAATCTATAGTTTAGGCCTAAATATAGGACGCCATCTTTTATGTATGTCCGAGATAGCGTACATCGTTCGAGCGTGTGGAAATTTGGGCGATAACGCTAGGAACGATATACGAGCTTGGGTAGTTAGGCAGGCCTGTTCTAGGCCATCATATGTCAGAGACGTAAACCAATTTCTGCTGAAACGACATAGGCCTAGGCTACTATGGGCTATAGATATATATTTTAAATTTACTTACATCATCGACAGTTTTCTCCTCCATCTTGATTGTTAAATTCAGCGGGAAGAGGAAGAACCAAAACGAGGCAATACTCACGTGACAATTTGGGAAAAAAGAAAAAAAAAGAAACTCGGAAGTATTCACCTAGGTGAAAACGTTTCCACCTAGGTGGAAAGGTTTTCACCTAGGTGAAAACTAAAAAAAGAAACTCGGAAGTATTCACCTAGGTGAAAACGTTTCCACCTAGGTGGGAAGGTTTTCACCTAGGTGAACACTGAAAATTGAAACCTTACTGCCAAAAAATAAACCTATAACGAAAAAAATTAAGTTCAAAACTAAAAGTTTTATCATGTCGTCTATGGGCCACCGTAGTCAAGAACGTAAATATTTGTTATTAAATCTTTAAAAAAAACCTCATGTTTGGCTGTAGGTTTTAACCCATTTCCCTCCAAAAGCAGTTGGCTGCTATAACCTTTGGAAATTTATATCACATATCATATATAGCGCCTACATTCATAGGTGTGTAGGAACGTACTCTGACGTGGTGGGGTGGGTTGGGTGGGGGGGGGGGGTTGATGGCGCTAAACTATATGGGTGTGACCAAAACCTAATGGGCGCTACGGAGAATACAGAGAAAAAATCTGAAGGTTTGCTAGCGCCCCCACCCCTCCCCTACGCCTATATATATGGCAAGCATCTCGAAAATTTAAAAGCCAACTTGTCTTTGTATGATATCTGTGTTAAATCCAATAAACGAACTTGTAAGGTTCTGAAAACAAGTATTTTATTTTTTAATTTACGTTCGTGATACCCACCCACCCCCTCCAACAATGGCAATCCGGTGATTTTTTTGGTTTGAAAAATCCAAATTTGTAAACAAAATTAGGGTGAATTATGGTATGTTGTGGTGCATTGTTTTAGTTTTATTTTAAGAGCATCCCTATGTCTAAACTCTACAATTAAAGTATTAGAAGGATTCTCAGATCGAGCTTAATCTTCAAACATTTCCATTGGGAAGATCTAACTCACACCCTCCCGACACTGCCTCCTGCCACACTGTCAATCAAATAATTTGTCAGACCAATGCGATTACTGATCACCCATGTACCTAAACAATCTAGCAACCAAAGGATCAACAAGTCAGCCACTCTAGAGCAATCAGAATAATTATTCAGTCAATCAATGATTAAAGAATTAAAAAATGAATCAATCAATAGTTGGATTCAATTCCATTTAATTACAGCCAGCCATGCGATCGTTCGGCCAATCAATTTGGTATATATACGCACAATTGCAGTGGCGTCGTGTATGGGGCGGTTTGGGCTACCAAGTAGCCTAAATGCATGAGTGAGTGATCGACTAACCAATAGAGTACATGACTGGCTGGCTGGCCCACCAACCGACTGACTCACAGACCGACCAGCTCACAGACTGACCGACTCACAGACCGACCGACTCACAGACCGACCGACTCACAGACCACCCGACCCGACCCGACCAACAGACCGACCCACCCACCCACCGACTGACCCACCCACCCATCGACTGACCAACTCACTCACTCACTCACTCACTCACTCACTCACTCACTCACTCACTCACTCACTCACTCACTCACTCACTCACTCACTCACTCACTCACTCACTCACTCACTCACTCACTCACTCACTCACTACTCACTCACTCACCCACCCACTCACTGGCTGGCTCGCTCACTCACTGGCTCGCTCACTGGCTGGCTCGCTCACTGGCTCGCTGACTCACTCACTGGCTGACTGACCAACTCACTGACTCACCGACCGACCCACTCACTCACGAGTGAGTGACTGATAAATTGTGTGGGTGAGTGAGTGAGTGAGTGAGTGAGTGAGTGAGTGAGTGAGTGAGTGAGTGAGTGAGTGAGTGAGTGAGTGAGTGAGTGAGTGGCAGGACGATTGACCAACTGGCTCGTCAACCAACCAACTAACTGAGTGGGTGGGTTGGTCAGTGGTGGATTGGGTCATAGGTCGATGTCTGTTTTCCGCTGGTGCTGCCACATGCCTGGTTGTCTGGCTGCCGCCCTAGCTGATTGCCTGACTTGGCTGCCTAATTGCGTACCCTGCCCTACACTGCCCTGCCCAGTCCTGGCTGCATGCCTGCCATGCCCTGGCTGCCTGACTACCTATCATGCCTTGACTGACTGCCTGCCTGTCCTCTACTGGCTGCCTGCCAGCCCTACTCTGGCTGCCTGATTGCTTGCCCTGCCCTGCCTGTCCTGACTGCCTGCCCTGCTCTGGCTACCTGCCATGCCCTGACTGACTATCTGCCCTGGCTTCCTGCCTTCCTGTCCTCCCTTGCCTGCCTGATTGCATGGCTGCCATGCCATGCCATGCCATTGCTGCCTGCCTGCCTGCTCTGATCTGGCTGTCTGATTACCTGCCATATCCTGACTGATTGCCAGCACTGGCTGGCTGGCTGGCTGCCTGCCCTCCCTGGCTGCCTGCCCTACCCTGGCTGCCTGCCTGCCCTCCCCTGGCTGCCTGATTGCCTGCCTGCCTGATTGGGGGTAATATTACATAGTGCACTGGTCCTGCCCTGGCTGCCGGCCTGAGTGGTTTGTTTGACTGATGTTTATTTATGGATAATATGATAAACATAATTATACTCTGTTTGGGATAATTCCTTTATCAATGAATAGCGCAATCTACGCGCACGTATTACATTGAATGATTACATTAGGTAGCCTAATCGTGCCTTTAGGAGACTAGAGAATTATATAGTGTTAAATTGGGAATATTAGAACAATGAAATTGTAAAACCCAAGTATGTGTAGTACCATGCACACTAACTATATAGGCCTAACTATGAAGCTGGTGTACGTGTGTAGGCCTACGCCGTCAGTCTCACGTAATCGCTGACATTATATAGACTTAAAAATAAGCATATTGTAATTGTACTTCTAAAATACATATAATAACTACATTTATTTATTGAATTTATGCAAAATACACTAGTGTGAATCCACTTCTAATCGGAACAGCGAAAATTGGGCCGAATTGGCACCGGGGCGAATGCGCTTGACCGCGTTGTTTTCCGCCTCCAGCTGCGTAAATATTATTTGATTTTCTAATTCTGCTGCATAGATATCTTGATATGATTCCATATCAAGCTGTCGCTAAGAAGTTCACACGTGACATAAGAACACCATAAAACACGCATGGATGAGGAGGAAAATTCGTATGGTAGCATTCATAACCGCAGAGCTGTCAGACTCGAGAGATTTGTTTATGTGCTTTGACCTTTGACATTACCCATAATTCTTTGCGACGCCGTAACTCCGAGGTAGCTTATTTGTCAAATGGTTGTTGAATGTTGACAGAGCACGGTCACAGATATCCAATTTATTTAAACGTGAAGAAAACATTGATCTCGTGACGGCGGCCTTCATGGAGAACATCAGCTTTCCGGTAAATGGCATACAAGTGTGACGTCGTAACCTATTATGTAAATGTATGGAGAACCACACTATGAAATGGAAAATTTTAGTTACCTAGGCTAATCTGAATAAATCAGATACGGTGCGGTCCAAAAAACCCTGTCAATTTAGAGTTGTCTGAGATAAAGGAGTGACGATTACATTTATCAGTTGATTGTGATGTCTTATGCCTGTCAAATTGAATCGATTCTAAAGTTCAAATGATTATGGCATCTTAGGACAAATACTTGATTGATAAATTGATTGTAACGTCTAAGGGAAACACCTAATTCTACCTGTGTTGGAATAAGAGATAATTTTGAACACGGTCCTAGATTCTAACTAAAGGGTCAGAAGCTTGTCACAGATTCTTTTGAAATCCGGTGTCAACGAGACGAGGAAGAAGTAATTAGGTTGACTACAAAAGACAAACAAATTTCATCCAATTCATTTTTTTAAATGTTTAGTGAAAAATTAAATGGTGGCGGGGGTTTACACTCAGCAAATAAAGAAAGAGTTATATACTATATATATATATATATATATATATATATATATATATATATATATATATATATATATATATATATATATATATATATATATATATATATATATATATATATATATATATATATATATATATATATATATATATATATATATATATATATATATATATGTATATATATATATATATATATATAGATATATCACAGTGGCAAAATAATTCTCTGAACTATCAAAATTCTAAATTCTCTCTAAATTGTATTCCCATAGCGAAAGTTCATACAGGCTGAACAACAACCCCATCTCATTAACATGAACCGAACAACATCCCAATTTCCGCATTACTGCACGTTCTATTTCATTGGCCACCCTGTTGCCCCTGGATAAGTGTCCTGATGTGGAATGTCACCAATCAGAGACCCGAGCCCTGACGACCATGAGGAACGGTGGCTATCTCGAAATCATGATATGCCATACATCAGCTAGTCCGTTAATGCTCGGGTGAAATTCCGACCCCTAAACCAACACCATGATTCCTCGAAAATTATGAATGAAAAAGAAAAACAAAAACACTAAGAGATTAAATTAAATTCCATTATCAAGTGAGGAAATCCTCCCCATTTGTACAACAAGTATCCTAGTTAAATTATGTGCTGCTTGAGGATGCTCTTGCCGAGAAAGATTATTGCTGAAACAGTACTTTCTTCCGGCAACATCTCCACAAGAACAACATCTATATGCCATTATAAGCCATCATAACTACAGGTATGACTATCTTATATTGATTCCTATTGATTTTCAACAATCATTAAAGTGCGCGTGACTGCAGTGAGTGAGTGAATGAGTGAATGCAGTGAGTGGGTTGAGTGAGTGCAGTAAGTAACATGCAGTGTGAAAGTGAATGAGTGAGTGAGTGAGTTTGGTGAGTGCAGTTAGTAACATGCAATGTGAAAGTGAGTGAATGAATGAGTGAGTGAGTAAGTGAAAAAGAGACTCATTGAAAGGACAGAAAGACAAAATGAATCTTATTAAATTAATTTTCTATCATTATTTCATGACCATATTGACCTCAATTTCCTATTTCGTTCTTATATAGGAATCACGACTTATGTCTCCATATCTGAATATATGGATTACCAGAGAATGGTTAAAGAAAATATCTGCAGAAGTTATCCATTCAATTAAGCTAATTGGTATATCAATTGACTGTGACGTCATAATTCAACTAGTTGAATGATGACGTCAATACCAACTGACTAACAGGAATTTATTTCAAATAATTCTGCAAATATTAATCAACTTTGTATCCAAAATCTGGCTTACCCTGCAACTGGGGATTTATATCTACTAGTCGTTCAAACACATCCTGACCATGACATCACTGGCTCCTCACCGACTACTCTGCAACTGTGTATTAAATGTATGTGTTAGACTACTTTCAATACTTCAAATAATTATTTTATGTAGAAACAATTAAAATAAAATACAATCCGACTGAACTCTACATTTCAGTATGATCAGATAATGTTCGAAATATCTTAGCAAGACCATCACAGACTCAACCCGGCAATGCCTAAATTTTATCAGGCAAATCCAAAATAATTGCTTCTTGAATGTCTATTTGCCCTCAAGATACCGGCCGGTGGCCGGCCACTCTCTCTCTCTATTCTGACCGGTGTCCTTGGGAGGTTTTTCTATCTGTGGGAAATTTTTGTACCTATCCTACCTATCTTCTACCCCACCCTGTTGATATTCCAGCCGGCTGGTGCGTGTGTGTCTGTCGTGCTTTAACCCCACGCCGGGGAGTGCCACGGTGGGTCTTTATCTAACCTGGTCATGTTACCCCGGCCCTAGTGTCTTACCTAGTTTCGAAATTTCAGGTAAGTTCTAGCGAGGTCTTTTGAGCGAGATTTGAACCCAGTCTGCAGCCTGGGAACGCCATGCAATTCCACAACTCTACCGATCGACCCACTGCAACACTACCAAAATCTCGTCTCTTAGTAATCCTATCTCTGAGCGTGAGTTGTGCAATTGCTGTTATGCACCAACACACCAATGTGTGAACCCATAACTTATGAGCTATAATAATGCATACATAGTTAATGCGATGCATAAATGGCCGAGACATTTAATGCGGAACAGCTTATGAAACCATATCAGCTGTAACGGTAATCAGCAATTATCATTGCATTGTCATTTTTCAAGAACCTAAACATTAATACTAGTTAATTGTTCCAAATCATTATAAGCGGGTTTGCTGCAGTACTTGATTAAAATGCTTGAATAAAAATGCTCAATTTATGACTTTTGCAAATTTGATTCCAACTTTTTTGAAGCAGCTCAAAAGGAGCATATTTTAACTATGCCTGCTATCTAATTGCCCTATACACATCGACGCTACTGGAGAGGGTCTTGCATATTGTTTGCGAGTTAATCTGTCATTCTGTTCATGGCTATATCTCACAAAACTATAGCGTGATTTGTCCGAAATTCTAACCATTCAACCCAGAGCTTGCTCGGAGCTTCCAGAATATCAATTTTAACACAGTCATACAACCATGACGAATACGATGTTGACTATTTTGAAATGTATTTGACTGGAATATGTTACCGCTATAGCCGTCAAAATATTCAACAGTCTATTTATAAAATTATAAATAAATTTTCCTATTTAGTCTTTCTGGTTCTGCGCAATAATAGCAAAGGTCTGGGACTGATAAATGCAGCAATGAGAACACATAGCTTATCAGCTATATTTCTACTGCATACATGGTCGAGGTAGTTAATGCATCGGTTCAAATCCTTCTTTCGTGCTATTAGCAAACTTAAAATCACAGGCTCTATTGATAGCGCTACCTTGACACTGTTAATATTTCATCTCTTAGTAATTTTATCTCTGAGTTGTGAAATCGCTGATACGTGTTATCTCGAAGTGACGTCAAGATCTAGAGTGCTGATAGCACAGTAATCTGTAAACACATAACTTATCAGCTATATTTACTAACACATACATGGCCGAGAGAGTAAGTGCGTTGTATCATTCAATTTTAAAATTGTAAAATCACAGGTTCAAATCTCGTTATTAGCAAAAGGTAAACATGTCTACAATTACTCTTTACCCGTAAGACATCATGTCAAGACCCACTCGCACAGTCATTGAAAGTCAAGAATAGTAGCTGCTATGCATTAACACCTAATTAGACGCAGCATCCATTGGTATACCGGCGATCATAATGTGTAAACGCTCATCTACAAACAATATTACACACAATGTGCTGGCCTGAAGAGCTACGGTCATGCCAAGAAAGCCGACCTGCTCCAGATGATCGAACAGGTCCGGGCCGAGGAGTGGCAGAAGCGACTCTCCAGAGCAATGAAGATGGGAAGGTTTCCAGCGCATACCAAAGATGATCCTTGGAATCCCCACAAGAAAACACAGCGGATACGTGAGCTTCGTCAGTTGGACGAGGAGGTGACTGCTAGCTTGCGAGCCAAGATTGTAGCGAGGCAGAGGGCGGACAATCCACTGGAGCACTTACCTCTCCTACACAGGATCACTAACCGAGTGATGAGGGGCCCGAGGTTTGAACCCTTAGCCTGGAGCATGAGGCGAGAAGGCGAACACATTCTCGACCAGCATCTTAGCGAAAGGGAGACAGAGGATAGAGGATGCCAGTCAGTAAGCTGGACATTTTTCAGAGGTCTAGAAGGAGACCTCACAGACCAGATCATGCAAAAGATCCAGCAGACTGTCCAGAACGCCTTCTACCTCCGCTACACCCATACCTATCGCATCCGTCACAATGAAGACGGTAGGGTGATGCTATTCCACAAGAATGCTCCGGAGAGCCTGTGGCTGAACACGATAGGAGCAGCTCAGGACTGGGTGGCATCAAGAGAGCAAGCCTGCCTTGACACAGACAAAATCGATCGACCCAACACCAAGTGGGCTTTCATTCGATCAATCAACGTTGAGGTCAGGACTGTCATAGACCACCAACCTCTGCTTGGGACAGGCCCCCTCCCAGACTGGCTATGACAGAAGAAGAGTATGACTGTCCTCGACACCTACAGGGACAACATTTGTCTCTGGAGATGTCTAGCAGTCCACCGAGGAGCGAGAGCTGATAGAAGTACAGCTCCTGCACGAGAGCTTGCCACACAGTTCTACGGCAAGACAGTACCTGTTGTTCGCAAGACCTCGCTGGATCAGCTGGATAAGGTAGAGTT
Source organism: Chaetoderma sp. LZ-2023a (assembly GCA_034401795.1). NCBI lineage: Eukaryota > Metazoa > Mollusca > Caudofoveata > Chaetodermatida > Chaetodermatidae > Chaetoderma > Chaetoderma sp. LZ-2023a. The sequence continues at coordinate 73,667,359 of CM067364.1, forward strand.
CTTCGCCAAGATCGGCATTCACGTGTATGAACCAACTGAAGAGGGCATCTGGCACATGATCAGGCAAGCGGCTCACTACCGTAACACCATGACTATCGGAGTGTGGGACCACCATGCCTTCTACATCAAGAACATCTCCAAGCTGGCACATACACTAGTCTGCAGGCAATGTCAGCACAGGTTTACAAAGGCATGCCATCTTCAACGCCATGCTGATCACTGTACAAGCGGCAAAACAAAAATCATGTTTCCTGGCGAGAAGGTTGAGGCACCACAGTCCGCGTATGAGAAAGCCTTCTATCCACCCCAAACATCCAGGTCAGCGGCTACTCTTTGGATTGAGTATGAGTCGAGAAACAGCGGCGTACACATATACCATGTAGAGTGTGGGCACGGTGGCGAGCGTTGGAACGAGGGTGCTCCCGTAGATGGTTATGATCCGACCACCAACACCGTTTACCAGTTCTATGGCTGTGTCTGGCACGGGTGTCCACAACACCAGCGAGGTGAGGATGCCGAACAAAGATACCGCAAGACAGTCCTGAGAAAGGAGAAGCTGAGAGCGTCTGGATGCACGCTTGTGGTACAGTCGGAATGCTGTATAAATCAGTGTCCAAGCGTCCCTAAACGAGTTCGGACTGTCCCATACCCACACTTCATAGTTTACGACTTCGAAGCACTCCTGGATGGTATCAAGACTCATCCTACGGAGACTCTCACGATCGAGAGTACTCACATACCTATCTCTGTGTCAGTTGCCTACTCCTTAAAGTGCGCCACGAGTGAGCCTACTCACCTCTGCAAGCCTGACCCCAAAGAACTGATCAGAGAGTTCATGCTGGAGATCCAACGGCGAGCATATCTAATCGGGACATGGGTTAGGGCACAGTACATACCAACAGACCTGGACAAGCTCCCAAAGCGACAGCAGCGACTGATCAACGAGTGGTGTGACCAAGTGCCTGTACTGGGGTTCAACTCTGGGTGGTATGATCTGAACCTCATCAGGTAGTACTTTGGCAATGAGCTGACTGACACTATAGGTACAGTGAAAATAGCCAAGAAGGCTAGTCAGACCATGTTCCTCATAACACCTGAGCTACGGTTTCTCGATGTGCTGAACTACCTCGGCCCAGGGGTCTTGTACGAGGTATGGGTCAAAGCTTACAGGTGTACACAGCAGAAGAGCTGGCTGCCGTATGAATGGTTTGACACACACGAGAAGCTCACCTATCCAGGGCCTACAAACTACTCAGCATGGACATCTAAGCTCAAGGGTGGCTACCTCTTCACACGATCCGAGTGGGAACAATGTAACCAGCCATGCAGTGAGCACGGAATGCGGACATCCGCCGACTAGCTGCGATACTACAACAGTCTTGACGTCAGTCCATTCATCGAAGCCCTAGAGCAGATGCGGGAGTTCTACACTGAACGAGAAATAGACATCCTCAAAGACACGGTGTCTCTCCCAGGTGTGTCACTGCAGTACCTCCTATGTGGAACTGCTCAGCACATGCTGGATGTTAGCCTCTACTCTCTGGGCAAGAAGGCCTACAAGATGCTGAAGGACGTGGTTGTTGGTGGGCCCAGCATCGTGTTCACCAGATACTACGATGCAGGTGTGACACGCATCTGCCAGAGTGAGCGTGTCTGCCAACGTCTACTCGGCTACGACGCAAATGCTCTGTGCCTGTCAACAATGGCCAAAGAGATGCCCTGGAGTAAGGAGACAGTGCGCCGTTGGTCCGGTGCCAGTGGTGTAGCCCGCTTCAAGGAGGAGCCCCTAGCAGACTGCTGGTTTGGATTTGCTGAGGTGGATATAAAGATCTCTAAGGCTCTGTGGGCAAAGTTTCAGGAAATGTCCCCGCTCTGCTATAACCGCGTGGTCCCGGTAGAGGCTGTCTCTTCTGAGATGCAGGCATATCTAGAGCATAAAGGGCAGAAGCGACCCACCACCCAGAAGCTGGTCGGCGCCCTCTCTGGCAAGAAGCAGCTGCTGTACGCACCGACACTCAAGTGGTATATAACCCATTGCCTGGATATCACTGCCGTATACCGCACCATAGACTATGAGGCCAAGCGCCCATTCGAGTGGTTCATGAAGAATGGTACAGAGGTCCGCCGCTCGGGAGATGTAGATAAGAGCAAAGCGCTCTTGGCAGATCTCTTCAAACTCCCCTCAGCAACAGTGTTTACGGGAAGCTCATCGAGGCCATAGAACACCATAGCAACACCAGCTTCACGAAGGATGAACGTGTGGTAGACAAGGCCCTGCGTTGTGCATGGTTCGAAGATCTCGAGGAGATCGGTCAGTTATACACGCTCCAGAATCGCAAGCCGAGAATCACTATCCGAAGGCCCTTCCAGGTGGGGATAGCCGTTTATGACCTCGCGAAGCTGCGAATGCTGGAGTTCTCCTATGATTTCCTCGATCGCTATGTAGCTCGTGACAGCTTTGAGTACCTGCAGATGGACACTGACTCTGCGTATATCACTATAGCAGGCTCCAACCGCTACGATGTCATTCGCCCTGAGATGCGAGCAGAGTACCAGGCTCATAAGCGGGACTGGCTAGCTTGGAACAAATGGTCCAGACGGACTCCGGGACTGTTCAAGCTCGAGTTCGAATGCTCTCATGGCATGGCTCAAAATGCTACTACATGGAGAGCGCATCTGCATGTAAGTGCTCGGCTAAGGGAATGTCAAAGCGGCAGAATGAGGTCTCTTGGCAGAGGTTCTACAGAGCCATACAAGGCGGGGTGGACAGAGCTAAGAACCGCAGCCTACGCATGCACAACCAGGGTATGGTGACGTATGTGCAGGAAAAACTGATACTCTCTGCTTACTATGATAAGCGCCATGTGCTGCCAGATGAGGTCCATACCGAGCCCATCGAGTATCATGTTAGCACCCTAGGGGGTGGTAGGGGTGTGTCTTCAGGGACTAGCTGAAGCTCTTCTACGACAAATGGTCGTCTAGGCACTCTGTGGTGGCGTGCCAGGTAGTACAGTGTAGGCCGCCCCTACGCCTCCACATACCTGTCAAGCTTGTGAACATCTATCGACTAGTTAGGATCTGTTGCACGCCATCGACCACTTTCCAACTCACCAGGCTCATACAGGTACCGAACCAGAGCATCAGGTGGTAGTCACTCCCCTCCCTCGTTCGCTCCTCTAGAGCTGTGACCAGCAGAGTGTCTGATAGCCTCTACCGGCTTCTTTCCGATTAGCCTGGTAACCTCGTCATTGGATCTCCCCACATCAGCAGGCAGCCCTCTCACCCATACTCTAGAACATTCACTCAGCGTGGCCATTTCCTGGGTGTATTGGTGTGGGAACAGTCTCTTTGCCAGTATCCGATTCCACTGCTCAACAATAGCCTGGGCATGGTAATTCCCTACCTCGCCTCGCCTAACTGCCACACCGTATTTCCGCATGAGGGCTGCAATCTCCCCTCTGAACTCCTTACCCTCATCCACCTGCAACAATTCCAGCCACTGGAGGAGATTTTCCGAAGCCTCGTAGACACCCTGGAATGCCTGGGTCACCTGGCCAGCTGACTTGCCTGTGAGCGATACTGCCGCTTTGTACCTGCTGGCGACATCGACGATGGTGAGGGCATACTTGTAGGTCTTACGACCAACCGAGTCGTGTGGAATGAATAGAACATCCGCCTGGTGAACTCTGTTTGGGAAAGTTTCCTCGAAATGGGAATGCCTGATGTGCCGTGGATGAGGTCTGTATATCTGCCACATCGCCTGGCAGCTGAGCCACTGCTAACTGGCTCCAATGTGAAGTTGTGGCCCTTGCAACGTGCAGCCCCGAGTAATTGAGCCGGCTCACAGTAATATCCACTAGGCTGATAGTAGCATTCCTCAAGAAAGACAGTTGATAAACTCCCGGATTTCATCACTGACGTCCACTCCCCTCCTGTCATGCACGGCCTGGATGAACTCTAAACAGATGAACAGACAGCAGTCATTCATTCGACCATCACTGAAGACCTCCTCAAACACCTCCATACACTGGCGTCTAATCTCTGCTGGATCCTCACTGAACGGTAGTTTATCGACCAACTCTCGGAAGTTAAGGGACTTGACCAGGTTGTACAGAGATTCCATCCTTATATAGTATGGCTTAAATGTTCGGCGCCCCAAATGGCCGGGAGCGCTATGGCAACATACGGTAGTTAAGGGCCTGCGACTCTGAAGAACGTACCTACTCCTGAGGCGATGGCTGGTATGGCTTCAGAAATCTTCTCCACCCCATGGAGAGCATTGTTGGTGATCTTGCGGACCGTCTCGCCAGCCTTCGTTATGAACAGAGCAATCAGAGCCCCAACTGTTGCCAGTGGACCAAAAAAACCTTTTACGTAAGTGCGATAGATTCCTTTCACTCTGTGTACTAGCTTGTGGGATTCAGGCTCTACATCATCATAGCGGTCTCCGCTACATCGTAGTCGTCTGCATCAAATCCTCCTCATCATAGTCCTCCTCAAAGTCCTCGTCATCTATATCGTCGACTGGATCTTCATAAGCCTCTGGTTTATACATATCCGTCGCTGGGGCAGCTAATGGTAGCTTTAAACTGTAGTCTATAGCATGGCCTCTGCAATCTTGAATGCGGGCGTGTTTGCCTTAGTGAACTGGGGGCTCAGCTTTGCCGACAAGAAGGTGGCAGAGGTCAAGCGTGAGCATCAAAACCTGACGATTAGGAAGCTGTCTAAGGAGAAGTTTGAGTACAGCAAAGCACTCGAGAATATGCGCCAGAGGGAGGCACGCCGACGACAACTCCGAGCTCAGGCCAACCAGCGCCTGAAAAAGGCAGTTGAGAGTCTCGATGAGTACTACGAGGCTGTAAAGATATATGAGCCAACGCTCGACTATGAAGCATCGACAGGTCAGAAGACAGCAAGGCTTATAGTAGTGGTGGCAGCTGCAGCACTGATGACAGGAGTCATGCTCTATGCACGCTCAAGCTGAATACCTGATGTGTTCGACATGCATACCTTAGCATAGGCAAAGTAAAGTACCGTCACACCTAATGGGCGAATCCCAACTATGTTTCCAATGTTGAAGCTGAGCCAGTTGCCCTGATTAGGTGGGATGTTCCTGCCCCTGAGGTGGTGACGGCACTCGAGTGCCAACTCGAGGTCATCGCTTCCACTGGTTAGTTGCAGAAGTGCATATGAGTTAGTTTTCTGTCTGTAGAGTTGGCAGTCAGCCAGCTTGCGTTCCTCACCAAGAACATTGGTCCCAGCAACCACAAGCTTGAAGTCGTCTAGCTTATCCACCTGCTGGATGGCTCCTCCCATCTGAACCAGGACCGCAACAGCGACCCAGTCCGATGCACCACAATGCAATGTCAGCTCTACCCGTTGGTTAGCTGTGGCTTGGACATGCTGATGTTCTCGCTCCACATGCATGATCCGCTGTTTGGAACCCATTTGCTTCAGTTCCTGGTCATTCTTGTCAGGCCAGACATGAAGTCTTGGAGCATTCATCGTCGCATCTACGAGCTGCTCAGTGTACACCCGGAGGAACAGCCTATCCTGCATGGCAGCCGGATTCATGTGTGTGTTCTCGAGGAGGGTTAAGAGTTGAACTGCCACAGACTTCTCGACACCTGCCCCTAGTTCGAATTCCGTGAACCCCGCGTTGCACCTCACAGCATAGGACCCTTTTCCCTTCGCATAGAAGGTTGGTCCACGAGCCAGCGGACCTAGGCCTCGGTACTCATCGTTCACACAGGTGATGTCTACGGTGCTGTTGTTTCCTCGATTGGCCACCTGCTCAGAACCTGCGTAAGCTCTACCGTCTGTTCTATTGTGCTCTGAGGCTTGAACTCGAGTGTCATGCTCTTGATCTCGTGGATCTGTGCCGAGATTGCAAAGTCGATGTACTTCCCAGCAGCGGACAACAGATTCTCATCGTGTATACTGGGTCGAATGACCATCAGGCAGTCCTTCCGAGGATCAGTGCAGTGCAATGCTGCGGGTTCAATGGCCCCATTTGGATGTTGCACATACCGCAGCATGTTTAAGGTCTGGGTATATATGGTTTTAAATGGCTGCCATGTTTGGTAAAGTTCTCCAGCAGATTGTCTATAGGCAGCAGGACTAGTCGGCATGGCAGTCAGCATGACAGCCACGGTGTGCCCTGTCCCACGGTGACAGGGTCCAAGGACTACTTCGTGACACCAACATTATCCACGAGCGAGCCAAGATTACACCTCTGTCTGATGCGGAGATACTGGCCACCATAGGGGAAGGAGCCCCAGCTCGTAGTACAAAAGAACTCCTAACTCGGATACTCTACCGGAAGTTTGACAGCACCCAGGGCAGGGCACTCAACCTACCTGTGGCCCAAACCAACTATCCTGTTATTCTAGCTCTCCAAAGGGCGAGGGTCGATCCCAAAGATCTACTAATGGTCGGGAAGTGGGCTGCCGTATTTAGCCTCCATAGCCAGGAAGAGCGAGATATGCTGGATAGCCTCCAGTCTGGTGCAAATAACTGCTTCTGGGAGGAGGTCAGTGCCACTGTAGTAGAGAGCCACAACTCCGGTCATGCAGAAGGTACTCAGGAGGGGTTCACTGTTGGCTGCAAGGAGGCTATTGAGCACATCTTCAACGAAAGAGGGCACAGGAGATTGGCCAATAATCTGCCAGCATTTCTGAAATTCCCAGATAACTACCAGGACTACCACATCAAATCCACTCGCAAGTCAGATGCTAGTTGCGCATGGAAAAGATGGATCTACCATGAGAATTTCCAGAAGAAGAGAGTCCTAGACTCTGAATCTCAGTAGATAGAGTTTCAGCAACAGTTTAAGCGACAGGCTTCTGACGAAACTGCCGAAGTTCCTCAAGCTTCTGACGAAGTTCATTAAGCTTCTGACGAAGGTCCTCAAGCATCTGACGAAGTAGCGGAGATCTCGGACGAAGTTACTCAGCGCTCTGATGAATGAAAATAGTTGTGGCCAACAGTGTGTCAGCGATGGCGTGTCGAGCAGACTAGTTACCTGGCTGGATTCAACTTGTAGGTGAAGGTCTGCCCCTTTTCCAGAGATGTCTTGAAGTGTGACAGGTCACCTGTTTCCTTGTTGCTGAAGATGAAGTGGTACAGCTCAGCTGCCCTCTGTACACCTGCGATAAAGTCCCCTTTGGTCTCCTTGAGGGTTAGGCTGTCGTATATTGTCTCGTGCAGGGCACGTCCACACTTGGAGGCGAAGTATAACAACTGGGCATTGTGGCGGATGTCCGGTTAGATCTCGCGGGTGTACTTCTGAAAGAGGACGAAGACAGTTATCTTTATGTGCCGGATGTGCCTGGTGGTGTTGCTGAGGTAGCTGACTGTCTTCTGGTCCATTGCAGGGTCATCGATAACTAGAACAAGTGGTTCTGTCAGTTGGGCTGCCAGCAGCATCTCCATCAGTGCTTGTAGGTTCTGCGTCTTGCTGATTGGGTCATTGTACCATTGATCATTACTGTCAACCGCCTCAGCGACGGCGTCAGACACCAGAACGATGTATTGAGTGTATATGTTCGGCCAGGAGAGCCAGCAGTAAGATGTTTTTCACGTGTCCTGACGGGGCAATGATGAGCACCACCTGGCGAGCATGGGCCGGCCTAGTGTTGAATGGTACAGACATGCAAGCGGGGGATGGTTAGCACTTGGTCGGCTGTAGCCTCGTCTATATTTGGGAGACTAAACGGCAGTATCCTGCACGAGGGCTTCACCTGCAGAGCGGGGAATCCTGCACCTCCGGTGGATACGAAGGATGCGATGGAGGCATCAAGCATGAAATCCCAGCAGCAGCTGAGAAGATAGCATAGAGGGCCTGTGTCAGCACCCACACTGTCTAGTACATCCAGTATCTGTATTATACATGCACGGGAAGCCATGACTATCCTGTGGTCTTCAACGGCAAACCAAAGAACCCTGACTTCATCACCTCTGGTAGCTGGAGGCAGGCGGTAGCACCTTTTTTGCCATCGACAGTGATATTGCTCAGGTCGAGGGTGCCTACCCTGAGATTCTCTCCATCCTGTTTGAATGAGCTCCGTGGTTTCAGGAGATCCTTAACCAGGTCTTGTGCATAGGACTCAGCCATAACCTTGATGGCACCAGCCCCATCGATTCTGAGCATACCGAGCATCGTTGCCCTGTCTTTGATGCCCATCCCCTTGTATACAGTCTTGGCCTTGTTAATGGCCGATTGTCCTACTGTATCAGTGTTCCCGATGAGATCTCGGGCTGGGATGGTACCTCAGATCTCCGGCGGGTCTCCCTTCTCATCGAAGTCTAGGAATGAGATAGGGGCAACAGTGTCCTCTGAACTGAGGTGTGCCTCGCCCAAGCGAGCAAGATCGCCTAGCTCTTTGATTTCTATGTCTGTGAGTGACAGAGTCATAGTGCTATATACACAGCTTACACCTACTAGTCATAACCCCAGTGAAATAGTTGGGCATAGGAGGACCACGCAGTCGGCCAACGGAATAGGCAGCAGTGCTCAGGGTACTGGCCCTCCGCAGGGTCATGCCTTGTGGGCGGTCCACAATTCCTGGGAATTGGCGATCCTCAGTCCGCGTACTCGACTATGGGCTATGCACCGCCCTCCGACACGCCATGCCTCATATGCTGCAGGGTCTCGTGATCCATCTCTCACTATTCAGAGGGGTTAAACATAGGCATCGATGATCTCAACCATTGCACTCGTTGCTAGCCCTAGAACCGCGGCCTCCATTAGTGTAACACTTTCACCCATGATCTTGGCGGCAAAAGTGTAGGAGGCCCCACTGAGGGCGATCTTTGGGATGGGGTGAGTTATTCCGAGACAGTGCCCGGCCACCCCACTCACCACTGTAGCGAGGACAGCTGTGTTCCAGCAGTTGCAGAGCTCTATGGCCTCACCTGACTTAGAGCTGAACAAGGCTCTGCGATACTACAAGCTGGAAAAAGGATGTGTTGTGGAACCATCCAGCTCTTGCATGTGCATGTTGGCAACGTGTATAGGGCCTGTATGGCAGGCCAAGCTGGTTCAGTGTCTCACCATGGTCGCCACTGCTACTGTAGAGAGTCAGGATAGTCTTATAGCTGATTTGCTCGCGGTGGAGTAGGGTGATCCCGAGCGCCATGATAGCTAGGCCTGAAAATACTCATAGTGCTACCATGGGAAATGGTGTCATGTCGACTGGCTGCAGTATTGGGGTCGGAGCTGCCATGGGAAGCATCGTGTCGACTGCCTGCAGGGTCAGGGTAGGAACGACTGCATGGCCTATACTAAGCGTAGGTGCGTTGATATCAGAGTTGAAGCTGAAGTGGACACCGGGGGAACTCCCCTCGACTATCATGTTGTTATAGCCAATGACTCGGAGGTCCTCGATGTTCACGATCATGTTGCTCGGAATCAACCATAGGTGTGGTGAAATAGCAATGTCAAGTTTGTGACGAGCCTTCTGCAACCCCTGCTGGAACGTAGCAATAAGACTACTGGGGTCTGCCACGATGATCATATCCTCAACGAGACTGATGAACATGGCCTGGACCTCTGCTCCGCTGACACCATCTATGGAATGACGCAGCTTGGTCTGTGCTGTAAGGAGACAGTAGCACAGTGCTTCCAGGGACTGGTTGATCCGAACGATCCCTGCCGGTGTGAGTCCTGAGGTGGTGTGTGGGACAAAGTACTTCCACACATCTGGATTGTCCTGCTGCAAGCCAGTGATGTGCATATTTTGCACCAGTGCTCCAGGGTCGGAGGCTTGATTGAACGAGAATGTCGCTGTCTTCCGGCGGCCTACTCGTCGGGGTGTTCGATAGGTGAATCCTGAGTAGTCACGTCTCGGGTCACCGTACAAAACCCCTAGGCTGCTGTTGTCACCACCATGCCACCGATAGTCTGGGTGAGCGCTGAACTCTCTCTGTAATCTGCTGGCCGCTGAGACGCTATGACTGTTGAGCTGTGGGTCGAGGGTAATTTGTATCAGGGAGGCTTGCACCCAGCTCATGGAGGATTCGTCGCACCGTGAAGTACACATGGAATCTGAGATTGCTGGCGATGAGCACAGCTTCAGGTGTACCAGAATATGAGGGCAGCAGGGTGGAACTTACTCTACATCCTGCCGTGGCACACCACACGCAAAGTTCAGCTGCTGATTCCAGTATGAGAGGTTTGGAGCAGTCATCCAAGTATGAGCTTGCTTCGCATCCTTGATGGTGATGGGGGCGGTTGGTCAGCGGTCGTGGGTTGACGGAGAAGCGGTTCGGGACCGTCCATCCACTGTGATGGAGAACGGTGTTAGCTCTGGTATATCATCCAGTAGATCTCTCAGGACAGTCAAGGGTGTACCCAAGAGGGGCGGTTGACTCTGGATGACTGTCGTGAGGTTCACTGGGAAGGCCATCTATACTGGTGTTCTTAAAGCTACTGCAGCACACTATTTGTAGTTGTCGCGACTCCAGAGAGACAACTTAACATCTCGTTTTTAGCTCCTCCATATCAAACCGCCCGCTGGAGCCTTTGAGGTATTGCTGTCGCACTTTAGGTTTCTCCGTGCAGTACAGGGCTTGGACCTTCAATATATGGTGGTACTCTTCATCGGTGACCTGGCCATCCTCGAGATCTTTACTGACAGAATCGTCGATTGTCCGTAGCATACTCTGTGCCAGTGCCACGTACTTAGCATGCTTCTCCAGCCTCCTTGTGATCTGCCGCTGCCCCACCTCCAAGCCCATGGCCAAGACAGTGGCAGCTAGTGTCACGCCACCCAGCGGGATGGCGACGAGGGAACCCACACCTGTAGCGAGAGTGGCCACAATTGCCACACCAGCACCAGCTCCAATCACACCCGCAGCAGTGGTTGTGTGCGCGAGGACGTTGTAAGCTGTCTTATATCGCCTGCGCATTCTGCTGTACTTTTCTGCCTCATGGACGAGATTCTGCCTGATGGTATCTATCTGCTGGAGTCGCCAGCCGTGGATGGTACCGCCCTCATCAGCAGTCAGGGAGGGGTATAGTTCTGGTTGCTTCCGCCACTCTGATTTTGCCATAGTATATCTGGAGGCTTAAGCCAGCATCACCTGCAGAATCTGCTCATGAGTCATAGATGGGTTCATTTTGGAGAGCCCGGCGAACTGTACCAGGTTGTGGGTGTTGAGAGAGACGTCTCTTGGACAGGGGTCATCCAGCAATATTTCGGGTGCCAGTAGCTTTCTGAGACGTGACATCTGGAACTTCACCTTATCACCAAGATAGTAGGTCCGCCACTGGATGGCTTTCTTGTTCTTACACTTCTGCGCCATCTCCTCTTCCCACTGTATGACCTCTGGCTCATCCTCCTCTAAGAAGATACCTGGCTCATCCTCGTCTGTGAAGACATCTGGCTCATCGTCATATGTGAAGATATCTGGCTCATCGCCGTCTGTCAAGACTCCTGCGTCCTGCTTATTTTTCTTCAGGAGGTCCTGCCAATATTTGGAAGCTTCACTGTTCCTTCGCCTCCTTGCAATGCTCGCGTTCTGTTGATACCAGCTCTTCCGCTGTAGTCGCTGTCCTTCTTGTTGCAGTGCGATCATCTGTTCGATTTATGCAGGGGTCATGAACGGGCAACCCTATTTCATCATCTCGGCAAATGTCAGATATCCGGTATGATATCATGTTGTCATCAGGTCAATGAGTAATAAGAGTGTAAACTCTAAATGGGCGTCCGATATCCCATCCATGCTGGCATATATGTTAATGGAATGGCTGTCAAACAGGCGATTTACAGGTGTGAATAGGCTAGGACCGATAGCTTTCCATAGGTTGCTGTTGGCACCTGGGAGATACTCTATCACGTCCCGGCCGACTTCTACCAGTGAGCTGCTGTGGGCACTGCCCGGAGGTTGATGTAGCACATCGGTGTGTATGTATGTTGTGCCCCACTGGGGCACCTCGGAGAGGACCCATTCTACATGGTACTGTACCACCCGTCTCCCCTCTAGAGAGGGTAAGATTACGTTCTCACCACCGGAGAGCAGCAGTCGGACAATCGGCATTGTTATATGTCTTATTTAAACCCCTATAGCGTGCTATGGAACCCATATTTGTTCAATCGACTGGGCTTGCTGACCTGGCAGATGTGTACGCAGTTGATGCTGCCAAGGTAGAAGAGAGCGATGCCAAGTCATCCGCCCTACAGTACGAAGCAAGGTCAAAGGCATTCTCCCTCCACCCCCATTGGTGATGATGGGGTGGAGCTGCTCACAGACAGCAAGGATGTGACGAAGGAGCGCCTGGCTCGCAACATAGATGGCCACAAGATCGTGTTTCGGTGCGATTTCCCAAAGAGGAAGTACATCCTCGAGCCGTTGATTGAGCTCTCGGATACAGAGGTGGCAGACATCAACATCATAAATAGCGATCTCAGCTTTCATCTGGTCAAACCCTATTCGAGTGGTGCCCCGCCGATGGCCCATGATGTCCTGCTATTGACCCTGGCAAAAACCTGCAGTTCATATTTGAGAAGAATGAAGTGTGGTACCGCGCTGGACCTGGGGGTGACTGGCAAACATGGTTGGCCCTATATAGGCCTCCCGCAGTCATTGACATAGAGGTTACTCCCCTCGCCACTGTTGTGAAAAATGATGGGACAGTTTGAAAGCTCTACAATCGGGGATCATCCTTCCTCACCTAAATAGGTGAAGGTGTCTCCCTGACGAGGGTGGGTCACCGGATCGGGGTTACAGGTGGAAAGCTCCTGCTGCGTCGTCCATTCGATGGACCAGAAGAAGCTGTTAACCTCCAGGAGGGCATCCTACGGGTAGATGATGTGTCACATGTCTCCAAATTTCAGGGTGCTGTTAAACTGCTTCAGCAAGTTGGACTCACTAGCCTGCAAACGACTCATCCTAGAGCTACGTTTCTTACCCGACGGCAGAGTGAAGCAGCTAGCTCCTGCCCCTGAGGGGATGAAGATCACTATCGATCCGGATGGAACAGGGATCGATCTGGCACATATATTTCTTGAGGGGTTCACTCTCTTCAGTTTAACTCTTCATATATAGCCATGATTCTCATCATACTGCTCGTGCTGGCGTCTACAGCAGTGGCACAGGGCGTTGAGACTCCAATGATATTGGATGCCAAGTGGGCCCACTTCCGGGATGACCCCCAGTACAATCCTTGGGTCGACCCCTTGCGGAGAAACATTTACGACCGCTTTCACCCACGTAAAGAGATTGAGTCTGTCGGCCACTTCTATGGGGTGGAGAGGGTAGGCCGTGGTTGTCTGCTGGAGCCCCCTGCTCAGCATCAGATTCTCTGTGTAACATTTGAACATGTCAGAGTCTGCCGTGGTTCAAATGATAATCACTTTAGCCTCCTCCCAGGTGAGCGTTGTCAAGGTAGATGGAAGCCCCTATGGGTGGTTCCATCATGCCGATGCGACTATGGCAGAGACAACGTGTTTGTCTGAGCCTACGCAGAATAGAGGCCGGCCCTGTGGGCGATCAGTGGTGCATATCACTGTGGAGGCTTGTCTCTAAATGGGCGTTCAGCTCCTGGTACTAGTAGTGTCGAGATGATCCTACCTCCCTGGCAGCCGTTCGGCGATCCGTGGTGGTCTCAACAACCTATGCCCCAGGGATTGAGAGGCGGTGGGGGCCACGGATCGCCGAACAGCGGCCAGTTGAGGGAGGTGGCATCATTTTTACACCGTATTACTACTCCATTACAGAGGCCGGACTTGGCCGCCTTCAGCACGAAAGTGTTAACTCTCAAAATATTCCTTAGAAAATTCTGATGGAATTATTATCATACATAGACTACACCGGGCAATATTCAAACAGGAATCAGCCAAATAGGTTTCAAAATATTGATGAGAGATCCAGACATTAGTTTCAAAATATTCCCTGGAATATTCTTTGAAAATTGCTTCTAGCCCAGTGATTATATTAATTGTATGATGGCATTGGTTCCTTTTAAGCAACAAGCAGTCAATCGGAAAACAACCATACACTTCAAAACATTCCATGGAATATCCTGAAGAATTATTTTCAATTTAACAGTACAATCATTATAATAAACCTTCTACTCAATCTTGATTGGCATTGACCTTTTAAGTAAATGGCAGTAACATAGATTTCAAAATATCAATCGGAAAACAACTACGACCTCAGCTTCCATAAATTCTGTTTATCTTTCTATATGACACCTGAAGTAACTAGATTAAAATCATTTCAACCTGTGTCCAAGCAGAATCAATCAATTGGGTTTCAAAATATCGATCCGACTGAAGACAAGTTTCAAAATATTCTTTGGAATATTCGTGAAAAATTCACATTTGGCACAGGGATTGTACTAAGTATATGATAATCAATTCTAAGAAGCATGAACACTTTAATTATGTGACAGTCAAATAGTTTTCAAAATATTGAAATAAGTAAAACCATTAACCATCACATCAGCTTCAAGTCATTCTGTGAATAGTATTCAGTTCAATGAATGGAATAAATATCCTCTACAAATTATCTCAACCAGTGTCAAAACAGAAATCAGTCAATTGAGTTACAAAATATCAATCGGACTGAATCTAGACAAGTTTCAAAATATCTCCCGGAATATCTTATTGAGGCTAAGGCTCTAGTGCGCTCATTGATACACTGCAGTAATTGTCCAATATCCTCACAATGCCAATTAATGATCCATCGGCTCAAGACCACCCACAATCCATTCATTCATTCATTCATTTCATTTATTACACCCAGACGTTTACAAGTATGGGGGGGGGGGGACATATACACATATGTACATGTGAACAGACATAATACGAGCATAATACAGTACCACAACCATAACTACTACATTATATTATCATAATAATAATAACAATAACAACAATTATTATTATTATTGTTATTATTATTATTATTATTATTATTATTATTATTATTATTATACAATAGTTATTATTGAGGTCATCAGACGGGGGTAGGGGTTGGGGTGGGATGGGGTTGATGTCGGACATTAAATGTCCAGATATACACTGCTCATTATAATTATATCTGTATATTATATATCTATTCGCCACATCGGGTCAGCTACGCGCCCACCCACATTACCACTCAGTGGCAAGTCACCTATTCGGCCATCGGCGTCATGCTGGGTGGATTCTCGTTGTTTATAAGTATGGATGGCGGCATCCGGAAACAATGTGGCAATTCAATTCCCGAGAGTGCCACCCCCACCCCCCAACCACCACCACATCCAACCCACCTCCTCCTGCGACCATACAAAGCAATTAAAAATAATTTAGTTTAACATCGACATATGAACATAATAATCTTTATCCGCATTTGTTCAGCAGTATTCCCTATATATTCACCATTAGTCACTCAACCCTTCCCTGTCGTCACGAGTAACCTTTCGTCCGTTCTCCTCGATTCCGCGAAAAAAAGAAAGAGACTCTAGGAGTGGGGCCAGGTTTACAAAATTAAGTATACCTACCCCTCCCGCCATTTCACCCTTCCCTGCCATCACGAGTAACCTTTCATCCGTTTACAAAATTAAAGTATAACAACACTACCCACCCCCACCATATCACGCTTTCCCCGTTAATTGTCTGGTTGCTGAATTCCTTCAGACTGCGTCTTCCATGGGTACCAGATCTTACATTGCTTATCATCATGAGCCAAATAAAAGTAGTAGTAGTAGTAGTAGTAGTAGTAGTAGTAGTAGTAGTAGTAGCAGTAGCAGTGGTAGTAGCAGTAGTAGTAGTAGTAGTAGTAGTAGTAGTAGTAGAGGGAGTAGCAGCATTAGCAGTAGCAGCAGTAGTAGTAGTAGTAGTAGTAGTAGTAGTAGTAGTCGTAGTTGTTGTTGTTGTTGTTGTTGTTATTGTAGCGGTAGTATTATGTGTAGGCCGTGTGTTTGCCCCGATTATAGATATTGTCATTGTCATAGTCATGGTAATTAGCTGTAAGTGTTATCATTTGGAAAAATGTTTCATAAATTTTCTAATAAAAAGGCACATTTTTTTAAGTAATGCTAGCTTTTTAGTGTCCAATAGTTGTTGCATTTTGAAGTAATTCGGTCTGTTTCTATAATATAAAGGTAAGTATTTCCGATCATCAGAGAAAAAGGTGCATATGAAAAGGTAATGGTATTCATCGCCAATATCGTTTGTATCGCATAATGTGCATTTACGATCTATTTTTGGTGTATTGGTCCACCTGCCAGTTTCAATTGGCAGGCGATGATTTGAGGCTCTAAATTTGCAAAGCGCTATCCTGTTATGTTCATTTAGTATATCTATATCTTGAACATTTTGCCCCACCTCGTCATATAGAACAATGACGGGGTGCAATGTACAACTGAAACAGTAACAGCTTTAAAATAAAAGCTTTCTGCCAATGTGATAGCTAATCTAGCGGTCATTTAATGAGCAGAAAACTGTTTAATTAATTTTAAAATGTTCAAACGAAACCCTGTAAACCGATGATGCGACGAATGTCGTCATTTTCCACCAATTGAATATTTGTAAATCAATCTGTCCAGCATCTGCCATTAGACAGCTACCAGTCAGATTGACTCCAAAGCATTCAACTGTGATAATTTAGACATTCATACAGTATCCTGAAATAGTCATTTGAAACCATGTGACCCGATGACAAATCAAATGTCGTCGTCTTCCACCAATTGAATATTTGAGAATCAATTTGCCCAACATCTGCCATTAGACAGCTGCCTGTCAAATTGATCCGGAAGCACTCAACCGTGATGACTTGGACATTCATATCTTGTTTCCGAAGCAACCTATATTTTTAATTATTTTTACCAACTACCTATATATAATCATATAACATAAAAAAATAATAGACCTCTATTCAATGCCACCTGACCCAATAGGGTATTTTTGCACACAATCAAGCGCAAAGTCTGATCAACTTTCGACTAACAAGTCGATCACACTTGATCAAACAAATGCAACTGCTTTTAAAACTAAACTTTAGTACATTTCACCAAAAAAATATATTTATACTATTTACAATTTCCTAATTCAAGGCATGAAAAATGGTCCCCGACAGACGACTTATTTCCTTACACTTTAATTATATGACCAAGATTGAATTGACTTAAGAGGAAAATTTCAATCAAATCAAGAATTGAAATTATTTAGTCTTGACATATACTATTAATGACCCAATATCTGACCATTTTGGTCACGAATTTTTAGTTCAACTGCTGACCTTCACCCAATGTCATTGCTGAAATTTTCACATTTCATTTTCAAACTCAACCCAACTTGTCATTTACTATGAATCCTTGATCGGGGGACAATTTTGATACACATAAATAACTCACAGGATAATGCCCAATCCCGGTAACATTGCTAAACAAAACCACCCATGATCTGAAAATATCATACGGTCACCCAATTTAAAGTTTAAAACCAAAACAACTGAATTTCTTCAAAAGAATCTTCCTTGAAGAGAATTCTGACCCCAATTGTGGGTTTTAACACATCAAAAACGAACAACGTGACCAAAATTCTTACTGGAGGAGTTTATCTAACGATGCCGTATTAGTTTTGTTGAACAGGTTAACGATTCCATAAACAACCCGTTTACCCTTTAACGAGTACCCGTTTACACATCCACTTATCTGGCTCCCGTGTTTTTAAACTTACTAAACTAAAAGAATAATTAACATTAGCGTACAAATCCGAGTCTGAATTACTATACTACTAGATTCCAACCCACTACTCGATTCCACATTATAATTCGAGCATGGTTTTCGGTGATTGACATGCCAAATGACCGTGTCATTTAAAATATAAGCACAATCCATGGAATCACAAATTAACTTCAGCACATAAAATATGTACCCTGATCGCATTCCATGACCGCATTTGAAAAACCAATATGACACTACCGCCATAAAACAGTAACATTTCTTCTACAGACTTCAGACCACATACTGTTCCCGGCCTAGCAACTGGCTACCGATACACTGTCAACCACTAATCTACCGTGACCGGTTATTTTTAACATCTATCAGACTGCAAAATGTTAGTGGCTCAATTTAGTCAAGACTTCATACTAAAACAGTTCGCCTACTGTTGACCTCAAATCAAATTTCAATAATGAAAACTCCAGCTTGACGTTTGACCAAATTTACTATATTCTAACTACCGTTCACACATTCTTACATACGTTCACATATAAACACTCATCAAGTAAATCAGACGTGCCGCTTCATTCCATTTCGAAATTCAGCTCACCGACAAAAGTAAGACCTCTCGGTTGCAATCGTTTGGAACATGTGCTTTAACCGCCTAATCCACGGGATGTCGAAATAGTTCGGATAACCAAATAGTTCCAACCAGCACAAAATGCTTGACTTTTCTCAGAGCCAATCAAGCACCAGAATTACTGAACAATCTCCAATCACACTACTCCACGTCAAGTTCCTAAGTGCACACATCCACGCTCAAATCGATCAGGTGATACACGTTGAAGTTTTTGATTATCTACTGAAGTTTTCTATTATCTATCTTCTTATTTCTTAACGCTTCGCTTCCCACGGCGGTAAGGCCTGTATGTGTGGTTGCTGCGACAACCGGTCTTACCGACAAGGAAAGTGGTCGATACGAGCTCGCCTCGTGTGTAGATGAGAATCACGATATTTATGTTCGTATCTGGGCCTGATCTGACTGGTATAGAAGTCGGTGGTTCGTGACGGTGGTCTTCCGTCGCTTCCAGAATTATGCAATAACTCAAACTCTTGCTTCGAGGATATCGAAGTGATGATTTTATTTTACTAATCTTACTATATATATATTTCACTATCAATTATAGGTGGCTTATACTACCACCGATATATCTCCCTATCAACTATGAGTGGCTTATACTACCACCAAAATACTTTGAGCAAAGAAGTCTGACTTTTGTTCAATACGAATACTGGTTACTCTACCATCTAAAAGTTGCTTTTCACGATTCGCTAAATCACTTTTATCAAAAACTGTTCTTGGCTACTTAAAGTCATTCACCAAGAACTTGTGTGAATTTCGACAAATTCAGTTCCACAGAACTATACGAATTCGAGGCTAGGTTTACCTAAGCGCAATAATTTTCGGACTCCTGATCAAATTTGAAAGTTCCCCTTATGTACTGCTTCGCCATGTCACGGTCGTGTTCGGGTTGTTACACCCCACCCTTGGAGCCCCCGCTTTGCCTCGTTTTGCTTACTACTCTTATAAAACTTTTGACCAATCCATTCCGGCCATTCGCGTACTCCGAAGATAGACCTGAACATTGGCAAAGCAGTACTTGAGTGATGGGATCTGTCGGATTTCGGTCTCAATAATGGATTTTGCTTTGGCAACCATTCCTAATCTCAAGCTTAATGGCTTACTTGACGGACGTCCTCTGTCAGTTTTTCGTCTCGTTTTCTACTCTACCTGGCGCCGGACGTTACCACGTCCATGTCCGGCCCCTTGCTCATTAGGCTTGCGCCTGCATTCTACAAGGGTGCTGTGACGTAGTGACCATATGGCCCGCCTGACTCACCAACATCTGGTGCTGTTGGTCGCTTTTACAGAAACTCGGTTACCGTTATCACGGTCCCACGGTAAGTCGGTCGCTACGTCATTTCTATGAGTCATCCAGCATATGCTACCTGTACTCTGTCCGTAGTACCCTACCGACGCTCCTGCTTGAATATTTGGAAACTATTGGTCATAACTTCTGCTGAATACTATAAACGGTTGTGCCGCTGCTACAGCAACAACTTTCATCTTTTAATTACCGCCAGATACCATCAACTCACAACCCTAGGTCCTTCTCCATTCTATCCAATTTCACTCAATATTTCGGCTATAGTTTCGCGTCAGTTTCGCATCGACTCCCTATTGATGCATCCAGTTATCCGTTCATTAACTCATCTGGTATTCACAAATACAATAATTTCACTGGGCCATCCCTGCAAATATAAGATGTCCCCGGGGTCATGACTCCCCGTACGACAATCCGATATCCACATACGCCCCGCAACCAAAGTTAATTGACCATCTCTCTTAAGGCCCTAAGGGAGTGTCAACTAACTCGTTGTGCCCTATCAACAACCCAAACCTATACCAGTAGCTCCGAACGGATACCACCTGAAATCTCCGAAACTACCAACAATCCCCTAGCCCACGTTACAGCTCGATATGCTATACATACATACTTGTCCGAGTAGCGGAATACTCGGAAATACGTTAGTAGCAGTCATTAGTATATAGCCAATAATTATACAAACATACATGTCCGGGTAGTGGTGCGCAAGGGACCGCCCCCGGAAACACATTAATAGCATCATTAAACCGTGGACGTAACCCGTCTCACGCGTAACTTAACAATAAAGGCGAGCAATCGGTACAGTTTAAAACAAGTGAATATATATTACATAATGTATTAATATAAACTGCCGCTTTTGCCAGCAGTGACAACACGGTCAGCAGCGACACACTTTTCGCGTGTCGTAATGATTCGTCGTCACACGACACAACATCATAGTCCAAAACCTTAATCCTACAGTGCAAATACCATTACAGATCATGAGAATTTTTCCTATTAATAAAACAGTACACAGTATGATAAAGTCCGCGCAACAAACATTAATATTCACCAATTATTGTTCCAGTAGAAACATATAAAGTTAGTGCCAAAATGTCATGGTGATACCTCCAAGCGGGTTATGCTCACGTTAGGATCCACCACGTCAACGTACGTCTCCATCTCTATCCATTCGGCAGCCGTCGGGTCGATCTCAGTCCTGGCGTCAGCATTAGGCGACGACCCGGCTGCCATCCGCAGCGGCTCCGGTAGAGCTGCAGGTCTCCGGGGCTGCTGGGTCTGAATAGTTGGTGCAATGATATGCGGTTCACTACTATGGGCCGCACGTGGCTTGCATTTATGGGCCGCACGTGGCTTGCATTTAAGCGCATTCCACATGCGTGATAACACGCCACATTTATATAATATAAGCACAATTACCAACACAACTACGAAGGAACCCGTTGAATATGATACGAAAGAATGTACCCCAATGCCATCGACCATCACCGGGTCGATCATGGATAACGGTGCTAGCGGCACGTACTTAGACTTTTGTAAATAGTTCCACGGTTGTAGCTTTAAATGGTCAACTATCATGGATTGATTTAGAACGCCAGACACATCCAAATGGGGCATTTCAATGGCTAGGCCTATTCGAGTGTACGTCCGACTATAAGACGCCACAGGCTCGAATCGCCAGCCCCTCCCACTATACCCGCATTTTCCAGACATCAACGCATACACACCATTACTCACCATACATCGGTCCGTCAGTCGTCCGTCGCAATGAATTTCCACCGTCTCGCCGAACGTTTGCAACACTACTCCGATTTTCTCGTTGGCAAATAATTTACTAATGGTTACGTTTGACTTCGTTAGTTGAATATTACAGTTGCTATCAGTCGCATTTGTCAGTACGCTCACAATACAGGGCACGTGGGTCTTGTCGACCCGTAGTTGTCCCTGGCACACCCTAGGGTTGGCACCACGACACACCGACGCGGTAAAGTACCACCCAGTCTTGGTATCTAGACCAATGCTGGTACGGGCCAGCATCACTTGCATGTAATACCCTGTCTTGGCCAGCGGTTCAGGCCATGAGTGTAGTCCATATTCGATATATTGTCCTCCGTCAATTAACGGTAGTGTCGCCACATAATGAAGTTTCGATTCGTCCTGCCACAATGGATATACCACTACATTTCTGTAATACCACTGATACGGTCTTATCAGCCTATATTCCGCACTAACCTGTTTCGATACGGACGTCAGATCGTCGGGACTAAAAAGTTCCTCCGTTAGACGACCCAACTCTAAGGATGCCGTTTGCCTATGGAATCGTTCGGCTGCCTTCTGGTAGTCATGGACCACATGTTCAGCCGAGTCTATAACATGTCCTAACCGTACCAACGCATAGAGTTCCAACAATCGAATCCCCTGCTGCCTGATCGCTCGGCTCATGTTGCTCGTTGCACTGGCCAAGTTGTCGCCTAACTCGTTAATACGGTCCGTGTTCATACCAATATCTCGGAAAGCTAATTTGACGTGCGACGTCAACTGGTTGGTAAAATGCACCACTTTGTTCATCCTCGTCATCGCCCTCCTTACCACATCTCGTATGGCGTCTATATCCCCAGATGTGGCGGTACCGAACAGCGATGATGCGATGTCGCCCACAAAGTTAAATAACCCTCGCTTCTGCCTAGCGCCACTTCGACTACTCATGGTTTGCTGTGTTTGGCTTGCCATCTTTCTTACCCCCCGTATTCGATGCTGTAATCCGTATATATCGTTCCCACTCAAAAACGATGTTTTGGTACCCATGCTAGCGGCGAGACTGGCCATTTGGGCCAACCGTCCCAGGAATTCCGCGGGTAGGTAAGCATGGTCGATGGATACTATCACTGTCCATTCGGCCCGTATCACTGACACAGTCATCGGCTTAGTTATCATGACGCCGTTCGGCAGGCGGTGTATACTCGAGTCCTTGCATATACTTGATACCATGCTAAACCACAACGCCATTATACACAATTTAAACGAATACATTTTAGTATCTTGCGAACAAATTTAGTCTTAATTGTTATGATATTTTACGTACTGGCTATTTGCGATGTTAAAGTATAGCGATACAATACACACTATCGGCGGTTGTGCCGCTGAATAACGGCATTTTACACGACTGACGAAATCAGCGTATAGCACGTCATCGTAAAGGGCGGAGTCTATTACGCCAATTCGGAGTCGCTTGTTACCGGATTCGTTCTCCCACCATACCCTTGCTTTCGCTTCAAGTCTAACCTGAGTTGCTTGCTGTCATAATCGTTATCTGGTATATGTCTGCGCTTGCGCAGCATATACGGATGCGATGGAAGCATCTCCATTGGTTCAGACAGCAGCTCTGGTGCCGCCTCTGGAGCGTCAATCACCATGGGCCTGGGAGTTCCGATGACGTCACTTGGTGACTCATGGTTTGGACTGCGATTCGTACTGGGTTGCACCCTTTTCCGGTCAACCCTCTTACCCCGAGTACGCACCTCTGGCTCCGCATCCGAAGCTGGCCGCTTCTTACGAGCCTGGGGTGTCGTCTCAGCGTCGGTGACCATAGGTTCTGGCTCGGGCAACATCGCCCTGGGGTGATGGCTAGCTTTCGTCCCCTTGGTAGGGTTACGAATGGGGCGTGGTCGCACCCCGTCCCAGCACATTTCCGAGTCGAATACGCGCAGCTTACATATATTAAGCACACGCATTCTCCCGGACCTTTGATGGCGGACATGGGCCACAGGTCCGTTAATTTTGAAGATCTCATACTCGGGGTCGCTGCGAGAGGTCAATTTCATCCTCTCTTCAGCTTTGACAACCACCGAATCCCCCACTTTAAACTCACCCGCGTTCGCACGCTTATTAATTTGTTCCCGGTGAACCTCTCGAGATCTAGCTGTCCCCTCACGAGCACGCAGCAAGGCGTTGTTGAGATACGTCAGTCTCTCACCAAGGTCCTGCGACGCATCGATTGGAACGGCTTTTGGCAATCTCGCCCGTCGCCCATAAGTCAAATAAAATGGTGTATACCCGGTCGTCGAATGACGAGTACTGCGGTACGCTGTTAAAGCCGCACCCAACTCATCTTCCCACGCCCGCGAGGCGTTGTTCACCCCTTTCTGTATCAACTCCTTAAGAGTGCGGTTGAATCTCTTGGTACGCCCATTGGTTTGCGGATGGTATGGGCTAGACCGTCTATGGTCGATACCGTGTTCTTTAAACCGCTCCTCCAGAGAATTGGAACAAAATTCTTTACCTTGATCCGTTATTACAATCTCAGGGACGCCATGACGCGCGACATATTCGTTGAAGAACTTCTCTTCGACATTTTGAGATGTCTTCGCTGCAATCGGATATGCTTCTGCCCAAGCAGAACAGTGATCGATCACCGTCATGATATACATGTTACCCTTATTCGATTCTAACAGTGGACCGATCAAATCCATTCCAATTATCTGACTCGGATAATTGGCCATGGGCATCTCACTATACCTGGGTCGGGTGGTGACAGGTCGGTTGACCTGGCACTTCGTACATGTCTCAATCATACGAACCACGTCTTTTCTCAAAGACGTCCACACAAAAGAATCTCTTACTATACCGATGGTCTTCTGCAGACCTTGGTGACCGGCTCGTTCATGAGCCATCCGGAGTACCTTCTCACGGAACAGGGTAGGTAAGACAATTCTAGGGTACTCAGCGTCCAACGCTGAAGGCGTAACTAAAGAATACAAAATGCCATTCTTGACCATATACTCCTCCGGTGTGTTCTTGAACAACGCCGGGTATTATTTGGTCTGCTCGGCACACAATCCGTCATACGGTACGTCGAACGCTTCTAGAGGGACGTGAGGTAACACTCCCTCGTCGACATCGGGTATTACAAAGTCGCCCGTATCTAACGTCGCGACTTCCACCGGACGACGTAACCTGGACAACATGTCCGCTCGAATATTCCTCGAGCCTTGGATGTATTCAATCTTACATCCGTACTCGGCAATCAGTACTGCCCAGCGCTGCACCTTCGTGTTTTTAACTTCGCCCACAAACAAACTCTTTAGGGGTTTGTGGTCGGTATACACGGTGAACTGCGCGCCAAATAGATAAGGCCTAAGCTTCTTTAGCGCATATATTACCGCATAAGCTTCCTTTTCTATCACAGGCCAATTCAACTGACTGTCTTTAAGAGTAGAGCTAACATACTGAATCACCCGCTCAATACCCTTGTTATCTACTTGTACCAGTATCGCACCTATCGCATAGCTAGACGCATCAGTATACAATCTATATGGAGCATTCAAATTCGGGCATGTGAGAACCGTCTCACTACACAGCAAGTTTTGCAATTTCTTAAACGCTTGCTGTTCCTCCTGGCCCCACTCAAAACGTTTATATTTCTTAGTCAATTCTATCAAAGGCTTAGCAATTTCGGCATAGCCTTGCACACAAGAGCGGTAATACCCTGTAGCGCCCAGGAAACTTCTCACCTCACCCACGTCGCGTGGCGGTGACATTTCTCTTATGACCTTGACCTTCTGGACCTGAGGAGCCACTCCCTGTGCTGAAACACGATATCCTAACAAATCAACTGATGGTTGGGCGAAATCGCATTTCGATTTTTTAACTTGCAAATTATATTCTTGAATTCTACGCATAACCTTACGCAAATGCTGTGCATGCTCAGCCGGATTTCTCGAATATATGACTATATCGTCGACGAAAACATGCAGATATTTTCCCACGAATTCTCGGAAAATATCGTTCATTGCCCTCTGAAATACGGCACCTGAGTTCGCAAAACCGAACGGCATCCGAACAAAGTCGAACAAGCCTTCGCTACAAACGAACGCTGTTTTCTCTATGTCTTGGCTGTCCATTGGTATCTGCCAATAGCCAGACTTCAAGTCCATAGTCGAAAATATCGTTGCGCCGCACATCGAATCAAAAATATCGGCTATGTTTGGCAGTGGATAACTATCCTTCTTGCACACAGAATTCAACTTTCTGTAGTCGACACAAAATCTAGTCCCCCCGTCCTTTTTAGGGACCAACGTAATGGGCGACGCCCATGGCGATGACGATGGTCTTATGACGCCCGCTGCCAGCATTTCAGCCACTTGATTCTTGACTATATACTGCTTGGCCAGCGGTAGACGGTACGCTTTCTGCCTAATAGGATAGGCATTCCCTGTCGGTACCGTACACTTGACTTTGGGAACCAATCCTAAAGTGTTTGGACGAGCCGTATCAAAAATATCTGCAAAGTCCGCCATGACTTTGTCGATATTTTTATATCCGGTCGTTTCCTTACAGCTTGCATAGACATAATTTGTCTGCTCTCTATGCGGATATTCAAAGGGATATATCTGGCCAAACCATACTACAATTTTGGCCCGATAGTCAATCTTTGCATTTCCCAGGTGCAAAGCATCCGCTCCAAGTAAACATTCATGCCTCATTCTGGCCACAATCGTACTAGGGATGGGTCGGGCGTTCTTGAATTTTACTTGTGTCTCCCCCAACAACTTTATCGGGGAACCATTTACAGCCAAGAGCGTTCTTGCTCTTTTCAATGGCCTAGCATTCAACATGCTACGCCATATATCCTTACGAATCAAGGATGTGCTAGCACCAGTATCCACTAAGGCATGCAGGTACTTACCCTGATCCGATGGACCGTCTTTATCCATTTTTAGACGGATTAAGAACCGCTCGGTCGGTGCTTTCACCAACGGCTCTCTCCGTCGTCGTTTCCCGGGCTCCTTCGGCCACTAACAACTTCGGCGTAGCTATTTTCCTGGGAGGATGCGTCCTGTGCGGCACCGTATGAATAACGGCCCTGTGCATCCGTGTCTTCTCCGGTCAATACGAACCCATCACGGTCTTCATATTCGTACTGGTTACGTCGAGCATTGTTCATGTCCATTCGATTGTTTCTTGAACATTCTCGTGGCGTCGTTCGTATGTCCGTCTGTCGGTCGTTCACCGCGTCGATTTCCATGTCGTCAATGCGGGGACGCTTGATTGCCCCGCGGTTAGCGGTCCCGGCAGGACCATTCTGCAGCGGACAGTCTCTTATGTAGTGGCCGTCTTTGCCACACCCAAAACATTTTATTGTTACGGCAGGAGTCGCCTGCCGGCTCATATACGTCCAAAAACAATTCTGGGCCGTATGTCCTTCTCGGCCACATGTAAAACATGTCATGGGTGGCCGTTGTGGTCGGGGCTGTGGTCGCGGTTGTAGTCGTCGTGCGGACGGTTGCACTGTCCGACGGCAGTCACTCTTATAATGGCCGACCCGGCCACAGTTATAGCAGGTGATGTTTCGTAAGTCTTTTCCCGCCCTAACTGGTCGGGGCGACGGTGGTGTACGTGGTTTTTCTAGCGGTGGGGTTCTCTTCTCGGGCTTGGCGGCCCTAGTCGCTGTCTGCCGCTCTAGCTGTAAGTCGCTCACCAACCCACACAATTGCTCAACCATTCTATTCTGTTGAGCAATCTGTTTCTTTAGCGTGCTAACCACGCTCCAGATCTCCTTTTCCTCCCCGGGACCCACTACGTTTACCTCCATGCCCTGTTCCTGTCGTTCGTTGATTTTCATGGCCTGGAGCAGGTCGTCACAGGTGGCCTCTTCCTCTGCAATCTCAATAGCACGGGCCAGGGTGGTGGCCTTCTTGCGGACAATCCTTTTGCTGAGACGATGATCAGATAGTCCCTTGAGGTAAATCCTCAAGATGGTCCTCCTGTTGTCGATGTTCTCGACAGGGTAAGCCCGGGCGCTCAGCTCCCTATAACGTCTGTTAAACGTTATGATGGTTTCATTCCGCCTTTGTCGTACACCCTCCAGATCATACTTGATCCGTTCTCCTTCGTTTGCTGAGATGAAGTTCAGTGTTATATACTCGTGGAATTCTTCGTAAGTGATATTCTCCCTTACTTTTCCCACGAGAAATCCATCTATGGCTCTGGACAATTGCCCTCGTGCCGCTCGCGTGATGATGTAGGCTGGTACGCCCTCTAGCCGTCCTTCATTAGCGACCCATGCTCGCCTGGTTTCGTCGAGGAAGGTTCTCACCTCCTCCGGCACCACTCCGTCGCAGGGTTGTATGCGGTAGATCGTGTCCCGGATCTCCTTCCGGTACACCCGTTCATTTTCTCGGCGGTCGCTGCTTTCGACGATCGCCCCGGCCATCGCCGTCCCCATGGCCTGCATGGCCGCCACGGTCTCAGGACGTAGCTCGACACGTCGATCGATGCCAGGCAGGGTCACGGTAGGGGGTTCTTGCGGGTTTGCCATTTCGCTAGCGATATTCTAATGTAATAACAACCTTTGCTAGTCTTGGTTGCTCAGGACAGTCTATTTCAGTCGTTATTTTAATTATGGTGCTGTCGCTATACTCTCTATGTTGGATGACCCTCGTTGTCTCTGTTGACTGGGCCCTCTCTATAAAAACCTTCACCCGGTCCGCGAGGTCTCTCAATACCACGTTGGCGGGTCGCTCTCTCAGTGCTTGGGCCATACAACTTTTTACTCACGGTTTTCACAGTTTGTCCAATCCTGGAAACATAAATCCTGACAGACGGAGCCACTGAAGTTTTTGATTATCTACTGAAGTTTTCTATTATCTATCTTCTTATTTCTTAACGCTTCGCTTCCCACGGCGGTAAGGCCTGTATGTGTGGTTGCTGCGACAACCGGTCTTACCGACAAGGAAAGTGGTCGATACGAGCTCGCCTCGTGTGTAGATGAGAATCACGATATTTATGTTCGTATCTGGGCCTGATCTGACTGGTATAGAAGTCGGTGGTTCGTGACGGTGGTCTTCCGTCGCTTCCAGAATTATGCAATAACTCAAACTCTTGCTTCGAGGATATCGAAGTGATGATTTTATTTTACTAATCTTACTATATATATATTTCACTATCAATTATAGGTGGCTTATACTACCACCGATATATCTCCCTATCAACTATGAGTGGCTTATACTACCACCAAAATACTTTGAGCAAAGAAGTCTGACTTTTGTTCAATACGAATACTGGTTACTCTACCATCTAAAAGTTGCTTTTCACGATTCGCTAAATCACTTTTATCAAAAACTGTTCTTGGCTACTTAAAGTCATTCACCAAGAACTTGTGTGAATTTCGACAAATTCAGTTCCACAGAACTATACGAATTCGAGGCTAGGTTTACCTAAGCGCAATAATTTTCGGACTCCTGATCAAATTTGAAAGTTCCCCTTATGTACTGCTTCGCCATGTCACGGTCGTGTTCGGGTTGTTACACCCCACCCTTGGAGCCCCCGCTTTGCCTCGTTTTGCTTACTACTCTTATAAAACTTTTGACCAATCCATTCCGGCCATTCGCGTACTCCGAAGATAGACCTGAACATTGGCAAAGCAGTACTTGAGTGATGGGATCTGTCGGATTTCGGTCTCAATAATGGATTTTGCTTTGGCAACCATTCCTAATCTCAAGCTTAATGGCTTACTTGACGGACGTCCTCTGTCAGTTTTTCGTCTCGTTTTCTACTCTACCTGGCGCCGGACGTTACCACGTCCATGTCCGGCCCCTTGCTCATTAGGCTTGCGCCTGCATTCTACAAGGGTGCTGTGACGTAGTGACCATATGGCCCGCCTGACTCACCAACATCTGGTGCTGTTGGTCGCTTTTACAGAAACTCGGTTACCGTTATCACGGTCCCACGGTAAGTCGGTCGCTACGTCATTTCTATGAGTCATCCAGCATATGCTACCTGTACTCTGTCCGTAGTACCCTACCGACGCTCCTGCTTGAATATTTGGAAACTATTGGTCATAACTTCTGCTGAATACTATAAACGGTTGTGCCGCTGCTACAGCAACAACTTTCATCTTTTAATTACCGCCAGATACCATCAACTCACAACCCTAGGTCCTTCTCCATTCTATCCAATTTCACTCAATATTTCGGCTATAGTTTCGCGTCAGTTTCGCATCGACTCCCTATTGATGCATCCAGTTATCCGTTCATTAACTCATCTGGTATTCACAAATACAATAATTTCACTGGGCCATCCCTGCAAATATAAGATGTCCCCGGGGTCATGACTCCCCGTACGACAATCCGATATCCACAACGTGAACCATTGTTCCAAATTTGCATAAATTCCTACGCACCCATCAAGAACCATTACTCGCCCAAAATCATACTACGCAGAAAGGTAGCGAGTAAGCTCCGCTACACCGTACACACATCCCAATAGGTCATCGCATACATAGAACTATCTCTCCCACAAATTAGACAGCTAACCTGGTTAAATGTAGTAGCATAACCGGTAGTAGAAAAATACCACCTCCCTGATCACCTCCCTCAACTGGATTTCCATTTAGACAACTGGATTTCCATTTAGACAAATAGCCATGGGCAAGAATATAAAACTCCCGTATGGACCCCACTATCCGGGAGAACCACAAATACATACAAGAGACCCAGGCCCTACACCCATCTGCCTAAGGTTTAAGAGCCTTGATATAGACTTTATCAACCATGCATTATAATACATGCAAATGGCTTATGCGAGGTAAGCCTTTTCGATGGTTAAGGAACTGTGTTGGAGAATATTGTGCGACACACAATGCTCAGATTCAGAAGGATGCTGTTGAGCCGAAGCCGTGCAGAGGATGCGGGGCAGGTATTTATACAGACTGTGGACTATGTAAAGCATACGAGGGTCGTAACCATTCCAACAGAATGAACTACAAGAAGGTCTGTGCCAGGTGAAAGTTAAGTTTAAATATGGAAAAACTTAAACGCGTCATGCCACGCATTTAGAGACAAGCCTCCACAGTGATATACACCACTGATCGCCACAGGGTCGGCCTCTCTATTCTGTGTAGGCTCAGACAAACACGTAGTCTCTGCCAGAGTCGCATCGGCATGATGGCACCACCCATAGCGGCTTCCATCTACTTGATAACGCTCAACTGGGAGGAAGCTAAAGTGAGTAGAATTTGAACCACAGTAGACTCTGGCATGTTCACATGTTACGCAGAAAATCTGGTGCTGATCAGGGGGCTCCAGCAGACAACCACGGCCTACCCTCTCCACCCACTAGAAGTGGCAGACAGACTCGATCGATCTCTTTACGTGGGTGAAAGCGGTCGTAAATGTTTCTCTGCAAGGGGTCAACCTACTCCGCCGCTGGCAAATCAGCTATAAGAGTATCCTGACTCTCTACAGTAACAGTGGGGACCACAGTGAGACACTGAACCAGCTTAGGATGCCCTACAGCCCCTATATATACTGCCAACATGCATATCCAAGAGCTGGAGGGTTCGGCAGCACATTCTTTTTCCAGCTTGTAGTATCGCAGGGCCTTGTTCAGCTCTGAGTCCGGTGAGGCCATGGCAGTCTGCAACTGCTGGAACACATCTGACAGATACTCCCGATCCTTGTAGAAACCTTTAGCTCGCAGGCGCTGCTCGACGATACTCCCGCCCATGATGAGGTATTCGAGGAAGCAGATCTGTCCCTTGCCAAATCCTAGAGAGAGCTTCACAGCTGTCAGCTCCTCTGTCAGCTCAGCACCGGAGAGCTGAGCGAGCTCATCTGGTGTCTTCTTCTTGTAGTCCTTCAACTCCTCCATCATAGTACTTCTTGCATAGCGTGAGCCCGGACATGTTTAAGATGTCTCAATAGAGAGATGAATATTCCTGAGTACCAACCCGACCACCTGCCAGATGCAGACTGGGAAGATCTTATTAGCTCTCTTGACAGGGGATGCAGACGTTTAACCGCATTGCATACTCAGTGCTTAAACAATAATGTCAACGGTACAGATCGTGAAGCAACTGCCCGAGAGCCAGGTGAGTCTTCAGAAGGTGGAGAACCTGCTGCGAACCAAGTCACAGAAGTTACTGACCAAAGCAAAACCTCTGGTCCATGTCGCCAGTAACGTGGCGGCGAATGTGGCCATGGTGAAGATGACAGGGGGAAGTGAGGTTCTTCCTGCTGCCACTGCGGTTGTCCTCGCTACGGTGGTGAGTGGGGTTGCCGAACACTGTCTCGGAATAACCCACCCCATCCCAAAGATCGCCCTCAGTGGTGCCGCCTCCACTGCTGCCGCTAAGATCATGGGTGAACGTGTTACACTAATGGAAGCCGTGATTCTAGGGCTAGCAACGAGAGCAATGGCTGAGATCATCATCGCCTACGTTTACCCCATCTAAATAGTGAGAGATGGATCACGAGACCCCTGCAGCATATGAGGCATGGCATGCTGGAGGGCGGTGTGTTGCCCATAGTCGAGCACACGGACAGGATTGCCAATGCCTGGGAATGGTGGACCGCCTACAAGGCGTGCCCCTGCAGAGAGGGCCAGTACCCTGACCACTGCTACCTATTCCCTTGGCCGACTGCGTGGTCGTCCTATGCCCAACTATTTCACTTGGGGTATGACTAGTAGGTTTAAGCCGTCTGTATATAGCACTATGTCTCTGTCACTCACAGACCTAGAAAGCAAAGAGCTAGGCGATCTTGCTCACTTGGGCGAGGCATGCCTCAGTTCAGATGACACTGTTGCCCATATCTCCTTCCTATGATGAGAAGGGAGACATGCGGGAGATCCGAGGTACCATCCCAGCCCAAGATCTCATTGGGATCACTGATACCTTAGGACAATCAGCAATTAACAAGGCCAAGACTGTATACAGGGTGATGGGCATCAAGACGAGGGCGACGATCCGAGGTATGCTCGGAGTCGATGAGGCTGGAACCCTCAAGGTTATGGCTGAGTCCTATGCAAAGGACCCGGTTACGGATGAGACCACAGAGTGCATTCATCCCGGATGGAGGGAAGCTCAAGATAGGCACCCTCGGCCTGAGCAATATTACTGTTGACGGCCAAACAGGTGCCGGTGCTATCGACAGCCGCTGGCTACAAGAGGTGAAGAAGTCAGGGTTATTTGGTATGCTGATTAGAGAGTAATACTTAGCCCTGTAGGTGGGGCTTAGAATACACCTTCCGTATCCTCTGCGTGTCGTAAGAGGCGACTAAAGGAGGTAAGGGTGAGGTAACCCTGACAGAAACCTCGAGTGCTGCAGACGGAGGTTCCAGGCCGCACAGTGCACTCTAATAAACCATGGATCCACGCACTTAACGCTTAAGATCATGTCGATAGTCACTTAGGACTGGCGGTGTGATAAGCGAACGAAAAGAAGAAGAGTAATACTGTCATGAAATGAAAAAAAGAAAAATATATATACAGGTACAGTGAATGTTGCCAGGAAGGCTAGTCAGACCATGTTCCTCATAATACCTGTGCTGAACTACCTCGTCCCAGGGATGGGTCAAAGCTTAGTGTATACATGTTTAAGACCACAGGATAGTTATGGCTTCCCGTGCATGTATCATACAGATATTGGATGTACTAGACAATGTGGGTGCTGACACAGCCCCTCTACGCTATCTTCTCAGCTGCTGCTGGGATTTCATGCTTGACGCCTCCACCGCATCCTTCAGATCCGGCGGAGATGCAGGATTCCCCGCTCTGCAGGCAAAAGAGCTGGTGCAGGAAGTACTGCCGTTTGGTCTCCCAGATATAGACGAGGCTACCGCCGACAAAGTGCTAACCATCCGCCGCATGCATGTCTGTACCATTCGACAGTAGGCCGGCCAATGCTGGCCAGGTGGTGCTGATCATTACCCCATCAGGACACGGGAAAAACATCTTGCTGCGGGCTCTCCTGGCCAAACATCTACACTCTCAATACATCCTTCTGGCTCCGCCCAAACCCCAAGAGGCAGAATCTGCAGGCACTGATGGAGAAGCTGCTGGCAGCCTGGCTGACAGAACCACTTGTTCTAGTTATCGATGACGCTGCAATGGACCAGAAGACAGTCACCTACCTCAGCAACATCACCAGGTGCATCCGGCACATAAAGATAACTGTCTTCATCCTCTTTCAGAAGTACACCCACGAGATCTCAACAGACATCCGCCACAATGCCAGGTTGCTAAGCTTCAGCTCCACGTGTGGACGTGCCCTGCTCGAGACCATATACGACAGCCTAACCCTCAAGGAGACCAAATGGGAGTTTATCGCACGTGTACAAAGGGCAGCTGAGCTGTACCACTCCATCTTCAGCAACAAGGAGACAGGTGAGCTGTCACACTTCAAGCCATCTCTGGAAAAGGCGCAGACCTTCACCTACAAGCTGAATCCCGCCAGGAAACTAGCCTGCTCTACGCGCCATCGCTGACAGACTGTCACAGCTGCCGTGACTTCTTTCATTCATCAGAAGGCTGCGCGGTCACCGCTACTTCGTCAGATGCTTGAGGAACTTCTTCGGAAGCTTGAGGAACATCCTCAGAAGCCTGAGGAACTTCGTCAGAAGCCTGCCACTTAAACTCTACCCACTGAGGGGCAGAGTCTAGGGCTCTCTTCTTCTGGAACTTCGCATGGAAGATCCACTTTGTCCAAGCGTCACAAGCATCTGACTTGCGAGCGGATTTGATGAGGTAATCCTGGTAGTTATCTGGGAATTTCAGAAATGCTACCAGATCACTGGCCAATCTCCTGTGCCCTTCTTCGTTGAAGATGTGCTCAACAGCCTCCATGCAGCCAACAGTGAACCACTCCTGAGTACCATCTGCATAACCTGTTTCATGGCTCTGCACTACAGTGGCACTGACCTCCTCCCTGAACTAGTTATTTGCGCCAGACTGGAGGCTACGCAGCATATCTCGCTCTTCTTGGCTATGGAGGTTAAATACAGCGGCCCACTTCCCGACCATTAGTATATCTTTGGGGTCGACCCTCGCATTTTGGAGAGCCCGAATAACAGTAGTGTTGGTTTGGGCCACAGGAGATAGGTCGAGTGTCCTGACCTGGTTGCTGTCAAACTTCCAGTAGGGTATCCGAGTCAGGAGTTATTTTGTACTATGAGCTGGTGCTCCATCCACTATGGCGGCCAGTATCACCGCATCCGATGGAGGTGTGAACTTGGCTCGCTCGTGGGTAATGTTGTTGTCACGAAGCAGTCCTCGGACCCTGTCACACCGGGACAGTGCACGCAGTAGCTGTCGTGCTGACTGCCATGCCAACTTGTCCTGCCTATGGACAATCTGCTGGAGAACTTTACCAAACATGGCAGCCGTTTAACCCCTTTATATACCCAGACCTTAAACATGCTGCAGTATGTGCAACATGCAGATGGGGGCCATTGAACCCGCGACATCGTACCACACTGATCCTCGGGAGGACTGTCTGACGGTCATTCAACCCAGTACACACGATGAGAAGCCGCTGTCCGCTGCTGGGAAGTACATTGACTTTGCAATCTAGGCACATATCCACGAGATCAAGAGCATGACACTCGAGTTAAAGCTTCAAAGCACAATAGAACAGACGGTAGAGCACCCGCAGGTTCTGAAAAGGTGGGAGATTGTGCAGAGCAACAACACTGTGGACACCACCAATGTGAACGATGAGTACCGAGTCCTAGGTCCGGTGGCTCGTGGCCCAACCTTCTATGCAATGGTAAAGGGGTACTACGCTGTGGGGTGCAATGAGGAGTTCACAGAATTCGAACTATTGGCAGGTGTCGAGAAGCCTGTGGCAGTTCCACTCTTAACCCTCCTCGAGAACACACACATGAATCCGGCTACCATGCAGGATAGGCTGTTCCTCCAGATGTACACTGAGCAGCTCGCTGATGCGATGATGAATGCTCCAAGACGTCATGTCTGCATGACGAGAATGACCAGGAGCTGAAGCAAACGGGTTCCAAACAGCAGATCGTGCATGTGGAGCGAGTACACCAGCATGTCCAAGCCACAGCTAACCAACGGGTAGAGCAGACATTGCATCGTGGTGCACCGGACGTGTCGCTGTTGTGGTCCTGGTTCAGAAGGGAGGAGCCATCCAGCAGGTGGATAAGCTAGACGACTTCAAGCTTGTTGTTGCCGGGACCAATGTTCATTGGTGAGGTACTCGAGCGGGCTGATTGCCAACTCTACAGACAGAAAACTAAGTCATATGCAAATCTGCGCCTAACCAGTGGAAGCGACGACCTCGAGTCAGCACTCGAGGGCGTCACCACCTCAGGGGCAAGAACATCCCACCTAATCAGGGCAACCACCTCAGCTTCAACATCAGAAATCTCATATCTGGGACTCGCTCATTTGGTGTGACAGTACTTTACTTTGGCTATGCTAAGGTATGCATGTCGAACACATCAGGTATTAAGCTTGAGCATGCGTAGAGCATGACTCCTGTCGTCAGCGCTGCAGCTGCCACCACTACCATAGCCTCTGCTGTCTTCTGACCTGTCGATGCTTCATAGTCGAGCGTTGGCTCAGATATCTTTACAGCCTCGTAGTACTCATCTAGCCTCTCATCTGCCTCTTTGAGGCTCTTGTTGGCCTGAGCTCGGAGTTGGTGTCGGTGTGCCTCCCTCTGGTGCATATGCTCGAGGGCGTTGCTCTACTCAAACTTCTCCTTAGACAGCTTCTCCATCACCTGGTTATGATGCTCATTCTCGACCTCTGCCACCTTCTTGTCGGCGAAGCTGAGTCCCCAGTTCGCTAAGGCAAATACGCCCGCATTCAAAATTGCGGATGCCATGCCATAGACTACAGTTTAAAGCTACTATATAGCAGTCTCACAGCGACGGATCCCCAGAGCGATGTATGAACCAGAGGCTTATGAAGATCCAGTCAAAGATATAGATGACGAGGACTATGAGGAGGACTATGATGAGGAGGATGATGCAGACGACTACGATGTAGCAGAGACCGCGGGTGAATATGATGATGTAGAGCCTGAATCCCGCAAGCTAGTACACAGAGTGAAAGGAATCTATCGCACTTACGTAAACGACTCTATCGGTCTGCTGGCAGCAGTTGGGGTTCTGATCACTCTGTTCACAATGAAGGCTGGCGAGACGGTCCACACGATCGCTAACAATGCTCTTCATGGGGTAGAGAGGATTTCTGAAGCCATACCAGCCATCGCCTCAGGAGTAGGTACGTTCTTCGGAGTCGCAGGCCCTTGGCTACCATACGTTGCCATAGCACTCATGGCCATCTGGGCCGCAGAACATTTAATCCGTACTATATAAGGATGGCATCTTTGTATGACCTGGTCAAGGCCCTTAACTTCTGAGGGTTGGTCGATAAACTACTGTTCAGTGAGGATCCAGCAGAGATTAGTCGCTAGTGTATGGAGGTCTTTGAGGAGGTCTTCAGTGATGGTCGAATGAATGACGGCCGTCTGTTTAGAGTTCATTCAGGCCGTGCGTGACAGGAGGGGAGTTGATGTCAGTGATGAAATCCGGGAGTTTATCAACCGTCTTTCTTGAGGAAGTCTACTATCAGCCTGGTGGATATTACCGTGAGCCCCCTCAAGTACTCGAGGCTGCACGTCGCAAGGGCCACAACTTCACATTGGAGACAGTTAGCCAGTGGCTCAGCCACCAGGTGATGTGGCAGATATACAGACCCCATCCAATGCACATCAGGCATGCCCATTTCGAGGAAACCGTCCCGAACAGAGTTCACCAGGCGGATGTTCTATTACTTCCACATGACTTGATTGGTCGTAAGACCTACAAGTATGCTCTCACCATCGTCGATGTCGCCACCAGGTACAAGGCGGCAATACCGCTCACAGACAAGTCAGCTGGTCAGGTGGCCCAGGCATTCCAGGGTGTCTATGAGGCTTTGGAACATCTGCTCCAGTGTCCGGAATTGTTGCAGGTGGATGAGGGTAAGGAGTTCAGATGGGAGACTGCAGCCCTCATGCGGACACATGGTGTGGAAGTTAGGCTAGGCGAGGTAGGGCATCACCATGCCCAGGCTATCATTGAGTGGTGGAATCAGATTCTGGCAGAGAGACGGTTCCCACACCAATACGCCCTGCTGTGGTGGGGAGATCCAATGCCGAAGTTACCAGCCTAATCAAGAAGAAGCCGGTAGAGGCTATCAGACACTCTGCTGGTCACAGCTCTAGAGGAGTGAACAAGGGAGATGAGTGCCTACCAACTGATGCTCTGGTTCGGTACCTGCATGCGCCTCGTGAGCTGGAAGCTGGTCGACGTCATGCAACAGATCCTAACTGGTCGATAGATGTTCACAGGCTTGACAGGTATGTGGAGGCGGAGGGGCGGCCTACACTGTACTACCTGGCACGCCAGAATGGAGTGCCTAGGCGACCATTTGTCGTAGAAGAGATTCAGCTAGTCCCTGAAGACACACAGCTACCACCCTCTAGGGTGCTAACATGATACTCGATGGGCTCGGTATGGACCCCATCTGGCAGCACATGGCACTTATCATAGTAAGCGGAGAGTCCAAGTTTTTAATGCGCATACATCAACATACCCTGGTTGCGCATGCGTAGGCCTCGT
Organism: Chaetoderma sp. LZ-2023a; assembly: GCA_034401795.1. Classification (NCBI taxonomy): domain Eukaryota; kingdom Metazoa; phylum Mollusca; class Caudofoveata; order Chaetodermatida; family Chaetodermatidae; genus Chaetoderma; species Chaetoderma sp. LZ-2023a. The sequence continues at coordinate 73,705,375 of CM067364.1, forward strand.
AGGCATTTCACTTGCAAGTTTCTGCTGTTCCAGCTGTCTGTATTCTCCACGTAGTGGCACTTGGAGCAGAGAGTATACCACGAGTGCCTTCGAACTCGAGCTTGAACAGTTCCGCAGTGCGGTTAGACTATTTGTCCCATGCCAACCAGTTCCGTTTGCAGGCCTCATACGCCATTCGCATCTCTGGGCGTATCACCTAATCGAGGTTGGAACCTGCTATGTTGATATAGGTTGAATCGGTGTCCATATGCAGGTACTGTTACGAGTAGGTAGCGGTCGAGGAAGTCATAGTAGAACTCTAGCATTCGCAGCTTCGCCAGCTCATATACTGCTATGCCTACCTGGAAGGGGCGATGAATGGTGATTTTAGCCGTACGCTCTGCAATTCGTAGGAATCCCCGATCTCCTCCAGATCCTCGAAACATGCGCTATGCAAGGCTCTGTCTACTGCTCGTTCATCCTTAGTGAAGCTCGTGTTGGTATGATGTTCTAATGCCTCGATCAGCTTTCTATATGCACTGTTGCCGAGGAGTTTGAAGAGATCAACCAACAAGGCTTTACTTTTGTCGACATCCCCAGGACGATGTGCCTCAGTTACAGAGTCTACAAACCATTCAAAAGGTTTCTGTGAGGTGTAGTCTATAGTGCGATAGATAGCAGTAATCTCTAACCCGTGGGCAAGGTACCACTTGCAAGTTCGTGCATACAATACCCTCTTCTTACCAGAGAGTGCACCAACGAGCTTGCTGGTTGTAGACTTATTTCGACCTGTTTTATCAAGGTATGCAAGCATCTCAGAAGGTATAGCCTCTTCTGGGAACTCACGATTATAGAAGATGGGAGACATCTCCTCGAACTTTGGCCATAACACTTTAGGTACCTCAATCTCGACCTCAGCAAACCCGAACAAACGATCTGCTAGCAGATCCTGCTTAAAGCGTTCAATATCACTGCTTACCTGCCCACCCCACTGTTGTACAGCTTCTTTACCACAAGGCATTGCTTGGGCCATGGTTGACAAATACAGAGCATTTGCATCATAACCAAGGAGACGTTGACATACTCGCTTACCTTGGCGAATTCGGGTAACCCCAGACTCGTGATATCTCGTGAACACAATGCTCAGACCCCCAACAACAGCACCCTTTAACATCTCATAAGCTTCCTAGCCTGGAGAGTAAAGGCTAATATCCGGCTCATGTTCAGCAGTACCACGAAGTAAGCACTGAAGTGGCACACCAGGAAGTGACACAGCATCCTTCAGAATGTCTATACCTCGTTCTGTGTAGAATTCTCGCATCTTCTCTAAGGCTTCAATGAACGGGCTAACATCCAATTTGTTGTAATGTCGCAACCAGTCTGCAAACATCTTCATACCCAGATCTCTGAAGGTCTGCTTACACACTTTCTACACTGACAACTCAAGAAGGTAACCCCATTTGAGCTTGGACCACCACACATGAGAATCCGGTAGTCCACGATAGTCAAGCTTCTCAGGTGAGTCGACCTTCACCGTTCCTTTGGACGAAGTAGTAAGTTCATCCACGAAGTACTTCTTGATGAGGTTCCGGTCGTACCGCCCAGAGTTGAACCCGAGCACAGGCACCTGGTGACACCACTCATTGATAAGCCGCTACTGTCACTTTGGTAACTTGTCTGCGGGTAGATACTGTGACCGAACCCTTGCACGGATTGTGGAGGCGCGTAGTTGGATCTCCTGCATGAACTCTGAAATCAGGACTTTGGAGTTAGCATTGCAGAGGTGAGTTGGCAAGCTCGCGCTACCGTCTAAGGAGCAGACGACTGACACCGAAATTGGTATGTGGGTGCTCTCGATTGTGAGACTCTCTGTAGGGTGGGTCTTGATCCCATCTAGAAGGGCTTCAAAGTCATAGACAATAAAGTGTGGGTATGGTACTGTCCGCACTGTCGTGTGGACGCTTGGACAGCGTTTTATACAGCACTCCCACTGTACAACAAGCGTGCGTCCAGATGCTCTCAGTTTCTCGTCTCTCGCGATCATCTTGTGGTATCTTTGATCAGCATCCTCACCTCGCTGGTGTTGTGAACATCCATGCCAGTGACAGCCATGAAACTGGTATACTGTGTCGGTTGCTGGATCATAACCATCTATGGGAGCCCCCTCGATCCAATGCTCACCACCGTGACCACACTTGCGTGGTGTATATGAATTCCACAGTTTCTCGACTCATATTCAATTCAACGAGTAGCCGCAGAACTGGCCGGTTTGTATGGATACAAGCCCTTCTTGTATGGGGACTGTGGTGCTACTACCTTCTCCCCAGGGCAATCGATGGTCGTTTTTCCCCCTGTACAGCGGCCAGCATTGCGATGGAGACTACATGCTTGGGTGAACTGCTGTTGACAGTGCCCACAGCTGAAAGTCTGGGCCAGCTTGGAGATGTCCTTAATGAAGAAGGCGTGGTGGTCGTACACTCCTATTGTTATGATGGTCGGATAGTGTGCAGGTTTCCTGGTCAGATGCCAGCTACCCTCTTTAGTCGGCTCATAAACACGAATTCCTGTCTTCGCAAATAACTCTACCTTGACCAGCTGGTCTAGGGACGTCTTTGGTACGTCAGTCACATGCCTGTTCAGGCCAGAGAACTGTTTACCAAGCTCCTGGGCAGGAGCTGTACTTCTATCAACTCTACCACCCTGCTGGACTTCTAGACATCTCCAGAGGCACATGTTATCTTTGTAGGTATCGAGTGCCACCATTTCCTTCCTCCAGCGGAGCCAGACCGGGAGGGGGCCTGTCCCTAGCAGAGGCTGGCGGTCGATGACAACCTTTACCTCAGCGTTGAGTGATCTGACGAAGGCCCACGCGGTATTGGGCCGATCGATATTGTCTGGGTCGAGGCGGGCTTGCTCTCTGCCCTCCACCCAAGTCTGGGTCTCTCCTACTATATTCATCCAGGAACTTCCTGGAGCATTCTTGTGGAAGAGCATTATCCTACCATCCTCGATGTGGCAGATTCGATAGGTGTGGGTATACTGAAGGTAGAAGGCGTTGTGAACAGTCCGCTGCTTCTCCATGATCCGACCTGTAATGTCTCCTTCTAGGCCTCTGAAGAATGTCCAGCATACTGTTCGCCATCCTCTCTCCTCTGTCTCCCTCTCATCGAGACGCTTGTTGAGAATCTGCTGACCTTCTCGCCTCATACTCCAGGCTAGGGTTTTAGATCTCGGTCCCCTCATTCATCGTTTTCTGATTCGATGTAGAAGAGGTAGGCATTTTTGTGGATGACTTGCCATCCGAGTTGCTACAGCTTTGGCCCATAAGCTGACATTCGTCTCCTCATACAACTGACCACTATCACGGAGCAGCTGTGCTTTCTTGTGAGGGTTCCATGGATCCTCAGAGGTGAGCGCCGGAAACATCCCTGTCGGTTTTTCTCGGGAGAGTCGCTTTCTCCACTCCTCGGCAAGGGTGGGGAGTCGCTTTCACCACTCCTCGGCATTTGTGTGTGCAATCATCTGGAGCAGGTCGGCTTTGCGGGCCTTAGAATAGCCTCTAAGACCGAATTGCTTTGCCATCACTCGAAGCTGTGTTACAGTAACCCTGATGCAAGGTCTATATATTAGATCTTAAACCTTTCTGACCATATTCGAGGGTGTTACAGTAAGTGGCGATCAGTACCTGTGGGTGGTGTATATCCCTGTGGATGCCTGTCTCTAAATGGGCGTTCAGACCCTATTATGTGTGGCGATCAGTACCTGTGGTTGGTGTATATCCCTGTGGAGGCCTGTCTCTATATGCATGGCATGACGCGTTTAAGTTCTTCCATAACTAAACTGAACTTTCTCATGGCACAGCCCTTCTTGTAGTTCATTCTGTTGAATGTTTACGACCCCCACATGCTTTACATAGTCCACAGTCTGTATAAATACCTGCCCCGCATCCTCTGCATGGCTTCGGCTCAACAGCAGCCTTCTGAATCTGAGCATTGTGTGTCGCACAATATACGCCAACACAGTTCCTTAAGCATCGAAAAGGCTTACCGCGCATAAGCCATTTGCATGTATTATAATGCATGTTTGGTAAAGTCTATATCAAGATCTTAAACCTTGGGCTGGTGGGTGTAGGGCCTTGGTATCTTGCATGTATTTGTGGTTCTCACGGATAGTGGGGTCCATACGGGAGTTTTATATTCTTGCCCATGGCTATTTGTCTAAATGGAAATCCAGTTGTCTAAATGGAAATCCAGTTGAGGGAGGTGATCAGGGAGGTGGTATTTTTCTACTACCGGTTATGCTACTACATTTAACCAGGTTAGCTGTCTAATTTGTGGGAGAGATAGTTCTATGTATGCGATGACCTATTCGGATGTGTGTACGGTGTAGCGGAGCTTACTCGCTACCTTTCTGCGTAGTATGATTTTGGGCGAGTAATGGTTCTTGATGGGTGCGTAGGAATTTATGCAAATTTGGAACAATGGTTCACGTGTATCACCTGATCGATTTGAGCGTGGATGTGTGCATTTAGGAACTTGACGTGGAGTAGTGTGATTGGAGATTGTTCAGTAATTCTGGTGCTTGATTGGCTCTGAGAAACGTCAAGCATTTTGTGCTGGTTGGAACTATTTGGTTACCCGAACTATTTCGACATCCCGTGGATTAGGCGGTTAAAGCACATGTTCCAAACGATTGCAACCGAGAGGTCTTACTTTTGTCGGTGAGATGAATTTCGAAATGGAATGAAGCGGCACGTCTGATTTACTTGATGAGTGTTTATATGTGAACGTATGTAAGAATGTGTGAACGGTAGTTAGAATATAATAAATTTGGTCAAACGTCAAGCTGGAGTTTTCATTATTGAAATTTGATTTGAGGTCAACAGTAGGCGAACTGTTTTAGTATGAAGTCTTGACTAAATTGAGCCACTAACATTTTGCAGTCTGATAGATGTTAAAAATAACCGGTCACGGTAGATTAGTGGTTGACAGGGTATCGGTAGCCAGTTGCTAGGCCGGGAACAGTATGTGGTCTGAAGTCTGTAGAAGAAATGTTACTGTTTTATAGCGGTAGTGTCATATTGGTTTTTCAAATGCGGTCATGGAATGCGATCAGGGTACATATTTTATGTGCTGAAGTTAATTTGTGATTCCATGGATTATGCTTATTTTTTAAATGACACGGTCATTTGGCATGTCAATCACCGAAAACCATGCTCGAATTATAATGTGGAATCGAGTAGTGGGTTGGAATCTAGTAGTATAGTAATTCAGACTCGGATTTGTACGCTAATGTTAATTATTTTTTTAGTTTAGTAAGTTTAAAAACACGGGAGCCAGATAAGTGGATGTGTAAACGGGTACTCGTTAAAGGGTAAACGGGTTGTTTATGGAATCGTTAACCTGTTCAACAAAACTAATACGGCATCGTTAGATAAACTCTTCCAGTAAGAATTTTGGTCACGTTGTTCGTTTTTGATGTGTTAAAACCCACAATTGGGGTCAGAATTCTCTTCAAGGAAGATTCTTTTGAAGAAATTCAGTTGTTTTGGTTTTAAACTTTAAATTGGGTGACCGTATGATATTTTCAGATCATGGGTGGTTTTGTTTAGCAATGTTACCGGGATTGGGCATTATCCTGTGAGTTATTTATGTGTATCAAAATTGTCCCCCGATCAAGGATTCATAGTAAATGACAAGTTGGGTTGAGTTTGAAATGAAATGTGAAAATTTCAGCAATGACATTGGGTGAAGGTCAGCATTTGAACTAAAAATTCGTGACCAAAATGGTCAGATATTGGGTCATTAATAGTAAATCAAGACTAAATAATTTCAATTCTTGATTTGATTGAAATTTTCCTCTTAAGTCAATTCAATCTTGGTCATTTAATTAAAGTGTAAGGAAATAAGTCGTCTGTAGGGGACCATTTTCATGCCTTGAATTAGGAAATTGTAAATAGTATAAATATATTTTTTTGGTGACATGTACTAAAGTTTAGTTTTAAAAGCAGTTGCATTTGTTTGATCAAGTGTGATCGAAGCTTGATTGTGTGCAAAAATACCATATTGGGTCAGGTGCCATTGAATAGAGGTCTATTATTTTTTTAATGTTATATGATTATGTATAGGTAGTTGGTAAAAATAATTAAAAATATCGGTTGCTTCGGAAACAAGATACCGTATGAATGTCCAAGTCATCACGGTTGAGTGCTTCCGGATCAATTTGACAGGCAGCTGTCTAATGGCAGATGTTGGGCAAATTGATTCTCAAATATTCAATTGGTGGAAGACGACGACATTTGATTTGTCATCGGGTCACATGGTTTCAAATGACTATTTCAGAATACTGTATGAATGTCTAAATTATCACAGTTGAATGCTTTGGAGTCAATCTGACTGGTAGCTGTCTAATGGCAGATGCTGGACAGATTGATTTACAAATATTCAATTGGTGGAAAATGACGACATTCGACGCATCATCGGTTTACAGGGTTTCACTTGAACATTTTAAAATTAATTAAACAGTTTTCTGCTCATTAAATGACCGCTAGATTAGCTATCACATTGGCAGAAAGCTTTTATTTTAAAGCTGTTACTGTTTCAGTTGTACATTGCACCCCGTCATTGTTCTATATGACAAGGTGGGGCAAAATGTTCAAGATATAGATATACTAAATGAACATAACAGGATAGCGCTTTGCAAATTTAGAGCCTCAAATCATCGCCTGCCAATTGAAACTGGCAGGTCGACCAATACACCAAAAATAGATCGTAAATGCACATTATGCGATACAAACTATATTGGCGATGAATACCATTACCTTTTTATATGCACCTTTTTCTCTGATGATCGGAAATACTTACCTTTATATTATAGAAACAGGCCGAATTACTTCAAAATGCAACAACTATTGGACACTAAAAAGCTAGCATTACTTAAAAAAATGTGCCTTTTTATTAGAAAATTTATGAAACATTTTTCCAAATGATAACACTTACAGCTAATTACCATGACTATGACAATGACAATATCTATAATCGGGGCAAACACACGGCCTACACATAATACTACCGCTACAATAACAACAACAACAACAACAACAACAACAACAACAACAACAACAACAACTACTACTACTACTACGCCTACTATTACTACTACTACTACTGCTGCTACTGCTACTGCTACTGCTACTGCTGCTACTCCTACTCCTACTACTACTACTACTACTACTACTACTACTACTACTACTACTACTGCTACTACTACTGCTACTGCTACTGCTGCTACTGCTGCTACTGCTGCTACTACTACTACTACTACTACTACTACTACTACTACTACTACTACTACTACTACTACTGCTACTACTACTACTACTACTACTACTACTACTACTACTACTACTTTTATTAGGCTCATGATGATAAGCAATGTAAGATCTGGTACCCATGGAAGACGCAGTCTGCAGGAATTCAGCAACTAGACAATTAACGGTGAAAGCGTGATATGGTGGGGGTGGGTGGTGTTGTTATACTTTAATTTTGTAAACGGATGAAAGGTTACTCGTGATGGCAGGGAAGGGTGAAATGGCGGGAGGGGTTGGTATACTTAATTTGGTAAACCAGGCCCCACTCCTAGTTTCTCTTTCTTTTTCCCGCGGAATCGAGGAGAACGGACGAAAGGTTACTCGTGACGACAGGGAAGGGTTGAGTGACTAATGGTGAATATATAGGGAATACTGCTGAACAAATGCGGATAAAGATTATTATGTTCATATGTCGATGTTAAACTAAATTATTTTTAATTGCTTTGTATGGTCGCAGGAGGGGGTGGGTTGGATGTGGTGGAGGGGGGGGGGCACTCTCGCGAATTGAATTGCCACATTGTTTCCGGATGCCGCCATCCATACTTATAAACAACGAGAAGCCACCCAGCATGACGCCGAATAGGTGACTTGCCACTGAGTGGTAATGTGGGTGGGCGCGTAGCTGACACGATGTGGCGAATAGATATATAATATACAGATATAATTATAATGAGCAGTGTATATCTGGACATTTAATGTCCGACATCAACCCCATCCCACCCCAACCCCTACCCCCGTCTGATGACCTCAATAATAACTATTGTATAATAATAATAATAATAATAATAATAATAATAATAATAACAATAATAATAATAATTGTTGTTATTGTTATTATTATTATGATAATATAATGTAGTAGTTATGGTTGTGGTACTGTATTATGCTCGTATTATGTCTGTTCACATGTACATATGTGTATATGTCCCCCCCCCCCCCCCATACTTGTAAACGTCTGGGTGTAATAAATGAAATGAATGAATGAATTAATGGATTGTGGGTGGTCTTGAGCCGATGGATCATTAATTGTCATTGTGAGGATATTGGACAATTATTGCAGTGTATCAATGAGCGCACTAGAGCCTTAGCCTCAATAAGATATTCCGGGAGATATTTTGAAACTTGTCTAGATTCAGTCCGATTGATATTTTGTAACTCACTTGACTGATTTCTGTTTTGACACTGGTTGAGATAATTTGTAGAGGATATTTATTCCATTCATTGAACTGAATACTATTCACAGAATGACTTGAAGCTGATGTGATGGTTAATGGTTTTACTTATTTCAATATTTTGAAAACTATTTGACTGTCACATAATTAAAGTGTTCATGCTTCTTAGAATTGATTATCATATACTTAGTACAATCCCTGTGCCAAATGTGAATTTTTCACGAATATTCCAAAGAATATTTTGAAACTTGTCTTCAATCGAATCGATATTTTGAAACCCAATTGATTGATTCTGCTTGGACACAGGTTGAAATGATTTTAATCTAGTTACTTCAGGTGTCATATAGAAAGATAAACAGAATTTATGGAAGCTGAGGTCGTAGTTGTTTTCCGATTGATATTTTGAAATCTATGTTACTGCCATTTACTTAAAAGGCCAATGCCAATCAAGATTGAGTAGATGGTTTATTATAATGATTGTACTGTTAAATTGAAAATAATTCTTCAGGATATTCAATGGAATGTTTTGAAGTGTATGGCTGTTTTCCGATTGACTGCTTGTTGCTTAAAAGGAACCAATGCCATCATACAATTAATATAATCACTGGGCTAGAAGCAATTTTCAAAGAATATTCCAGGGAATATTTTGAAACTAATGTCTAGATCTCTCATCAATATTTTGAAACCTATTTGGCTGATTCCTGTTTGAATATTGCCCGGTGTAGTCTATGTATGATAATAATTCCATCAGAATTTTCCAAGGAATATTTTGAGAGTTAACCCTTTCGTGCTGAAGGCGGCCAGGTTCGGCCTCTGTAATGGAGTAGTAATACGGTGTAAAAATGATGCCACCTCCCTCAACTGGCCGCAGTTCGGCGATCCCTGGCCCCCACCGCCCTCTCAATCCCTGGGCATAGGTTATTGAGACCACCACGGATCGCCGAACGGCTGCCAGGGAGGTAGGATCATCCCGACACTACTACTACCAGGAGCTGAACGCCCATTTAGAGACAAGCCTCCACAGTGATATGCACCACTGATCGCCCACAGGGCCGGCCTCTCTATTCTGCGTAGGCTCAGACGTTGTCTCTGCCATAGTCGCATCGGCATGATGGGACCACCTATAGGGTTTCCATCTACCTTGACAACGCTCACCTGGGAGGAGGCTAAAGTGATTATCATTTGAACCACGGCAGACTCTGACATGTTCACATGTTACACAGAGAATCTGGTGCTGAGCAGGGGGCTCCAGCAGACAACCACGGCCTACCCTCTCCACCCCATAGAAGTGGCCGACAGACTCAATCTCTTTACGTGGATGAAAGCGGTCGTAAATGTTTCTCCGCAAGGGGTCGACCCAAGGATTGTACTGGGGGTCATCCCGGAAGTGGGCCCCCTTGACATCTAACATCATGGCAGTCTCAGCACCCTGTGCCACTGCTGTAGACGCCAGCACGAGCAGTATGATGAGAATCATGGCTATATATGAAGAGTTAAAATGAAGAGAGTGAACCCCTCAAGAAATATATGTGCCAGATCGATCCCTGTTCCATCCGGATCGATAGTGATCTTCATCCCCTCAGGGGCAGGAGCTAGCTGCTTCACTCTGCCGCCGGGTAAGAAATGTAGCTCTAGGATGAGTTGTTTGCAGGCTAGTGAGTCCAACTTGCTGAAGCAGTTTAACAGCACCCTGAACTTTGGAGACATGTGACACACCATATACCCGTAGGATGCCCTCCTGGAGGTTAACAGCTTCTTCTGGTCCATCGAATGGACGACGCAGCAGGAGCTTCCCACCTGTAACTCCGATCCGGTGACCCACCCTCGTCAGGGAGACACCTTCACCTATGTAGGCGAGGAAGGATGTGCCCCGATTGTAGAGCTTTCAAACTGTCCCATCCTTTTTCACAACAGTGGAGAGGGGAGTAACCTCTATGTCAATGACTGCGGGAGGCCTATATAGGACCAACCATGTTTGCCAGTCACCCCCAGGTCCAGCGCGGTACCACACTTCATTCTTCTCAAATATGAACTGCAGGTTTTTGCCAGGGTCAATAGCAGGCCATCATGGGCCATCGGCGGGGCACCGCTGGAATAGGGTTTAACCAGATGAAAGCTGAGATCGTTATTTATGGTGTTGATGTCTGCCACCTCTGTATCCGAGTGCTCAATCAACGGCTCGAGGATGTACTTCCTCTTTGGGAAATCGCACCGAAACACGATCTTGTGGCCATCTATGTTGCGACCCAGGCGCTCCTTCGTCACATCCTTGCTGTCTGTGAGCAGCTCCACCCCATTATCACCAATGGGGTTGAGGGAGAATGCCTTTGAGCTTGCGTCGTACTGTATGGCGGATGACTTGGCATCGCTCTCTTCTACCTTGGCAGCATCAACTGCGTACACATCTGCCAGGTCAGCAAGCCCAGTCGAGTGAACAAATATGGGTTCCATAGCACGCTATAGGGGTTTAAACAAGACATATAACCATGCCGATTGTCCGACTGCTGCTCTCCGGTGGTGAGAACGTAATCTCACCCTCTCTAGAGGGGAGACGGGTGGTACAGTACCATATGGAATGGGTCCTCTCCGAGGTGCCCAAGCGGGGCACAACATACATACACGCCGATGTGCTACATCAACCTCCGGGCAGTGCACACAGCAGCTCACTGGTAGAAGTCGGCCGGGACGTGATAGAGTATCTCCCAGGTGCCAACAGCAACCTATGGAAAGCTATCGGTCCTAGCCTATTCACACCTGTAAATCGCCTGTTTGACAGCCACTCCATTAACATATATGCCAGCATGGATGGGATATCGGACGCCCATTTAGAGTTTACACTCTTATTACTCATTGACCTGATGACAACATGATATCATACCGGAATATCTGACATTTGCCGAGATGATGAAATAGGGTTGCCCGTTCATGACCCCTGCATAAAACGAACAGATGCTCGCACTGCAACAAGAAGTACAGCGACTACAGCGGAAGAGCTGGTATCAACAGAACGCGAGCATTGCAAGGAGGCGAAGGAACAGTGAAGCTTCCAAATATTGGCAGGACCTCCTGAAGAAAAGTAAGCAGGACGCAGGAGTCTTGACAGACGGCGATGAGCCAGATATCTTCACATATGACGATGAGCCAGATGTCTTCACAGACGAGGATGAGCCAGGTGTCTTCTTAGACGAGGATGAGCCAGAGGTCATACAGTGGGAAGAGGGGATGGCGCAGAAGTGTAAGACCAAGAAAGCCATCCAGCGGCGGACCTACTATCTTGGTGATAAGGTGAAGTTCCAGATGTCACGTCTCAGAAAGCTACTGGCACCCGACATAGTGCTGGATGACCCCTGTCCAAGAGACGTCTGTCTCAACACCCACAACCTGGTACGGTTCGCCGGGCTCTCCAAAATGAACCCATCTATGACTCATGAGCAGATTCTGCAGGTGATGCTGGCTTAAGCCTCCAGATATACTATGGCAAAATCAGAGTGGCGGAAGCAACCAGAACTATACCCCTCCCTGACTGCTGATGAGGGCGGTACCATCCACGGCTGGCGACTCCAGCAGATAGATACCATCAGGAAGAATCTCGTCCATGAGGCAGAAAAGTACAGCAGAATGTGCAGGCGATATAAGACAGCTTACAACGTCCTCGCGCGCACAACCACTGCTGCAGGTGTGATTGGAGCTGGTGCTGGTGTGGCAATTGTGGCCACTCTCGCTACAGGTGTGGGTGCCCTCGTCGCCATCCCGCTGGGTGGCGTGACACTAGCTGCCACTGTCTTGGCCATGGGCTTGGAGGTGGGGCTGCGGCAGATCACAAGGAGGCTGGAGAAGCATGCTAAGTACGTGGCACTGGCACAGAGTATGCTACGGACTATCGACGATTCTGTCAGTAAAGATCTCGAGGATGGCCAGGTCACCGATTAAGAGTACCATCATATATTGAAGGTCCAAGCCCTGTACTGCACGGAGAAACCTAAATTGCGACAGCAATACCTCAAAGGCTCCAGCGTGCGGTTTGATATGGAGGAGCTAAAAAACGAAATGTTAAGGCGAGGTCACCTCGCCGGTCTCTGGAGTCGAGACAACTACAAATAATGTGCTGCCGTAGCTTTAAGAACACCAGTATAGATGGCCTTCCCACTGAACCTCACGACAGTCATCCAGAGCCAACCACCCCTCTTGGGTACACGCTTGACTGGCCTGAGAGATCTACTGGATGATATACCAGAGCTAACACCGTTCTCCATCACAGTGGATGGACGGTCCCGAACCGCTTCTCCGTCAACCGACGACCGCTGACCAACCGCCCCATCACCATCAAGGATGCGAAGCAAGCTCATACTTGGATGACTGCTCCAAACCTCTCATACTGGAATCAGCAGCTGAACTTTGCCGTGTGGTGTGCCACGGCAGGATGTAGAGTAAGTTCCACCCTGCTGCACTCATATTCTTGTACACCTGAAGCTGTGCTCATCGCCAGCAGTCTCAGATTCCATGTGAACTTCACGGTGCGACGAATCCTCCATGAGATGGGTGCAAGCCTCCCTGATACAAATGACCCTCGACCCACAGCTCAACAGTCATAGCGTCTCAGCGGCCAGCAGATTACAGAGAGAGTTCAGCGCTCACCCAGACTATCGGTGGCATGGTGGTGACAACAGCAGCCTAGGGGTTTTGTACGGTGACCCGAGACGTAACCACTCAGGATTCACCTATCGAACCCCCCGACGAGTAGGCCGCCGGAAAACAGCGACATTCTCGTTCAATCAAGCCTCTGACCCTGGAGCACTGGTGCAAAATATGCACATCACTGGCTTGCAGCAGGACAATCCGCAAGATGACCAACAATGCTCTCCATGGGGTGGAGAAGATTTCTGAAGCCATACCAGCCATCGCCTCAGGAGAAGGTACGTTCTTCAGAGTCGCAGGCCCTTAACTACCGTATGTTGCCATAGCGCTCACGGCCATTTGGGGCGCCGAACATTTAAGCCATACTATATAAGGATGGCATCTCTGTATAACCTGGTCAAGTCCCTTAACTGCCGTGAGTTGGTCGATAAACTACCGTTCAGTGAGGATCAAGCAGAGATTAGACGCCAGTGTATGGAGGTGTTTGAGGAGGTCTTCAGTGATGGTCGAATGAATGACTGCTGTCTGTTCATCTGTTTAGAGTTCATCCAGGCCGTGCATGACAGGAGGGGAGTGGACGTCAGTGATGAAATCCGGGAGTTTATCAACCGTCTTTCTTGAGGAATGCTACTATCAGCCTAGGGGATATTACTGTGAGCCCGCTCAACTACTCGGGGCTGCACGTCGCAAGGGCCACAACTTCACATTGGAGCCAGTTAGCCAGTGGCTCAGCTACCATGCGATGTGGCAGATATACAGACCTCATCCACGACACATCAGGCATGCCCATTTCGAGGAAACTTTCCCAAACAGAGTTCACCAGGCGGATGTTCTATTCGTTCCACACGACTCGGTTGGTCGTAAACCTACAAGTATGCCCTCACCATCGTCGATGTCACCAGCAGGTACAAAGCGGCAGTATCGCTCACAGGCAAGTCAGCTGGCCAGATGACCCAGGCATTCCGGGGTGTCTACGAGGCTTCGGAAAATCTCCTCCAGTGGCTGGAATTGTTGCAGGTGGATGAGGGTAAGGAGTTCAGAGGGGAGATTGCAGCCCTCATGCGGAAATACGGTGTGGCAGTTAGGCGAGGCGAGGTAGGGAATTACCATGCCCAGGCTATCGTTGAGCAGTGGAATCGGACACTGGAAAAGAGACTGTTCCCACCACAATACGCCCACGAAATGGCCACGCTGAGTGAATGTTCTAGAGTATGGGTGAGAGGGCTGCCTGCTGAGGTGGAGAGATCCAATGCCGAGGTTACCAGGCTAATCGGAAAGAAGCCGGTAGAGGCTATCAGACACTCTGCTGGTCACAGCTCTAGAGGAGCGAACGAGGGAGGGGAGAGACTACCACCTGATGCTCTGGTTCGGTACCTGTATGAGCCTGGTGAGCTGGAAAGTGGTCGATGGCGTGCAACAGATCCTAACTGGTCGATAGATGTTCACAAGCTTGACAGGTATGTGGAGGCATAGGGGCGGCCTACACTGTACTACCTGACACGCCAGCACAGAGTGCCTAGACGATCATTTGTCGTAGAAAAGCTTCAGCTAGTCCCTGAAGACACACCCCTACCACCCCTAGGGTGCTAACATGATACTCGATGGGCTCGGTATGGACCCCATCTGGCAGCACATGGCGCTTATCATAGTAAGCAGAGAGTATGAGTTTTTCCTGCGCATACGCCACCATATCCTGGTTGTGCATGCGTAGGCTGCAGTTTTTAGCTCTGTCCACCCCGCCTTGTAAGGCTCTGTAGAACCTCTGCCAAGAGACCTCATTCTGCCGCTTTGACATTCCCTTAGCCGAGCACTTACTTGCAGCTGCGCACTCCATGTAGTAGCATTTGGAGTCATGCCATGAGAGCCTTCGAACTCGAGCTTGAACAGTCCCGGAGTCCGTCTGGTCCATTTGTCCCAAGCTAGCCAGTCCCGCTTATGAGCTTGGTACTCTGCTTGCATCTCAGGGCGAATGACATCGTAGCGGTTGGAGCCTGCTATAGTGATATACGCAGAGTCAGTGTCCATATGCAGGTACTCAAAGCTGTCACATAGCGATCGAGGAAATCATAGTAGAACTCCAGCATTCGCAGCTTCGCGAGCTCATAAACGGTTATCCCCACCTGGAAGGGCCTTCGAATAGTGATTCTCGGCTTGCGATTCTGGAGCTTGTATAACTGACCAATCTCCTCGAGATCTGCGAACCATGCACTACGCAGGGCATTGTCTACCACACGTTCATCCTTCGTGAAGCTGGTGGTGCTATGGTGTTCTATGGCCTCGATGAGCTTCCCGTAGGCAATGTTGCTGAGGAGTTTGAAGAGATCTGCCAAGAGCGCTTTGCTCTTATCTACATCTCCCGAGCGGCGGGCCTCCGTAACATTCTCCACGAACCACTCGAATGGGCGCTTGGCCTCATAGTCTATGGTGCGGTATACAGCAGTGATATCCAGGCACTGGGTTATATACCACTTGAGTGTCGGTGCGTACAGCAGCTGCTTCTTGCCAGAGAGGGCGCCGACCAGCTTCTGGGTGGTGGGTCGCTTCCGCCCTGTACGCCCTTGATATGCCTGCATCTCAGAAGAGACAGCCTCTACCGGGACCACGCGGTTATAGCAGAGCGGGGACATTTCCTGAAACTTTGCCCACAGAGCCTTAGAGATCTTTATATCCACCTCAGCAAATCCAAACCAGCAGTCTGCTAGGAGCTCCTCCTTGAAGCGGGCTACACCACTGGCACCGGACCAATGGCGCCTTACTCCAGGGCATCTCTTTGGCCATTGTTGACAGGCACAGAGCATTTGCGTCGTAGCCGAGTAGACGTTGGCAGACACGCTCACTCTGGCAGATGCGTGTCACACCTGCATCGTAGTATCTGGTGAACACGATGCTGGGCCCACCAACAACCACGTTCTTTAGCATCTTGTAGGCCTTCTTGCCCGGAGAGTAGAGGCTAACATCCGACATGTGCTGAGCAGTTCCACATAGCCTGACTGGGTGCTGTTGCTACTTATGGCAGCAACAGGTTCTTGTCGGATTTGATTCAAAATATTCAACTGTTTTCCTGTATAGATGCGTTGAAATTGAGATTCTGGGAATTCACGGTTCGCAGGGTTAATATGAACGTATGAGTATCGCCATGTAAGCCCTAAGCATGTATATATTTATAGAGCCTTGTATAATTAATTGTATATGTTGTATCCCCACTTTCAAAGCAAATTGCCTGCTTATTTCCACACACCCCACCCACGCAGGCAATCCATATGCAATATGTCAATCAAAATCATGCAAATTACACTTATAACTCTCAAAAATGAAAATATTACAAACATATACTCGCAACTCAATATGGCAAATGGTAAGTTATTATCGAGCTAGCTCATTGACTATCATGTTGAAGCACCCAATGTTCGGCCAACATGAAATTCACTGAACTGGGCCAATGGCTCCAGTAACATTAATGTACTATATAATATATTGCATATTAATCCCTCCAAACCAAATGGCCCGAACCAAATTCCTTCATTATATCCCGATGGATATTTTCAAGCTGGCCTGACTGGGGTCTGCTTCTGTTTATGGCAAGAAACAGGTTCCTGTCGGGTCTCTTCAAAATATTCAACAGCTTTCCTGTACAGTTACGTTGAAACTGAGATTCCGGGAACTCACGGCTCGAAGGGTTAATCTGAACGTATGAGAATTGTTATGTAAGCCCTAAGCATGTATATTATTATAGCGCATTATATGATAAACATCATATGTTCTATCTCCACTGTCATAACAAATTATCGAGTTATTTACCTCCTCAGGGCACAGGCCTCCCACAGCTAGCATAAAATAAACATATATTAATCCATTACGCTATATGTAAAATCGGCCCACTGCCATAATTATTGTTGCCCCCATATGCCATTGTAATAGCATGGCAGAAATAAAGTGAATTTTAACTTGAACTTCAAGTCAAATTAGTTTCAAAATATTCAACAACTTACCTGTATAATTGCTTTTACACCACATTGCCAAACTATATATGGCACCTCTATGACTGAACGCTAATACCGAGGTATACACACTAGTTTTGTCTGATTGGTTGAAAATTAAATCATGACAGCCATCACATGGTGTAGAAATGTAACCACATTTAGCTACTACAGTCTGAATATTCTTTCGTTGTCAGCGGGATAAAAAGCTAAAATGTCAGGAATGGATTATGGGTGGAACAGTCTAACAGCTGAATGGGTAGTATTAGATAAGGTGATTTTTCCTTTAAACAATTTTATTTTTACGCATTTTGCTATGAATGTGTACCCTTAATGGCTAACGTCAATTCAATTTCACCACATATTCTCCACTTCAGTGCGTTTTATCCGCGTGAGATACAGAATTCAGCGTGTTTCTTTGAATGACGTAATGACATTCAATTAACATAGGTCCATTTATATCTATGGCCTGACCATTTCTAGCTAAGCTAGTGTACGTGCGTGCGTGCGTGCGTGCGTGCGTGAATGCGCGCTCGCTTGTGTTTACGCGGACTCCACAAACATAACATACTAGAAAATATATTCACACAAAGGTACGTTTATTATATAATGATCACATTGAAACGCTCCGGAGACAGATTCAGTGAAATGAATATAATCAAACTTACGTATACTGTTTGTTTTTTGGGAACCAAATCGGCCTTCCTGTTGTTATATTAACTCCTCTTGTGTCTAATTTCAAGTTTTTTTCTTAGCCAGTGTTAATTTGCACGCCAGGAGAAGAGAACTTTTGAAAATTTAATACTGGAATAACTGGCTCGGATACCGAGCCAGTCATCCCGGTTGTAAATTTTCAAAAGATACGCTTATCTTGTTCTATAAATGGGCACTGCTCAAGGCAACTGCGAATGCCGTGTTGGCCAACTACTGCTCTATGTGGTAAAATGGCAATGGGTATACCCGATCTGTCACTCAAGTGGCTGGCATCATAATAATTTACCTCACTGGTTAGCTGACGTCACAATCCTAATGACGTATTATAATTCCACAATTAAAATGGAAAGATCAGCCAGGCGTATGAATTCTATGCCTTTGAGAGATTTACACCTTAATAAATATTCTGTTGAATATGCTGACTCTAATTTGACTGCATGGGAGCTGTGGTTGCCATATGCAGCAGCATCTCCCAGTGATATTAGCTTCAAAATATTCAACAGCTTCCCTGTATAGTTACCTTGAAATTTAGATTATGCGTATTCAGGTTACGAGGTTTTTGATCGATCCATATACCTATTACTATCGATTTCATTCTACGAAATCATCAAAATACATTATAGATGAAAAAATTTGTTTGCCGTTTTTGTAAAGTAGTACTGATGGAAAGACAGATTCACGAGTAGTTCTTTGTAAGATTAGCGTCATGATGGTTGTAAAAAGTCCGAGTAATCTGACAAGGCTCGTTTGTGCGCGAAGCCTTGTACAAGTTTATACAGATATTCTGAAACGGTTCTGCATTTTAATGCTGTTACCTATGAAAAGGCTAAATGTTAGGTAACGATGCTACTCTGTATAGCCAATATAAATAATGCTCACTAGAGACTTAGGCCGTGTTCTCACTAGAGACTTGGGCTGTGTTCTCACTAGAGACTTAGGCCGTGTTCTCACTAGAGACTTACGCCATGTTTTCACTAGAGACTAAAGATGTGTTCTCACTGGATACTTAGGCCGTGTTCTTACTAGAGACTTAGGCTGTGTTCTCACTAGAGACTAAAATCGTGTTCTCACTAAAGACATAGGCCGTGTTCTCACTGGAGACTTAGGCTGTGTCCTCACTAGAGACTTAGGCTGTGTTCTCACTAGAGACTTAGGCTGTGTTCTCACTGGAGACTTAGGCCGTGTTCTCACTAGAGACTTAGGCTGTGTTCTCACTAGAGACTTAGGCTGTGTTCTCACTAGAGACTTAGGCTGTGTTATCACGGGAGAGTTTAATCGGGCATAGCGCCATACCTCAGTATTACGTTACGTCAGGTAAGTCTCTAGTGAGAACACGGCCTTAATCAGGAATAACCCCATACTGACGTATGGCGTTATTCCGGATTGACTCTCTAGTGTGAACATGGACTTAGTCTTAACAGGTATTATATTTAAATCTTGTTTTTTAATGAAAAAGCATGAATTTAAAACATTAAATCCGAAACTATTTAGATATTTACTGTTTTATTTATTAATAACATACAAATATTCTGAGATTATAAAATATAAAACGTTAATCACTGGTATTTTCAAGGCATGACTACTGTACAATGAACTAATTATTATTCTTAGCAATTCGGATTAATTTTATAATAAAAAAGTGATCACAGTTATAAATTTATGGCAAAAAATAAATGTTCTGTTTTATAGAAGCTACGCCACTCTTTCTCTATCTCTATCCGTGGTTTCTACATCCGTTTCTTTTCCTCGGCCGGCGTTGTTGTCTCTGCGCTCTGGCTTTCAGTACCATTTTCCTGGTTACCATTGTCACCAACTTGGTTACCGGTGTCATCGCCCTGTTTATCGTCGTCACTGTTATTTCCTGTTGAACGAAAATAATTATACAGTATTCAAAGTTTACTATGTGGCCTATTACATTTCTATTATTCCAGGCAATACGCATTCCTGCACTGACGTCATTACAACGGAATGGATCAATCCGATCTGTCCGTCAAGTATGTGACGTCACAATCAACTACGCCACACTGATATCAAAATCATAATTGAGAGAAATACTCCGTCCTGAACCTGCAACAACCAGTCAGTTGTATAAATTGTATGTCTTTACCATTTAACAAACATCGTGTTGAAAATTTTGAAATTAATTTGACTGGGCGAAGTTTATGCCAGCAACACCCCTTGCAGTCAAATTAGTTTCAAAATAATGCTCATTATATTTCCTACAGTGTAAATGAATTATCTCATTTTGTCTTTCGTGTTCACGGGGATAAGAGTAGACCCCTAGATGACGTCACATTAACCAGTTTAATAATGATGTCCCAATGTTCCAATCCAGTCAGGGATCTCAATTTCAAGACAATGCACCTTTCCAAGTTTATCCATCGATCATCTGACGTCATATGACGTCATAATTAACTAAGTAACGTGGATGCTGACATCATGATCATGACATCATGAAGGATTCAAAATAGTCCGTTTTTAGCGCTTAATAGTCCGACACGTTGTACTAATTGTGTTTCTACCATTTAATAAACACTCTGTTGAATATTTTGAAACTAATTTGAATGGGCGCTATGGCTGCCATAGGCGGCAACAACGCACAGTCAAGTTAGTTTCAAAATATTCAACAGTTTACCTGTATAGTAGAGTTCAGAGTTTGATCAATCCCAACGCGAGCGAGGTGTAGGCGGAGCTTAGATAAAGAAGGCGTGGCTATTGCAGACCGACGCGTAAGCTATTGAAAACTGAGACTAATTTGACGGGGAGCTGTCAAATTAATTTCAAAGTATCAAGCATAATAGTTTTTAAATTATGTATAATTTTTATAATCGATTTTCTGCTTTCAATTTGTGTACATATATATATATATATATATATATATATATATATATATATATATATATATATATATATATATAGGCTTTACAAAAAGATGAAATGTATAGATGCTTGTCAGTTTTATGGGCATCGACTTGATTACTTACTGGCAAAGAAGAATGGTCCGTTATATAATTCAGTCATAGACATACATTTATCTCCTGCAATAATAATAATAATAATAATAATAATAATAATAATAATAATAATAATAATAATAATAATAATAATAATAATAATAATAATATAATACTGGTGGTGATAGCAGCGGTATCGGAGGCGGCGGCGGCGGTGGTGGTGGTGGAGCGTTGGCGGTGGTAGTGGTGGTGGCGGCGGTGGTGCTGGTTGTGGTGGTAGTGGCGGTGGTGGTGGTGGTGATAGTGGTGGGTGTGGTGGTGGTATTTGTGGCGGTGGTGACGGTGGTGGTGATAGTGGTGGTAGCGTCGGCGGCGGCCGCGGTGGTGGTGGTGGTTGTGGTGATGATAGTGGCGATAGCGGTGGCGTTGGCGGTGGCGGCGGCGTGGTGGTGGTGGTGGTGGTGGTGGTGGCGGCGGTGGTGGTGGTGTTAGTGGTGGTAGCGTCGGCGGCGGCCGAGGTGGTGGTGGTGGTTGTCGTGATGATAGTGGCGATAGCGGTGGCGGTGGTCGTGGTGGTGGTGGTGGCGGCGGTGGTCGTCGTGGTGGTGGTGGTGGCGGCGGTGGTGGTGGTGATAGTGGTGGCGGCGGTGACCGCGGTGGGGGTGGTGGTGTTGGTGGTTGTGGTGGTAATAGCGGTGGCGGCGGTGGTGGTGGGGATGGTTGTGGTGGTGGTGGTGGTGGTGGTGGTGGTGGTGGTGGTGGTGGTGGTGGCGGTGGTGGTGGTGGTGTTGGTGGTTGTGGTGGCGATAGTGGTGATAGCGCTGATGGTGGTGGTGGTGGTGGTTGTGGTGATGATATTGGTGGTAGCGGCGGCGGCGCCCGCGGTTGTGGTGGTGATTTTGGTGGTTGTGGTGGTGATAGAGGTGGTAGCGGCGGCGACGGTGGTGGTGGTTAAGAAACATAGCTGCGGACAAACCTAAAAAAATAGCAGAGTAACGAGGGTCATACACATAATTGCATTATTCGGTCTGCAATAAGAGATATGCTTCGTTTATTTTGATGGGGTTGTTTACGTTGCTGCTGTTGAATGCTGCAGCATCAGTTTTCAGCAAACATTGCTGTCAGAATACAAGATACTGAAACTCAGATCCGGATTAAGGCGAGGGCTTACGGGGCTACGACTCAGGAGCATCGAGAATTTAGATACCCCAAAATCATAAACAATCATAACATTTTACCCGGGATTACCTGTAATCCCAGTATCTCACCTTTAGGCAGTGTTCTCACTAGAGAGTTAATCAGGAATAAAGCCATACTTCAGTAGACTATGGCGTTATTCGTGATTAAGTCTCTAGTGAGAACACGGCCTAAGAGACGTACACAACATTCACATGGCAGATCTACGTACCATCAGTATCTGCTATCTTGAAGACTTCCTTAATGTCCTCAGCGTCAGAGTCTTCTCCCATGATGCAAGCGAATTCCATAATGCTGATCTTACCATCTTCATTCAAATCATAGGTGTAGAAATCGCTAGATATAGGCGACACGTGACGATCAGCGACCTATTATGCGAATAATAATAATAATAATAATAATAATAATAATAATAATAATAATAATAATAATAATAATAATAATAATAATAATGTTTACAGTACAGCTTATATATAATTTAAAATGTTTCCAAAACATAAGTAAAACATGTTCTGTGATTGTATGCAATGGAGTCTAAACTTGTTTGTGTGACAACATAGAATCTCAAATTCGTTGCAGTCAGAGCCGGGATAAGGCAAATGCTAACGGGCAACAGCCCCGAGGACCCCAAAATATAAGGGGCCCCGAAATCAAAAACAATTCTCGCATTTTACCCATTTTATCACTTTTAGAGTAATTATATATGTAAGTTGTTGAATATTTTAAAACCAATTTGTTCTGCCATCAGCAGCACCAGCTTTCAGTCAAAGTAGTTTCAAAATAATATAAATAACATTTTGACCAGTACGAAGTGGCAGCGGCAGCTGTAGCAGTAGAAGCAACAGCGGCCGTGGCGGCTGGGGCAGCTGCCATTCCCTCCTTGACCCACCAATAAGGAGCTCTCACAACCAATTAGTCCTGGGCCACAAATAGCCTTACTCCCTCTCTGGTTGCGGGTTTGTAACAATGTGATCACAGTCGTTTAGTAAGATTTCAGTGGGAACGAGCTAAATCATGTTCCAAGTGAGATCTCACAAAACGGATGTGATAAATTTGATACAACATGGCAACGAGTTTGAAAGTATCTATACCTATATCTCCGCCGATAATTATGGGAATTTATATCCATTGTACTTACAGCAGTAATCTCTCTTCGTTTCCGTCCACAAAGCTTTTTACAGCCGAAGCGACACACCCACCGGTTATTGAAGATGCGCCTGCACACCTTTGGATATGCCCAGCGGCATATTGGCTTAATTACTGTCTTAATTACCGGGCGAAATTTTCTGCCCACCCATTTTATGACTCGACGAAACCACCCCGCCTGGACATCTTCAACCAGGATTCCCGTCAGTACCATGACGGCCAGAAATATAGCGACTTTAGGCATCTGAGGACGAGAGAAGAGATATTGACTTTATGTCAAATATACTAAAATACACTATCACCAGGGTATGAAGCTCTGGTGGTGTGGGTGGGGGAACCATAGGACTAACCACCCCCACGTCGCCCTGCATGGTGAGATTAATACGGTTATCAATGGGGATTATTGTCAATGATTGGTGAAGAAGCGACATCTATTGACAACGATAGGAATGCATCGCAATTAAAGGTGCATTTTCAAAATAAAACTGTCAAAATACTATACTTTTAGAGGCTTAAATTATGTGCCTTGGTGTAGGGAAAGGAAATCAATCTTAGCATATGATGATTTCAATTCTTATAACTTAATATCACCTTTTTAAGTCGTCAAACTGAATTAGAGACACGATTCCCTAATTCAAATTCACAACAACAAAAATTATATTAATTTATACGGAATGAAATCATCATGTGCTAAGATTTTTTGCATATATGTACAAAATTTAAGTCTCTAAAAGTATACAGGTTTTAACAACTTTATTTAAAATCATTTAGGTGTGAATATGCACCTTTAAACTGTTTGATTTTTCACACGTATCAAGAGTTATGAGGAATTCCCTGAAAACTGACTTCGATTAAAGACAAACGGGAAAACTATGCTTATATAATAATATAATTCATGAATCTATTTCCTCAGTCAATCGTATGACGTCACAATCAACTACATGACATGTGTCTATGTAGGCTGATGTCATAATAATTACGTCATGAGTGACTCGATTTAGTCAGTCTTAAACGCTTAATAGTCCGCCAGGTTGTATGCATTGTAGTCCTATGTCTTTTCTATTTCATACAATCTCCGTTGAATATTTTGAAAATAATTTGTCTGGTCGCTGCTGCTGCAGCAACAGCGCCCAGTCAAATTAGTTTCAAAACATTCAACAGAAAGTTTATTAAATAGTAAAGACAAACAATTCGTATACTTAATAGACTTTATATTCAATATTCATGACGGACCTAAATAATCATTCATTACCAATTGTGATTGTAGAGTCAGCCTACATGTGACGTAATTGATTATGGCGTTATATAGGCCTATACTTGAGTGACACAACATATCTAACGATTAAAGGGACACATTCACCCCAGAATGCTTGAAAATAAAATTGTATAAATCGTATACTTTTAGAGGCTAATCTGTGTGAATGCAATGAAATACGTCTTAATATATTATGATTTCATTTCGTATAAATTAATATAATTTTTAACTTGTGAATTTAGATTACGGACTTATTAATTTATGTCCAATGAAATCATCAAATTTTAAGATTTATTTCGTTTCAATACACCTCGGCCCATAATTTAAACCTCTAAAAGGAAAACAATCTAAACAATTTTATTTTCAGGCGTTCCGCTCTGAATATGAACCTTTAACATAGGCAGCTAATTTTCAATGGCTCGGTAACCGAGCCGGTCATTCCAGAGGTAAATTTTCAACAATATTCTTCTCTTGACCTGCAAATGGATACTGAGTAAGCCAAAGCTGGAATGTTCTTCACCATTACCCCTTTAATGGTCAAGCTGGTCAACAATTTCAGAGAAAAGTAGTCTTCTAATATTAAAATTTCTTGAAAAGTGTACCGTTATAATGCTTAGTTGATATAAGTAGTATGTTTAGGGCTTTGAGGCGTTGTTGACACAAAAGGGGTTTAAAAATGTCTTGTTGTTCGGGTAAATGGCGTTAGAAGGGTAGCAGAGAGGATGTCGCGTCAATGCAGGATTATGTTGGAATTTGCTATCGTGACAAGGTTATTCAAATACATGTTAATTCCTAGAATCATGATTTTCAAAATTTATTTCTTTACTCTCCTGTCACAGAGTGACATCTGCGGGAGTATTATTATTATTATTATTATTATTATTATTATTATTATTATTATTATTATTATTATTATTATTATTATTATTATTATTATTATTATTATTATCGTCGTCGTCGTCGCGGCCGTGGTGGTAGTAAGGCTGCACGTTATGGCATATTATCAAGCCGGTCACAATGTGAATTTTAAAACCTGGTTGAACCGTATATATAAGTTTAATGGGCTAGGGGTCAATGGGTTATGACGCGGCGGGTATAAAATTAAATAGTGAAGACATAGAATTCGTACAAAAAAAGCATAGTCCATCTTTAGCTATGCGTTCGTGACGTACCTATTTACGTCATTCATGGCGTCATAATGACGTCATTGAGTGTGATGTCATTCTATTGAGTTGATTATGACGTCATATGATGAATGAATACAGTGGAAAGGTTCATTAATTAATTATACAATCATAAGATGTATCGTTTGTTTATTCATTAGGCATTTGACTGGATTTCGCTGCTCCGGTTCCCTGTGCGATTCAAGACCCCTGTTGGTGAGTAGCACTTTAATGTACGAGCAGTATTACTACAAATGGTGTCAGGAGTACTTTGGGCCCTAAATTAAACATTATTGTTAGTTATTTCTAAATTCTACTCACGATTTTGCTGTTAAAAAAAAATAGAATTCTTGGAAATATAAGGACTACTTTAGTCCTGCCCGAACGTCAATTTGACAGACCCTGGCCACCATTTTGATTATGTTATAGTTTTTTTAAATCTAATAATCACGGATGATAGGTGAGTTATAGTAAAATACATATTATTTATTTATACTATAGCATGCAAATGTCGGGTATATAGATTAATATACCTTACATACATACGTCATAGAGTTAAGATTCAATGTTATTTATTGGAACTGTAACGGATCAAGGTATATTTTCTTGCTGTTTCTATGTCAGTATTCCGTGGAATGACAACCCTATAGTTTCTGGATTGTTATTGTTAGTTGTCTTCAGTTTCATATGTAGGAAATCGCGATTCTGAGCTGAAGATTAACCGTCGGATTTTCGACAGTTCTTTATACTTTAATTACAGTTCAATTTCGTTGTTTATTTCAGAATTATTTGAAATAAAGAAGTGATATAAATCACTGTTGTTATTATTATTAATATCATTATTATAACATTTTGAACATTAGAGGGTAATCTCCCTTCTAATCAACAAATATGTTTCAATTGTAATATTAGGTTTACTAATTACGCTGAACATTATTTGTTTTTTCTTGTTATTATTAATTTAAAAAGTTCATTATCACATTGCTAGCTACTCCGTTAAAACACTACTTAGCTTATGCCTTCTTTTCAAGTTAAATCTGATGAGTTTCTGGCTCGAACCCAGTTTTCATTAGATCAATCCTTTAGCCACAACACAATTTTGTTGGGTACAAGTAAAGGTTTCATTTTGAAAAGGGCTGATCAAACTGGGTTTGTTGAGTATTGGTGTAAAAGCCGTGTTACTACACAAGACCTGGTAAATATTTTGCAGTCGAGAATAGCCAACGCCGTTCTGAAATTTCACCGCATAGTTTTCTATATCTGGGCCGGAACCTGCGATCTTACTGAGAAACGAGGCGACGGTTTTGTCTATTTAAGGACGGCCGATGACGAACTCGCGGTAGACCGCATTTTCCAACACTATCACCGTGCGATAGATACAGTAAGGTGTTACAGACAAACGGTGAAGTTTATCGATATCCCTGCGTATTCTCTGGTCCTATATAATGAGCAACTGCACCATTTGAAACTTTGTTTCTTCAAAGACCAAGAGCTGCAACTGCATGACCAACTGTCTCTTCTCAATATGACGGGATTGAGAAAATCAATGCAGATATTGGTGTACACACCATCAAATGCAGTGTGGAGTTAATACTCGGTAAAAAATCTAGTGCACGTAAACGCGTCCGTAATCATTATACTTTCGCATTTCTGAAGGACGGCTTGCATGCAGGTAAGCTACTGAATCTGGTCTGGCTTCGGAAAATTCATTTAGACGTTCCCCTGAGTTGCACCACCATGACTACTCAGTGAGTTATATTTTTCAGTAAGTATACGCTCACAACTTATTTCAGTAAGCAATATTACTTTTTTAGCGCATATTAATTTTGCTTCCCTGGTATAAATCAACAAGTGACCCATAATGCAGAAACCTTTGTGTATTAACACTGCAGCCGTGGAGGAACTTACTGCACTCCATAATATTGATAAAATTCGAGCTGCTGGCATAGTGAGTTTGCGTGAGTCCAGAGGTGGTTACATATCTCTGGCCGACATTAAGGCAGATCCTGAGCTGCCTGCAACAGCTACTGTCCTTGAACGATTGCTCCATGCTGGTGACGTCGTATTTAACATCAATGATGAAGATGCTGTTGGTGGGGTCGACTCGCACCCAAGGGAAGAATCCCTGGAAGAGCAAGTAGCTAGACTGAACATGGAACTGCTAGCTCAAGATACCAAATAGAAGGCACTCCTTAACTCAACTAGTTGAGTCAGGGGTGATCAGACCCTTGTTGATAACCTGGCTCCTAGGTGGGGGGGGGGGGTTATATACCCCCAGAGAACCTAAGAGGGAGTCGAGATCAGTTTCTCACCATGACACTAGGATGTCATCACCAGTTCGTAGCGCCTACTTGGATGGCTCTTCGTACAATTACTATAGAATGTCATCACCAGGTCGTAGAAGCTACTCTGAAGGTCCTCCTAGTGCAAACTAAAAATAGTTTCCACTTACATTTTCCATCAAAAGTTGACATTTTAGTTGGAAACTATTTTTCATACAGTATGAGCATACTGCTTCAAGGTACTGTTGGTCTGATACATATAAATTAGACATGCTCATATCAGCTTTAAGGGACAAGGCCTTAAAGTTTAACTGCATCTGTTCTGTGCAAGTCCAGAATGATTACGTCAGCTTATGCGACAAATTAACGTCGCGATTCGGGAAAAAAGATCTGCCCCACACCATCAGAAAAAAAGAGCAAGACATTCGACAAGAGGGTAACTTTTTAGAGGAATTTGCAGATACCATTCAGGAGCTCAATTTAGATGGCTAACCTGACGCCTCAGAGAGTTTGGGCGAGACAATTGCCATTGATGCATTCTTACGGGGTGTTGAGGATAAACGAGCCGCTCTCATTGCTAAGGATAAAGATCCAAGCACCCTGAAGGAGGCTGTGAAAATGGTCAATGCAGCTATCCATAATCAAAGATTTATCTTGGGTTCCAGAAGACCTGAGGTTCGAAAGGTCCGTTTTCCGGACAATGCTTCTGGTTTGATGGAGGCAGATAATCCTGAGCAGTTGAGAGGCAATACGGCTCCTAGCAGGATTCTTATATCTGGTCAATTCAGTCGATGTCGTTCTCCTCCAAAAGGGAAGGTCGTTCCATCGCGTTCCCCCTTCTCCTCTCAGATCGGGAAAGTGCTTTAATTGCAATTTAGAAGGCCATTTTCCCCATGAGCGTCTGGAGCCGAGGCGTACATGGTCGCCATCACCTTCTGCTTCACCGAGATCTTCGCCTGTGCGATCATATGATGTTCACATGTATGAATTTAATCGTGACCCAATGACACTAGTCATTCCCATTAAAGTGAATGGTGTGTCCGTTAATGCAGTGGTGGATACTGTGGCACAAGTGACTGTAATTGGCAAGAACGTCGCAAAGAAATTACCTTAACCATTAAAAAAGTTGGACTCTATTTCATTGAAAGGTGCAGATAGAGACAATATTATCCCTGCAGTAACTGTTGAGCCAGTCACAATTGCATTAGGTTTTATGATGTTCAACTGGCCAGTCCTTCTTGCCAATATTAATGATCCAATTATATTAGGCCTGGATTTCTTGAAGACACACAAGGCCACCATTGATCTGACTAGACTGCGTCTGACAAGTAATGGAGAACCTGTTCAAGCGTCAATGCTGAGAGCTCATGGGAAGGAAGCCCAAGTAGCTCGGGTAATATTGAAACAGAAAGTGGTCGTTGGTCCTTTTGATGGAGTGAAGACCACAGGCGTTCTGGAATCCGGAAATATAGAAGATGTTGTGCTCCAGCCCTCGTCTAAACTGGAGGGACTGGTAATGCCTCATACAGTGGCCACGGCCAGAGATTCGCAGATTCCTATTTTGTTAAGGAACCTGTCGGCCCAATATATGACAGTGGACCAAGACCACAACCTTGGTATTGTCACAGAAATCGAGGAGGTTTTAGACCCAGGAACAAAATTTCAACTTGCTGGTAACCCCATGAACCAGGACGGTTTACAGACTTCTACAGCCACTGAGGTGGATATCCCTGTGTTCTTAAGGGTCTGTATGAGAGGTCGATATCAGGTTTATCGGAGACGCAGTCTTTGCAAGTTAAATCCATGTTAATCAAGTATCATGATGTATTTGCAAAAGATGATCTTGATTCAGGATTGTTCAATGGGGTAAGGTATAAGGTTGATACAGGTAATGCACAACATGTTCCTTCTAAACTTAGACAAACTCCTCTTGGTTTTGAGAATGAGGAAGACAAACACCTTGCAGAAATGTTAGAGAATGGTATCATAGTTCCGACAAAATCTGAGTGGTTGTCAGCCCCGGTATTACTTCGGAGGAAAGATGTTACCGTGTGGTATTGTATCAATTTTCGAGCTCTGAACAGTCTAACTCGCAAACACCTTTACCCCCTACCAAACATCGAGACATGTCTGGATGCACAAGGTGGTGTTAAATTTATCAGAACACTTGTTGATATGGCAGGTCGAGGTTGACCCGCAGGACCGGCACAAGCTCGCATTTATCACAAGATATGGGCTCTTTGAATTTGTCTGGATGCCATTTGGTATGTGCAACAGCCTGGATACCTTTCAGAGGGTCGTTCAGCTGGTGTTGCAAGGTCTTATCTGGTGCGAGTGTCTTGCCTATTTGGATGACCTGCTAGTGACAGAGACTGACTTTGACAGTCATATGACCAACTTGAAAGCCGTACTTTCCCAATTCCCCCTAGTGCAACCTTAAATTAAAAACCTAAGAAGTGTAATTTGTCCCGTACAGAACTCTGTTTCTTAGGTAAGTTGGTGAGTGATAAGAGAATCGCTGTTAAGCCAAACAATATGGAAAGCGTCGCTAATTGGCCTGTTACTAAAACCAGGAAAGAGCTGGAATCTTTCCTAGGGTTCATGAATTACCACCGAGAGCATGTACAGGGTTTTGCTGGTATTTCTGCTCCTCTCTCTGCACTTACCAGTTACCGAAGTGGAGTATGACTGAACTCTAGAGCATCAGGTAGCTTTCGAAACACTTCAGGGTGCTATGGCCAACCCTGGAGTGTTAGGTTATCCGACACCCGATGGTACCTTCATACTGGATACTGATGCTTCAGAGGTTGCTATTGGTGCAGGGCTATCCCAAATTCAGAATGGGAAAGAGGTGCTTATTGGTTTTGCAAGCCGAACGTCGACACTGGCTCAGCATAAATATTGTGTCACACCCAAAGAGTTGGTAGCCATGGTATCATTTACTAGGCAGTCCCATATGTACTTGCTATGATGGTCATTTATTGTGCGGACTGACCATCACAGTCTCACTTGGCTGCTCAGTTTAAAGCACATCGAAGGACAACTAGCTAGAAGGCTAGAAGAACTGTCCAAATATAATATGACGATGCAGTACAGGCCCGGTAAACAGCACTCTAATGCTGATGGTCTATCACGAGTTTCAAGTGATTCGTCACCTTGTCACTATTATAAAGCTGGCTTATCTCTTAGTTCATTACCAGATGGTGGGTGCAAATATTGTACCAAGCTTCAACAGCAATGGTCTCAATTTGAACAAGATGTTGATGATGTAATTGCTTTGGATTTTCAAACCATAAGGGCCCTTCAACTGAGTAATAATGACCTATCAGACAGTGACACAGACAGGGACGATCCAGGTGGACTGCTGGATGGTATCCCCCCAAACAGACCAGGTTATCAGAAGGTCACACTGGATAAACACATTCTCTTTGAAAGATCTAAGGGAGCATCAGTTGGAGGATCCTGATCTGAAGACAGTTGTATCATGGATTGAGCAGCTACACACACCTTCTGATGCGGAGCTATATTTAGCTAGTCGAGCTATCAAGTTTTGGTGCGCTTGTTGTAATAAATTGATTTTTGTTGATAGCATTTTGCACTACCTCTTGGTAGAAACAAATATCACACGGAATCTACTGGTAGTTCCAAACTCCCTCCAGAACCTGGTTTTGGAAAATTGTCATGATTCCAAGCTTGCCAGTCACATGGGTGAGCAGAAAACATTAGAGAGAGAGAGTGAAGGCTAAATATATCTGGCACGGATACTCTCGTGATGTGGTGGCATATGTGAAATCCTTTTGGATTTGTAGCTGTAGCAAAACAGCTTCCATCCAACCTAGGGCCACGCTGGGCGAGTTCAATGCTGGTTTTCCCTTGGAATGGGTAGATATGGACATTTTGGGGCCCTTTATCAGATCTGCACTGGGAAATAGATATGTGTGATCATAGATCAGTTCACTAAATGGGTTGAGTGCTATGCCCTCCCTGAACAAGGGGCAGAACTGGTAGCCAAAACGTATGTGGAGCGTTTCGTCACCACATGTGGCTGTTCATATTTCTTACACACCGACCAGGGTCGTAACTTTGAGAGCAACTTATTTAAGGAACTGTGCCATCTACTGGAGATTTAAAAAACATGCACCACAGCTTATAGACCATGTTCGAATGGACAGATTGAACGTATAAACCGTACCATCTTGCAGTGTCTACGGTGTTACCTGCAAGAGCATGACAGACAGAAATATTGGGACAAGTGTATTCCTTTCATCGCTGGAGCTATACGATCTACTGTAAGCCAACAGATGGGTTATGCTCCCAACATGATGATGCTTGGTCGAGAAGTGCTATAGTCTATTGACATAATGTGCAAATGCCCCGTGTCTGCACCTACAGATGATGCCTCTTCAGATGCCAGTGACTTCGTCCAACAGTTACAGCACCAGAAAAAACGAGTATGATCTACATTTGCATGAGCGTGCCTATCATGTTGGTGATGTAGTTTATCTTGCTAATTCTGCAACTAGGAGAGGTCAGTCCAGTAAACTACAACCTCCTTGGACTGGTCCATTTATTATTTATAACAGGTTGTCAGAAGCACTGTTTGGTATCAAAAACCAACGCCGGGAACTAGTTGTTCACCATGATAGATCAAAGCTGTGCAGAGATCGTGATTTACCTCTCTGGGTATTGTTAATGAGACGTGCTATAAGCTTTGAAGATCATGGCGATGATGATGATTTATTATCTCCCGATAATGGCCGTAGGTTATCTGATGGTAACCAGGTATCCATTTTTGAAGAGGATTTGGATGAAACCATTCCATATGGCATTGATCCCTCCTCATCACCTCTGCATGATGATCTAGATGCCGATTGGACACGTAAGCACATGGAGACTTTTTCCCCAGCAATTATACTCCTTGAGATGACAAAAACCAACAGGTGTCTATTGCTGTATGACTCACAGAATGTGTTATTATAATTACGTGTTTTTCAAATGACACATGAATAATTGCGCGTAATAATGCGTGGTTATATTTATGCATTTCTTGAACATCGTGTGGATAATTACGATAATTACGCGTTGCAAAGATGCGTTGTCAAATGATGCGTAAATTGTTATGCATTAATCATGCGCATTGTATTGTTAATTTTATTTATTGTTCGTCATAACGCATGGTCATAATAATGTTTTCTGTTTATGTGTATATGGAATAAATCCATATACACACTTTGTATAATAAGTATACGCATCCTATGTTGTGATGCAAACGCATCTATGTATAGTGAAATTCAGTTTAGGTTAGCTACACTATGTCAGGGTAGCTCAAATACATGTATATATAGTTTTATTAGGCCAGCTTAGATATTTTGTAGGATAGCCCAGATATTTTAATTCTACATTTGGTCAGTTCAGATATTTTATATTAGGCCAACATATTATATATGCCATATCTATGTATTTCATTTATGTGAAGGTTAAAGATGTTCACTAAAATTAAAACTTTATGCATCATTCACAGGTTTTCCTCGAATCTCACATATTTTAATTTCAGATAACACTTCCATTAAATTCATATGAGATTATTTTTATTACTTCTTTATCAATTCGGTAATTCCGTCAATTCTGTCAGTTTTCTGCTGTGGTGGAAAACCACTGTCCTTAATTTTAGTTAGGGATGCTATGCCATTTTAAAATCTGTAACGATGGCCCTCGTCCGGCAGCTGTTGATCTATCCATCTGTTTTATCATTAGCAGCTCACCTACTATGGTCAAATTTTTTTAAATAGTGGCCGATTCTAATTCTACCTTTACCAGTTGAGCGTCAATGACCATACAATTGTATTATACGTTGGTTCTTTATTTAATATTTTTTCATTTTCAAAATAAATTTTTTTTAAACGGAATAATTGAGGCTTCCAGATTTTTAGATATAGGAAGCCTCATTTTAAGAACGGGGAGGAATGTGGAAGTGGTGGTATCCCGCAATCTTGGAATTTGCGTTTCGCAGCTGCCGGGCTAGCTGATTCCTGTCATTTCTACGGACGCCCGGCAGTCGTGCCTTGGAACCCGAGCACCTGCCGCCAGTTCCCTGGGCAATTCAAGACCCCTGTTGGTGAGTACCACTATAATGTACTAGTAGAATTACTACGCATGTATCAAATAACAATTATATATGCTACTATTGAAAATAGCTTAATAAGAAGGTGATGTGTATTTATAACACAAATATTCCCTGACAAGTACCTCTGACATCATTTAGTAAGTTTTCTGAAAATGATGTCCGTCAGGCAGAACGAGAGTTATCGAAAAGTGCGTCAAGCGTTGAAAACAATGTTGCAGAATGTCCTTACTGTTGACTACTGCCGTTTTATACCAAATTTGGCACACGTCTTCAGGACTCCACTGGCAATGTTCCACCTAAGTGTGGAAAAGATCGAGCCAGCAGAACCATAGTTATTAAAACTGTCAGAAGAAGAAGAAGAAGAAGAAGAAG
The DNA here is from genome assembly GCA_034401795.1 of Chaetoderma sp. LZ-2023a. Classification (NCBI taxonomy): domain Eukaryota; kingdom Metazoa; phylum Mollusca; class Caudofoveata; order Chaetodermatida; family Chaetodermatidae; genus Chaetoderma; species Chaetoderma sp. LZ-2023a. The sequence goes on from CM067364.1 coordinate 73,739,714, forward strand.
AAGAAGCAGAAGGAGGAGGAGGAGCACTCCATGCTCTCATGTGGGTAGAATGAGGTGGGTATATTATGAAGGCAATTACTGGAAACAAAAATGGTCATAGCTTTGGACACAATCAGTGTAGAGCAGCAAACCATCATATAAGAGTTCCGGGGTTCCCTACGATTTCATATATGCTACGTGCAGATCGGTCAAGTAATTACGTCACTAACAGTGAAAGGTCACCAATGTTGGCCGTTTCTTCAAATCTGGTAACTATGTCTTACTCACAAAGTCCTAATAGAGAAATATGTTGGTGCTAACTGTTCAAAGACTTTGTGACATACATAATCTGACAAATCTAAAGGCATCCGAAAACCTCACGTCGCTTGACAGTGTGCTAAACCCAGGTATAGCTTTTATTCATCAATTCAAATCAGCAGGCACATGACTGTGAGGATTTACATATTAAGGACTTAACACCATCTGTCACCAACAACTTTCAGTCTGAAAGTCTAATCTGATCCCCGAATACATTCAGTGGACTCAATGAATATTACCAGGAAATAGTTTTCTGTAGATACTTTTCTGTCGTATATGGCCTATATATTGCTTGTGTATTTGTGTCGTATTCTTAATTTGCCTTAGTCGTCTTTATTTATAACATTAGTGTATATTTAGTGTCTGTTTTACTTCTCCCTCCCTCCCTCCCTCCCTCCCTCCCTGTCTGTCTGTCTGTCTGTCTGTCTGTCTGTCTGTCTGTCTGTCTGTCTGTCTGTCTGTCTGTCTGTCTGTCTGTCTGTCTGTCTGTCTGTCTGTCTGTCTGTCTGTCTGTCTGTCTGTCTGTCTGTCTGTCTGTCTGTCTGTCTGTCTGTCTGTCTGTCTGTCTGTCTGTCTGTCTGTCTGTCTGTCTGTCTGTCTGTCTGTCTGTCTGTCTGTCTGTCTGTCTGTCTGTCTGTCTGTCTCTCTCTCTCTCTCTCTCTCTCTCTCTTTCTCTCTCTCTCACACACACGCACGCATGCACGCACGCACGCACGCACGCACGCACGCACGCACGCGCGCGCGCATGCTCTCTCTCTCTCTCTCTCTCTCTCTCTCTGTGTCGCTCTCTCTCTCCCTTTCTCTTTCTCTCACACACACGCACACACACGCGCGCGATTGTTTATTGCTTTTATCCATACATTTGGACATGCTCTCTCTCTCTCTCTCTCAATCTCTCTCTCTCTCTCTCTCTCTCTCTCTCTCTCTCTCTCTCTCTCTCTCTCTCTCTCTCTCTCTCTCTCTCTCTCTCTCTCGTCCAAATGTATGGATAAAAGCAAGAAACAATCGAGCATTAAACTAGAGCAGCCATATAATAAAAAAGTTGTTGAATATTTCAAAGCAGCAACCCTTCTAGGAAACACCTCAAGATCGAGTCATTGTTCAAATACAGCCAGGTGTAACATGCCAATAAAACCAACTGGACCAGCGCCATTTGCTAGGACCTATAGCTGAGAATCAGATGGTCGCTATATTATCGGATTATATTGATGTAATGGATGTTGGTTTCAACCTCGTTTGTGTCCACATCGCCTCAAATATCTCAAAGCGACATTCATATCAATTAACATGTTAATGGTCAAGATATTTCGAGAAAACTATAATTTTTGACACCAAGATCAGATTAACCTATTTTTGAGAATATATCATGGAATTTTGCACAAATAGCTATCCGTTGTCCTGCAAATGGGCCTTTGTCAAAACCAACTTCAGATGCCCTTCAGATGCAAAGTGTTAATGATCTGGAAAATTCTAGTTTTTTCTTAGCAAGTGCCTATTTGCATACAAATGGAAGACTATTTTGGAAAATTGACAACTGGACTGACTTGTTCTTTAACCGAGCTACTCAATCCAGTGGTAAATCTTCAAAAATTGCATTCTTTTAGCCTGCATATGGATATTCAATCTGCAACTTTTTAATATCTTGACACAGTTTCGGCAGAGATGGGCTAATCGTTCTAAGAAAAATACGAGAAGGATATTGTTGTACGGATAAAAATAAACATCGTTGCTATATATATACGCTAATTAAATTTTATGTTGATATTACTAGGAAGCGATATCTCGAGAATTTTGCAATAATGTTGTTAATTGCTTAGGGCAAGTATAACCATTTTACAGTTATAGATAATATACCTATTTCATAGAATAAATGTCATACTTGTGGCACTCATAAATGTTTTAAGACTTCAGCCATTATGTCACCAGGACATAAATTTTAACACTTTAACGACTACATTTGGTCAAGAAAATAAAAATATTCCCTAATTTAATATCCACTTGCGTGCCAAGAGAAGACTATTTCTGAAAATGTACAACTGTAATGCCTGGCTCGATTATCGAGCCAGTCATTCCAGTTGTAAAATTTTCAAAAAATAGTCATCTCTTGGCCTGCAAATGGACATTTATCAAGACCACTACAGAGGCCGGTTTCGGACGGCCCCAAATCAAATGGGCGCTTGTCCGCTTAGTTTGGTCCGAATGCGTTACCAGCCGTAAGTCAGAATGAATGTATTATTTTACTTTGGGTTACTTGCCCCTACATGTTACAAACATTTTTTAACATTAGACCTTTTCAGTTTTAGCTATGTCCGGCCCATCTCTAGCTATGCCCCACCCACACCTCGCTTGGGTTGGGATCGATAGATCTCTGAACACCCTGACTATCAAAGAAAAGACATACAATTCGTGCAACGTGTCGGACTAGCGTTTAAGACAGACTAAATATGATCATTCATGCTGTAATTGACTTTGACGTCATCCTACACTTCTCGTAGTTGATTATGACTTCACATGGTGGATGTATAAACTGGAAAGGTCCATCGCATGACGGATAACAATTTGTCATTAATATAATATATTAACCCTCTTGTGTCAAGAGCACCACAAAGCGCTCACAATGCTACTCATATCAATTAACCCTTTAATGGTCAGGATTTTCCAAGGACATTATAATTTATGCAGGCTAAAATAAGGGTATTTTTGTAAATTTAGGGGAAGGCGGGGCGAAACGGGCCACATAAAATCTAACTCTTCTATTTCTTAATGTTTCAAACTTATGGTCTTTCAAATTATGGTTAATCACACTCCAGACTAGTTGCTGTTAGGAAAAACTAAAAACGAGTTTGAAGAATTATAGATTCGACAATAAAATGCAAAAATATATTTTGAAAAATGTCTCTCTTTACCCTACGGCTGGATAAATGGAACATGGTGTCCCTTTTTCCACCAGTAAGAAAGTAACCAACAGCTGCTGCTGCCACCGCCGCCATCATTTCGGTCGCTGCCACAGCCGCATCGGCGGCGGCGGTGACCACCGTAGTAGTAGTAGTAGTAGTAGTAGTAGTAGTAGTAGTAGTAGTAGTAGTAGTAGTAGTAGTAGTAGTAGTAGGAGTAGTAGTAGTATTAGTAGTAGTAGTAGTAGTAGTAGTAGGAGTAGTAGTAGCAGTAGTAGTAGTAGTAGTAGTAGTAGTAGTAGTAGTAGTAGTAGTAGTAGTAGTAGTAGTAGTAGTAGTAGTAGTAGGAGGAGGAGGAGGAGGAGTAGTAGTAGTAGTAGTAGTAGTAGTCAATCATAGCACATGCTGTCTTTTGGCTCTGCTAATTACGCCGATTTTAGACGGTTTCTACTACTCACACATGCTTATTTTTTGTCCTGTTGTTGTATAAGTGTATATACGCTAGTTTAGTTATATTTGATTTTGCAAGTTTTGTTGTGGGAGGTCGTTTTTTGCGACGAAAGTTTTCAGGCTGCAGTAATTTATTTATCACTGCTGTGGGCATTTCAGCCGGCCTCCTCTGTTGTGTATTGCTTTTTCTGTCCTATTGTTGTTGGGATTTTTCCCATTTCACGGTCCGTTATACTAGCGCTTTTATTGTTGGCTGATTTTATATTCTGGCTGTCCGTGCTGGATTTTCAGTTGTAGAGAGAGTCGCTACATTCTCGGCTTCCTGTTGAGCTAGAGCGCCGCTGTATTATCGCCCTATGCGTTAAAAAGCATGTCTAGCAAATATAAACAGGAATTGAGCCTTAGGGTGACGACTGGCGGATGAAGTGTGGAGTGTGGGGGCCATTGACCTTTATCATGGCCTGAAAGAGGTTGTTAAAGGGCCTGATTAATATAAGCGAGTCAGTGTGGCATGTTACGGTATGCAATGAGGGAATTAAAGAAAAAGTATTGGAGGATGGACTGATTGTCAATGGAGAAGTCTGTAAGGTACAGGAAATAGATTCAGATAAACTGCTCATTAAAGTGAAGGCGCCATTAGAAATACCTAATGAACGAATTAGCACAGAGATGGCCAAATATGGTCTAGTAGTTTCAATCGAGAATGAGACGTACCAATTTGACCGATCTCTAGAAAATGGAGTTAGACGAGTGTGGATGAAGGATATTTCAAAACCTCTTCCAAGTACGCTCTCAATTGACAATACGTTTTTTCTGCCGTTATGGTACATGGGCCAGATCAAGACATGTCGCATTTGGACCAGTACCGACCACCTAGCTAACGCATGTCCTCATAAGGACAAATGCTTAATTTGTGGGTCAACTGATCATTATAAATGGCGATGTAAGGAAGCAACAAAGAATCAAGCTCGAAGCGATTCAGAACCAAAGAATCACCAGGAGCCTGAACTGGCTGCTGTAGTTGCCGTTTACAAAACGGCCACTGCAGCTGATGTTCATAAACCAGCTAATCCTGTGGTAGTAGACATGGCAGTATTGAGGTTTTGAGCGAGAACGTGACACAAACTCCTGTACCAATGGCTGAGGATGTTAGTTTAACATCTGATTCAGAAAGTCTACAACTAGGCCAAACAAGATTCAGATCACAGTCCACTGAAAGCGCTGATAATTCAATACTAGATCAGGCCTCTCTGACTGTTACCTTGAAATGCGTGGAAGGTAAAACAGATATTGCTGTTGGAGCCAGCAAAGAATTAACAAGCACCAGTTCCAGCATTCCTCGCAAGACAGAAAGTAGTCTTAAGCGACAAAAAGATGACTCAAGTTCAGATTCTGATGTTGAAGAAGACAATGTTCATGATATGTCATATGATTATGATGATAGCGTATCTGTTGCTGATTCGGATATATCTGTCAGTACACAGAGTTCTCAAAATGCGGAAATGGTTATGTACGGCTCTAAAACAGGGCAGGTATTGATCCCTTACATAACAAAGAAGGGTGTGCGCTATCGTCAGTTACGCAATGATTCTGATGTATCAAAATATCAGCATCTGACAGCAATTGAACTAAACGCCTCAGAGTCCAATGAAAAGATTGGTAAATGGGCGAAAAAGAACTTGAGTAAGAAAAACAAATCAAATTAAAATATGGCAGTTTTAAATTTATGTTTTAAAATATTTTTAATGTTAATTTGCACATTAAATTTCAGAGGTTTAAATGACGAAATAAAACAACATGTACTATTAGATGAATTAAAAGCATGAAATGTTGACATAATTATGCTGCAGGAGACAAAATTACAAGTTATAGAGGTTCAGGTGTTTGACGAATGGAGAACTCTATTACTCTGTTGCCAATGAACAGCGTGCAGGTGTTGCAATTTTGTTTCTCCCAAAATGTCTCAGCTGGATAAATATCATTTCTTCTTCATCTGATAACAATGGGCGGTGGGTTAAAGTTGTACTCGACATAGAAGGGTCAAATTACACTTTAGTTTCAGTCTATGCACCGGCGTTGCATTCTGAAAGATGTACATTCTTGTCCAATACATCACCCATTCTTAATGATAATGTTGACAATATTATCCTGGGTGGTGATTTTAGCTGTGTTATGGATGGGACGCGAGACAGAAGTTCACTTTCTAGCTATGGTAACACATCGCATGGCAGACTTAAAGCTATATGTGATGCAGAACATTTACTGGATAGTTAGCGAATATTAAATCCAGAGGGTCGTGATTTCACATGGCATTCAAATAACGGCCAACTCGCCTCTAGAATAGATCGAATTTATATTCAAAGAACATTGAAAGGAAATCTTGTAACTGCTGGTATGTATCCCATTGCGTTCTCTGACCATGACATGTTTTACATCACGCTGGATAATGCCGACTGGGTTAAACGCGGCCCTGGCTTTTGGAAAATTAATAATTCGCTGCTAAATGAATCTAAATATCAAACTTGTGTTAACAGTTTTTGGCAACATAAGCTTCGAAACAAAAATTCCCATGACAATTTAATAACATGGTGGGAAGATGTAAAAGTTGGATTTGCCCACATTTCAAAACAATATGCCATTGGGAAAGCGCGAATGATGCACAAGGAGAAGAAACCACCTGAGCGTTCTCTGTTTCTCCTAAGTAGGATGGTTGTGAATGGTGATAGTCAGCATAGTGAACGGCTAAGCGATATAAAATCAAAGCTTACGCAAATAGATAGATATAGGGTTGAAGGTGAAATAACTAGGAGCAGAACACAAATGTATATCGAAGGAGAGAAACCAACGAAATACTTTTATGGGCTCCAAAAATCTAGAGGAGTTGAGAAATTAATTAGGAGTTTAAACAACAACAACAACAACAACAACAACAACAACCAAAATTGCTCTACGCAAAAGGAAATTATGGAAACGGTAGAAACATTTTATCAGATGTTATATAAATCTGATAATAGTAATGATATAAAGTCATCTGAGATGCTAGCTAATGTCAAAAATGCATTCTCAAAATCGACCACGGAATTCTGTGAGCTCCCATTAACACTAGCTGATCTGACCACTTCTCTTAAACATATTAAAGGCGGCAAAGCTCCAGGAGGTGATGGACTTAGCGTGGAATTCTACCGGACATTTTGGCATCTCATTGGGCCAGAGTTTATTCAAGTAATAAATGAAATTTTCTCACACGGTAGACTCCCTTCTACCACGTTGCAAGCATATGTTCAACTTATATTCAAGAAAGGAAATCGACAGAGCATAGAAAATTACAGACCCATCTCGCTCCTCTGTGTCGATTATAAGATCATTTCTAAAGCGCTTGCTAAAAAACTTGCTAGTGTTCTGGATGAAGTTATCCATACAGATCAAACTTGCTTTATTCCAGGCCGCTCTATCTTGACCAATACATTTTTAATTAGAGACATTATACAATTGGTTGAGAAAGGTAATGCCCCAGGAGCCATTATAGGTTTAGACATCGAAAAGGCGTTTGATCGATTAGAATGGGAGTGTATGTTTAAATCACTCAGTCACATTGGTTTGGGACCAAATTTCATAAAATGGATCCGAATTCTCTATGGCAATATTAGCAGCAAATACCTCGTAAACAATTTTAAAAGTCAGCCCATTATTTTAGAGCATGGTGTGCGTCAAGGGTGTTCATCGTCTCCCGTGTTATTCGTCATAGCAATGGAGGCACTAGGAGCAACCCTCAGGGAGGACCCACTTTTTCATGGTATAGATATTCATGATGTAAATCGGCCCATAAAGGTGTCTCAATATTCCGATGACACAACTGTCTTTGCAGGAACCAATGGTGATTTTAAAAGGCTTGACACGATTTTATTGAATTTTCACATGGCCTCTGGCCTGAAGATAAACAAAGCTAAATCAGTTGGATTATTATTGGGTCAGTGGAAGTGTAGGTGTGATAAGCCACTGGACATCCGGTGGACATATGAATCAATTAAGATTCTAGGTATTCACTTCAGTAGAGAGGGTGAAGAGAACATTAACTGAGAAGGGAGAATAGCTAAAATGAAGAAAACCTGTAATGCGTGGAAGCATCGGCATTTAACTATTTTCGGCAGAACCTTGGTTATAAATACCTTAATACTTTCAAAGTTATGGTATACAGCCTCTGTTATATATATGCCCAAACATGTCGAATGTGAAATAATTAGAATGGTCCGAGAATCTTTATGGGAAGGTAAGGCATGTCTTCTATCACAGGATGTTTGCATGAATGATTTAATTCATAGCGGGCTTAATCTTGTAGATGTTAGAATGAAGAGCATGTCATTGCGTTTCAAATTTTCAAATGCATTACTTCATTCTGATATTCAGTGGGCAAATATATCAAGGTCGTTAATAGAAAGCTTCATAAAACCTTTCTCAACCAAAAGCTTTTTTTGTGCCAAAAATCCGCCCCCGAATTATACGCGAGTTCCTCCGCATTTTCTCGAGCTAAAAACTGGTTTTGATGCGTTTGTTAAAGTTGACGATGTACCACTATACTGGGGAAATGTTTTACAATTGGAGCTATGGGGCAATAATCACATCACTCATCAAGGCAAAGCTATGTACTAGCCATCAATGGCAGGGAAAGGCATTAAATATGTATGTGACATTGTTGACCCTATTCGGAGGGAATGGAAATCATTGGCTGAGATTTGCTATGTTACTGCTCTTCGACCAATAGATGCTACGCGTCTGTTAGCTCGCATACAAGAAGCTATACCGAAAGCTTGGTTCTCTCTATACAGTGCCGATCTTACTGATGAAGAGACTGAACTAAAATTCATCAGTATTGATAAGGAATTTTCCTGCAGAATGGCAGTAAGCAGCTGGTATAAGCTCCTTAGGGAACTACATGCTATACCTCCAGGAGCTATTTATGCATGGGAGCAGCATGGTTATAATATTCCGAACTGGGAGATAATATGGAAAAAACATACATTTACCGAATATTCCCAATCAGGCAAGAGATATAGTTTGGAGACTAATACACAGAAAACCTTGGGTTAAACATCTCATGACAAAAGCAAAACTGTGTGCTGAAGATGATAATAATAGCGTTTACTGTGTGAGCTCTGAGGAAACATTGGTACATCTATTCGTTGAATGCGATGTTGTAGTTCAGTTCTGGGTATATGTAAGTAGGATTTTATCAGATCTCGGTGTCCCTACATCGGACATAACACCACACAATATTTTATTTCATGACCTTGCAAATGAGTCACTACAAATAAATAATAACGTTATTGTGTTAGTCTGCTTAAGCATTGGAATTTGGAGTATTTGGAAACATCGCTGCTCCGTAGTGCATGATGCAAATGCTACTCTCACACACGATCATTTAAAGTGTTTAAATGGAACATTTTATGCGTTATTGTCACATTGTGTTAGAGGCGAATGCCATAAGTATATTAAAAAGCAAAATCGAAAAACGTTTAAAAGAATATGGTACAGAGGTAGATTAATATCATTTGAAAATGACAATCTGTCCATCAAAACACCGCCGTGATTATTTAACCTTTCATTTAATGTGCCGAATACGTAAATATGTTAACACTTATATTACATCCTTGTCAATTTGTGTACAATTTAATGTTGATTATGGAAGTATATTTTTAAGAATAAATTGTTAATGTAGATTTACCATTTGGTAGGAGATCGTTTGAATGGAGGCTGATGCAGCCTGATGTAACTGCCGCTTCCAGTCATTCGGTTTCAAAATTATCAGTCGTCTGTTATTTGTTTTGGACAGAGCAAAATGCACTGTAAAATTCTGGCCTAAAATCATCCTATGTTTATGAATTACAAACGATCCAATATTATATTTTGGAACCGCCTCATTGTAGCTAAGACCGTTATAAAATAGCAGCGAGTTTTGTCATTGTTTAACAATGTACAATCCCGGATAATTTTAGAATCTCTCTCAAAAAGTAGAGAAATATTTAAATGCCGCTGACATATTACTATTGCGCGCCGCGCTGCTGACAAAGTGTTTGTGTTTAAATGCTCGCGCTTTGTTGGCTACATAAAAGATTACCCGGGCCTATTCAGAATAGAGCATACTAGATGTTTAATTTGATCAAAATAATGTACGTATGGCGTTTATTTTATTAGTATATACTTACTTTCACAGAACAGATATTTCGAAAATACTATTATGACGAAAAGACCGATAAATATGTAATTAGATTTTTAATGTTAATTAACATTTAATCCTTTGAACCCAGACTTCCACAAATCTCACGTTCTGGACAATCGTACGTGTAAGCTGTTGGATGTTTTGAAACTGTTTGGACTGGAACCCGTTGCTGCCATATACCGGAACGACTCCCAGTTAGATGTGTTTCAAAATATTCAACAGAATATTTATATTTATTAAAATAAAAATTATTTCTTTCGTATTTGTCCCTTGCAGTTCAAAGAGTTAAATATGTATATTTATTGAGCAGCAATTTTGAAGTATTTTATTATACTGAAAGACAGATGAATTTTTAAAAGGTTTTTCATTTTCACTTGCAGTTTATTTACTGTTTGTATGCTGTATGATTTGTACATCAGTCTTTTATATATTTTTGGATATGAAAGGTTTTCCGCACGATCCATTGATCGTGTTATCAATAAAAAAAAAAGAAAAAAAAAAGTAGTAGTAGTAGTAGTAGTAGTGGTAGGAGTAGTAGTAGTAGTAGTAGTAGTAGTAGTAGTAGTAGTAGTAGTAGTAGTAGTAGTAGTAGTAGTAGTAGTAGTAGTAGTAGTAGTAGTAGGAGCAGTAGTAGTAGTAGTAGTAGTAGTAGTAGTAGGAGGAGGAGGAGGAGGAGGAGGAGGAGGAGGAGTAGTAGTAGTAGTAGTAGTAGTCGAAGTGAACGCACGCGCTTATTTAGCTCTGCAATTGCTGCCCGAATTTGCTAGTTTCTAGCGCGATTTTGTAGATAAATTTTATACATATATTTCGTATTAGTATTTCCTTTCAAAATTTATGTTTAATTTGTAAATTCTTGTCTTGGTTGGAGCGCATTTTGTGTCTCCATTTTCTAAAGGCTTTCCTCTTAGCTGGCGGTTTCCCCCATTTAATAGGGCTCCTCTTACTGTGGTCAATGCAAAACATTTCTCCCCGCGCCAGTCTGCTATTTCTATAGTTCGTAGGCTAGCGCATTATATTTGGCAAGATTGCTTGAGTGAGTGGATTTAATTCCTTTGTCATTTGTAAGCACAAGCCTAGTTCTTTAACTATATAAATCCTTATAGTCAGTTGGCTGTCCCCGGTCAACTCGAATAGACTAAACAATATATGACTGTACTATCTATTCATATATTTGTTAGTATACTTTAATCGGCTAGGTGTTAGTGAACCACTTAGAAAGTGGTTCAAACTAACAAATATACGACTGTACTCTCTATTCGTATATGTGTTGGTAGACGTCAGGGTTTCAAAAGGGGACACTATTTATTTAGTGTTTAGCTCTTTCCCTGAGGTCCTGGTGTTATATAAGTATATTTTTATTATATATTGTAGTAGTATGGTGTTCCTCCTTTTATAAACCACCATGGCAACCTATAAGCGTACTCTAAGCCATAAAATAACAACTAAGGGGTGGGGTGTCACGGCTATCGACGTGTATCATGGGTTAAAGGACGTCGTTGGCGCGGGACCTGCTACTTTGCAGGGGCTTATCAATGTTACTAAAACTGTATGGAATGTAACAGTGTCAAATGAGGGGTCAAGGAAAAGCTTCTGGAAGATGTTCTTATTGTAAAAGGTGAAGTGTGTAACGTAGAGGAAATCGAGTCAGATAGGTTGCTAGTGAAGATGAAAGTTCCACTAGAAATTCCAGATGACAGAATCATGAGTGAATTCAAGAAATAGGGCAAAGTGCAAAGGATTGAACGGGAAACGTATCCCTTTGACAGAACGCTAGAAAACGGTGTAAGACGTATCTGGTTTGATAAAGTGGATAGCCATTTACCAAGCAGATTGACGCTTGATGGCAGCTTTGTCCTGCCCTTATGGTATAGAGGGAAAATTAAAGAATTCCGGATCTGCCTAAGTACTGACCATTTGGCAACAGATTGTCCCAATCAAAACAAATGTTTGCCTGTGGTTCAGTTGACCATTTTAAATGGCGCCGTCCAAAAAATAAAAACAAGCCCTCAGTATCAGGAGATAATCGCCCATTAAAGGATGCAACTGAGTCAAATGCTTCTGAAGCAACCACTACGGAAGCTGTTGTTGAGGTTCATGCCACTGTAAATGACACAAACAAATCATCAAATCCTGTTAAAGTAACTACAGTTGATGAAATTCATGTATGAGAGGAGGGTATAACCTTGAGTCATGAAAATAATCAAAATGCAGTGGAGCCAAACGTTGCCGTAAAAGATACGCAGGAAAATGATGATCTTACAGAAGAGCCAGTTTACAATTCCTTAGAAGATGAATTAAAATTAGGACAGGATAAGTTTAGGACTCAGAAGACAGAAAGTTCAGTCGATTTTCCGCTAAGCCCACTTGATTTAAGTCAGCTTGGAGATATGGTAAATGACGCTCCTGCCAAATGTTACTTAAGTATCAATAAGCGTCATAAAGAAGATAATAGCTCAGAATCTGAGATTGAAGTAAATGATATGGATGATGATACAATGTCAGTTGCAGAATCAGATGTGTCCATTCAATCACAGAGTTCACAGATTAAAGATGAAATGGTAATGTACCGATCAGAAGGGGGTGAAGTGTTAGTGCCATATGTAACGGCGAGAGGCGTGAAATATCGTATACTGCGCCATGATTCCGATATTTCCAAATATGAATATTTGTCTGTGGTAGAACTAGGAAATATCTAATTCGCAGGAAAATTAGGTAAATGGTCTAAGAAACGAGCTAAAAAACCAAATCAAGTTAATCTAATGATGGCGGTTGTAAACATCATTTTACAAATTATGATTATCTGCACCATCAATTGCAGAGGATTAAATTCCGAATTCAATCAGCGCCACTTGCTTGAAGAATTAGCAAATGAGAGAGTTGATATTGCTTTTCTACAAGAGACCAAAATTAAAAAAACTGAAGTTTATGAATCTCTCAAAGATATTTCAAAAGGGCAGATTTTTTTTCCTTTATCACAAGATAATAGTGCGGGAGCGGCCATTCTTATCCTGCCCCGCTATCTTAACTATGTTGACGTTATATTGTCGTCATCAGATACAAATGGACGATGGATTTGTGTATCAATTGATGTACTAAACACAAGTTTAAATTTGATGTGCCTTTATGCACCTACCTCTCATCAATTGCGCCGTGAATTTCTAAATGATGTTTCAACAATAATTCAAGACAGAACGCCGGAAAACCTAATTATGGGCGGTGACCTTAATTGCATATTAAACGAGGCTAAAGACAGAAACTCTAGGTCTAATTTTAATGACACATCACATAATATTTTGAAACACATTTGTGAAAATAAAAGCTTGTTAGACACTTATCGGATTGAAAATCCAGAAGGCCAGGAATTCACTTGGTTTTCAACCAATGGAAGGTTAGCTTCAAGGTTAGACAGGATATATGTAGAACGTTCATTGAAAGGTTACATGTGTAAAACTAACATAAAACCAGTAACTTTCTCTGATCACAATATGTTTTCCATCACATTAGACAATGCTGACTGGGTCAAACGAGGAGATGGATTTTGGAAACTTAATGTAGCATTGCTACGAGATAGTTGCTATCGCAAATATGTGGAAAGTTGTTGGAGGCATTGGGATGAAAGAAGAAGAGGTTCGTATGAATGTATAACAGACTGGTGGGAAGATGCTAAATCAGACCTGAAATATATTTCAAGGCAGTATTCCATTAGGAAAGCACGTGAAATACGAAAGCATAAAAAGGTGCTTCAGAGGTCGTCGTGTAAATTTAGTAAGAAAATTAATGATGGGGAATATAATTATTACGAACTATTAGTTAAATTAAAAGGTAGACTAAATGAAATAGAGCAATATCAGTTTGATGGCGCCAAAATAAGGTCACGAGCACAAATGCACACCGAGGGCGAAAAGCCTACACGTTACTTTTGTAACTTGGAAAAAGCAAGCGGTATAGAGAAATTAATGCGCTCACTGAAGTCTAATGATGGAGTATCAGTGTGCTCAAATGCAGAAATGATGGAAACAGTATCCGAATTTTACAAACCATTGTATAAATCTGAGGGAAGCGATGAAACTGCAACTAGAGATGTTTTAGCTAATATAACGAAAAGACTTCCAGATTCATGTCGCGAAAGCTGTGACCAATCAATAACAATTGATGACTTGACAAAATCCCTCAAAGGTATGAAGTTAGAAAGGTCTCCTGGATGTGACGGACTTCCAGTTGAATTTTATCAAACATTCTGGCACATATTTGGGCCAGTATTAGAAGAAATAGCAACCAGCATTTTTAAGCAAGGGCATCTCCCTACATCGATGGCCCAAGCTTTAAGCAAGGGCATCTCCCTACATCGATGGCCCAAGCATATGTTCGGCTTATATACAAGCGGGGTGACAGAAATAAAATACGGAATTATAGACCAATCTCTCTACTCTGTGTAGATTATAAGATTATTACTCGGGCACTAACATTAAAACTTGGCGCAGTCCTAGGCGAAGTCATTCATGATGATCAAACCTGCTCTGTGCCAGGAAGATCAATATTAAACAACACTTTGCTTATACGGGACCTTATTCAATTAGTTGAAAAGGATTGTATCCCAGCAGCAATAATAGCACTTGATAACGAGAAGGCGTTTGACAGACTAGAATAGGATTTCTTGTTTAAGTCTTTAGACCATATTGGCTTTGGTCCAAGATTTATTAAATGGGTCAATATTTTATAGTTACAAGTTGCTATTTAGTAAACAATCAGCTATCCAAACCTGTAGTGTTGGAACGAGGTGTCAGACAGGGTTGCTCACTGTCTCCGCTTCTATTCGTCATAGCTATGGAATCGTTGGGGGCCACATTGAGGCAACGCAATGACTTTCGAGGAATATGTATACGTGGCGTAGAAAGGCCACTAAAGGTTTCTCAATATGCAGATGATACGACTGTGTTTGCGGGTAAAAATACGGATTTTAGAATTTTAAATGGAGTATTAACAGATTTTCAAAAGGCATCAGGGCTTAAAGTCATTAAAGATAAATCTAAGGGATTATTTTTGGGCGATTGGAAGGGCAGAACTGATAATGTGATGGATATTCAATATTTACGTGACTTGGTATATCCGAAATCTCGTAAATGGATTGCGATGCAAGATGTATCAAGAATAACATCAATGAGACATATTGATGCTCAGCGCTTATTTGTTAAAATAAAGAATGCAATACCTGCTGTATGGTTCAAATTGCCGAAAGCACGTGGCAACATTGATATGTTGCAACCAACATTAGTATTTATGTCAGAACATATAAAATACAACATGGCATCTAGAGACTGGTATAGAATTCTAATGCATAGTCGGAGACAAACTCCTATTGTGGTTAGGCATTGGAACAATTTAGGATGCACGCCAAAGAACTGGAAAAATGCCTGGAAAGCAATACATCTACCTTGTCTACCAGGAAATGCACAGGACCTGGCATGGCGATTACTCCATCGAGGGCTATGCGTCGGCCATCTTACTTATATGTGTAAAATAACAAGTACAGACCGGTACTTATTATGTAATACTGAGGAGGAAACGATAGCCCATCTATTTACTCTGTGTCGCATAATTACAGGCTGTTGGGTATATATCAATATGCTCCTTGCTAAATTTGGAACCAAATATGTGAATTTAGTGGCTGAAACAATTTTGTTCAAAGATTGCTCAACTATCGGACGAATCATTAATAGCAAGGAGAAAGAATTGTTAATAACCCTGTTATCTGTAGGAGTGTGGGCCATCTGGAAACATCGGTGTTCAGAGGCCAGAGATAAAACCGGCAACAACCATCAGAGAGCCATACAAGCTATATTTCGATCATTGTTGATAAACTGCATTCATTGTGAATTTTACAGGCTAGTAGAACATGGGAGAGAAAGTAGATTTAAAGACGTATGGTGCAAAACTGGCCTAGTATCAATTGAATACGGATATCTAAAAATATCAGAAGCGGAACTTGTATAAGCTAGCACACTCGCTGCTTGCTGTATATTGATAAATGCTATTTTAATTTAATTTAATTACCTTTATTTAAAAAATTTTAATGCCTTAGGAGACTCTAATATTGACGAATATACTAACCTTGGGATCAGTATATTTAAATATCAAATGAGCATTATGTCAATATTCTGGAGGTGATCCGATTTTCAAGTTAACAGAGTGTGATATCTTACAATTAGCTTCCTGGTGTAAATATTTACTGTAGGTGTATTTGTTCCAGGGTAATTTGCAAAAACTTACAATGAATAAATTTAGAATGTGAACCCAAAGCGCCATCTAAGTAGTCATAGTTTGTATACTTTTGCTTTGTGCATTATTTTATATAAAGGCTACTACGTCCGTTGGGCATTTAAGAATCGGCTAACTGGCGTCAATGAGTGACTTTTTGTTACTTATTGACGAGTCACCTCGCCACTTGTTGGCGAGCTGCACTCGGCATTTGGCCCTACGACTATACGGTGTGCTACGTTAAACTACATACGATCTACTTAGCCTGCCGGCCATGAATCGGCTCAATGGCATCAATGATTAGCAGTAGCTTACTGCTAATTATTGATGAGTCGCTTAACCACTTGTTGGTTAGCTATGCTCGCCATTTGGGCCTACTACTACACGGTGTGCAAATAGCAATGTCTGTGTTGAATTATGTTATGTTATTAGCTCTTTATTAATTATGTTTTCTATGTGGTTATGTCACGGTTGTGGTATATGTTAATAGGGTATTTTAGCTTGCACTGTTTTGACATGTTAGGTTTGTATTGTTATTCTATTAATAAAGCCTGCTATTTCAACCGTTTTTTATGGGGGTTTGCACGCCTTTTTAAAGGAGTTCCTCCGTAAAGCGTATCCGACTGCGTCAGCGTCGGATTTTCCAAAAAAAAGAAAAAAAGTAGTAGGAGTAGTAGTAGTAGTAGTAGTAGTAGTAGTAGGAGGAGGAGGAGTAGTAGTAGTAGTAGTAGTAGTAGTAGTAGTAGTAGTAGTAGTAGTAGTAGTAGTAGTAGTAGTAGTAGTAGTAGTAGTAGTAGTAGTAGTAGTAGTGGTAGGAGGAGGAGGGGTAGTAGTAGGAGGAGGAGTAGTAGTGGTAGTAGTAGTAGAAGTAGTAGTGGTAGTAGTAGTAGGAGGAGGAGGAGTAGTAGGAGGAGGAGGAGTAGTAGTAGGAGGAGGAGTGGTAGTAGTAGTAGTAGTAGTAGTAGTAGTAGTAGTAGCAGTAGTAGGAGGAGGAGTAGTAGTAGTAGTAGTAGTAGTAGTAGTAGTAGTAGTAGCAGTAGTAGTAGGAGGAGGAGTAGTAGTAGTAGTAGTAGTGGTAGTAGTAGTAGGAGGAGGAGGAGGAGTAGTAGTAGTAGTAGTAGTAGTAGTAGTAGTAGTAGTAGTAGTAATAGTAGTAGTAGTAGTCAATATTGTCAACGCACTGGCTCAGAATCTTCAATAATTGAAAAAATTCAAAAATTTAAGATATTTTGGTTTATCTTACTGCCTGAGATTTGTCATTTTGTTTGAGGAAAGCCATATGGCATTAATGTTAACCCTTTACTGGTTAAATTTGTTCAGTAAAATCTTAATATGCGCTTACTTATTTAATGTACATTTGCAGGCACAGACAAGGTCATTCCCGAGAATATACCACTGGAACGACTGTCTCGGTTCCCGAGCCAGTCATTACAGTGGTAAATTTTCAAAAATACTCCAATCCCCGCCGGCAAATGGACATTGCCCAAGATCACTAAATTGACCGTTTTTGGCTGACCATCATGCAAGGGTTAATGTTGAATGATTGAGATGGATATTATGGATAGCTATTTGAGTTTTGCTTTTACCAAGATGTCACGTAGATTCGGATTTTTCTTGAACGCAATTACTGGTCGCTTGTTAAAGGGTTGTTTCAGTTTCTCCTGTAGGTTTTGATACTCATCTTTCAAAATTTTGGAAATTTCAACGTTTTTCCGATTATAGGTCAGAATGAATGGAATTTTGTCACGTTGATCAGATAAGCCTGGATCCGAGTTTATTCCCCTTGGCCACTGAGTTTCCAGTTCTTTAATCCAAAACGATTCTCGAAGTTTTCTTTGTTTATCAGTTTCTTCTGCCGTATCTGAAAGGGGTGGCTGTTCAATCGGCATAATTTCAAAGTCACGAAGGACTAAATGGTCAGGAAGATTAAAATGTTCGGAAACATGTGTGTCTTCCTCTAGCCTAATATCTGAGAGGTGTCGAGTTGCCCGCCATCTTAATGGACATTTGGTTTCGCCGACATACTGTTTTTGGCACAATTTGCATGAAATTAGATAAATAACATTTTCAGAGTCACAATCTAGATTAGACTGAAGTTGGAACTTGCTTTTGTTCTGAAAGCTCGTGAAAGTATTCTGGTTTGGGAGAAATTCATCTAACTTGCACCTTTTCTTTCCGCATTTGCGAGATTCGCCTACACCTATAATACGACGATTGTGAGAAATTTTGGTAGGCCGACGATTTGAGGCATTATCTGGAATGGATTCCAAGCCGTCTAATGTTTCAGATTTGATTTTGCGTAAGAATCGTGAGGAGTAACCTCGTGGTTTGAGGGCTTTGAATAGGGTAGAGCACGCTTCTTCAAAGTTTTTCCTGTCACTCGAATTCCTGTGAAAACGGATTATTTGTGATTTAACTATTCCTTTAAAAGTGTGTGGTGGATGGAAAGATTTTTTGTGCAATAGCTGATGCGAATCGGTTGGTTTGAAATACACTTTGTAGTCTAAGTAGCCAGTTGTTTCATACTTTAGACCTTTATATACAGTTACATCCAGGAAATCTACGGACATCTCGTCAATGGTTGCTTTTAATTTGATATTCGGATCGTGATTGTTCAGAATTTCGAAAAATTCATCAAACTCTGCCTTTGTGTGTTGCCAAATCATGAAAATGTCATCAAGGTACCTCCGATAAATGAGGGGATGTTTTGGACACTTTTCTAACGCTTCCTCCTCCCACTCTGCTACGTAAATATTGGCAAAACATGGGCTAAAGCGCTTGCCCATCGCGCAGCCGCAAATTTGTTGGTAAATTTCGCCATCGAATTCAAAATCATTGCCTTTCAGACTCAGCTCTAATAGAGCTATTACTTCTCTGTCTGGCCTGTTGGTGTCTGGGTAGTTCACGAATGCTCTACGGATAGAATTTATACCCTTCTCGATGTCAATGTTTGTATACATAGCATCGATGTCAAGCGTGACCAAGAAAGAATTTGGAGGTATCCAGGTCTCAGAGACCTGTGATAAGAAGTCTTCTGTGTTTTTCAAGAAGCTGGGGTGTCTATTTGCTATTGGCTGTAGATGGTAATCGATGTATTCACTGATTCTGTAGGATTCTGAGCCACAATCAGAGATTATAGGTCGCCCGGGCGGTGACATTGGGTCCAACCACGAATCTATGGGTTTATGAATTTTTGGCAAAAGATAGAAAGTCCGTGGTTTTGACTCAAGTTTAGCAAAGAGATACTTATGTTGCTTTTTGGTGATCTTCTTGCTATCGAGCAATTTTTTAAGAATCTCATTAAATTTGCTGCAATTATTTTGCCAAAGTGGTTTGCTTAGTTTCTGGTAATGCTTTGGGTTACTAAGTTGTCGTTGTGCTTCACGTTTATAGTTATCTTTAAGCATTATTACAGTCGCCGACCCTTTATCTGCAGGTTTGATGACAATTTCGCTGTTTTTAGACAATTCAATTAAGGCCTGGCGTTCCTCATAGGGTAAATTTGGTTGATCATTAGGGAATGTAGAATTTCTAACACGTTCTGAAAAGAGTTCTATGCTTTCACCGATCGCTGGGTCCAGGATTTTTACGTTTGGTGCCCAGCCAGTTTTTTCAATGAATGGTGGAATGTTACTAATAGAGTTACGAAAGAAGTCTGCTAACTTAATACGGTGACTAAATTCGGATGTTTCCATACAGCCATTATCTAAAAGAGCATCCAAACCTGTTTTAGGTTTTGGTGTTGGGACAAATGTAAGACCAAAATTGAGCAGTGATTGCTCTGCTTCACCTAATTGGGAGCCAGTTAGATTGACACTATTACTGCCCAGTCCTGTTTCCGGGTGGATGTTACCCTGGCCCTTGTCTAGTTTAAATTTAGGAATTTAAGCCAGGCAGAATACATCGAGTTAGCTGTCTTCTCAGTCCAATGAATGTTATCCTTAACAACATTAAATTCGGAGAGTCTAAGTGCAGGAATGACAGTCACAGATTTTGATGATTCAGCCGTCGAATTGATGGACTGAATCGCCAACTTCTGCTGAGCTGTCAACCGACTTGAATAGTTAAGTTTTGCGAAGTAAATCGCAGTCTTTGGGAATTTGGACTTAATCGCACTGAGAAGCAGCATTAATCTATGTTTTGAACTAGAGATGGGTTCATTCATATCATTAATGCCAATGTTGATCACTATTTTCTCTGGTTTAAATGATCCAGTGTACTTTTGAATTAGTCCTCTAGCATGACACAATTTAGCTCCTGGGTAGCAGGCAACTTGCGTTTCAGGGTGGGGCTCAACATTAATGCGACTCAGGTTCGAAGCTCCAAAGATGAGTACTTTGTTCGTGAGAACAGGTAGTCGCCAGTCAATTTTGTTTTCGATTTCATGACGAAATTTCCAAAAAATGTTTCTCTCCAACATAGTGGGTTGTTGGGGTCTATTTGCAAATTTAATAGGACGCACCTCCGGTGCATTACTTGGACCTGGAGTTGGAGAGAAGCTGGGCTGTGGCAGTTTCCCTGTTGGGGATGGGGTCTTGAGACCCGATGGTTGACTGCTCTGGGGGGATTTCTGAGAAGCGCCAGTCCGTGGACCAGATTTGCTACCATTAACCCTTTTCCTCTGTGGCAAGGGCGGATATTCGTTTGGGTCATTTAGATTGCCTAGCGGAGAGTCAGGTAGTGGGATTAATGATGCTTCAAATAGCATATCTCTAGGGCCAGAATCTAATGGTAGCAATGGAGAGATTTTATTGTCTACTCGTTTTGTGACTGGCGGCGAAGTTTCAGGTGATCTGAGGCGTTTTTTCATTTGTGATTGTGGGACCACAGTTGGTATCATGACCAGAGGCGTGGCTTGTGCGAGATTTTGAATTGGTTGCTGAGATGGATCTATCGGTCGCACAAAATCGTAAAAAGAACTAATCGCATTAATGTCGAGCTTTCTATTATAATTGTTTTTTGCCCAGCGTATAGCATTGGATTTAGCACGACCTAGGTCTAAATGTGGCATTGCCTGTGTGAGGACTACTTCAGTTCTAATACTACCAAGTTGTTCATTATAGTGATTTAACATGGCCTTAATGGTAGATTTTGCCCACTCAAAATTCACATTCCAGATGGCAAAGTAGATGTCATCATTTGGTATAGCTGGCTTACAAAATCCATTCAGCTCTTCCACCTTCCTGCTAAGCCCATCAGGGAGAGTTTCGGCATCTAAATGCCTACGTAGCGTAGCAATATGGTGGAAGCACTGAATTATTTGGTAATACAGCTTTACCAGGCGCGCATGCGCAGATGAACCCCCTTTACCATCTCCATTCTTCCTACGACCATTCTTCAAATAGCCATTCAGACAGACAATCGTTCAATCTAACTAGCAATCAGACAGGCAGTTGAGCAGGTAAGAACGATTCGATCAGGCAAACTCAAATTCAAGCACACAAATTCATTCACATCAACTACAAATTGAACCAATATATTACTTACACCTGAAAGATAAATTATAGAATTAACATGTAATATGCAAGGGTTAACAATACAACAATACAATACGCAATATTATAAGTTACTCACAGTAATTATGGACACCGTCAATTGGCTAAATGCATTTCACATGGATGTGCTTCATCAGTAGCCTGTATGACAAATCTGTCAGTCCTTCAGTATAGACAGCTTTATATACGTTTACTGAATTACTCAATCTCCTTTGAAAAACTACTCTATGGTTTAATTTGAACAATTGAACTTTGTGCAAGGTTTGAATTTCCTTTGATTCGGGTTTATCACAAACATCATTAATAAAGCCAATGATTAGTGGACTGGTTTCACTCCACACAGATTAGTGAAATTTTACTCTTCCGAATTGGATTGATAAGTGAGTAGTGTTTCCTTCACGAGATCATGAATCGATCATTCAAAGGTGTTATATGCTTTTGTTGGGACACTCAATTTTGCCCTTTGATTCCTTTTGATCATTTGATGCCGAAAAAATTAATCAAGTTTGGAGGACATATTTTGTCATTTTATAGAATTTTGTTCGCCACACCGGTAAGGCCACTGCAGTGTTTATAATTAAACTTTGTTCATACATGTAGAAAGAAAGTAGTATTCAGCTCCCTTAATTTTATGTGAGTGAGTGGCTGGACGGACACACAGAGAGCCGGATGGCTGGCAAGGCAGATGGACAGATCCATCCATCCATCCATCCATCCAACCATCCATTCAGACATCGAACCATCCATTCATCCCACGCCCCCATCCATCCATGGAAGGATGGGGAGGCGGGAAGGATGGGGGAGGTGGGATGGGGACGGGCATAAAGGAAGGATAGAGCTTAGTCGGAGAGAGGGAGGATCCATCCATCCATCCATCCATCCATCCATCCATCCATCCATCCATCCATCCATCCATCCATCCATCCATCCATCCATCCATCCATCCATCCATCCATCCATCCATCCATCCATCCATCCATCCATCCATCCATCCATCCATCCATCCATCCATCCATCCATCCATCCATCCATCCATCCATCCATCCATCCATCCATCCATCCATCCATCCATCCATCCATCCATCCATCCATCCATCCATCCATCCATCCATCCATCCATCCATCCATCCATCCATCCATCCATCCATCCATCCATCCATCCATCCATCCATCCATCCATCCATCCATCCATCCCACACACCCATGGAGGGAAGGTGATTGAGGATGATTGATGGGCAGGATCCATCCATCCATCCCACCATCCACCCACCCATACATCAAACCATCCATCCATTCATCCATCCATTCATCCATCCATGGAAGGGAGGGAAGGAGGGATGGGTAAGATCTATCCATCCATCCCGATGTGGAGATGGAATGAGGGATGGGAAGGAAGGAAGAATAGAGTGGGCATGGCTGGATAGAGGGGGAGGACCATCCATCCCTCCACCCACCCACACGCACGCACGCTCTCACACACACACACGTACACACACATACACACACGTACACTCGCACGCATGCACGTACCCACATTTACACACGCACGCATGTACGCACGCACACACATGTACACACGTAGGCACATGTATACACGCACGCACGCATGTACGCACGCACGCACACACCATTCACATTGCACACACCCATCCCCCCCCCCCCCAGCCCCACCCCCATGGATGGATGAGAGGCCGGATGATGGATGGGTAGGAGAGAAGGATAGAGCGGGGATCGGCTGGAGAAGCTGCAGGAGTGGGAGTTCGAGATGGACAGACGGGCAGTGGGAAGGCAGAGTAGCGGGAGGGATGGGCAAATGGACCGACGGACAAGTGGACCATGTGACAGCCAGACTAGTGAATGCATGGGTGGATTGACAGGAGCTGATGGATGGTTAGGCGGGTGGACCAGTGAATGAGTGGAGAAGCAGGAGAGTGAATCCGGGAATGATTGTAGAAGTTGGTATATAAGTCTCTCCACTGAAAGACCGACAGACTGCCTGACGGTGTCGACGGATATATAAGTTATGTTTTTACAAGGCAATAAAATAACAGAACTGGCACTCGCAAGTATGTAGTCAATATTGTCAACGCACTGGCTCAGAATCTTCAATAATTGAAAAAATTCAAAAATTTAAGATATTTTGGTTTATCTTGCTGCCTGAGATTTGTCATTTTGTTTGAGGAAAGCCATATGGCATTAATGTTAACCCTTTACTGGTTAAATTTGTTCAGTAAAATCTTAATATGCGCTTACTTATTTAATGTACATTTGCAGGCACAGACAAGGTCATTCCCGAGAATATACCACTGGAACGACTGTCTCGGTTCCCGAGCCAGTCATTACAGTGGTAAATTTTCAAAAATACTCCAATCCCCGCCGGCAAATGGACATTGCCCAAGATCACTAAATTGACCGTTTTTGGCTGACCATCATGCAAGGGTTAATGTTGAATGATTGAGATGGATATTATGGATAGCTATTTGAGTTTTGCTTTTACCAAGATGTCACGTAGATTCGGATTTTTCTTGAACGCAATTACTGGTCGCTTGTTAAAGGGTTGTTTCAGTTTCTCCTGTAGGTTTTGATACTCATCTTTCAAAATTTTGGAAATTTCAACGTTTTTCCGATTATAGGTCAGAATGAATGGAATTTTGTCACGTTGATCAGATAAGCCTGGGTCCGAGTTTATTCCCCTTGGCCACTGAGTTTCCAGTTCTTTAATCCAAAACGATTCTCGAAGTTTTCTTTGTTTATCAGTTTCTTCTGCCGTATCTGAAAGGGGTGGCTGTTCAATCGGCATAATTTCAAAGTCACGAAGGACTAAATGGTCAGGAAGATTAAAATGTTCGGAAACATGTGTGTCTTCCTCTAGCCTAATATCTGAGAGGTGTCGAGTTGCCCGCCATCTTAATGGACATTTGGTTTCGCCGACATACTGTTTTTGGCACAATTTGCATGAAATTAGATAAATAACATTTTCAGAGTCACAATCTAGATTAGACTGAAGTTGGAACTTGCTTTTGTTCTGAAAGCTCGTGAAAGTATTCTGGTTTGGGAGAAATTCATCTAACTTGCACCTTTTCTTTCCGCATTTGCGAGATTCGCCTACACCTATAATACGACGATTGTGAGAAATTTTGGTAGGCCGACGATTTGAGGCATTATCTGGAATGGATTCCAAGCCGTCTAATGTTTCAGATTTGATTTTGCGTAAGAATCGTGAGGAGTAACCTCGTGGTTTGAGGGCTTTGAATAGGGTAGAGCACGCTTCTTCAAAGTTTTTCCTGTCACTCGAATTCCTGTGAAAACGGATTATTTGTGATTTAACTATTCCTTTAAAAGTGTGTGGTGGATGGAAAGATTTTTTGTGCAATAGCTGATGCGAATCGGTTGGTTTGAAATACACTTTGTAGTCTAAGTAGCCAGTTGTTTCATACTTTAGACCTTTATATACAGTTACATCCAGGAAATCTACGGACATCTCGTCAATGGTTGCTTTTAATTTGATATTCGGATCGTGATTGTTCAGAATTTCGAAAAATTCATCAAACTCTGCCTTTGTGTGTTGCCAAATCATGAAAATGTCATCAAGGTACCTCCGATAAATGAGGGGATGTTTTGGACACTTTTCTAACGCTTCCTCCTCCCACTCTGCTACGTAAATATTGGCAAAACATGGGCTAAAGCGCTTGCCCATCGCGCAGCCGCAAATTTGTTGGTAAATTTCGCCATCGAATTCAAAATCATTGCCTTTCAGACTCAGCTCTAATAGAGCTATTACTTCTCTGTCTGGCCTGTTGGTGTCTGGGTAGTTCACGAATGCTCTACGGATAGAATTTATACCCTTCTCGATGTCAATGTTTGTATACATAGCATCGATGTCAAGCGTGACCAAGAAAGAATTTGGAGGTATCCAGGTCTCAGAGACCTGTGATAAGAAGTCTTCTGTGTTTTTCAAGAAGCTGGGGTGTCTATTTGCTATTGGCTGTAGATGGTAATCGATGTATTCACTGATTCTGTAGGATTCTGAGCCACAATCAGAGATTATAGGTCGCCCGGGCGGTGACATTGGGTCCAACCACGAATCTATGGGTTTATGAATTTTTGGCAAAAGATAGAAAGTCCGTGGTTTTGACTCAAGTTTAGCAAAGAGATACTTATGTTGCTTTTTGGTGATCTTCTTGCTATCGAGCAATTTTTTAAGAATCTCATTAAATTTGCTGCAATTATTTTGCCAAAGTGGTTTGCTTAGTTTCTGGTAATGCTTTGGGTTACTAAGTTGTCGTTGTGCTTCACGTTTATAGTTATCTTTAAGCATTATTACAGTCGCCGACCCTTTATCTGCAGGTTTGATGACAATTTCGCTGTTTTTAGACAATTCAATTAAGGCCTGGCGTTCCTCATAGGGTAAATTTGGTTGATCATTAGGGAATGTAGAATTTCTAACACGTTCTGAAAAGAGTTCTATGCTTTCACCGATCGCTGGGTCCAGGATTTTTACGTTTGGTGCCCAGCCAGTTTTTTCAATGAATGGTGGAATGTTACTAATAGAGTTACGAAAGAAGTCTGCTAACTTAATACGGTGACTAAATTCGGATGTTTCCATACAGCCATTATCTAAAAGAGCATCCAAACCTGTTTTAGGTTTTGGTGTTGGGACAAATGTAAGACCAAAATTGAGCAGTGATTGCTCTGCTTCACCTAATGGGGAGCCAGTTAGATTGACACTATTACTGCCCAGTCCTGTTTCCGGGTGGATGTTACCCTGGCCCTTGTCTAGTTTAAATTTAGGAATTTAAGCCAGGCAGAATACATCGAGTTAGCTCAATGGCATCAATGATTAGCAGTAGCTTACTGCTAATTATTGATGAGTCGCTTAACCACTTGTTGGTTAGCTATGCTCGCCATTTGGGCCTACTACTACACGGTGTGCAAATAGCAATGTCTGTGTTGAATTATGTTATGTTATTAGCTCTTTATTAATTATGTTTTCTATGTGGTTATGTCACGGTTGTGGTATATGTTAATAGAGTATTTTAGCTTGCACTGTTTTGACATGTTAGGTTTGTATTGTTATTCTATTAATAAAGCCTGCTATTTCAACCGTTTTTTATGGGGGTTTGCACGCCTTTTTAAAGGAGTTCCTCCGTAAAGCGTATCCGACTGCGTCAGCGTCGGATTTTCCAAAAAAAAGAAAAAAAGTAGTAGGAGTAGTAGTAGTAGTAGTAGTAGTAGTAGTAGTAGGAGGAGGAGGAGGAGTAGTAGGAGTATTAGTAGTAGTAGTAGTACTAGTAGTAGTAGTAGTAGTAGTAGTAGTAGTAGTGGTAGTAGTAGTAGTAGTAGTAGTAGTAGTAGTAGTAGTAGTAGTAGTAGTGGTAGGAGGAGGAGGGGTAGTAGTAGGAGGAGGAGTAGTAGTGGTAGTAGTAGTAGTAGAAGTAGTAGTGGTAGTAGTAGTAGGAGGAGGAGGAGTAGTAGGAGGAGGAGGAGTAGTAGGAGGAGGAGTGGTAGTAGTAGTAGTAGGAGGAGGAGGAGGAGGAGGAGGAGTAGTAGGAGGAGAAGTGGTAGTAGTAGTAGTAGTAGTAGTAGTAGTAGTAGTAGCAGTAGTAGTAGGAGGAGGAGTAGTAGTAGTAGTAGTAGTGGTAGTAGTAGTAGGAGGAGGAGGAGGAGTAGTAGTAGTAGTAGTAGTAGTAGTAGTAGTAGTAATAGTAGTAGTAGTAGTAGTAGGCGAAGTAGTAGTAGTAGGAGTAGTAGTAGTAGTAGTAGTAGTAGTAGTAGTAGTAGTAGTAGTAGTAGTAGTAGTAGTAATAGTAGTAGTAGCAG
>CM067364.1:73767638-73787031 GCA_034401795.1 Chaetoderma sp. LZ-2023a
AGCTGGCACCTCTATGACTGAGCCTGTATACCAAGGCGGGCACGCTAATCTGTGTCTCTGATTAGTTGAAAAGTAAATCATGACAGGCTGTAGAAATGTAGCTTAACGACATTTAGATACTAAAGCCTGAATATCTTTCTTTAGTGGCATGATAAAAAGCTTAAAATTACCTGCATAGTTTATAAGTGGCATATTTGATCACCCGCATAGCTATCAAGAGATGAGGTTAGTTATTCTTTACATGCTCTATAGTTTCTCCCTTTCCACGATTCCTCTAATAGTCACGTCCAGTTCTGTACAAATGATCTTTACGATTTTGCTGATCTGGCTTTTAAGCACATTTATGTTTTCCACTGATTGTATATTTCATATATATCCCATCTCACATACTCCTAGTATTTCTTTATTTTGATTGAACCATTGGTATTCTGTGTGTATATATATATATATATATATATATATATATATATATATATATATATATATATATATATATATATATATATATATATATATATATATATATATATATATATATATATATATATATATATATATATATATATATATATATATATATATAAATTTGGACTGATATTTTAGCCTGTTTTCTTGTGATGAGCATAAGTCCAAGCAGCTGTATATAGATTATTAGGGGTAGTGTTTCTCCATACAACATGCTCTTTGGCGTGCTGCGTTTGACCGTTAATACGTGCCTCAAAAAGGGATTTTAACATTTCCCCCAGATATTGCAGTTTTCTACGCCTGTGATTTCACTACCATAGAGTATTATCGACTGAATTAATTTCAGAAACAGTTTTAGGTGACAATCTACTGGCAAATTCAGCTTACAAGCAGGACGGTTACTGTATGACTGAGTTTACTGGCTTGCTCAGCAATATGCTTTTTGCAGTAATAAGTCGACTACTATAGTGCTTTGGTTTCCATAGGTCGACGTACCCGCTAAATGCCTCATGCAATTACAAGTCTTATGGTAATATATTTTCGCCTGGTCTAACACATGACTTACATATTATAGTTTCAGGCATTTCTTTATTTAATTTTATCCTTCATTTACTATTTCTATAGACCTACATACTTTGGATTACCTTGAGAACCTGATCATCTATTTTGTGAGCAGCTAGTTTCCATCAGATGCATGGCATTGCCACCATTCTTTGTCAAAGGCTTTCTCGAAGTCTACAAATGTACAACATAATCTTTTCTTCCGTTTCTGAAACTGTTCAATTAATTGATACAAGGTTGTGGAATACTCGTGTCGGCATCCAGCTTAGTTTCTAGTAGCTGCTCTGTGTCATTTAAAGTTACATTTATTCGTTTACTGATAATCGAGGTAAAGAGTTTACAAAGGCAACTTAGTAAATTGATAGGTCTATAATTTTGGGGTTCCTTGAGGTCTCCTTTCTGTTTTATATTGGTATAATTATACCATCTGTCCACGAATCAGGGATTTCAGCTGTATTAATGGCATTGTTGAAGATATATTTATAGATATTTGTCATAACATCGTCAGCCGATTATGTCAACAACCACCATGTCAACAACCGGCATGTCATCAACGAGCATATCAAAAACCAGCATGTCAACAAGCATCATGGCACAAACCAGCATGCCAACACCCATCATGTCAACAACCAGCATGTCAACAACCAGCATGTCAACCACCATCATGTCAAAAAGCATCATGTCAACAACCATCATGTCAACCACCATCATGTCAACAACCATCATGTCAACGACCATCATGTCAACGACCATCATGTCAACAACCATCATGTCAACAAGCATCATGCCAACAACCATCATGTCAACAACCGGCATGTCAACAACCATCATGTCAACAACCACCATGTCAACACTCATCATGTTAACAACCACCATGGCAACAACCATCATGTCAACCACCATCATGTCAATAACCATCATGTCAACAACCATCATGTCAACAACCATCATGTCAACAACCATCATGTCAACGACCATCATGTCAACGACCATCATGTCAACAACCATCATGTCAACAAGCATCATGTCAACAACCATCATGTCAACAACCGGCATGTCAACAACCATCATGTCAACAACCACCATGTCAACACTCATCATGTTAACAACCACCATGGCAACAACCATCATGTCAACCACCATCATGTCAATAGCCATCATGTCAACAACCATCATGTCAACAACCATCATGTCAACGACCATCATGTCAACACTCATCATGCCAAAAACAATCATATTAACAACCATCATGTCAACCACCATCATGTCAACAACCACCATGTCAACAACCATCATGTCAGCAAGCATCATGTCAATAAGCATCATGTCAACAACCGTCATGTCAACACTCATCATGCCAACAACCATCATGTCAACAACCATCATGTCAACCGCCATCATGTCAACAACCACCATGTCAACAAGCATCATGTCAACAAGCATCATGTCAACAAGCATCATGTCAACAATCATCATGTCAACAACCATCATGTCAACACTCATCATGTCAACACCCATCATGTCAACAAGCATCATGTCAACAACCATCATGTCAACACTCATCATGTCAACAATCACCATGTCAACAAGCATCATGTCAACAAGCATCATGTCAACAACCATCATGTCAACAACCACCATGTCAACGACCATCATGGCAACGACCATCATGTCAACGACCATCATGTCAACAACCAGCATGTCAACGACAATCATGTCAACAACCATCATGTCAAGACTCATCATGTCAACAAGCATCATGTCAACCACCATTATGTCAACAAGCATCATGTCAACACTCATCGTGCCAAAAACAATCATGTCAACAACCATCATGTCAACCACCATCATGTCAACAACCACCATGTCAACAACCATCATGTCAGCAAGCATCATGTCAACAAGCATCATGTCAACAACCGTCATGTCAACACTCATCATGCCAACAACCATCATGTCAACAACCATCATGTCAACCACCATCATGTCAACAACCACCATGTCAACAAGAATCATGTCAACAACCATCATGTCAACACTCATCATGTCAACACCCATCATCTCAACAAGCATCATGCCAACGACCATCATGTCAACGACAATCATGTCAACAACCATCATGTCAACACACATCATGTCAACAATCACCATGTCAACAAGCATCATGTCAACAAGCATCATGTCAACAACCATCATGTCAACAACCACCATGTCAACGACCATCATGGCAACGACCATCATGTCAACGACCATCATGTCAACAACCAGCATGTCAACGACCATCATGCCAACAACCATCATGTCAACGACCATCATGTCAACAATCATCATGTCAACAACCAGCATGTCAACGACCAGTATGTCAACGACCATCATGCCAACGACCATCATGTCAACGACCATCATGTCAACGACCATCATGCCAACGGCCATCATGCCAACGACCAGGCTGAAACTAAGGTTACAAATTCTCCATGAGTAACGGAAGATACGAAGTTTAATAATTTTACAATCACTTACTACCGCTCGGCATTCAAAATCCCCCGTTCCGGGTGTGTGTGGGTGGGGCGTTTGTTCATATGTAACAAAGGCAATCGTCGCGAACGAGAATCTTCCTCAAGTCAGATGTTGTATAGATAATTGTACGCTTTAATTTATACAGGTCTTCTTTGCTTGAATAAATACATCTGCATATTTGTACTGCATTTTCATAGCACTTAAAATATTCAGATTTGCTTATCGTGACCTTCCTACCATCACCGTCATCATTTACGAGGCTTATAAGTGGCTGGCTCGTTATTGCTTCGGAGTTTTCTGAAATACTCATCATTTGTGTTAACTTGTGGCGCTGTAATTGACCTTCTAACTGTTCTTCCCATAGAGTCCAGTTTATGACCTTGACACACGCATTATTTAATTTATTGTGCTGGAATTTGACCAAAAGAGAATTTTTCAGATTTCAGATGAGTTTTAGCTATGTGTTGGTTTAGATTTTAGAATATTGAATTTCTAAAAGGCTGGTAGAAAGCTTGCGAGAAAATACACTTTTTCTGATTAATAAGCGTGACTTAACATGTCATTCTTGGATTATTCGAGAGCTTATTGTGTTGCCGTTCATCTCAATCAAAATTACCGCAATCACCCACCCGGATGTATTTGCCATTAATAATGGCTCCCATTTATTGCTTCGCTACATCATTCGTCCCATTATCTATCTATCTATCTATCTATCTATCTATCTATCTATCTATCTATCTATCTATCTATCTATCTATCTATCTATCTATCTATCTATCTATCCATCCATCCATCCATCCATCCATCCATCCATCCATCCATCCATCCATCCATCCATCCATCCATCCATCCATCCATCCATCCATCCATCCATCCATCCATCCATCCATCCACCCACCCACCCACCCACCCACCCACCCACCCACCCACCCACCCACCCACCCACCCACCCACCCACCCACCCACCCACCCACCCACCCACCCACCCACCCACCCACCCACCCACCCACCCACCCACCCACCCACCCACCCACCCACCCACCCACCCACCCACCCACCCACCCACCCACCCACCCACCCACCCACCCACCCACCCACCCACCCACCCACCCACCCACCCACCCACCCACCCACCCACCCACCCA
Organism: Chaetoderma sp. LZ-2023a; assembly: GCA_034401795.1. NCBI lineage: Eukaryota > Metazoa > Mollusca > Caudofoveata > Chaetodermatida > Chaetodermatidae > Chaetoderma > Chaetoderma sp. LZ-2023a. The sequence goes on from CM067364.1 coordinate 73,772,327, forward strand.
CCCACCCACCCACCCACCCACCCACCCACCCACCCACCCACCCACCCACCCACCCACCAGGTAAAGGCTGGGATTGACCCTACATTATAGAGAAATCGCACACACAAACGCACACACGCACACGCATGCACGCACAATAATACATGCACACAGTAATACATGCACGAATGCACGCAATAATGCATGCATGAACGCATGCACGAATGCATGCACGAACAGACGCACGAATGCATGCACGCACACACCCACGTACCAATGTAACCACGAATTAATGCACCCACACCCATATACACACACGCGCACACATACATCCACGCAAGTATAGGTGCACACACGTACGGATGAACGAGCACACACCCACACACATACGAACAAATGCACGGACGCACGCCCGCACGAACGCCCGCACGCCCGCAGACACACTCACTACTAAAAGATGTCCTACGGATATGATTTCATGTTTCCCCACCATTGATTTTGGTTGGGATTAGATTTATTTAAGAATAGGTAGGGAGGGATGAAACCTTGTCATTGTTGTCAGGAACTATGAGGTCTAAATTTGATCTTACTAGTACGCATGCACGCACAATAATACATGCACACAGTAATACATGCACGAATGCACGCAATAATTTATGCATGAAAGCATGCACGAATGCATGCACGAATAGATGCACGAATGCATGTACGCACAAACCCACGTACGAATGTACTCACGAATTAATGCACCCACACCCACATACACACACGCGCACACATACACCCACGCAAGTATAGATGCACGCACGTACGGATGTACGCGCACACAACCACACACATACGAACAAATGCACGAACGCACGCACGCACGAACGCCCGCACGCACGCCCGCAGACACACACACACACAACTAAAAGATGTCCTACGGATATGATTTCATGTTGCCCCACCATTGATTTTGGTTGGGATTAGATTTATTTAAGAATAGGTAGGGAGGGATGAAACCTTGTCATTGTTATCAGGAACCATGAGGTCTAACTTTGATCTTACTAGCAAATCGTTCAGGTTTGGATTTCTATTGTAAGCTATTACTGGTCGTGCTTTGATCGGTTCCTTTAATTTAGATTGCAACTGTGAGTATTCGTCTTTCATGGTTACATTTATTCCAAATGGTGCTATTGTTTGGAGTGTTCTAATCCAAAGGCCTTCTCGTATTTTGCGAAACGAACTCGTTTCTTCTTCACTATCGAAGGTCGGAATCTGTTCTATTGGCATGATTTCAAAATGATGCTCAACCGAATGATCAGGAAGTTGGAAATATTGAGCAATTGGCGTATCTGCTGATGTGTTAATATCAGAAATGTGGCGTCTAGCACGCACTCTAAATGCATTTTTTGTTTCACCAACATACTGTTTCTGGCAATGGGCACTATTGATTAAACAGACTACATTCTCAGAATCACAATGCATATTTGTTCGGATATGATATTCATTTTTAGGTTGAAAACTCAGGAATGTTTGTTCGTTTACAATATAGTTGTTTACTTTGCATCTGTTTTTGTCGCATTTAGAAACTGATCCATCGCACATGCTTTGTTTGTTGTGTTTAAGTTGGACAGGTTCAAACTCGGGTCCGCTATGAGGTTTTAGATTTTCAAGTTCATTGATGGTGTCTGCTTTAATTTTTCGAAGAAAACGGGCTGAATAGCCTCGTGCTTTCAAAGCATCAAACAGAGTAGAGCATGCACCATTCAGATTTTGGCTTTTGTAGAGTTTCGAAAGAATCTTATGATTTCTGATTTGATCAGACCTTTAAATGTGTGTGGAGTATGAAATGATTTTTTGTGAAGCAGCTGATGTAATACTGTTGGCTTAAAGAATACTTTATATTCTAATTTTCCAGAGGAGTCAAATTGAGGACTCTTATAGATCGGGGCATCTAAAAAGTCAAATGAGGTTCCACTAAGAGTAGCTTTTAGCTTGATGTTTGAATCTTGGTTATTTAAAATGCGAAAAATTTCCCAAAAGTCTTCTTCTGAATGTTGCCAAATTATGAAGATGTCATCTAGATATCTGAGGTAAAGAAGAAGATTTTTGGTTGATTTGTTCAGTGCCTCCTCTCCCTACTCCGCAACATAAATCGTGGCAAAATTTGGGCTGAATCATTTACCCATTGCCCATCCACAGATTTGAAGGTAATTTTCACCATTAAATTGGAAATCGTTTCCTTTAAGACTTAGCTCTAATAATTTTAGAATTTCCGTGTCTGGTCGATCTGGATCAGGAAATTTGACAAAAGAATTCTTAATAGCATTGACTTCAGCATCAATATGTATATTGGTGTACATAGCATCTATGTCTAATGTGACTAAATATGCATCTTTCGGAACTGACAATTTGGATAATTTAGAAAGAAAGTGTTCTGTGTTCTTGAGAAAGCTCTTGTGTCTATTAGCAATGGGCTTTAAATAGTAATCAATATATTCTGAAATGCCATAAGACTCACTGCCACAGTCTGAAATGATGGGTCGTCCAGGTGGTGGCAATGGATCTAACCAGGTGCTGATAGGTTTATGGATTTTAGGCAAGATATAAAATGTCCGATTTTGTGGATTATTCTCACCTAGCAGGTACTTTAGCTGTTTCTTATCAATGTACTTATCTGTATGCTTTGAATTAAGTATTTCAATGAAATTTTGCCAGTTTGGGTGGGTGGGTGGGTGGGTGGGTGGGTGGGTGGGTGGGTGGGTGGGTGGGTGGGTGGGTGGGTGGGTGGGTGGGTGGGTGGGTGGGTGGGTGGGTGGGTGGGTGGGTGGGTGGGTGGATGGATGGATGGATGGATGGATGGATGGATGGATGGATGGATGGATGGATGGATGGATGGATGGATGGATGGATGGATGGATGGATGGATGGATAGATAGATAGATAGATAGATAGATAGATAGATAGATAGATAGATAGATAGATAGATAGATAGATAGATAGATAGATAGATAGATAGATAGATAGATAGATAGATAATGGGACGAATGATGTAGCGAAGCAATAAATGGGAGCCATTATTAATGGCAAATACATCCGGGTGGGTGATTGCGGTAATTTTGATTGAGATGAACGGCAACACAATAAGCTCTCGAATAATCCAAGAATGACATGTTAAGTCACGCTTATTAATCAGAAAAAGTGTATTTTCTCGCAAGCTTTCTACCAGCCTTTTAGAAATTCAATATTCTAAAATCTAAACCAACACATAGCTAAAACTCATCTGAAATCTGAAAAATTCTCTTTTGGTCAAATTCCAGCACAATAAATTAAATAATGCGTGTGTCAAGGTCATAAACTGGACTCTATGGGAAGAACAGTTAGAAGGTCAATTACAGCGCCACAAGTTAACACAAATGATGAGTATTTCAGAAAACTCCGAAGCAATAACGAGCCAGCCACTTATAAGCCTCGTAAATGATGACGGTGATGGTAGGAAGGTCACGATAAGCAAATCTGAATATTTTAAGTGCTATGAAAATGCAGTACAAATATGCAGATGTATTTATTCAAGCAAAGAAGACCTGTATAAATTAAAGCGTACAATTATCTATACAACATCTGACTTGAGGAAGATTCTCGTTCGCGACGATTGCCTTTGTTACATATGAACAAACGCCCCACCCACACACACCCGGAACGGGGGATTTTGAATGCCGAGCGGTAGTAAGTGATTGTAAAATTATTAAACTTCGTATCTTCCGTTACTCATGGAGAATTTGTAACCTTAGTTTCAGCCTGGTCGTTGGCATGATGGCCGTTGGCATGATGGTCGTTGACATGATGGTCGTTGACATGATGGTCGTTGGCATGATGGTCGTTGACATACTGGTCGTTGACATGCTGGTTGTTGACATGATGATTGTTGACATGATGGTCGTTGACATGATGGTTGTTGGCATGATGGTCGTTGACATGCTGGTTGTTGACATGATGGTCGTTGACATGATGGTCGTTGCCATGATGGTCGTTGACATGGTGGTTGTTGACATGATGGTTGTTGACATGATGCTTGTTGACATGATGCTTGTTGACATGGTGATTGTTGACATGATGTGTGTTGACATGATGGTTGTTGACATGATTGTCGTTGACATGATGGTCGTTGGCATGATGCTTGTTGAGATGATGGGTGTTGACATGATGAGTGTTGACATGATGGTTGTTGACATGATTCTTGTTGACATGGTGGTTGTTGACATGATGGTGGTTGACATGATGGTTGTTGACATGATGGTTGTTGGCATGATGAGTGTTGACATGACGGTTGTTGACATGATGCTTGTTGACATGATGCTTGCTGACATGATGGTTGTTGACATGGTGGTTGTTGACATGATGGTGGTTGACATGATGGTTGTTGACATGATTGTTTTTGGCACGATGAGTGTTGACATGATGCTTGTTGACATAATGGTGGTTGACATGATGCTTGTTGACATGATGAGTCTTGACATGATGGTTGTTGACATGATTGTCGTTGACATGCTGGTTGTTGACATGATGGTCGTTGACATGATGGTCGTTGCCATGATGGTCGTTGACATGGTGGTTGTTGACATGATGGTTGTTGACATGATGCTTGTTGACATGATGCTTGTTGACATGGTGATTGTTGACATGATGAGTGTTGACATGATGGTTGTTGACATGATGCTTGTTGACATGATGGGTGTTGACATGATGAGTGTTGACATGATGGTTGTTGACATGATGATTGTTGACATGATGCTTGTTGACATGATGCTTGTTGACATGATGCTTGTTGACATGGTGGTTGTTGACATGATGGCGGTTGACATGATGGTTGTTGACATGATGGTTGTTGGCATGATGAGTGTTGACATGACGGTTGTTGACATGATGCTTATTGACATGATGCTTGCTGACATGATGGTTGTTGACATGGTGGTTGTTGACATGATGGTGGTTGACATGATGGTTGTTAATATGATTGTTTTTGGCATGATGAGTGTTGACATGATGGTCGTTGACATGATGGTTGTTGACATGATGGTTGTTGACATGATGGCTATTGACATGATGGTGGTTGACATGATGGTTGTTGCCATGGTGGTTGTTAACATGATGAGTGTTGACATGGTGGTTGTTGACATGATGGTTGTTGACATGCCGGTTGTTGACATGATGGTTGTTGACATGATGCTTGTTGACATGATGGTTGTTGACATGATGGTCGTTGACATGATGGTCGTTGACATGATGGTTGTTGACATGATGGTTGTTGACATGATGGTTGTTGACATGATGGTTATTGACATGATGGTGGTTGACATGATGGTTGTTGCCATGGTGGTTGTTAACATGATGAGTGTTGACATGGTGGTTGTTGACATGATGGTTGTTGACATGCCGGTTGTTGACATGATGGTTGTTGGCATGATGCTTGTTGACATGATGGTTGTTGACATGATGGTCGTTGACATGATGGTCGTTGACATGATGGTTGTTGACATGATGGTGGTTGACATGATGGTTGTTGACATGATGCTTTTTGACATGATGGTGGTTGACATGCTGGTTGTTGACATGCTGGTTGTTGACATGATGGGTGTTGGCATGCTGGTTTGTGCCATGATGCTTGTTGACATGCTGGTTTTTGATATGCTCGTTGATGACATGCCGGTTGTTGACATGGTGGTTGTTGACATAATCGGCTGACGATGTTATGACAAATATCTATAAATATATCTTCAACAATGCCATTAATACAGCTGAAATCCCTGATTCGTGGACAGATGGTATAATTATACCAATATAAAACAGAAAGGAGACCTCAAGGAACCCCAAAATTATAGACCTATCAATTTACTAAGTTGCCTTTGTAAACTCTTTACCTCGATTATCAGTAAACGAATAAATGTAACTTTAAATGACACAGAGCAGCTACTAGAAACTAAGCTGGATGCCGACACGAGTATTCCACAACCTTGTATCAATTAATTGAACAGTTTCAGAAACGGAAGAAAAGATTATGTTGTACATTTGTAGACTTCGAGAAAGCCTTTGACAAAGAATGGTGGCAATGCCATGCATCTGATGGAAACTAGCTGCTCACAAAATAGATGATCAGGTTCTCAAGGTAATCCAAAGTATGTAGGTCTATAGAAATAGTAAATGAAGGATAAAATTAAATAAAGAAATGCCTGAAACTATAATATGTAAGTCATGTGTTAGACCAGGCGAAAATATATTACCATAAGACTTGTAATTGCATGAGGCATTTAGCGGGTACGTCGACCTATGGAAACCAAAGCACTATAGTAGTCGACTTATTACTGCAAAAAGCATATTGCTGAGCAAGCCAGTAAACTCAGTCATACAGTAACCGTCCTGCTTGTAAGCTGAATTTGCCAGTAGATTGTCACCTAAAACTGTTTCTGAAATTAATTCAGTCGATAATACTCTATGGTAGTGAAATCACAGGCGTAGAAAACTGCAATATCTGGGGGAAATGTTAAAATCCCTTTTTGAGGCACGTATTAACGGTCAAACGCAGCACGCCAAAGAGCATGTTGTATGGAGAAACACTACCCCTAATAATCTATATACAGCTGCTTGGACTTATGCTCATCACAAGAAAACAGGCTAAAATATCAGTCCAAATTTATATATATATATATATATATATATATATATATATATATATATATATATATATATATATATATATATATATATATATATATATATATATATATATATATATATACACACAGAATACCAATGGTTCAATCAAAATAAAGAAATACTAGGAGTATGTGAGATGGGATATATATGAAATATACAATCAGTGGAAAACATAAATGTGCTTAAAAGCCAGATCAGCAAAATCGTAAAGATCATTTGTACAGAACTGGACGTGACTATTAGAGGAATCGTGGAAAGGGAGAAACTATAGAGCATGTAAAGAATAACTAACCTCATCTCTTGATAGCTATGCGGGTGATCAAATATGCCACTTATAAACTATGCAGGTAATTTTAAGCTTTTTATCATGCCACTAAAGAAAGATATTCAGGCTTTAGTATCTAAATGTCGTTAAGCTACATTTCTACAGCCTGTCATGATTTACTTTTCAACTAATCAGAGACACAGATTAGCGTGCCCGCCTTGGTATACAGGCTCAGTCATAGAGGTGCCAGCTATAGTTTGGCAGTTTCGTATAAAATCAACCATACAGATAAGCTGTTGAATATTTTGAAACTAATTTGACTGGAAGTTGTGGCAGCAACAACTTCCAGTCAAATTGGTTCCAAAATATTCAACTTGAAAACTATTACATAATAAAGAATGTAATGCATTGGCACTTGCATGACATCACACACTATCACTTGAGAAGACAAAATGGAGGCGATCGCTGTTCAACATTTAAGCGATATTACAAAGAGGATAATTATGATACGGTTAAGGGAATGTGACAGGATATGAATGATATGAAATCTACTAACCATAATCTATCAGTGCAATAAAACATCTGAGATGAGATTACCACCCATTTAAGTCTAATTTTGAAATTGAAGCGTACATAAAACAACTTGGTGATAGAAATCGTATCACATTTACCAAATTCAGTGCTAGTAACCACCACTTACTGATTGAAAAGTGTTGACGGGAGGGTCTACTTGTGGAAGAACGGATATACCAACTATGAGATAAAAACGATATTGGCGATAGGTTCCACTTTATTGTGCAGAACTGGACGGGACTATTAGAGGAATCGTGGAAAGGGAGAAACTATAGGGCATGTGAAGAATAACTAACCTCCTCTCTTGATAGCTATGCAGGGGATTTTCTTGTGTCTGTCCCCATTTTCAGAGAGAAAGATTGGAACTCCTCAAATATTACTGCAGCCGACCAAGTTATTTCAAACTCAAAAATTTATTCACAAGTGAATATTCAAAACGTTTAGCTAAACGGTGTGGCTTTATCCGCGTCATAACCTATCAAATTCAGAACAGGTAAATCCTGACTCATAGCAAACACCACTTGCTTGTGCCGCCACACCAGCCTTTCATAAGTATTTATTTTGGAAACAATGTTGCTGAAAACTGTTGCAGCTGCGTTTTAGTTTTTAACCGTAAAATTGCTAGACGTCTTCGGAACCCCGCAGCTACAAAGATCTCGCCATTAGAGTTATTGAACAATGCTTCAAAGATAGCTATTTTGACAACAATGTTACTGACAGCTGCTGCTGTTGCGTCCTAGCTTTTGCCCACAAAATTGGCATACGTGTTCGGTACCACATGGGCAAGCTTCCTTCCAAGGTTGGAGCCGACTGCACCAGTCGAACCGAGTTAGTGAAGAATGCGTAAACTGTCTATTTTGAAAACGGTTTCTAAAAGCTGTTATGGTTGCGTTATAGACACTAAACTTGGCATATCTGCTCGAACATTTATCAATAGGGATTCATTTCTCGCTAAGGACAATACACATTTTACACGTACTGAAATCGATTTACCTCGCCCGACACTGAACCCCGAAGTTCAAAATCCCAATTTCAAGGTAATTATAGAAGTTAAATGGTGAATATGTCGAAACTAATGAAACAACTCCCAGTCAAATTAGATTTAAAATATCCAACAGAATGGTCATTAAGTTGTAAATTCATCAAAGACAGAATTAGTGCTCATTCGTGACTGACATTTCGATTTTCGTAACGGAGCTAGGTTATTTTGAGTGTGACGTCAGGTAACGTGTGACGTAATTGATGAATCCACGCTTAGCTATGCCCCGCCCATTTCTAGCTAAGCTCCGCCAACGCGTTGCCCGTGGTGGGAGCGATCGATCACAGAATTCCTAGAGTTCCAATATGAAGCTAGTTACAGCTAACCTGTTGAGTATTTTAAAACAGCAAAAGCGCCCAGTCAAATTAGTTTCAAAACATTCAACATACCGTGGAAATAGTAAAGACATAGGGTCTACAATTCGTACAAATGGCGGACAATTCCAGGTTCATGACGGAGTATTTCTGTCAATTGAGGATTCCAGTTTATCCATCAATCATATGACGTTATATTCAACTACGTGACGTGAATGATGACGTCATAAACAATTACCTCATGAATGGCGTAGCTAAGTTCGTCACAAAAGTTTAATTGACGGCGGACTAAGCGTTGTTGTACCCATTTCATGTCTAATATTTAATAAACATTCTGCTGAATTAGTTTGATAGCTGGCAGCAACACCACCCAGCCAAAGTAGTTTTAAAATATGCAACAGCTTACCTGTGTAGTTTTGTGGAAATCGATGGTCAGGGAGTTCAGGGATCGATCTAACCCAACACGGCGAAGTGTGAGTGGGGCTTAGCTAAATATTGGCGGTGAATAGCTAAAACTGGATTCCTCCATTACGGTTGAGACGTCAGCCTACATGTGACGTAATTCATTATGGCGTCATATATATACTGGTACTTGAATGACAGATCGGATTAATCCATTGACTATGACGTCAGATACTTGAGTGACAGATCGGATGCATGATCATTCATCCATTTATTTATAACAAAAAAAATCCTAGATAGACGCTGAAGCACGTAATAATAAAGAGTATCTGCATAGGATACTCTAGAGCAATATGCTACACACATATATGGTGTGCTGTCATGTTTTCTGTGCATACGGAATGTCTTGTTTTGTGTGTAGGAGGCCAATCGATTTATATTCCCTGCCGCTGACGGACTGCCAACTTGTGTATAATATATTAAAAATGAAATAAATAATTTGGAATCTTTGGTTTAAACAAATTTTATTTTTCTGTTAAAGTGAGAACACATTAAGACGTATCTTATTAGTGTGATTCCCATTTGAGATATGTACATTCTATTACTAGCAAGAGGCGGTTACATAGGTATAAAATGTATATACATTTACGGTATTATACAGTATATAAGTTAAGGAAATATACTGAGATAGACAGATAGAGTGGGAGGGAAAGCGTGTTTCGTGAAGAGTTGGACACAGATAGAGTTTAGATGGTGGTAGAAAGAGGATTGAGGAGATACAGTGTAAATAAAAGGAGGCTGGTTTCCGCTGGCGCCTGCCAATGTACTGATTGGTAATGTTTACTTGTATTTACATCGGGCGGTGGGCGATTATTATAGGAGCACGTGGTCATAGTTCAGCATAGGCATAACTGGAACGGCCTTATCATGGGTAAGGTCCTACCTCACAGACAGACACCAAGCTGTGACTATCTCCAACTCCTCCAGCGCTAGTGTCCTGTTAGAGTACGGTGTACCGCAAGGCTCAGTTCTCGGTCCGAAGTTTTTCACTGTGTACTCGGCACCTATTGTAAACATTGCGAAACAACATAATCTCCAGATCCACATGTATGCGGATGATACGCAGCTTTACCTGACATTCCAACCCAACGTGCATACAAACGAGACCATGGCTCTTGAACAAGTACGGAATTGTGTTGCAGACATTAGTCAGTGGATGACATTTAACAAGCTTAAACTAAACCCAGACAAAACCGAGTTCCTCGTGATATCGACAAAACATCAACGGAGTAAGGTTCATACTACCGAAGTCCAACTAGTAAACAGTCTGATTACGGCAAATCCATCGGCCAGAAATTTAGGTGTAATATCTGATCAGTTTATGGATATGGATGCGCAGGTAACATCTATTTGCAAAGCGGCATATTACCATCTAAGAAACATTAATTCAATAAGAACTGTTTTAACACATCAAACAACAGAAACGCTTATCCATGCATTTATAACATCACGTCTGGATAATGGTAACTGCCTATTATATGGTATAACAGCAAAGTCACTGAACAAGTTACAACAGGTTCAAAATTCTGCAGCCAGTCTCCTGATGAAGATCAAGAAACGTGATCACATAACCTCTGTATTGAAACACCTCCACTGGCTACCTGTCCGTCAACGAATTGACTTCAAACTTATCCTCCTAACATGGAAATGCATGCACGATGAAGCTCCAGAATACATGAAGGATCTGATTATGCCCCACCATCCGCACCGTGCTCTTCGCTCTACAGATCAACACCTGCTAAACATTCCACGATCCAATCTGAAGTCATGTGGAGACAGAGCTTTCAGCATCGCCGCGCCAAAACTTTGGAATACCCTACCACTGGATATTAAAACGATAAGCTCTAGGGAAAAATTTAAAGAAAGACTAAAAACACATATGTACCGAAGCGCCTTTGAAAATTAGTCAAATTGATAAATGGCGCTATACAAATGCAGTATTATTATGTATTATTATTTATCATAACATCATTATTGGGATTTCACTTAGTATGGCAGCTAGTTAGATCATGAGGGTATGTGTGTGCAGACGCGGGAATGAATAGATTAAAAACGGACGCATTATTTGAAACGTCCAGTATCAGCAATGTATTGGCAGAGGATTGTGGATATTTGCATATTTGGGTTCGGATCGAAATTCTCATTGCCAAAAAGTAATTCTTTAGCTGTAAGCTACAGAGACATTAATTAGTGTTAACCCGTTGTTAAATGATGTCCTTTGGTTATTGTATAATGGGCAATGGAAAATATAATGATCAGGTGATTCGTTTGGAAATCCACAGGAGCAGATAAGGGTTTCCGATATGAAATTGTCATTTAGGTGGCTATTTAGACTGCTACAGCCATTACGGAGTCTAGCAAAGGCGATATTGGCAGGTCTTATTCCCGCATAATACCACCTAGGTGGAGATTGAGACGGAGATATGGCTTTCAGCTTGCGCTTGAATTCTGCAAGTGTAGCAGATGATCTAACATGATCGGGGAGAGCGTTCCACGCGCGTACAGTTGATGGGAAGAATGACCCACTGTAAAGCTCTGTTAGATATCTTGGTGGTGTATACATTAATTGATTACGGATATGATACGGGGTTGTTCTTTCGAGGGGCCGGAGATAGCTAGATAAAGTGTCACAGGTCATCCGGTTACTTATTTTGTATAGTAGTACAAGTTTCTGCGTTTCGCGTCTTTCAGAAAGTGTTTCCATGCCGGTTTCGATGTAGAGGTCCTCAGTTCTGGCGCTGCATGTGAGGCCACTTCCAGCCCTTAGGACATCCTTTTGAATGTTTTCTAGTCTTGCTACGCAGTGTTGTGGATTGTTATCCCAGACGGGGCTTGCATACTCTAGAAGTGGTCTAGCAAAGCTCTTGTACATTATTTCGAGGGAGTCTCTATCAATAATTTATTTAAGACCCTTTAGTAGTGATACTGTACGTTGGGCCCATGCTATCACGTTTTCAACATGTTCAAGCCAGTTACCTTTATTGCTAAACGTTACACCAAGGTGCTTGTGCGAGATAGATGGTTGGATATCAGAGCCTTTAAAATGTATAGGGAAACCTGTTGGCGGATGGCGTAGGGATATAAGTAAAGAGGTTGTTTTTGAGGAGTTAAATTCTACAAGCCAAGTTGTTGACCACTAAGATATCGCTTCAAGGTCATGGTTGATTGTTAGAATATGAGCCTCGAGGTTGTCTGATATCACGTAAAGACAGGTGTCGTCAGCAAATAGTCTCATACTGTTTAACATATCACCTGGTAAGTCATTTATACACACTAAAAATAGCAAGGGGCCAAGGACCGAACCTTGTAGTACACAAGCCTTTACTGAGAGGAGGGGGGATTCAGTTCCACTTAGAACTACTTTTTGGTTTCTCATAGAGAGATAATCGTTGAACCAAGCAAAGACATTTCCTGAAATTCCATATTATTCTAATTTATTTATCAGACCGCGTTGTCAAATTCTGTCAAATACCTTCGAAATGTTGAAAAGTAAAAACATGACTTCTTTTTGTTCATCAAGAGCCTGCATTATAGCACTGTAGCTATCTAATAATTGATATCGTGTCGAATGAGAGGGGAGAATACCTGATTCGTATGGTGTTATAAAATCTTTTATGTAGTCGTATGTATGCTTAAAAATACATCTTTCCATAACTTTACTAAGGCAGCTTAATAGGGAGATTGGGCGGTAGTTAGAGCATAGACCTCTATCGCCTTTCTTAAAAATTGGAGTGACGTTTGCAGTTTTCCATGTGGTGGGAAATTGGGAGACGTTGACCGAATAATTAAAGAATTCTGCTAGAATTGGTGCTAAAAGCTCTTTGCACACTTTCAATAACTTATGGCTTAGATTATCAGGCCCGGTCGCTTTAGAAGTGTCTAGATTCGACAGTACGTCTAGAACATCGGTGGTGGTTATTTGTATAGTGTTTAGTGAGTGCTCAGTGTACAGTTGAAAGGGGGTAATTCTGCTCCAGTATCATCGATTTGGGCGATACTGGCGAAATAGCTGTTTAGGAGATCAGCTTTTTCAAGGGGTTCGTAGGCAAACGAGGAGTTGTCTTCTCTTAGAGGGGGCACTTCTTCGAAATTCGAATTACTATTGTGCAGAAGGGATTTGCATATTTTCCACCACTCTTTTGATGATTTGTTTCCCTTGTTTATTTTAGCCGCTAATTTAGTTTTATGATCCTCTTTGGCGGTTTTGACGAGAGCGTTGACGTAGTTTCGTTGCTTTTTTAAAATTTACAACGATCTAAGTTAGATTTCCGCGACTTTTAAAATAGTTTCTCCCTAACTCTCATCTCGTGTTTTATTTTGTTTGACATCCAAGGTTTGTCATTTGGGTTTATCGTTACTGTTTTATTAGGGATACTACAGGTAGCTGCATTTATGATGTTAGATGTGATGAGCGGGCGCCAGACATCGACATCGTTGTTATAAGCAGGGTTCCCCCAGCGCGAATTTTCTAAAATATTTCGGAATTTAGTCCAGTCCGCTTGGCCATAGCTCCATGTGTGTCGTTTGAATGAGTTCCGCTTAGGGATAATAGAATTAAGAGTTACATTAGTTGGTGTGTGGTCGCTGCCGAAGGGTGCAAGTATACCACTATTCTGGACAAATGTGGGGTTATTTATAATTATTGGGTCTAATAATGTGTTAGAGAAAGATCGCGTCGGTTCCCTTATTAGCTAGGAAAAGCCCGACAAATTTATGATTTCATTTAAATAGTGTTTAGATGAGTCAAGGTCTTCGTTAAGATCACCGATAATAACAATATTTTTATTTGGGTTTTAGTCGGGACAGTTGTCTACATTATCCGATATCAGCTGCCATTTACCAACATCGGAATTAGGTGGGCGATAGATCGTGCATAAAAGAATGTTCGGCTGGTCATGGATTTCAAGCCAAATCATTTCTACGTCTAGACTTTCTAGGTCAGTACGCCTAGAGGAAGCAATATTGTCAGCTATATAGACGCAAACTCCTCCCCATGCATGGTGGCGGTCCCTGCGGTACGGGTTTTGGAAACCTGGTAAGTTTATGGAGTTATTGCCAATACTCGATGTAAGATGGCTCTCTGTTATAGCTACAATGTTGAAAAATTGGCTTCAATTAGATGGATTTTATCATTGAGCCCATCTACGGTAATATGGACAATAGAAAGTTCCCTATTCTGGGGGTCTGGATTTGATTACACGTCACCAGCGATGCAAAGAAGCATGAGAATTCACCTTTCCAGAGTATGTACCCATCATATGACGTCATAATCATCTACGCGGTGTGTAGAATGACATCATAATGGATGACGTCATGAATGACGTCGATAAGTACGTCACGAACGCATATTTGAAGACGGTCTATGCGCGGTTGTACA
>CM067364.1:73787531-73812531 GCA_034401795.1 Chaetoderma sp. LZ-2023a
CCGTACAATTTCTAGTTTTACAGTAAAATGCGTGGATATGTTAAAATCTTAATCAGATCACCCTAGTGGTGTCTAAGAAGCAGTCATGGACAGATAAAGAAAACATCCTCCCCCTCCTCCTCCTCCTCCTCCTCCTCCTCATCATCATCATCACCATCATCATCAGCATCACCGCCATCATCAATTCATCATAATCATCATCAGCAGCAGCAATAAGCACTACACAAGCTAATACATCTGTATTTTATGTCTGTATATAGTTATAGTCTGAACCGTAGTTAGTCTATATGTCCACTAGTTTCGAGGTTAATTTAAACTTAAATTGTTAAAATTGTCCATAGTTACCTCTCGAAATGCCGGACAGAGCTCATAGATTTCTCAATTTCTCGTACGAGGCACCCAGGCATTCGCCCGCTTTGGCTACCGCTGGTCCGGGTGTTTGAGAGGTGCCATTTTTTCATGCACATCTCCCCTAAAATATTCTTGTATCTTGGTGCGTGTGTGACGGGGGGGGGGTCTTAATAGCAAGGGGGCACGTATTTGAGAGGGGCGCTTAACAAAAAAGGATGTCTTAGGGGGCGCTTAATAGGGAAGAGGCGCTTATTGGAAGCTGGCGCTAAATAGAGCATCTACGGTATGGCAGTGGCTTTCTGTACCTCAGATGTAATCATAATTTGTTGAGAGCCTAGTCTTCTTCATTTTCAGCTCCTTAATATATCTGTTTATCATGTCGGAATTCTTGATTTTCCTGGCACACCCAGGACAGTTTTCAATCATACCACGTTTCCTCTATTTGGTGATGATTTTCTGCACAAATGTAGGCAGCAAATCCAGTCTAGAAGTAATTAAAATCAATTTTTCACACAGGGTCCATCTTTTTTAAATGACATTATCTTGTTTGTTTTATCACGTGATATTTAAGTGGTTTTAACCATGATCCAGACGCATAGTGTTCATACAAGTTTCTTATGCATTTAGAAGTGTTCAGCAGAAGAAAAAGCGTCACACTCTGTTACACTAACTTGGGATTAGAATACGGGTGCGACAAGGGTAAAACAGATGTGACAAAAAGATGTGACAAAATGGTTCATGCTCAGTGAACAAATAATATTTAGACTTTAGACCCTCTTCCGTGACAAGGCCACGCTGGCCCGGTGAGAATTATTCTCATGGTAATGTTCAAGTGCATGTACACGTTCCTATCTCCGAGATGTTGGTAGATATTCTGAAATCTGTATCAGGTTTCTGATCCATGCATTCCTTGTATATACCTGTGCCAATGCTGTGTAGCAATCGTACAGGTTTATCAGTCACTTATTTAGTAATTTCTTCAGGGCTCTGATTTCGGACCAGAAAGAGCCTTTTTACTGATTAGATTTAACCTTGTAGTCTCTATAGTAATCTCATGTAGCCTTATTATTTTGCCCGCGCCAGTATTCCTTAAGCAATTTACTAGAATTTAGATTCAATAAACATAATTCAGAAATCTTCTTACAATTTAGATGCTCTCTATATAGCCAGTTCTAAGGTTAAGTAGCGCACGCCACTAAAATAACCCGAGAGCATGTCTAGCACATTGTTTCATTACATAGTTCTGAATATATCTGTTACGATCCTTGACTAAATTCCATGAATTGGTTTTCGGAACACATGCATTAGATTTTCTCAAATTAAAAAGAAATTGAATGACCAAGGTCATATACTGTCCATGAATACACTTATTCACACATGTCATTGATATGCGTATTATGTAATTCTAACATTTGGTAATCATTTGCATGATCTAATCCTTTGTCTGTCATTATGCATGCAGATGCTATGCAGTATTAGCGATACACTTACCTTGTAACTCTTGGTATGTAATCAATGTCAATACTCCTGGTTTTACAGTGATATTTAATTCTATACATGCTGTACATGTGTACACGATTCTTTCGCAGATTGGCAGCATTACTCTATTAGTCCCTCTGTGTCGTTTTGCTATCACTTACACTTGCTTAGATGGGCAATCTTCTATTATGTCTTGTAGATGCTGAGTGAAGTAGTTAAATTCCATCTGGGTTGCCATGCTTTAGATAATTATATAACAGAAAAGAGTATGGAGATGTATATTGCTCAATCTTGGCTGTATATTTCTTCTGATATCTTTCTTGACACGCATCATGTTCCTCTTAACGTCACTGTTGAGAGTATAATACATAACAGGTTCTTTACATTGCAGATTGCGGAGATTAGATTGTACATAGTCATTGTTCATGTGTAGGTTCAACATATTTGTCTATCATAAAGTATTTTATTGTTTCTGCGTATTCGTTCTGGAATTCTGTATATACAACAGGTGTGTGATACTCTGCGTCCCCGCTACAGTTGTGATATGTTTCACACACTTATCTGATGCTGCTTCCTCCTGTGCTGCAACATGTATCTCATAGTACATGCTCACCCAATACCCTTTATGCATATTACACAATTCTACAGTGGAATTAACCACATTCTCCTTTTCCTTCACAGTTTGGTCATGATCATGCAGACTTATAAATGATGTGTATTGTTATCTTGTACATACTCAAATATCTTTACACCTTCAAATGTGTAAATCTGTCAGGCTTTCCTGAAATTACCTAGATACTCTCTCTCTGATGCTCGGCCACACAAGCTCATAGAGCGTTTTAAACTTTATTAAATTCACCTGTTTGTGTATGTACATGTGGGATACCCATGAACATAGATTCCACTGAACATAAAGTCTATGAAGATACATGCATGGTGACCAAAAGGGTGGCGATGTTGGTGTTTATGCACTGAAAGCTGTTCTTAGCACCTCTTCCACAATATGTGACCTGTTTGTCCCGAGCTATTGTTCACCGTTTTGATAACGGGTATTTAGTAAGTACCTACATGTATCTAATGTGCCTCTAAACTCGATGGTCTACACTATTGAGGTCTTACAGAATTGTTTCACTCTTATCCAACAAGTTATCACTGATGCTTATGCTTTTGTTTATCAGTTGAAGCAGTCTTGAAACTTACACTTGTATACATTTATGGTTACAATCAGTGCATTTATAGATGTTTGTGTACCAACATGGATATAATTGGTGTACAGTGTACAATCAGTGTTTGTGATATATATATTTTCGTGTAGAAATGAAGATTATTTCTATGAGACTGATGAAATTGCGCTTCTACTCGGTTCATCCCCTAATTATTTGATAAACTGCACGTCCTATATATGTACATGCATACACGTATGTATTCACATTATGTAAATAATAATAATAATAATAATAATAATAATAATAATAATAAAAATAATAATAATAATAATAATAATAATAATAATAATAATAATAATAATAATAATTGTCACACACACAATGCTAATATTCAAATACTGTTTCGAGAAGTACATAGCAAATGCTATTGCTAACACATCACGACTCCTGGTTAATTTTCATGTTTAATTTGAAGATGTTGATCCATTCTCATAGTTGCATCTACCTCCTGATGCATGGCCACACATGCACAAGAGGGATGTTGCATATCTTGGATTCGAATCATGGTCATAATGTAGATGTATCTCCTAGTTTTTCTGGTTGATCCATTTGCATAGGTGCATCTATCTCCTGATGCATGGTCACACAGGCACAAGAGGGATGGTGCATATTTGGGATTCAAATTGTTATGATTTTGTATGTATCTCTTCTAGTTTCCTGAGTGCTGGTTGTTTCTATGGTACGGGTCATCACCGATAACCTTGGTAAACTTGGGTTTCCGGTTTTGTAGTGGCATTTAGGGTTGGGGGATTCTCATCTGGTCCATTCCTTAAGCATTCTTAATCATATTCACGTTTAGCTGTCTTGTACATAGAGTAATAAATGGTTTCATTAGTTTCTATATCAAAATGTTCTTCCATGTCATATTAATCCTACCGGGTGCTTTGATACACGTTAACTGTGCCTTTTATAGGTCTTAGCTAGACATTGCTATACCTTACTTAGGCCTAAGTCAGGCTTTGATAGACCTTTGGTAGACATTACCCATGCCTTACTTAGACCTTAGCTAGACTTTGCTAGAATATACTTAAGCTTTAGTCAGGCTTTGCCAGACCATACCTATGCCTTACATATGCTTAGCTAGGCCTTACCTATGTCTTACTTATGACGTAAACAGGCTTTGCTAGGCCTTACTTGGGCCAAAGCAAGGCTTTGCTAGGATATACCTATGCCATCATTACGCCTTAGCCAGGCTTTGCTATGCGTTACCTGGGCCATAACAAGGCTTTGCTAGGCTTTACCTATGTCTTCCTTAGGCCCTCTCAGGCTTTGCTATACATTACTTCACCATTGTCAGGCTTTAATTTGCAATTACCTAGTCCTTAATCAGACATTACTATACCATAATTATGCCTAAGTCAGCCTTTGCTAGGCCATACTTAGGCATTAGTCAGACTTTGCTAGACCTTAATTAGGCATTGAACAGGCTATGCTTGGCGATACCCATGCCTTACATAGGCTATGATAGGTCTTACTTAGCTCTTGTTCAGGCTTTTCTAGGCCTTAGCTGTGCTCAACCTAGGCATCGGCTAGGCGTTGCTATGCCTGACTTATGCATTAGTCAGACTTTGGTATGCATTACCTATGCCGTGCTTAGGCTTTGGCCAGACTTTGCTAGACATTACTTAGGCCTTAGCCAGGTTTTGCTAGGTCTTAGCAATTCCTTGCCTAGGCCTTATCTAGGTGTTGCTAGGTCTTACCTATGCACTACATAGGCCTTAGCAAGGTTTCGGTAAGCCTTTCTTAGACCCCAGCATAGCTTTGCTTAATCTTAATTATGCCTTATATAAGCATTAGCTAGGTCTTTAGGTCTTGCGTATGCCTTACATAGACTTTGCTAGGCCTTACTTATGCCTTAGTCAGGCTTTCCTAGACATTACATATGCTTTGGTTAGGCCTTAGCTAGACTTTACCATACCTCTCTTTCTCCTAAGTGAGGCCTTAGTAGACCTTACCTATGCCTTACTATTCCTTGTCTAGGCCTTAGGTAGATTTTTCTATGTCTTACATATGGCTTACATTGGCCTTTGCGAGGCCTTTTGTTAAGCCTTACTTTGGCCGCAGCCTGGCTTTGTGTGGCCTTAATTATGCCTTACATAAGCCTTAACCAGGCCTTGCATGTGCCTTACATAGACTTTGCTAGGCCTTACTTAGGCCTTAGTCAGGCTTTGCTAGACATTACCTATGCCTTGTTTAGGCCTTACCTGGACTTTGATATACCTTACTTAGGCCTAAGTCAGATTTTGATAGACCTTACCAATGCCTTACATAGGCCTTAGCTAGGCTTTGCTAGGCTATACTTAGGCCTTAGTAAATATTTGCTAGGCATTACTTAGGCCTTAGTCAGGCTTTGCTGGGCCTTACTTAGGCTGTGGCCAGGCTTTGCTCGACATTACCTCTGCCTTGCATAGGCCTTAGCTAGGCTTTGCTATGCCTTACTTAGCCTTTTAGCTGCTTTATCTATGTCTTATATATGCTTTGCTAGGTTTAATTTAGGCATTAGCCATGCGTTACTGGGCCTTACGTGACCTACATAGGCCTGTCCTGTCCTACGTAGGCTTTGCTAGGCTTTACTTATGCCTTAGTCTGGCTTTGTTAGGCCTTACCTATGCCTTACTTAGGCCTTAGCTACTCTTTGCTAGGCCTTATTAAGGCCTTAGCTAGGCATTGCTAGTCCGTTATTAGGCCTCAGTCAGGCTCTGGTATGTTTACCCATGCCTTACATAGGTCTTAGTTAGGCTTATGTACTCACACATTGAACACTAAATGATGAACTCCCACAGTGAGCACTAGAAAGCTGACTCACTGATGCGCACACTGATGGACTCAACACAATATAGGTGACTCACAGGTGTACGCACTGATAGACATACACCATGACCACTACATAGCCGACTCACTATAGAGTTCTCTGACAGATGTACTCATATCGTCAGCACTAGAAAGCTGACTCAGTGATGCACACACTGATGGGCTAAAAGATGTACGCACATATGCACATACACCCTGACCTCTATATAACCGACTCACTGATTGACTTACAACGTGAGCACTATATAGCTGACTCACCGATAGACACATTGATAGACTCACACCGTGAGTGCTATGTTACTGACTCACTGATGGACTCACACCGTGAGCTCTATATAGCTGACTCACTGATGGACTCAAGTTGTAAGCACTCTATATAGCTGACTCACTGATGGACTGACACCGTGAGTACTCTCTATAGTTTGCTCACTGATGGACTCACACTGTGGGGACTATATAACTCACTGATTTATTTAATAATGGACCTACACAGTTAGCACTACATAGCTGACTCACTGATGGATTCACACCATGAGCACGGATGGACTGAGAAAGAGACGGGCATACTGGATGGATGGACGGACGGAAGGCTAGACGAATGTCAAGGCTGACGGAGGGACAAATGCGTGGATGGATGAATGGATGGATGGATAGATGGATGGATGGATGGATGGATGGATGGATGGATGGATGGATGGATGGATGGATGGATGGATGGATGGATGCATGCATGCATGCATGCATGCATGGATCGCTCGATCATTCGATTAGTAGGTGGATGGGTTTTGGGTGGACGGATAGACGGACAGGTGGAATGACGAACGGATGCATGCCCACACGTTATAATGGATGGACGGGCGGGTGGGCAGAGGGACAGATGGATGGACGGTCGTATAGATGGATGGATGGATGGATGGACAGTCCAGGCGTCCGTCTGTCGGGGCATCCCTCCATCCGTTCATCCATCCGGGTGTCCGTCCATCCGTCCAATCGCCCAGATGAACAAATGGACGGACGGACGCCCTAGCGGATGGACGGCATGAAGTTTGGATGGATGCAGGGATGTATGGGTCCATCATTGGTGGGTCCGTGGTTGGCCTGGTGGAGGGTGAGGGGGATATGGATGTAGAGGAAGTAAGGAATTTTAAAACGAAGGAAGAATGAAGGAAGTGGTATGGCGAGGTTGTATGAAATTTTCTTTGCAGTCGAAGTTGCGGTAGAATGAAGTAGTAGCACCCCCCCCCCCCGCGCCCCACCACTCCCCCCACCCCACCCCACCCGAAATAAATGGTATTCAAACATCCCCGGCATGTGGTTTTGAGAACTATGGTTGCGTAATCTGTATTTTGTATTAGTATATCAATAAATTCGCGAACCAGCTGTTGGGTCATGAAAGTGTTGACACCGAAATAAGTGGTATTCAAACATCTCCAATGTAAATATGGCAATTTTAATATCTAGAAATAAGCGTGAGATAATTTTGATCCGCCAGTACAATGGCGAAATCGGTACTGGTTAAAAAGCGGTGTACAAGGTGGCGGGGTGACTATTTATATGTGAAAGTGTCCGAGCATTCCCGGGTTTACCATGCATCACGTTGCGATGGTCTGACCCGCTGGGGTGGACTACATTATATTAAACGCCGAATTTGATTCGCTGGCAAAGTCAGCGGTCAATATAGGCCCACGAATATCAGTCTTGCACTGTGATTGACATAATATCGTATTTGGTAGTCGTTTGATTTAGAATCTTGATATAATTGTTGAGTCAAAATTTGTTGGGTCGAGACCCGACAATGCAAAAAAGACCCAGCAATTGGACATGAACCCTACAATGTTGTTGCACACTCACCATTGACCTGGCAATTGACCAAGTACAAAACTTTATATAAGCACTATGCTTATTAAACCAACCTGCAAGAAGACCAGTCCCATAGTAATACTTTTGGCGTAAATTGGATGTTGACTCATGTATAATGTAACCATCGTTGG
Organism: Chaetoderma sp. LZ-2023a; assembly: GCA_034401795.1. Classification (NCBI taxonomy): domain Eukaryota; kingdom Metazoa; phylum Mollusca; class Caudofoveata; order Chaetodermatida; family Chaetodermatidae; genus Chaetoderma; species Chaetoderma sp. LZ-2023a. The sequence goes on from CM067364.1 coordinate 73,795,390, forward strand.
TCTTGAAGAATATTCCCCTCTCTCCCTTCAATGCCTCTTTCATCATTAAGGTAAGGAATTCTCTACGAGGCCCACCAAGATCTTGAGCCATCTGCCCATAGAAGGTGACATCCAGTGTTACTCTATAATTATTCAACCCTATGAGTTCTTGCATGCCCGTCTCAAACATGTTGTATCTCGATACATATAGCTGATTGGTATCACCCTCTGTAACACTTGTACATGTACTATCTGCCTCTAATGCTCTGCCCTGATGGACAACACTCTCGTAAAATTTCAACACTTCAATAGGATCTGCACACTGCTTCCTGTAAAAAAGAACACCAAAACAACAACAACAACAACAACAACAATGTCATGAACACCAAATTCTGCTCATCAAGGTGACACTTCAACTAGAACACAACGTAGCTGTACCAAATGCCCATGTAGGTCGGTAGTAGCCTCGTAGAAGGTAGAAGTCTCGGTATTAACGCCACAAATGTTCACGTTCAAGTTCAAGTTCAAGATTATTTATTTTGACATAGAATATACATTTACAGTTTCACAACAGGTAGTCCACCAAAGGCAGAGCCTATGTGGCGGTGGACCCCTACATATAACATATAACATATAACAACACCAATATAGGACATGAGAATACTGAATACATAAGGTTAACATGTTATAGTCCTATATATACATATAGTTAACTGTCTCGCTGCCAAGCCTCTGCAGTCTACATTTTCCATGGAGCCTAACTCAGGGTATGCTGAGTACCTCTAAAACAATTTGATTTAACGTTGTCGGTGGCTAAGCCACAAGCAACTTTCAGTCAAATTTTTTCTAAAAATACTCAGCCAATCCAGAGTCATTGCCAATTGGAGTTATTGTCCGCTTCCAGCAGTCCAACAGTTAATAGACGTATGACAATTTACATTTTTACAGGGAAAGACATGACAGAGGGATGTGTGCTTATCTTGCTTAAGTTAATAATTCTATATTACATATTCTTATTATCAATGACAAAGTATTTTTTAGGCTGTGATGGTAGAGTTAGTTGTTTGGTAGTTACCATTATGACAGATATTCTTATTCTTATTATTAATATTATTATTATTATTTGTTCTGGTGACTGGGTGCAAGTATGAGAATAGCATGCCATGATGGTGAGTGTTTTCCAGAGTCTAGTAGGTTTCTATAATCTTCTTTTTGATATTCTGCTTAAAGTACTGTAGCTTTATGATGTCTGTGCGTGTGCTTGTGTCTGTATTATTCCATAACTGAATTGCTTTGTATGAGGGTTTTTGTTGTGCTGCTTTTGTGTGGTGGTGTGTTGAATGGAGGTTATTTCTTGTTCTTGTGTTGTGAGGATGCAATTGTGTATTGAGCATAAAAATGTTAGATAAGGATGAGGGTAAGTTGCCATTGTGGAAGTCCCTTAAGATTGTGTATAGTTGGAGCCCTCCTATGTCCTCAAGTTTTAAGACATTTTCTGATTTAAAGATATCCTGGCCACCTGCTGTTTGTGAAAATAGTTTAATAGATTGCTTTTGCAGAGATTTTAGTTTTTTTAGTCTAGCTTGAGATGTATTAGTCCAGATAGCATTGCAGTAGGTGATGTGAGGAAGTATTATTGTGCAGTACAGGTTTTTAATAATATTAGGTGTTGGATAGGGTTTCAGTCTGCGAATGATGCCAATGCTTTTTGCTACCCTGGTAGTAATAATTTCAATATGCTTCTCCCATGTTAAATCTTTGTCCAGATATACTCCTAAAAACTTAGCATATTGTGCTTCTTGAATTATCTGGTTGTCGATATAGAGGTTTGGGAGAGCTATTTCTTTTAGTTTCTTAGATTTTGTGAATAGTATATAATTAGTTTTTGATACATTTAAGGACAATTTGTTTACTTTAAACCAGTCTATTAATTTTGCCATTTCATTATTGACAATTTTGTATAGAATTTCTATATCCTTGTGGCTGCAGAAAGCATTTGTGTCGTCTGCAAAAAGTATTAGTGAGAGATGTTTGCAGACTTTGGGTATGTCATTCATATATAGGAGAAACAGCAGGGGCCCAAGAACTGAACCTTGGGGAACACCACAAACTATATTTTTGTATTCAGCGATAGCCCCATTGAATTGTACACACTGTTCCCTGTTTAACAGGTAACTATGTATCCAGTTCAATGCAGTACCTCTGATTCCATAGTATGCAAGCTTTTGCAGTAAAATTGTATGATCAATTGTATCGAAGGCTTTGGAAAGATCCAAGAATACACCTAGCGTATGTTCATTATTCTCAAGGGAGGTTGATAATTTTTCTAACATATCCACAATGGCAAGCATAGTAGAGTGTTTTTCTCTGAAACCATATTGAGAAGGATATATGATTGAGTTTTTGTTTAGATATTTAGTAATTCTACTAAAATACAGCTTTTCTAAGAGTTTTGAGAAAAGTGGAAGTACCGAGACTGGCCGATAATTAGTAAAGTCAGATACATCTTTAGCTTTGTATATGGGTGTCACACGTGCAACCTTTAATCTTGATGGAAATACTCCCTGTGTAAGTGAGAGATTCCAGATGTGGTCCAATGGTGTTAGTTTTTCTGTTACACAGTGTTTACAAATTTTCCATTTGAAATTATCGATTCCAGCACTTTTAGCTGTGTTAATTTGCATTAGTATTTTGTAGATTTCGTGAGTATCTGTTGGACTTAGGAAAATAGAGTGTTGATAACTACCTGTTAGAAAGTCCGTTATATGTATGTTCGAGCTGGGTTGAATTTTTTGTGATAAATTAGGACCAATGTTAGTAAAATACTCATTAAATTTGTCTGCTATTTCTTTTTTGTCGTTAATGACTCTATTATTATAAATAAACCGTGATGCTTCAGTATTGGGTTTTTTCTTATTTAGTAATGATTTAATCAGTGTCCATGTATCCTTTATATTATCTTTTTGTTCATCAAATTTATTATGAAAATAATGTATTTTTGCTGTCCTAATTATCTGATTTAGCCTGTTTCTATATTTCTTGAACTGTGAGTCATTATACTTTGTCGGATATTTAATAAAATTCAGATATAACTTGTTTTTCTTGTGACAGGCAGCTATCACTCCTCTTGTAATCCAGGGTTTAGTAGGATTTTGTTTAAATTTCTTAATATTTTTAAGTGGAAAGGCAGATTCATAGATGTTAGAGCATATAGTGTGGAAGGTGTTGTAGGCATCTTCACATGACTGTGATTCAATTACCTGATTCCAGTTTATGTTAGCCATATTGTTTTTGAACATTTCTATATTTTCCTTTTTGAAGTCTCTACAAGTTACTGCTTCTTTTACAAATGATTTTCCTTTTTTGTTTTCTTTTTCTATATAGAAAATACGTAAATGGTCTGAAATATCTACAACAAAGATACCTGTTTGACTCGTGGCACTTACAGCATTATTCGAGATGATGTTGTCAATAACAGTAGCCGAGCATTCTGTAATTCTTGTTGGTTTCGTTATAAATGGATAAAAGCCAGATATTTTTAATAAATTTAATAGGTCTTGAGTGTAGAAGCTATGTTGTTTTAACAAATCAATATTAAAGTCAGCTAATATATAAGCGGATTTCTTTTCATTTTGTATGGTATTTAGAATTTTTTCGAATGATTTCATAAATTTGTCGTTGTCACTTCCAGGAGGTCTGTATGTGACACCGACAAGTTTATTTTTATTTTTTTCATTGGGAAGTTCAATAAAAATAGGTGCAATGAATTCTTCATTCATTGACAGGTCATCTCTCAAATCATACTGTAACCTGTCCTTTATGTAGATGCCTACACCACCACCTTTTTTAGTTGGCCTGTGTTTTTCAATGAATTTGTAATTTTGCATATTAATTAAGTCCAGTGGTGAGTCAGGTTTCAACCATGTCTCGGTAATTCCTATGACGCTAAATTCATGTGAGCTGGAATCGATAAAGTTATTAAATTTATCAAAATTTTTTAGCAGCGATCTAATGCTACTATGAATCATTGAAAAGGTGATAGCATCAGTACGCTTGATAATATTATCATTAAATTCTTTCTGAAGTATATAGTCACAGAGTGGAAAATTCATACCTTCATTATCAATATCTGTCTCAGAGAAATTTGTGTATTCATTGCCCTGGTTAGAAGTATTTAGCTTGAATGGGTTTACAAGTATGTTTGCATTTATATATGTACTGTAGTCATATTTGGCACCAAGGATATTAAGCAGAAATTCGGTATCGTTTTCATAGTGATTAAAAGGAAAATTAGTTTGGTTATATTGAAAACACCACCATGGCTCATCAGAACTCTGGAGTTCTTCATAATCTGTAATAGTTAGCCCTTGGGAGCATCTTAAATGCACCCAATCACCACAACAGTCACATAGAATTGCACGCTGATTAGATTTGACAGGTTTGTTGCAGGATAAGCACGGGAACCGGACAGGCATGGACAGCAAAAAATGGGGTGGCTAAAGGCTATTGCTGGCTACTGTGATGGAGATTGTGTTTATCTAATAACATGAGATTATATATAATGTTAATGGATTAGATGGACATAGTTATGATATTGTCTGACAGTAAGAGAAGATCTATTGTTGGAGTTTGATAGATCACAAGTAAAGCGAGGCGACATATATGGGTAGCGGTGAGCATTTATGTAACCATAAGTTATGCCAGTTAGATCATGGACAGATATGAGCGAAGGTAAGGCCAGGTGACATGTATTTTCGGGGAGTGACGAGTATTCAGATCACAGGTTAGACAAGCCTATAGGCATTGGGATCGTAGCTACATTTATGAATACTCACGTAACAATCATTTAAGTCATTAGCCCTTACATTGAGAAGTTTCAAAGAAAGTAGAATCTTTGTGATATCGAACGCATACCGTTGTGTCTTTTGAAGTCAACATGACTGGGAACCATTGCTGCCTAAGACAAAGTGGTGACATTGAAAATGAGATATATTGGGAGTTCACCTTTTTACTTCACCTACTTAGGTAATTGGTAGAACAGACAGATGTACATTTGGACTACATTTAGCACATACAATATAACAGTATGTACAACACCACTTACCAAAACAGACAGACAACAGATTACACATAGTGGTTTGTGTACTATATATTACCGTGTTGAGGATTTGCTTGGTGTCACAGTTTGCCAACTATTCTATGTGGATTCAAGTGATATCATCAGCTGTAGAATAATAATATGAAAGACTAGAACATTATATACATTTAACCCTTTCACGGCAGGCCAGCCTCTGCAGAGGCCTTGAGGAACTTCCATTCTTTCCAGACCAAGAGAATGCCATTTTTGAAATGTTAACACTAGAATGACTGACTCGATAGCGGAGCCCTTCATTCAAGTGGTACACCCTGGGGATAATAGTCTCTTGGCTTGCAAAGGGCATTCAGGATATTTTTATTTTCTTGACCAGATTAGCCATTACAGGGTTAAATAAATACATATGCATCCATACATACCATTTATACACACTTGGAAGCACATAGTCATGATATTGTCTAGCAGTAAGAGAAGATCTAGTGTTGGAGTTTGATAGATCACAAGTAAAGTGAGGCGACATATATGGGTAGCGGTGAGCATTTATACAACCATACATTATGTCAGTTACGTCATGGGCAGATATGAGCGAAGGTAAGGCCAGGTGACATGTATCTTCGGAGTTTGACAAGTATTCAAATCACGAGTTAGACAAGCATATAGGCATTGGGAAAGTAAGTTCATTTATGGATATTCAGGTAACAATCATTTGGGTCATTGAAGCTAGAACAGCTTAACCATTTCATTGAGAAGTTTCAGAAAAAGTAAAATCTTTGTGTTATCGGGCGTATACTGTTGTGGCTTTTGAGATCAACCTGACCGGGAACCATTGCTGCCTAAGACTGCAACGGTTTCCAGACAGATTTAACTGATAATATTCAGCAGTTTTCCGAAGTGGTGACGTTGAAACTGAGATATATGGGTAGTTCATTGGTGAAAGTGTTGGGTAATGGTTTCAGACATTTAACCATTATTGTTAATTCACGTACTTAGGTAATCGGTAGGACAGACAAATATACATTTGGACTACATTTAGCACATACAGTATGTACAACACCACTTACCAAAGCAGGCAGACAACAGATAACACATAGTGGTTTGTGTACTATATACTACCGTGTTGAAGATTTGCCTGGTGTCACAATTTGCAAACTATTCTGTGTGGCTTCAAGTGTTATCATCATCTGTAAAATAATAATGTGAAAAATTAGAATATTATATACATTTAACCCTTTCGCGACAGGCCAGCCTCTGCTGTGGCCTTGAGGAACTTCCATTTTATCCAGACCATGAGAATGCCATTTTTGAAATTTTAACACTGGAATGACTGATTCGATAGCGGGGCCCTTCATTCAAGTGGTAAAACCTGGACAAATTAATCAGGATATTTTGATTTTGTTGACCAGATTACAGGGTTAAATAGATATATGTGCGTCTATACATACTCTTTATACATATTTGGAAACACATAGTCTTGATACTGTCCAACAGTAAGAGAAAATTTGTTGTATATTATTTACATTTAATCCTTACACGGCAGGCCGGCCTCTTCAGTAGCCTTGGGGAACCTACATTTTTCCCAGACCAAGAGAGTAGCATCTTGGAGATTTTAACACTGTAATGACTGACTCAGTAGTCGAGCCTTTCATTCCAGTGGTAAACCCTCAAAAATTAATCTTCCCCACGAACTATTTTCAAATAAGATCGTACAAGATTTAAACATTCCAATTCAGTAGCTATACATGTAGCTTTGTCTTAATGTACTTTCTGATATCTTATTAGCATCGAATTAGTGATGATTTTAAGCAAGAATTATACATTAACTTCAGGGTCCAGGATGATAGTAAACATGCATACTACATGTACAAGCCCTGTATTTTCAAACAGTCACAACATTGCTAAAGTATTAGGTGTATGAGGGATGCTAGGTATCAGGTAATATGTACGTCAGGGGTTCATAGTAGTTCAAAATTCTGACTAAATTAGCTATTTACAGTCATCTGAATATACATTATTTTTTCATTTTTTCCTACTCAAACTTAGAGCTTTTCTATAAGTTAAACTTTAGAGTTTTTAGCTCGGCTGACTTGTTGGTCAGCTGAACTATAGCGATGACCACCGTCCTGTGTCCGGCCATCTGTCTGTCTGTCCATCTGTCTGTCCGTTGATAAACAATAGTGGTACGTTTTGTTATTTCTTGACGCGTCAACACCAAATCGTGTCAACATGTTCATATAGGCAACATCTACTGGCGTTATGAAAATGAGTTTGATTTGACCTCAAGCACCAGAGTTATGCCCTTAGAAAATTTCAATTATTAGAAACGGTCTGTAATTATACAAAAGACAGTTAATAATTTAGTTTTGTAATTAACACAAAATAAAATATGTTTGTGTTGAATTCATGGATTACGGTATAATCGAAATCGAGTGTAAATTTTTTAATCATAACTGCATCTGTAATAAGCTAATACAACAATGTTAATCTGTAAACAATGAGGTGTGATCATACTAATATGATCAGAATAACAACCAGGGTATAAAAATCTGACTGATTGAGAAAAAGGGCTTAATGGAAAAATGATCTTAAGAACCCCAGAAGACATCTGACTCTTGAGATATTCTTCCGTTAGTACTGTCTAACATTCAAAAAGATCAACATTAGTTCAAGATTACCTATTGATACGTGCACTTTCGGAGATATCCGTCCGCCCAACACATCGGCCTATAACTAATATGAAGTCATAACGACCTCGCGTATGTGGGAGATGACACATGTCACAATGTCCGAAGTCAGTCTGTAAGGCCATGTCAAAATTGTTTGATGACGTTTAAAACAAAAGAAATGCGCTATTTATTTATCTTCACAGATATTGGAAATTGTTGCTTTGCTACCAATTTAAACGTATGAATTAGACCTCACGGTATAAAGTGAAACAACTTTGTCAGATAAGAAAGTAAGTGAGAAAAACGGCACGAAAAGGTTTGTTCCAATATACCCCAAAAGCAATTTGGCATTTAATTCATAACATATCACATGACAACACTTACATTGCTTTTATTGTTCCGTCGACACAGTTGTGATCTCTCTTCTTCCCTGAAAGCAGAAACAATTAGTTTGATACAATCCCAGATAACATTACCACGTTGGCCCAATGTATGGTACACTATTGGCCCAACGTTGGGCATCTTGGTTCACCGTTGGCCCCCATCATTCTGCTCGTTGGTCTTACGTTAGCCCAACATGTTGGGGCCAACGCATCCAGCCAATGTTGAACCAACGGTAGCAGCCAATGCATTCACACAACGTCTGCACAATGCTTTCGCCTAATGTTGGACCAATGTCGTTACCCAACGTTGGCCCAATGTTACGAGCTCATGTTGAGCCAATGCATTAACCCAATCTTGGCCGAACTCATTCACCCAATGTTGGCCCGTTGACCTAACACATTTACATAAGGTTGGAACATATTGTCCACACAGGATCTAGTTTGTTATATACGTTGGTTGTAAGTTGTTGGCCCAACGTTGGCCCAGCAACTGTAAGCCAACTGCGGCTTTGCCACTGTTGGCCCAATGCTGTATAACAAACCGCCGATGCGCCATGCACCTACCACCATTGTCCCAATGTTGGTCTAGTGTATGGTAACCAACGGCAACCAGCCAACCAATTGCCAATGTTGACCCAACGTGTGTATGTTATCTTGGATAGATATGACAATTTTTTATTTGAGTTCATTGAATGAATGAGTATGGCTTAAGCAATGTTTCTAACAAATTTCAGCCATGGGCTCACCCTAGTTATTCATCTGGTTCAAGGAGAAAGGTCATGGGACTCGCAGAACGCAACTAGTATGCCTTAGGCAATGTTTCTTACAAATTTAAACCATGGGTTCATCACAGTTATTCTTCTGAATCCAACGGAAAGGCCATGGAACTCACGGAACATGACTGGTATGGCTTAGGCCGTGTTTCTTGCAAATTCCAGCCATGAGTTCACCCTAGTTATTCCTCTGGTTCCAGTAGAATGGCCATGGAACTCACAGAGAGTATGTGACTGATGTTTAAGGCTATACTCATAGTGTAGGGGCACATATATAACTTACGTAGTGTTTGGCTGTCTTATAATCAAAACCACTTCCCCACTTGGAGTGCCAGGTACATGTAATTCCTCTGTGTGTATTTTCTTCTGTTACTGCTGTGGTGGCTCCTGATGTGCTCGGCAGATCTGGCAATTCATCGTCATCATCAAGCAAAATAAGTGGAATGGTTTCATCTGTAATGTCGTCATGCCCATCAATACTAGTACATGCAGAATCTTCATCAGACAAGCTTAAATCGGTACACAATAAGTAACACTTCGGTGTGCCTGGAATCTTTTTTTCTTCAATATATTTCTCAAAAGTGAAAGGGGCTTCCACACCTTCTCTGACATTTTGGTTTCTGCAGTTTACTAACTCTAAGAGATAGCCACTCTCCGAGCCAATAACGGGGTTTTCTCCCTTTGGAAAAAATGCATCTGTAACAATTTTCAAGGGATTTGTGTACTCTTCATTCATTGGTATTTGTATTGAAATTGTGTTTTTGTCTCCCAGTGGAGATTTGACTTGACTGCTCATTCTATCACCAATAGAGTTTCTTTTTTCTTCTGATAACCGGAGACCAAATGTAAATGCTCTGATTAGCTGCTTTGGTCGTCCACCAGAGTGAGACTGACTATTTTTCTGCTGTTGTGGCCCATTGCCTCTACCACGACCATTCATTGAGTCTCGGAGAGCTCTAAGAAGTATTTTTCTTCTTTCTGACCTACTAGTATCTACAGTTGGTAAGACAGACGAGGCACTCTCCACATTTCCAGTGTTACCATGACACCTGTCTCTGAGTGTGATCTCGTCGCCAATAGCTGTCAGCCCAAGATTGCTCAGCTGATCATCAGATAGTAATTTGACTGCTCTGCCATCTATCTACGTAAAATATAAAACAAGTTTACATTGCTTTAGATTGTCACACCATTCCGCCTACAGTTTGCAAGCACAATGTCACAATAACAGATTATTTTGTCAATTGTCTGCAATCAACATACAACCTTTGACCTACAGAAGAGCATATATAAAACAGCCACCAAGACTATACATGTAGGTATGAGCCTTCACACTACTGAAAATATGGTTGTTACTGATGCTTGCTGGACCTCATAATCCAAGATGCCCTATGGAGCATGGGGTTAGCCAAATGGTGTATCTTTGGGCACACAGCTGATGAATCCTAGCTCTTCTTTGAAGAATCTGTCAAGCTACAGAGACTACTAATTTTCATGTATTCAGTTTTTAAATTTTAGGCTTTCAAATTTAGACTCAAATTGAATTTTTCAGCAAAGTTTACTACTTTTATAGGGTAATAAGACTGGACTTCTATCAGCACCTGTACAGGGTGTCAAACGTGACAACTTGTTAATCCTCAACACTTCCATCTGTATTGAGTGCAGTAAAGGCATATTTAACTATCTTTCAGTTCTACATGTAGGATGGTGGTCAATATTGAAAGTGGAGCACATCAGTAAACTGAATGGGCGAATCATCGACCGTCGCAACTCCCAAAGTGTTTATTAGATACTGTACACTATTCAACACAGTGGCAATAACAAGAAGTCTTTAAAAGCCAATACATGTACTTAATTAGGTATCAAGACCAGTCCATTTTATACATCTAGATGACTGAGAGGAATTCAGTACTGTACTACTTTTAGAGATATTATCTGTAAGTGAAAACAAGAGTTTAAAAACTGATATATACGAAAGGCAATAACTATGGAAAGATTTACTAAATATGCATTGCTAGTCCGGGCTGGGATAGACTGGGCTGGGCTAGACTGGGCTAGGACAGGCCGGGCTAGGTTAGGCTAGACTGTGCTAGGTAGTATGTTGGATGTGCTGGCTGGTGGAAGGATGGATGGATGGTAATATGTTGGGTGTGTTGGCTGGTGGAAGGATGGATCAATGGATGGATGATTGTACGTAGGGTGGGAGGGCAGGTTGGTGTGCAGGTTTGTGGGTGAGCGAGCGGTGCGTTGATGGAAGGTTGGATAGATGGGTGAATGGATAGATGGATGGATTGATCGATGGATGGATGGATAGATAGATAGATGGATGGATGAACGGATGTGTTGAAGGATGGATTCCTGGGACAATGCTGGATGCGTGGCATGGATGGATTGATGGATGAATGAATGGATGGATGGATGAGTTGATGGATGGATAGATGGATGGATGGATGCGTTGTCATAGATTGGATGGGCGGCTGCTGGAAGAATGGATGGAGAATGGATGGATGGATGGATGGATGGATGGATGAATGGATGGATGCGTGGTAGTAAATAAGATGGGCGGGATGATGGATGGCTTGCTGGCTGGTTGGATGGCTGCCTGGCTGACTGAATGGATGGATGGATGGATGGATGGATGGATGGATGGATGGATGGATGGATGGATGGATGGATGGATGGATGGATGGATGGATGGATGAGTTGTAGCAGATTGAATGGGTGGCTGGTGCAAGAATGGATGGATGGATGGATGGATGGATGGATGGATGGATGGATGGATGCGTCGTAGTAGATAAGATCGGCGGACTGGTGGATGGCTTGCTAGCTGGCTGGCTGGTTGGTTGACTGGCTGGCTGGCTGGCTGGCTGGCTGGCTGGCTGGCTGGCTGGCTGGCTGGATAGATGGATGGATGGATGGATAGATGTATGTATGGATGGATGGATTGATGGACGGACGAACGGACGGACGGATGGATGGCTGGATGGATGGATAGATAGATGGATGAGTGGATAGATGGATGGATGTGTGATAGTAGATTGGATGGGCGGGCTGGTGGAAACATGGATAGATGTATGGATGGATGGATGAACTGGTGGATGAATGGATAGGTGGATGGGTGTATGGATGGATGGATGCGTGGTAGTAGATCGGATGGGCGGGCTGGTGGAAACATGGATAGATGTATGGATGGATGGATGGATGGTATGTAGGTTGGTGTATGGAAAATAGTATGAATTCCGGGTCGGATCAGGATCTGCATCCTGGAATTAGCATGCAAATCCGGATCTGGATCCGGGAAATAGTATAAATTCTTGATCCGGATCCGGATCTTGGAATTACTTAGACCTTAGCCATACTTTGCTAGGCCATAGCAATGCCTTGGATACCCATTAGCTGGGCCTTACATAGGTTTCGCAATGTCTTTTCTTAGGCCTATAACAGGCTTCGCTAGGCCTTACCTATGTCTTCATTAGGCCTTATCCAGGCTTACATATGCCTTACTTAGGCCTTCGTCAGGCTTTGTCAGGCCATACCTAGGCATTGGATAGACATTGTCAGGCCATACATAGGTCTTACATACCCTTTGACCGCCCTTAAACATGTCTTACTTATGACTTGCCCACGTTTTGCTAGGCCTTACTTAGGCCTTAGCACGACTTTGCTAGGCCTTACCTATGTTTTGTCCAGACGTTAGCCGCCATACCTATGTTTTGTCTAGACCTCTTAAAGCTTAAGGAAGGCCTAGCAAAGCCTAATTTATGCGTAAGTAAGGCATATGTATGGTCAGGTAAAGCCTTATTAAGGCCTATCAAAGCCTGGCTAATGCCTAAGGAAGGCCTAGCAAAAGCTCACTATAGCCTAAGTAAGGCATATCAAAACATATCTACGGCCTAAGTAAAGCCTATGTAAAGCCTATGAAAGCCTGACTAAGGCCTAAGTAAAGCCTGACAAAGCCTGACTATGGTCTAAGCATGGCCTAGGAAAGCCTGGCTAAGGGATAAGTAAAGCATAGGTAAGGCCTAACAAAGCCTGACTAAGGCCTAAGTAAGGCATATAGCAAAGCCTGATTAAGACATAAATAAAGTCTATAAAAACCTATGTACGGCATAGGTAAGGCATATGTAGTGTCTAGCAAATGCTAAATAAGGTATGGCCTAGCTAACCTAGCTATGGCCTATGTCAGGCATATGTAAAGCCTAGAAAAAGCTGATTAAGGCGTAAATAAGTCCTAGTAAAGCCTACGCAAGGCCTGTCTACGCCCTATATAAGCCATAAGTATTCCCTATCGAAGCCTGGCTAATGACTAAATAAGGCCTGGGAAAGCTGAGCTAAGGTCTAGGTAAGGCATATGTATGGCCTAACAAAGCCGGACTAAGGCCTAAACAAGGCATTGCAAGTCCTAGCTGACGCCTAAGTATATGATAGGCAAGACCTAGTAAAGCCTGAGTAATAAGTAGTAAGCCAGACTAAGACCTATCAAAGCTTATGTAAGGCATATGTAAGACATGGGTAAGGCCTAGTAAAGCCTATACAAGGCATAGGTAAGGCCTAACAAGGCCTGACAAAGACGTAAGAAAGGCTATGCAAGGCCTATCTAAGGCCTACTTAGACCTAAGTGAGGCATATCAAAACATATCTAAGGCCTAAGTAAAGCCTGTGTAAAGCCTACGAAAGCCTGACTAAGGCCTAAGTAAAGCCTGACAAAGCCTATGTAAGGCATAGGTAAGGACCAGCGAGGCCTGGTTAAGGCTTAAGCACGACATAGGTAGGGAATAGCAAAGCATGACCTAGGCCTAAGTTAGGCCTTGCAAAGCCTTTTAAGTCCTAGCTAAGGGCTATGTAATACAAAGCTAAGGCCTTGCAAAGCCTGACTATGGTCTAAGGATGGCCTAGGAAAGCCTGGCTAAGGCATAAGTAAAGCATAGGTAAGGCCTAACCAAGCCTGACTAAGGCCTACGTAAGGCATATAGCAAAGCCTGATTAAGACCTAAGTAAAGTCTATCAAAACCTATGTAAGGCATAGGTAAGGCATTTGCAAGGCCTAGCTAAGCATGACTAAAACCTAAGTAAAGCCTAGTACAGCTTAGCTAAGGCATACGTAAGGCATATGTAGTGTCTAGCAAAGGCTAAATAAGACCTAGGTATGGCTTAGCAAAGCCTAGCTATGGCCTATGTCAGGAATAGGTAAAGCCCAGAAAAAGCCGAGTAAGGGATAAATAAGTCCTAGTACAGCCTACGTAAGGCCTATCTACGGCCTATATAAGCCATAAGTATTCCCTATCAAAGCCTGGCTAATGCCTAAATAAGGCCTGGGAAAGCTTAGCTAAGTCCTAGCTGACGCCTAAGTATATGATAGGCAAGACCTAGTAAAGCCTGAGTAATAAGTAGTAATCCAGACTAGGACCTATCAAAGCTTATGTACGGCATATGTAAGATATAGGTAAGGCCTAATAAAGCCTATACAAGGCATAGGGTAAGGCCTAGCAAGTCCTGACAAGCCCGTCACGGGCATACTTGTGTACATTTGTGTAAATGTCATAAATATAACCATGGTCCTAGGAATAAGATTTATCACTTATTTATTCCACTTTAGTATATTCTTGACATTTTTGTATCGTATTCAGCAAAATGTCAGTTGGGTTTGTTTCAAATCAGGACAGATGTCCCGTGACGGCCTTGACCCAGCCAAGCTTGAATGGCGTACCAAGGACAGAATTTTCAGCAGATGAAGCAAGATTACGCTTGGAAATCTATCAAATAAACATCTACAGTGATACTAGACATACGATAAGGCATACATTTAAATAACAACATACTTTTAATTTTGACCATTCCGAACCACCCAAAGTTACGTTTTTTCTGAACATATCGGGAAGCGCTACCAAACAATAGTACACCGCGAAGATAGAGCTGTCGTATCAGCGGACGTATGAGAAAGCCTATCTATCGTTTTACGGGAGCAGATTTTAAAACCAGTTCCTTTGTAAATATATCAAATATTGCAATTGAACAGAATCTGCTAGTGTTTGATTTTAAATGCTGGACCGTCAAGTGGTCAAGGAATGACATCATCCAATTTGAACTAATGGACATTTAGTTATACATCTGAATTCGCTCATTTGAAATCTATAGTTTAGGCCTAAATATAGGACGCCATCTTTTATGTATGTCCGAGAGAGCATACATCGTTCGAGCGTGTGGAAATTTGGGCGATAACGCTAGGAACGATATACGAGCTTGGGTAGTTAGGCAGGCCTGTTCTAGGCCATCATATTTCAGCGACGTAAAACCAATTTCTGCTGTAACGACATAGGCCTAGGCTACTATGGGCTATAGATATATATTTTTAATTTACTTACATCATCAACAGTTTTCTCCTCCATCTTGATTGTTAAATTCAGCGGGAAGAGGAAGAACCAAAACGAGGCAATACTCACGTGACAATTTGCGGAAAAACTAAAAAAAAAGAAACTCGGGAGTATTCACCTAGGTGAAAACTAAAAAAAGAAACTCGGGAGAATTCACCTAAGGTGGAAAGGTTTTCACCTAGGTGAAAACTGAAAATTGAAACCTTACTGCCAAAAAATAAACCTATAACGAAAAAACGTGCACCCCCCCCCCCCCCCCCACTCAGCTGCCTCACTTAAAATGTGCAATGCATACATTTTCCATATCACATGTATGACGTGGCGGAAACTTGCTGACATCCATAACTTTCACTTTTATAACGTTTATCACAGTTGTCAATATCTATATCATATAGAATTTATATATCAGAAACTTGTTATTTTGCCCCCAACTTCCCAAATTTCCGCTTAATATGAATGGACATCGGGATTCGGCCTGAAGCGGCTGGGCTCCTCAGATCTCTACAGTCATTTGAGTTTGTGCTTTCTAGCCTAATTCTTCTTGATCAATTTGAAGCTACCCAAGTTCTCTCCAGTGTATTACAAGCTAAGAACCAGAACCTTTCAAATGCTATGTCTTTAGTATCAAGCATTATAACTGTATTGGATACTCGCAAAAATGAATCAAAGTTCCAATTTTATTTCGATACTGCAGTGAAATTATGTGAACGTTATGGCATAACTGTGCCATCAGAAATCAGACAACGGCGTGTATCTTCAAGGATTGATAACAATAATAAAAATGCATCTGACATGCGTGACCCAAGATTGTACTATAGAGTGACGTTTTATATGTTCATCTTGAATAATATGACAGCAGAATTGAACCAGCGTTTCACAGGACGCAATACAATTATTATGTCTAGCATCAGTCTTTTGGAGCCAGCAGCAATCCGGGATAATTTACTTACATCAGATTCAGATTCAATATTAAAATTGATTGACATGTTTAGGCATGACATTACATCACCAGTGTCACAGTTGAAAAATGAACTGACTGTTTTCACTGACTATCTAAAGATAAATATGGAACAATGTGAGACACTGCGTGATGTTATGAAATCTTTGTCACAGGCCAGTTTGAAACAATTGTTTCCAAATGTGAATCTGCTTTTCAAGCTTGTTCTTACACTTCCTGTTACCACTGCAAGTTGTGAGAGAACCGTTTCCACATTGACACATGTAAAGACAAAGATACGATCAACAATGGTGGAGAGTAGACTCAGTTCTCACTTAATAATGTCCATAAACAAAGATATTGTAAACAAACTATCATCCTCAGAGATTCTTTCTGAATTTCGTTCACGAAATCCAAACAGCAGGTTCAAGACTATGAATATCAGGCCAAAGGATGAATGAAATGTAGCAAGGTAGGAACAGATATGGACATCATATGGTTACCATGTTTTTCACTGTCTGACAATTTGTGTTTGATACTGCGCTATAAAATTTCAAACAGCCATAATCTCATTTCTTAATTTTGCATAGTTATGAACCAAAGTGGCATTAATAAGTGACCGTGACGCGATGTGGCTACAAGAGTCCCCTCCAAAAACATGCCTCTGAGGCAAAATTTTCATTAGTTATTTCATATTTGGACTAAAGAAATGGTGAAAACTGTGTCTCAGAAGCCCTCTCTGAGCATCTATGTTTAAAAAATTTCCGGAGTGGGGTGGGGAGGAGTCCCCCAAACCACTGCAGTGGCGTATTTAGGGGGGCATCGGGCCATGACCCCCCCCCCCTGGGCCATAAAATTAAAAAAAATATATTGTAGTTTTGTGAAAATAACAAAAGTACTAAAATTTTACCCCAGCGGCAGGTCTAAATTTCCCTGAGAAACTG
>CM067364.1:73813031-73935199 GCA_034401795.1 Chaetoderma sp. LZ-2023a
AGATCAGGCAAGCACAGCTGTCATCAGGAAGACTTAAAAGATCATGTTTTGTGAAAGATACAAAAGTACTTCAAAGGAAACAACAAGAAATGTTCCCAGCACAAATAGAAGACCCAAACCACACCCTTGATCCTCCACCCTGGGAAAACAAACTAGAGAGCATAGCTATTCGCACCACAGTACCTCATCTCACAACCAAAGATGAACACAGTGATGTGAGCAAGAAGACCCTGACCCTAGCCATGCTGGAAGAAATGTACCCTCAGGAGCAATGGATAAGGATCTACACAGATGGATCAGCCAAAGATGCAATTAGGAGCGGAGGTGCCGGACTGCACATACAGTATCCAAACGGACAACATGAGTCAGCTGCAATACCGACAGGAAAACACTGCACAAACTATAGAGCTGAAGTCGAAGCACTGGTTCATGCAGCTAATACCATCAGCAGAACAGCAGACCCTATTGCACAGATTGTCTTTTTATCTGATGCCCGCTCCGTCCTTGAGGCTATCACCAAAGGTAAGCTGCCACAACTTGAAGAAGCACTACAAACCATCAAATGCTTTCGGATAGCACTGCAGTGAATCCCCTCACACTGTGGACTCAAAGGAAATGAGGAAGCAGACAAGATGGCAAAGGTGGGTGCAGAAGAGAATCAGACAGCAAACATGGTTACCCATATAGAGATGAAGACTATCATCAAGTCACTCTATAGAACACCTCAATCAGAAGATGCCTACCACCATCTCTCGAGGCCAGAGCAAGTGACCATTTTTCGTCTCAGAACTGGACACAACAGACTAAACCAACACATGTACAGGCGATTCCACCTTACGACATCGCCCGCTTGTCCTTGTGGAGAAGCAGAACAGACCACAGAGCACATACTTCAATGTTGCAGCACGTATCAGCTGCTGAGAGACGAGACCTGGCCTTTGTCAACCTCTCTTCTTGAAAAGCTGTATGGGCCTGTGGTAGAACTGCAGAAAACCACAGATTTCATCTTGAGAACGGCTCTCCAAGTGTGATACCAGCGATCGAAAAGAAGAAGAAGACCGTGATAAAAGAACCCCGCCGTGGATCGAACCAAATTCTGGATCTATGTATATCACGGAAACTACTGGTATGATTATGCTCAAATGTTAACACAAGAAAAGGCATGACCACCCACTAGGATTCCACAATTTAAAAAAATCTGAATACTTTACTATGTGACGGGGTGGGGGGGGGGGGGTGCGCAGGGCGAGAGTCTGCAATCTCTGACTGCTCTTGTATTATGACATAGAGATGTTCCATATATAGATGCTCAAAAGAGTGGATTGGACATAATGTGTAAACAATACTCCATTACTGCATCTTCGTTCAATTATTAAGGACAAACTACAGAATTATAAACATAAATTGATGATATTATCACGATTGTAAAACATTAACGGTCATTCCGATGAACCTGTAGTAAATGATATTATTGGATATCAGCTATTACCGTATATTGTTGTCACACGTACCCAACCCCCACACACCATCGCCACTTACTCTCACAGTGAGTTGGCTGGCCTGGTGTTACCAGATCAAGTATGAAACCATGTCCCACCCCAACACTGCCCCACCCCCACCACAACCGCACCCACCTACTCCCACACTGAGCTTATAGATATAGATATATATATATATATATATATATATATATATATATATATATATATATATATATATATATATATATATATATATATATATATATATATATATAATTATATGCTCACAAGGCTAAGTTCCACTGCTTCCGATAAAACGAAATAGTCCACGTGGCCAGACTCTCATGTCATTTTTCCACATTGTAAATATGGGATAGTCACGTGGGAAGTTATGACCCCACGGGATGTCTTATAATTCGCATACGACCCAAAGTTAAATTAAGTTTTATAATACCAGGTGAGCTAAAGGTCCAGGTGAGCTAAAGGTGGATGCTACATAATTACATCAACGATACATACAATTCAGTTTGGAATGTTAAGATGAGGAATAGTCATCCAAGTACATGGCTGAGTCGACCGCCTGTTATTTATAAATCTGTGTCAATCACTGGGCTAGTGGAAAGTCGAGCCAGCCAGGTCATCTCTTTGTATGTAATAATGTGTACTAATGTTAAATGGATAGGGATGCTGTTTATGGCATTAGGTAACCAGCAGATAAGATTAATATGATGATGATGGAATCAGGAGGATTTAATTTGAAATGATTCTATGGTTCTGAGTTGATGTGTATTTGAGAAAGATTTAGTTAAAGGTTGTTGTCGCTTAGCAAGCAACCAATTTTATTACATTCAGCAGTTGTTGATAGTTGTAGTTTTGGAATAAAGTAACATTTAGTGGCTAGTGTTGGGCTCATGAAATTATGAGATAAATTAAACGTGACTAACTGACACAGTTGATGACGTAAGCAGACTGGTATTTGAATGTGGGCTAGAACAGCACCATCTGGTAATGAGTCATCCAGCATGTGTGCCTAGCACTCTAGAATTCCCGAGACTTTTCCATTAGTACGCAATGGGCAGGACATGGACATTGGAGTATTTTATAAGAATTCATAACAGAATCGAAATTTATTGATAAACTACATGCCACTGATTTTATGGTATGCAACAACAACAACAGACACGATAATGTTGTTAGTTAGCTGACAGATCACATCACACCAGAACCAGTTACTACTGCTTTGAGTATGCGAGGCACAATCTTCTTGGAAGTATTGGGCAGAGTATGGTTGGTCATAATGACGTCACAGCAAATCAGGATCATTCGGACTCTGCAGGAAAGAATTATAACGAATGGAGTTATGTTCCATAGAAGGTGAGGGCGGAATCACTGATTGGTTGTAAGGACCAATTAGTTATTAGGTCAGAGCTTCCAGAAAGAGATAAGCGGAAGTTGATTGGTGAATTTATTGTTTGGCCAATCAAAGTGTGCTTATCGGGTTCCTAGAAGAATCATAAGAATATGTTCTGAAAGAAGTTGTGCATTTTTGGGAAATGACCAGAATGCTGGAAAGTCATAATCTATAGCTATAAAAGATGGTACTTCTCTCAGAACAAATCAATCGGGTTACTCGTCCCAAACCATCTGGTTCACCGATTCACCACGTTGTCATAAGTTCCAAGGTATGGCTTTGCCTAACAAAGCTTGAGGTAGGATAGGAATAGGGTAGAAATAGATTAGTTTAGGAATGATCGTTTTATGTACATCATATTATACTAAGTATTCGTTGTAGGAGCGATCTTGCTTAACCATTCAATCGGTTTGTATTAGAGTGTAAATAAAGTTCATAATCTTACATTTATGTAAGACCAGAGTTTGTCAGTATATTAGCAATCTAGCTGAGCTGGGAGACACACCCGGTCCTTACTTGGAATCTTAGCCAGTCATATAGGCCCAACAGTTCAGAATAAATATCGACTATTCACCATCAGTCAGACGAGGCGAGCGAATTGCGCATTTTCGCTTCATTGCGCGGCCGCTCGAGCGGCCACGCATATATGTGCTTGGGTCTAGAATTGCCCATAGGCGTGGCCATTTTATGCAAGGGATTGTGGTCTTCAACCGCTAACTAGAGAGAGAGAGAGATTTCACACGTCTTTATTTTTAGATTGTCACCATAGAGTTAGGATATATATTGGCTAGATCGCTCATTCGCATACGCTCACTATGGGGTCTGGCGGACTGACAGACTGCCATCTGATGCAGAGGATTAGCTGTGTATATAGCCTTCAAAAGTAAGTAAATCTTTTATTGGTAATTGTAATAGAAATTCTGCTTAAATAGCATGCAAATTACGGAACTACAAAACTACGGTAAAAAAAGAAATTGGGGAAATACGGTAATACGTAGAGGCCTTAGGAATTACAGAAATGTGTTAAAACCTAACTCATACATTGCTGAAATTACACATATTTCTGTAGATATACATATATGATAACTTCTATTCATTTTGGAAACTGATGCCATAAGCCGTTCCTGTCCTGCACACGTGTCGACAACTTTTAGCATCATTGCAAACATAATCTACACAAATCTTTCTTGTACTGGCCGTGAAACAACTAGGCCTTTGAAACCAACAAGATAATGGTTAACGCGAGTTTGTAGCTCGCCGGGTGGCATGGGTCTATGAATGGAAGGCGGATTGCGGTGGAGAGTGTGTGGTCGTTCCTCCCATGGTGAGGGCTGTTGTTCCTCATATGGCGGTGGCGCAAGTGGCTGATGGTTATGATATGTGGCATGACTAATATACTGGCGAAAAGGTGGTGCCGATTCCTCTCGATGACTCCACGGTGTTCCCACAGAATATAGCATTTCGCTAGAAGGGGGCGGTGTGGAAGGTTGTCTATATGGTGGATTATCACCCAGCCATACTGTCTCTGCAGATGACACGGGCGATTCGGCTCTGATGGAGTTGGCCTGTCGCAGACGTCCGAAATAGTTCTAAACTCTGTTCTCGCCTGTGAGGCATCTCGGAACGTGCCATCGCTAACAGGCGAAAACAGGTTATAGTAGAGTTGTTGATTCCACTGAATTTCTGGCATAGTCGGTGAGCATGTGTGCTGAGAATCCGTCGTATGAGGCTACCTCTTGATCGAGGGAGTCCTCGCTGAACGGAGATGGTATTGAACTGAGCTCACTATATGGTGTGGGCGTGAGTTTGTGGCGCGTTATTACTGTTGTTCTTCGAGCCCCACATCGGGCACCACTTGTAGCTCGCCGGGTGGTGTCGGCCCATTCCGATGTCTCATGTCGACTCGCCGTGCCATAAGTACATGGCAAGTGATGACGCTGGTTAGCATCCGGTCTCAGGGTGATGGACCATGAACGAGACTGCCCTGCAGGAAACAAAAACCGGCTCCTAAGGCCGGTGGACCTCAAACATTCCAGTGGGGCCATGCGACCATTGCCGCGAACATTAAACACAACGGTCTCATCCCAAGAGTTTGTGTCACCAGTATGCCTGTCCATAGTAATTTCGTGATCTATGGACTTACAAGATTTGATTTGGTGACCTAAAAATATAAGTCTATACAATGTGTTTACCTAAAATATGCTAGATAAAACCACAATTAGAGCATACGAAAATACAAGACATAGAGGCAGGTAGATGAACTTTTAAACATGGGGGTTCCCGGAAGTACCACACAGACTTGTAGGTCCGCAGAGGTATCCCCGCAAGGGAGGCTTCCGTACACGAGACAGCTATTTAACTTAATATAAGTTATTATACCTCTAAGCTGAAAGGAAGAAGAATATCTCAGACGAAAAGTCATGTGCCTCACGCGGGCGCTACTCCTAGTGCAAGTTTGGGTGAGGAGTATTATCCTGGCGTGGACTGTCGTCGCTGAATCCTTGTGAGAGGCAAGTGACTCGTGCGGGCCTCCGTCTCGGGAGGTGCTGCCATGGCTTAAAGCGGAAGAAGAGTAGCAGGCAAAAATGGGCCCACTCTAATATTCCAAACAAAAATGCTGTAGTAAGAAAAGACCATACCTAGTGAGATTATGACTATAGGGGTGAGTGTGTACTGTTTTACGTGAAGACGGGACGGAAGATTCCTCATGGATTCCTTCATTACCATCTTATTTGTTTGCTAATATGCTGAATTAGTAGTTGCCACTTTATTTCTGTGGGCCTTCTGCTCTGCTTAATCACTTGTTTAGTTGTTTTCAAAACAAAAATTCGTTTAGGCCACAACTGGCCGATAACTACCTAGCTATTAGACACGGCTGTCATGGAGAACAGATGCCTGAGGACATCAATACTCCAGACAGTGCTCAGACATGTTACATAGCGGGATCTCCGAACTGGGTGAGAATCCGGACATTCCACGCTGCAACCACATGAACAATACAAAACATGGTTTACATTTCACGGAAGCATTGTTAGGCCATATTTCCTATCGTTATGGTGGGGGGTAAGAGAGACGGATGCACACCATGAATGTCCCTCCCGTAAGGACGTGGCAGATCTAAATATCATGCCCGGACATTTAAACAGAATTCGGTGAGCATACGTATCTCGCCCGTCACCAGGTCCTATGGAACTAACCATTTAACCTGTCGTTAGGTTTATACACGAGTTGCCAGTTTTGCACTGTGGTGCGGGAGGATTGTCAGTAAATATAATAATAATTAATACATATGTTTTCGCAGTGCTTTCCTACATTGGCTTAAGGTACTATCTACTAAGTATCCGAAGATACGTGGGAGTGTATGTGATACCACACCATTGTCGTCACCGCTCGGAAACCCCAATAGTTTCCCAGAGTCGGATCAACCTATGGTGCGGATAGGGACGTCCAAACAATTAAGAAGCCACAAAGCTAAGAGGAATATGAAGAGAGACAAAATATTGGAGTTATGAGTCATACCGGAGTGCGGGGCTAGATTATCGCACTGCCGGAAGAGAAGAATATATTACAGTATGTACTGAAGAAAGTGTCTCTAATCATCTTGAACCTATCCCATCGAGCTGAATAGAAAAGGTTTAGTCGGTTGCATGCCGGGATAAACAGAGTTATAGCACGGATAGCGACATCAGTGAAAAAATGTTGGTGGTGGGAGAAAATGCTGCATATATAAATGTTGCTGTATAGTGTTTTCTACGTGCACTGCATTCCTACATTTTCTATAACTAAACAAAACAAGTTAACGGATGGCCACTGGCCATATACATACATAATCTAACCACAACAAGCAATATGGTGGTAAATGATTACGGTAGATATATTAGTAGAGGTCAACGAACCTATTATAGTGCGGTTAACAACACATTGAGAAAAATGATAATAACCATTTAACAAATACAGAAACTATAACTATCGGTCCTAAGACCTTGCAGTTCCTTTTAGTCATTGGAACCATTATTACGGATATGAGATAATTAACAAAACCTATATAGAGAAATAATTAAACTGTGCAGTATAGTTACTTGAATACTTGGTAGTCATTCCCAAGTTAGGCTACCGTGTCACTGAAATTGACACGTAGATCTGTGGTCGACGTGAGATGATGCGCTCTCCGGAAGCTGGAAAGTTCCCGCAGGCTGGTTCCCGCAAGCTGGTTTTCCGCAAACAAGAGTTCCGCAATATCACTCATGGCGGGAGTTCATTGCTTAGTGCTGTAGGCCTAATAGAATGTCTACCAAGCAGTCAGTAAAAGAAACGATAGTAGTATGTAGTGAAGAAAGTTCCCGTACAGCAATGGTATGGATGGAAAGTGTAAACAACCCGATCACTAGCGGGGGTTCTCAGATGCGGATGAAGATACAAAACACGGTTCTGGGTACGTCAACCAGCTCTGAAGATGCACCAGGCAGAGTTCTGTTGAAAGAAACCACACGATTAGTGCGGTGGCGTTTGAAATACCACTTTTAGGAGTGACCAGCAGATCTAGCGAGTCATCCACATATGCAGGCCGCAAAGGCCTCACCGCAGATTTGTGTTCCGAATGTAGATGTAGTATTCGTGAACGGTTATCGAAAGTTCCAAATTACTCCCGCAGAAGGGGAGTTACAAAATTGTGTTAGTGCGGTGGGTTGGAAACTGCACACTATGGGATAAAAACCGGACTCATAGTGAAGAAAGACGCGTGTCGCGCTTGATAATAGTTGGTACAGCTCCAACCTGTTCGGCCCATGGCCAAGGATGCTCTCGATCATGGGCTTGCTTCTCCTTTTATACTCTCCATGACGTCACAGGCGCAGGCTTCATCCAATCATCGTTCGAGCAATCGCCAATCAGCGCACAGATAATAATAGCGTCGTCGAACGTTCTAGAACATTCTAGAAACCTTATGTCCACGTGGTTATGACGTCAGGGCAATATTTTGAAGATAATCAAGAAGAGTTTTTCCTGGATAACTCAGCCATTTCTCAACCGATTTTGAAATGGCTTACATATTTAGAAAGCCCGTCGAATTCTGCTCTTGATTACTGCCAGATCTGACGGGATCAGACAATCAATAAGAATTACCAGCTCGGTACACTATAAGCGCCATCCTATCTTGGTCACAACTACGTGCTCCATTGAAACAGCGTCCTGGCACGCGCATGCGCATAATGTGTTTTAACGACACGCGCTCTCTCACATAGGCCTATACATGCTTATAGCTCTACCCAGAGGGGCGTTTTCAGGAAACGAATCCTAGACGGGCGCGCGTACCCAGCTCAGCTGGTACGGCCAGTTACCGACCGGTCGATCCGAACTACAAGTTTTTCAATATCTCAGTTTCCTCGAAACCTGACACCGTTTGGTATAGAAGACGTCAAAAATAAATTAATACGCTTTCAAAACGACGTAGAATTTATCTTTTTCTTTGTTAATATAGTAACTTATATACAAGTATGAGCTGTACTGTAAAACCGCCAAATCGATGGTATAGAACATCTAAAAAATAAAGTAAATTGTTTGCAAAACAAGACAGAATTTCTGGTTATGTTTTTTGGGTATATTAACTTATTTATGAGCTGTAAAACGTCGCCTAAGCGTTCGAATCACTGGTAATAAGTGAGCACATATTTTAGCAAGAGCGGTCAAATATTGTAGGCAAGCTGATAAATATTTTGAAACTAATTTGACTGGGTGCTGTTGCTGCTTACGGCAGCAACAGCAACCAGTCAAACTAGTTTCTAAATAGTAAACAGCATGTTTATTAAATAGCAACGACATACAATTCTTACAGCATGTTGGACTATTAAGAGTTAGAGACGGGACAAATACAAGCATTTATGACGTAGTGGTTATGATGTCAGCATGCACGTCACTTAGTTGGTTATGATGTCATATGACGTCATATAATCGATTGATAAAATTGGAACTGTCCATTGAAGATGTTGTTGTAAGAATTGCATGTCCACTATTTAATACATATTCTGTTGAATATTTTGAAACTAATTTGACTGGACGCTGTTGCTGCCATAGGCAGCAACCACACCAAGTTAAATTAGTTTCAAAATATTCAATGGGTTACCTGTATAGATTTCAGGAAATTGATAGTTATGGCATCCAGGGATCGATCGATCCCAACACTGCGAAGTGTGGGTGGAGCTTAGCTAGAGGTGGGCGGGGCATAGCTAAAACTGGAAAGGTCCATTGCCTATAGGCACTGCCATTTTGTGCAAGGGATTGTGAGCAATGTCAAGTTGCATGCCAGGAGAGGACAGTTTTTGATAATTTACCACTGGAATGACTCTCGAGACAGTCATTCCAGATTCCAGTGGCAAATCTGCAAAAACAGCCTTCTCTTGGCCTGCATATGGACATTCAATATCTAAATATTTTAACAATCTTTACCAAATTTACACAGTAAATGTTTAATATATTATGACGACAATACCAGGTACTGTGTCTGTTTCATTTTTCCCTTATGTATTATAGCATAAAACACTAGACTGAACATTCGAAATAGTCCATACATGTCCATTGTTATGTCTTGTAGGGCGTCGGGGCAATGATTTTAATATCGTGGACACATTTTACTAGTCACGATATGTGTGGTAAATTTTCAAAGTAAAACATGTATAATAATATTGTAGAGCATGAAAAAGTAGACAAAACTCGCTAAAAATAATGTATGTATGACTTTCATTAGTAATTTTTTGTCCTTAATCCTTCACTGGGAAAAGAGCTATGCATGCAATTATTTAGCACTATGGATAGATAACTGATGTTCTGAATGTCCAGCCAAAGCGGCTGTCAATAACATTAGCAGGTGGTATAGACACAGAAATCAACAGAAAGGGTATGAATGTGCTAAGTTAGTAATGCCTGCAATGTGTTAGGTCCAAAAATTCCACCCATATGGTTAGATATGTTTTTGAATATGCTAATGAAGTATTGAGTCAAAAATAGTTTTCCATGAAGTAATCTAATTCGCTGTACACAATTTCATACTGAAAATTAGCTGAAATTTTAGCCAATTCACATTCTTCACTGCCCTATTGTCTGTAGGTTATGCTCGGCCCCAGATTGTCATCCACATGGACTTGATTTTGATTATGCGAGCTATATAAAAAGATTTCTAGATGAAGTAAATCCATACTGAAACCTTGTGAAAATTGTATCTGATTCATGCTTTTCAGTGCCCTACTGCCCAGTATTTCGGACACATAACTTTGCCAATGCAAAAGAAATTCTACAGCGAAGTAATTTGTCAGATCCACTGTTTTCAGTATGCTACTGTCTGCAATAGATTCTGTCCCAGAATTCCACTGATGTGATTAGATAGGTATATGAATGCAGTTTTAGAATGTTGAGTTTAAAAATAGTCTACCATAAAGCAATCTCGCCATATGTAATTTAGTTGCGTCCAACAGTTATCAGATGTCAATAATTTACTATTTGAAGTACCAATATCTGCATAATCAGTTTTCACTCTGCTTTCAAACATATTAACATATAGAACTCTTTATAGTGTTGTACGGAACATTGCACGATTCTACCACCAAGTAATGTTATAGTATGTAGTTATATAATCGACATATGCCACGATTGTAAGATAGTTGGTTCACATTCATCACATTCACCACATTCCGATAGCTGTTGATATGTCCTGGCATATTGCATGTAATAGCTTCGACCCCAAAATGACAGCCATATGTTTACATATGTATATGAATACGTTAATGAAGTATTGAGTTTAAAAGATGTATATCATGAAGTAATTTCGCAGTACACAATTTAATCTAAAAGCTCTGAAGGCAGCTCTAGACAAATTCGATGCCTGCCACCGCAAACACCTATGCACCATCACTGGACACCGATGGCCAGACAGCATACTTTCCACAGATGCACTATGCAAGATGTGGAATACATCACCGCTGTCTGTAAACGTCGCCCAGCAAAGATGGTCCATGTTTGGCCATGTGCTAAGGATCCCAAAAGATACACGAGCACAGAGAGCCTTCGAATTCGTCCTACTCGGAGCCAGCAAATACAAAGCCAGGAGATGACGCCACTGCATAAATCTTCTAAGCGTTCTACGAGGTGACCTCAAGAAAGCAGGACTTGGTACACCTAAGGCAAAAATGGACATAAGGAAGCTAAGGACTTCGGCTGAGGACAAGACACATTGGAGCGGAGAAGAACTGATTGCAGCTGTAGGATGTTTCTGCTACTACAGTCACAGAATACAGTAATCATACATAATAGATTGTTGTGTGAAATCACACCGATCTGTGCTGTACCCAAAATATTAATATGTGTATATATTGCATTACAAATAGATGTGTGAAAAGCCACCATGGTCTATATTGTACCAATAATATTCTATTACAAGTCAATTATGTGTGGAATCACATCAGCCTATATTATACCACATGCAATGCTACAAGTATATATTATCACTATTAGGCAGTGGGTTGAACAACACCAGTCTCTTCGTTTGACCAGACTAAAACTTA
This sequence comes from Chaetoderma sp. LZ-2023a, assembly GCA_034401795.1. Classification (NCBI taxonomy): domain Eukaryota; kingdom Metazoa; phylum Mollusca; class Caudofoveata; order Chaetodermatida; family Chaetodermatidae; genus Chaetoderma; species Chaetoderma sp. LZ-2023a. The sequence goes on from CM067364.1 coordinate 73,824,473, forward strand.
CCCTAACTTGCACTACATACACTGTGAAAAATTATGACTGTAGATAATACAACCCATATCTTTACTTTTCGGAATTACTGTGACCCATCTGTTTAAAAAGCAATCTAATTAAAAAGTATAATTCAGCCAAAATTTCCCCTCAGCTGTAAACAATATGATATCATATCATTGCTGGCTATATTCATAATTAAATCAAATTCTACAATGAAATAGTGCCGTAGTCCGCAATTCTATACCAAAAATTGGCTTAAATTTTGACAGATCAGTGATTTTCTGTACCATACTGTCTGCAATAGGTTAGGCCCCTATTCGGTTCTAAATTCATACTTATGGTCAGATCGGTATATGAATACGCTAATGAAGTATCAAGCTTACAAATGTCTACCATGAAGTAATTTCGTAGTACACAATTCCATAGCAAAAATTTGAACACATTTTGGCAGATCCATGGTTTTCGGTGGCCTACTGTCTGTAATAGGTTCGTGCCCAAAATGTCAGATAGATATAAGTATAAGCTAATAAAATATTGATTTAAAAACCCCATTATTGTGTACTAGTGCTGTACGAAATATTGCACGATTCTAATATCAAATAATATCATAATTCCCAAGTATGTCCATGTGATTAATTATTCGCAATATGTCCCCATTGAAAGATAGTTGGTTCACATTAGCCACAATTGGATAGATCTCAGTATGTCCTGGCATATTGCTTGTAATAGGTTCGGCTCCAGAATTTCACCCATATGTTTATCTAGATATATATGAATGCGCTAATAAAGTATAGAATTTTAACAATTTCTACAATGGAGTAATTTCGAAACATGTAATTTAGTCACAACTTACAGTTTTCAAATGGTAACAATTTACTGTATATTCTGTATATCTCTGTACTCGGTTTATAACAGGCTTTCGAACATAATACCATCTAGAACTCACTAGATATTGCACGATTCTATTATCAAATATTTCTTGTAATAATGTGAAAATCTTTCTATATATCCTATAATTTAGCTCCGGATAGAATCTGAATTATCAAACAAAACCCCCAGAATTTACACATATCGTCAACACGAGGGATGGAAAGATTGCCGGACGGCCCCAAAATATAATCTGCTTCTTCCAATAGCCCATAACTAATCCTATCCAAGGCTGATGTTATTACAGCCATCTTAAATATATGACACTACCAAGAAACTATCATTATCACGATCGCAATCACCATCAGCACTACATGGCACACGTAAGAAACTGTAAATGATAGTAAATACCAATGTAACATTGCATCTTAATATAACAAGATAAACACACTTCTCTCTGTCCTGCAAATATGTTGTCAAGTTATCACATTGTATAATGGCTATGTCTTTATGGTATATTGACTTTAACTCGAATCCCATGTCTTCTTATAGTGCATAGTGACTGTACCAGTTCTACATGTATAATTTATTTTGTGTTCTATGTAGGGGCCCAATGTCTAGATATAGTCACTGTCTTTGGTGGAGCACCTGTTGTGCTACTGTAAATTGTATAGTATATATAAAATGAATTTGAAGCTCAACTTGAATTATAATAATCTCCGGCCACGCTATTTACCATTGATGCCTTGCATCAATATGTGTACGTGTCTTATTTTCGGTGGTGTTGTCGCAGGAACAGTACAAAAGTCCTCGGTAGTAAGCAGAAGCGATCATCATCGATACAATAGTAGAATCTTAGTAAGTTCAAGTTCCGAGTTTCAGTTCCTTTGAAGACACGCGCTGACGAAATCCTCAACGCGTTTATTTTTGCATATGTTTTTAATATTGAGATTCAGCATAGGCACCGGCATTGTAACAGTCTGTACGCGCGCTGTACTGTGTATACTATACACAACGCTACGCGAGGCACAATGCTATGCTTTCCTTCGTTTTCACGTTGTAGATATGGGATTGTCTTGTGGGAAGTCATGACTTATATCTTCGAGTAAGTACTAAGAGAAATTTATGATTTGAAAATACCAGGTGAGCTAATGGACCGGTTGACTTTATGCTTTCAATATTTAGTTTATTATTAGTATTATTACATCAGCTAGTTGACATCAGCTAGTGATGATGATAATCAGTTTCTAGTAAATGGATGGTGTGTGAATGTAGCACACAAAAAGTTTTATCGTCAAATTGAAATAGTCGAATTGATTGGAATGAGTCCCACGGTTCTGAGTTGATGTGTATCTGAAAATAGTTTAGATGAAAGTTGTTGCTGTTCCGTCGGCACACACTTTTATAATATTCAGCAGTAGTTGGGATCGACAGTTTGGAAAATAATCAATGTATGAGAATCACTGTAATCGGACGTGACAAATGGACTTAGTTGATGACGTAGGCGTTCTAGATTCTCACATGAGAATAGAACAACATCAGCTGGCAATGAGATCATACAGCTCAGGTGCCTATTAACTCTAGCATCCTACAGGCTTATCCATCAATAGGCAATGGACGGGACATGGACATTGTAGCGTCCTGTAGGAATTAATAACATAATCGAAATTTGTATATCAACTATATGTCACTCATACAATGGCATGCAACAACAACACATTCCGTAATGTTGTTAGTTAGCTGACAGATCGCATCAAATCAGAACCAGCTACCACCGCTTTGTCTATGTGAGGCATCATCTCCATAGAAGAATAGCACAGAGTTTGATTGGTCATAATGACGTCACGATCAATGAGCGTCGATCAAACTCTGTAGCAGAGAATTAACAGAATAGGTTTTGAAATTGAAATCGAAATACAGGGATCGTTGATTGGTCAGAACGACCGACGTTTATTAGATAGAAACTTCTAGGAGGAAATAAGCAGAAGTTGATTGGTGGACTGATTGTCCGGGCCAATCAAGCTGTGCTTATAGCATACCTAGAAGAGTCATTTAACGGATTCAGGAAGAATCTAATTATTATGATAGTTATAGAACTTGGCTAGAGTGCCAAGATAAGTTGTATATAAGTCAGGATTTCAGACTTATAGATTATTCAATCTACCATCGTGAATCACTGAACGTCCTGCTGACGTTCAGTACTGTGAGCTATTGCTTGGCATAACCGAGCTCTGTTGTACTTTGAGTTAGAGTAGCACTTATTATTATTGTACATCGATTGTACTAGTTTGCTTGTGAGCAAAATTTGCTCTTACATTAAAGTCTTGTATATTTGTGAATAAAAAGTTTAACTTACGTATATGTAAGTTCGGCGTTAGTCAAAATTTGTTAGATTAGGAACCTAGTCTTGAACTGGAGGAAACCTCCAGTCCTTACCTGAAGAACATCACGTCAGATAGGCCCAGCAGTCAATAGTAAATATCGTCACCTACCATCTGTCAGACGAGGCGAGCCAGACTGCCTTCCTCCTTTTTCGCTACCGATAGCTGTTGTCGCAGCAACATTATCCGGCTACCGGTAACGAAGCGGGATTCACTACAGAAGAAGACGTCGTCATCGAACCCCGAAGATCAGAAAATCTTCAACGTGTATAATGGCGGCGTGGCAATAACTGCCACCTAACAGCGGGAAGCGAAACTAAGGGGGATAACCAAAAAACGTGTGTATTGGTTAAACTGAAAATTTAATTTAAACTCGGTTATTGGGTTGAGCATGATAACGGCGGTTTGCAACTCGTCACCATATTGAATCGGTTTTCTATGTGAGATCGGTAGCCTATATCACGGCGCTCTATTTAAGCCCAGGTCACATTATACCGATTCCGATACCGATAAACGATAACAGTTTATTTGTCAAAATCAGTACTGTGCAAACCTTATGAGACAGATCAGACTATAACGATAACGATTCCATTTTTTTTTTTAAATCGGTATCGTTGGAATTGCATCAAGAGCGATTTTTTACCCGATAAATTTAATGAACCAATCAAATCAATCGTTTTCCAAAGATGTTATAGACCACGGGCATATTATGTCCACGTACACAGACAGAAAAGATGGACGATCTGGGAGAACAACTACTTTTAGAGGTAGAGAAAAACCCGGTAATCTATAATAAGAGGCACAAGATTTTAAAGATGTTACCAAAAAGAGAGATGTATGGAGGGCTATAGGTGCCAGGTTGGTCATAAGTGGTAAGTGATGTGTTTAAAATGCTATGCAAATACTTTCACTGGTGGACGGGAAAGTGAGCAATATTTCATATGGCGACATGCATGAACATGCCAACTTACTTTTTGTTGAAGTGTTTACAACAAGTGATTCCATTTGCACATATACGTATGCGTGTCTGAAAGTAGTGATTTTATTCAATTTTTGGCGAATCAAGTAGACTACTACTACTACTACTACTACTACTACTACTACTACTACTACTACTACTACTACTACTACTACTACTACTACTACTACTACTACTACTACTACTACTACTACTTTAAAAAAAAGCACAGCTATTTTGGAACATAACAATAGCACGTGGATTTGGGGAAAGCCCACCAATGACGCAACAATAACATCATAGGTAGGGCCTAATGTTGCGAAAACAATTCGGATGCGCATACGGACGCGCATACGCATTAAGCTAGGATTCCATTAACGGCGCAAACATATGCATATGCACATTCGTATCCAAAAATTTTGCAATTACAATTACAAATAGATAGTATGCTTCCATATGTCCGTCCGAGTACATGCAGATACAGACAGCTTTCGGATGTGGGATTACTTGAAATGGCGTTATGATTGCACCAGTTGTGGTCTTTAACACGAATCGACATGCTATTATTCTGTACAAGTGATCCAAAATAAAAGTTACGCTCGCTGGAATGTGAAAGGCTGATAGAATTATTTAGGAAATATTCATGCCTCTTTGATGCCAGCAGTCCCGACGATGAAGATGCCATATGCAAACACAGATCAGACACGTAGCAGTAGTAGTAGTAGTAGTAGTAGTAGTAGTAGTAGTAGTAGTAGTAGTAGTAGTAGTAGGAGGAGGAGGAGGAGGAGGAGGAGGAGGAGGAGGAGTAGCAGCAGCAGCAGCAGTGACAGCAGCAGCAGCAGCAGTAGTAGTAGTAGTAGTAGTAGTAGTAGTAGTAGTAGTAGTAGTAGTAGTAGTAGTAGTAGTAGTAGTAGTAGTAGTAGTCCACTTGATTGACCTAGAATTGAATAAAATCACTGCTTTCGCGGACACGTATACGCATACGCATGCACGTACAAATGAAATCATTCATTCGGATACGTATACGCATAATGGAATCCTAGCATAAACACATTTATAAGTTTGTTTATAACCTGTTATAAATGCAGTATTTATTCTGATTTCAATATATGTGAAAATAATGCAATATAAAGTCAATATTCATTTGAAAATCTTTACGTATGGCATAACCCCAGCAGCAGCAGTAGCAGCAGTAGCGGTAGCAGCAGCAGTAGCAGCAGTTACAGCAGTAGCAGCGGCGGTAGCAGCAGCAACAACAGCAGCAGCAGCACTCTTGCTATATGATGTGTCTGTTATTGACAGATTACTGTTTAGTCTGTTAATTTGCTTGACCAAAGCAAGCACACATTTGCCAGCGAACTGCACCGGCTGGTGCTATGAAGTAATTGCAAAATGTTACCCTCACATTGATGGCCTCTTGTCCTACTCGGTTACCTCTCATCCTAATGCGTTCCATTGCTCCGTGATCATCTTAGTACTGGTGGTGTTGGTATCAACATTTTCTCTTGGTGGTGCGGTAGGTGATGTCGTTTGAAGAAAGTTATGCAGAGCACATGTTGCTTTAACAACTCTATCAACATTATGTGAGCGTAGCTGCAGCCTCCTCTGGTAAATCCGCCATCTAGGCGCCAAGATGCCGAACGCATTTTCCACAATTCTGCGAGCGCGAGAGAGCCTGCAATTAAATATGCGTTTGCTATCTTCCAAATCATTTCCCGGATATTGAAAGAATCTGTCCTCATGGGAAGATAATTCCTGCACTAATCTATGAAACTCTCCCAATTGTTCTCTCCGTTGTAATAGTTCATGTATCCATAATTTTGTCTTCTATTGCCTTCTTTTTCGTCTTCGATATAGCAAAATCATCAGCATAAACTCTTCGTCTTCACGCTCAAATCCAGTCATATTGGTTGAAGAAGGGCGCGAAATCTGCTTGGCAGTGAGTGAGGCGCAAAGATGATTGACAGGAGTATGCCGATGTTCTCCGAATCGTTATCGTTCTAGTGTGACCATACAATCCTAATCATGCATAGGTACAGGAAATCGTAATCGTTCTAGTGTGACCATACAATCCTAATCATGTATAGGTACAGGAAATCGTAATCGTTCCAGTGTGACCATACAATCCTAATCATGTATAGGTACAGGAAATCGTTATCGTTCTAGTGTGACCATACAATCCTAATCATGTATAGGTACAGGAAATCGTTATCGTTCTAGTGTGACCATACAATCCTAATCATGTATAGGTACAGGAAATCGTAATCGTTCTAGTGTGACCATACAATCCTAATCATGTATAGGTACGGGAAATCGTAATCGTTCTAGTGTGACCATACAATCCTAATCATGTATAGGTACAGGAAATCGTAATCGTTCTAGTGTGACCATACAATCCTAATCATGTATAGGTACAGGAAATCGTTATCGTTCTAGGGTGACCATACAATCCTAATCATGTATAGGTACAGGAAATCGTAATCGTTCTAGTGTGACCATACAATCCTAATCATGTATAGGTACAGGAAATCGTTATCGTTCTAGTGTGACCATACAATCCTAATCATGTATAGGTACAGGACATCGTTATCGTTCTAGTGTGACCATACAATCCTAATCATGTATAGGTACAGGAAATCGTTATCGTTCTAGTGTGACCATACAATCCTAATCATGTATAGGTACAGGAAATCGTAATCGTTCTAGTGTGACCATACAATCCTAATCATGTATAGGTACAGGAAATCGTTATCGTTCTAGTGTGACCATACAATCCTAATCATGTATAGGTACAGGAAATCGTAATCGTTCTAGTGTGACCATACAATCCTAATCATGTATAGGTACAGGAAATCGTAATCGTTCTAGTGTGACCATACAATCCTAATCATGTATAGGTACAGGAAATCGTAATCGTTCTAGTGTGACCATACAATCCTAATCATGTATAGGTACAGGAAATCGTAATCGTTCTAGTGTGACCATACAATCCTAATCATGTATAAGTACAGGAAATCGTTATCGTTCTAGTGTGACCATACAATCCTAATCATGTATAGGTACAGGAAATCGTAATCGTTCTAGTGTGACCATACAATCCTAATCATGTATAGGTACAGGAAATCGTTATCGTTCTAGTGTGACCATACAATCCTAATCATGTATACGTACAGGAAATCGTTATCGTTCTAGTGTGACCATACAATCCTAATCATGTATAGGTACAGGAAATCGTAATCGTTCTAGTGAGACCATACAATCCTAATCATGTATCGGTACAGGAAATCGTTATCGTTCTAGTGTGACCATACAATCCTAATCATGTATAGGTACAGGAAATCGTAATCGTTCTAGTGTGACCATACAATCCTAATCATGTATAGGTACAGGAAATCGTAATCGATCTAGTGTGACCATACAATCCTAATCATGTATAGGTACAGGAAATCGTAATCGTTCTAGTGTGACCACACAATCCTAATCATGTATAGGTACAGGACATCGTAATCGTTCTAGTGTGACCATACAATCCTAATCATGTATAGGTACAGGAAATCGTTATCGTTCTAGTGTGACCATACAATCCTAATCATGTATAGGTACAGGAAATCGTTATCGTTCTAGTGTGACCATACAATCCTAATCATGTATAGGTACAGGAAATCGTTATCGTTCTAGTGTGACCATACAATCCAAATCATGTATAGGTACAGGAAATCGTTATCGTTTATCGGTATCGGTATCGACCTGGGCTTGTTTATCCAGCAGAAAGAAATACAGCTAAATTATCTTAACTGGGTACATAAAATGTGGCCATAAATGTGTACGAGAGGTGGATGATAAGAACACTTGACAACTGATAGATTGTAGCCCTTAAAATCTGTTATCAAGTTCAAGTTCACTTTATTACACTCAGGCACATCAAGGGCATATGAGGCTAAAACGTACATAATGATTGTGGCGCTAGAATATTATCAGTACAGTAAAGTGTATGTATGTAAAATTTATAATTCTATGGTAGTAGTTGTAGTAGTAGTAGTAGTAGTAGTAGCAGCAGCAGCAGCAGCAGCAGCAGCAGCAGCAGCAGCAGCAGCAGCAGCAGTACTAGTAGTAGTAGTAGTAGTAGTAGTAGTAGTAGTAGTAGTAGTAGTAGTAGTAGTAGTAGTAGTAGTAGTAGTAGTAGTCGCTGTCGGTGTCAGTTGTTAATTTTGAAAATCGTATTTTCAGCAAGTGTAAAGAAAATGATTTTCGTCGTCTATTTCATTGCATATCCTACACAATCGGTCATTTCTTTCAATATTTTCCCATCTTCCCGTTTCAATTTTCAGTTTGTGATTTAGGGAACGGAAGTGACACAAGGTAACAGCTTCCTTAAATGGTAGATTCGTAAGATAATTTTCATACCTAAAGTATCCTTTAATTTCTTTGTAGAAAGTTAATCTGGTAGAAGCATCAATTTCCCGTCTCCAGTGCTAGACATTGATTTTGCTGTTTCTTTTGTGGCTCAATATAGTCCTCACTGATTAACTGTTCTTGACTTATAGCTTGAAAAATAGATTTGATACAATACAGCCACTTACAATTAAAAGTTGTATTATTACCGAGCTCTCTATATAAAAAGTAAATGACAGAGGAGAGTTTCCCATAACCTAATCATATAACATTTTACGGTAATACTTATTGGATATCGCCCAGGACTATATCATAGAATTTGGGAGTACTTTTCTTTGCTCTCAAACCATACCTTAAAAATCAGAGATGACAGGTTTCGAACATTTCCAGATTTTCGAATCCCCAAATCTCAGAGGCGTATACAAGTAATGGCGTTATCATTGTGTCAAATAAGTTGTATTACAGGTCGAATGGGATGTCAATTTCTGTTATTTTCTTAATTAGTTGGAAAATCGCTTTTGTACATTGTCCTAAATTTCGGCACCTACAAGAATAAAAACTGCCAGTTGTTCCCTGATAAAGGTACTCATCCACTATTTGAACTTCCTTGCCTCATAGATAAAATGTGTTCTGTTTATGTCGTTTACTATTTGAAAATATCATTATATTAGTCTTACTTAAATTTACTGTGAGTTTCCATTCTGTACAATAGGTCTTAAATATAAGTAGAGCATTCTGGAGATTTTCAGCTGAATCTGCCACACACATCAGTATCATGCACATCAGGCTTGGGTACAAGTGCAAATGCAATTGCATTTAAATGCATTTGCACTCGCATTTACATTTAAATGCAATTATGAAATTTCTGACGAGATTGCATTTGCACTCGCATTTTGATCTCATGAATTTGCATTTGCACTTGTATTTGTCTGAAAAGGGTTGCATTTGCATTTGAGTTTTCAAATACATTTGAAAAGCAATACTTTTTCATTTTGCATTACTTTCAAAATTGATTGTAACTTGCTTGTGTAGCAGCCACACCACCCAGTCAAATCAATTTCAAAACATTCAACCAAATTAAAAAGAAATTACATTTCTGTTACTAGAAATTAGAAATTTAATTCTCTGTGATTTATTAACCCATTTCACTATGAATTTCTTAGCATGTTGCTCTCAGCCATAAATTTACATAAATATATATAAATATACATAAATATGCAAAATCATGTATACTTTGAAATTAGTTTGACTTAAGTTAGTTGAGATCTTGGCAAGCCAACAAATTTTAGTTAATTTGTTTTTTAGATAAACTACAACAACGTATCGCTAGTGCATAATAAATATGATCGCCTTATAAATATACACCTGTGCAAAAGTTAAGCACCACCCTATTTTTACGCACATGCGAGGGTATATTCTTGTGCTATGAAGAAAGCAATAGCATAAACATTTGTGTACCCATCCATCTTAGTGCAAGAGGTAATAATGCAACTAGAGGAATGCTGATTATGATGGTGGGGAAACACTGTATGTTTTTGTTTGAACTTGAAAAGGAGGCCTGAATATGGTTACGTTGACACAACTGACAACTATTGCCCTACAGTTGACACACGTGGCTAGATTGTCATTAATGGTGTCTGAAAACGAAGTTTAACATCTGTGCACGAGTTTGAGACTGTCATTATTAATACCGGGTATATCCACCTTGTGCCTGGATGACGGCCTGGACACGACGTCTCATGCTGGTCACCAACCGACTGATACGCCATTGTGGTATTCGTTGCCATTCAAGATGGAGTGCGTCTGTTAATTCCTGTAGGTTCTGCACAGGAGGATCCCTCCTTCTCACCATGTTTCCCAGAATGTCCCAGATATGCTCAATAGGGTTCATGTCAGGGCTCCTTGCTGGCCATGGTAGGGTTTCGATGGCATTCTGGCGGAGGTATTCATGCACAGCTCTAGCACGATGTGGTCGGGCGTTGTCATCCATGAATATAGGGTGGGTTCCAGGTGCATGATTTACAAAATGAGGGACCACAACTCTATCCAGTATGGAATCTTGATATCTTTGTCCATTTAGTGTTCCAGGTACAGTCAGCAGATCCAGCTTACAATCAAATGAGATGCACCCCCATATCATAACGGAACCTCCACCAAATGGAACTTCTTCCATGATGTTACGTTGGTCGTCCAGTATGGAATCTTGATATCTTTGTCCATTTAGTGTTCCAGGTACAGTCAGCAGATCCAGCTTACAATCAAATGAGATGCACCCCCATATCATAACGGAACCTCCACCAAATGGAACTTCTTCCATGATGTTACGTTGGTCGTACGCCGTGCGTCTGGACCTCCATACACGATTTCGACCATCTGTGGCATGAAGCAGGAACCGACTTTCATCGGACCAGTGTACCCGTCTCCAGGATCTCATGTTCCAGTGTCTTCTTTCGTTGCACCACCTCAGACGCTCCTCTTTGTGGTGTGCAGTGAGGAGAGGACGTCTGACAGGTCTCCTAGCTTTCATGCCAGCAGCATACAGTCTCCTTTTGACGGTAGACCTTGACACTCTATTGCGCGTTTCCCATTGCTGGCTGAGCACTCTGCTGTTGGTGAATGGAGATCTCCTAACAAGGCGTACTAGGGCTCGATCATCACGGGCAGTAGTCTTCTTCAGTCTTCCAGATCTAGGCCTGTCCTTCACCTCGTTAGTTTGCCCATGTTTTGCAATCAAACGACTGATTACAGTATGGTTAATGTTCAGCTGTCTGCCAATCTCTCTGCATGACATACCAGTGGTATGCATGCCTATGATTTGCCATTTCACACGATCACTTAACCTTCGTCTTGCCATAGCGGTTCACAATCAAGAGCTAATTCTCTCTGTACAAATAAACCACGGTCATGAACACAAAATTCCTAATCTTGTCGCCTAAATCTGTATGTAATGTTCTACACCTCAAACTGGACTTTTACATAACTGAACACGTGTGCTGTTTCCCGCCACGCACGGACATCAAGCGGCGTGAAGTCATGCATGCATGTGCATTTCGTACTTGGAATTATGTCAGCTAACGCGGGGACAAAAAGTATGGCAGCCTAGTTGTACCATCATGTTTCTACGTTCTATTGTTTTTGCTGGTGCTTAACTTTTGCACAGGTGTATAGTAAGGAATGGGTGCCTCAATTCTCTTCAATTTATGATCATGATTCGATGATCATGACTAACCAATTTCAAATTGAGATCAAATTCTAGATGATATCCCGGAAACAACTGATCAGAGTTGCCTCAAAATGCTATATGGATAAAAGTAGGGCCCCCATGTTAATAAAGGAGCAAGGGCTTCAGAGATTTCATCATAATTCCGATACAGATGCAATTACGAGCGTATATATGAATCATGATCGATATTAAATGCTGGGCATGTTGATTACTAGGAGAAATGTGTCTCAGATTTTAACAGTACAAAAATACTTCAGTAAATGATTACTTGTTAATTTTGAGCCTGTTCGGTAAAAATAATCCAGAATACTCTACAAATAAACTGCAAAATAAAGCAAACAAGCAATAATTAACAAATAAATAAAGAAATAAAGAGGTGGGTGGGATGGTAGGGCTGGCGGGTGGACGGGCGGATGCGTGGATGGATGGGTGGATGAAGGGATGGATGTATTTATGGAAGTAAGTGAGTGAAGGAAGGAGAAAGCTGGTGGGTGGGGTTGGTGGTATGGGAATTTTGAGCTTAGACACTCAAAAAGTGGATGGGCAAATCAATCTTTGCCTGCCACCCCAATCTCCAGATCTAAGTTGGGGTGGGGTGAGTGGGGGTTGTGGGGGAGGGGATTGGGGTCTCTCTCTCTCTCTCTCTCTCTCTCTCTCTCTCTCTCTCTCAGTTTCCGAGATATCCGCAGATCCAGAATTCGAGATACTTGTCCAATCAGACAGACAGACAGACAGAGGTACAATCAATTCATGTGGTTGTGAGTCGGGTAGTTGAAAGCTGGTCTGGTGAAAGAGGATTCTTGTCCTCTGGATGGTGGGCCAGTGGGTAGGCTACTCGTCTCCCAAACGCTAGGCGAATCGGTGCCATAGAATTGGCTGCTTCGAACCTCGCTCAGGTCGAAAATTGAAAAATCTAAAATTGCATTCAAATATCGACTGTGCTATATCCTCATGTCAGTGCCTCGTCAATGACAGGGATCCTAGAACTAGTGCTTGACAATAATAAAAACTACTACTCCTACTACTACTACTACTACTACTACTACTACTACTACTACTACTACTACTACTACTACTACTACTATTACTATTACTACTACTACCGCTACTACTACTACTACTACTACTTCTACTACTACTACTACTACTACTACTACTACTACTACTACTACTACTACTACTACTACTACTACTACTGCTACTACTACTACTACTACTACTACTACTACTTCTACTACTACTGCTGCTGCTGCTGCTACTACTACCACTACTACTACTAACTACTACGTGAATGTACTTGTATTGAACTTGAGATTGTAGAACAATCACAGACAGCATTTGGTCATGTGACATTACTAAGGTGTAATAAAAGAATTTATTACCCTCTCAGTAATGTCACATGACAAAATGCTGTTATTTGATTGGCTACGATCAGGGATGGATGATCCGGTATTTCCCTCACGCGAGGGCAATACCATACGGTATCGCCCACACGAAAAACGTGTTTTAGTTTTACTGCACAGCTAGCCATAAAGCTCATTATAATAATATGCATGTTGCTCAAATTGAGGACACGCGCCTGCTTCGGAATTGTTCTTCTTCTTCTTCTTTTCGTTATCTGATCATACCGCCAGTCCTGTAAGTGACTATCGACATGATCACAAGCGTTAAGTGCGTGGATCCAAGGTTTATTAGAGTGCGCCGTGCGGGCTGGAACCTCCGTCTTCAGCACTAGAGGTTTCTGTCAGGGTTACCTCACCCTTACCTCCTTTAGTCGCATCTTACGACACGCAGAGGATACGGAAGGTGTATTCTAAGCCCCACCTACAGGGCAGCTTCGGAATTATTGAATTTAAAGATTTCAAGGGACTCAATTTTTGAAAATTAAATGCTCTGAGAAGCCATCTCCTGCATTCTGAGTGATAATTCGTGATTAAAACTGCTCAGGAAAATGAGAATTTTTCTCTTAGAAAATGTCAATTTACAGAGCATGAAAGGAGTATTTTAGAAATCTTCCACTTGAATGACTGGTTTGCTTTGCCAAAATTCAGGGCGTGTAAATCGACGTTTTTCAAGATCATTTAATGCCTGGTTAATGATATAACAAACTTTCGCCATCAATGATCTGCTATGTTCATAGATAGTGTTGATATAAGATTTATGAGCAATAGCAATACGTGGTCAGTGGACAATGACAGTATCAATAGAAATACACACAACACTGCGTCGGGGTGGGGTAGCGGGAACTACACCGGAAATGTTGTTAAATAAATGCTCTTAGAAGTTATATCCTGCATTTTGAGTGATAATTTGGGGTTAAAAATTGTACACTAGGACGATTGAAAGGGGTGATAAAAACATTATTAGCCCCCACACCACCAACTTATTTTAGGGTGTGTGACTGGGTTTTAGGCCCCCCCCCTAGCCCCCCCCCCCTCCCCCCACCCCGCCTCCGTCGCCACCGGTTACACCCCGTGAAGTGGGTCATCACCATAGGATTTCCTTTGGTTGTTATTCCTGTCTACAATGTTGTTCTAGCGGCTGATGTGTTCACATATTTTAGGACTTTACTTATGGTATCTTTCGGTTTATAGTTGAGGTCAACCATGGCAATCTGGTGAATTATTGTTTTTCATTACGATGTTTGGGTGACGTTGTGGTTAGTTAGTTTTGTGAGATGACAGTTGACCTTGGATTATTGTATTGATGATCGCACAGATTGTCTTTTAATCTGATGCCCGCTCCGTCCTTGAGGCTATCACCAAAGGTAGCCTGCCACAACTTGAAGAAGCACTACAAACCATCAAATACTTTCGGATAGCATTGCAGTGGATCCCCTCACACTGTGGAGGCCAAGGAAATGAGGAAGCAGACACGATGGCAAATGTGGGTGCAGAAGAGAATCAGACAGAAAACATGGTTACCCATACAGAGAAGAAGACTATCATCAAGTCACTCTTGCCAGAGCAAGTTACCATTTTTCCTCTCAGAACTGGACACAACAGACTAAAACAACACATGTACAGGCGATTCCACCTTACGACATCGCCTGCTTGTCCTTGTGGAGAAGCAGAACAGACCACAGAGCACATACTTCAATGTTGCAGTACGTATCAGCTGCTGAGGGAAGAGGTCTGGCCTTTGTCAACCTCTCTTCTTGAAAAGCTGTATGGGCCTGTGGAAGAACTGCAGAAAACCACAGATTTCATCTTGAGAACGGCTCTCCAAGTGTGATACCAGCGATCGAAAAGAAGAAGATGATCGCTTGTTGATGACGGACATTTGATCAATCGGTAATCGAGTAATCACTGTTTTGTGGTCGGAATGGGACTTTCTAGTTTAAGCTATGCTCCGCCCATCTCTAGATAAGCTCCACCCACACTTCGCCTTTGTTGGGATCGATCGATCCCTAAAATGACTGACAACCAATTTCAAGAAAACTATACAGGTAAACTGTTGAATATTTTGAATCTTGATTATATAATAAAGACATCAAATTCGTATAACGTGTCGGACTATTAAGCGTTTAAGGATGACTAAATCGAGTCATTCATGCTTTAATTGATTATGACACCATCCTGCGCGTCACGTAGTTGTTTATGATGGATGGATAAACTGGTCCATTAACGTCTTTACCACGGTGAGGATCGCGAGTCTCAGAGAAATGTCTTTGCATTCACATTGTATGTAGTCAATCTAATTAAAGTTTGCGTCTGTGATTTTAGTTTTTCTTGTCGACTGTGGATACGCTTTAAAATTTCAATCTTATAAATTCATTTATCTTACTTTATGGATTTGGTCTGTACGGGTGAACTGGTTTTCTGATTATTTGTTTGTTTGATCTAAAATACTACTTGTATCCGCAACATGGTCGTCATAGACAGATTGTACATGACTCTGGAGATCCTGTTTTATTGTAAAACAGCTTCTAACAGCAATTGGTGATTTAAATTGTTGATTTAAGTTGTGCAAATATACTTCGAGGCATATCATTAGTTTATTAGCAATTAGCTAAATATAGCCGTGCCAAAAGGTCCGGGTTTACGAAATATGCCTACTTTCTTATGGCGGTCTTAAAAAATTCCCCCACTCCATCAACCCCCACCCCCCCCCCCACCACATACCCCATCAACATGCACACACTCGCACGAACACACGCACATAAGCAAGCACGCACGCACGCACGCATGCACGCACGCACGCACGCACACCCGCGCGCACTCACACAACACACAACACAACGCACACGCACAGACACACACACACGCACGCATGCACGCACGCACGCACGCACGCAGACACACGCACACGCATGCACGCTCGAACGAACGGACGGACGCATGCACGCACGAATGTGTCTGTGTTCGGGACTTTGACTGTCAGATCGGGTTTATCTATTAAAAGTGTACATCTATCGTATATATATATATATATATATATATATATATATATATATATATATATATATATATATATATATATATATATATATATATATATATATATATATATAGCATGTTGGCCCCCTTATTATAACCATTTACATTGCGTGCCCTTTAAGATTATATTTTGTAAAAGTACCTTTACCGATCCAGTCATTCCAGTAGTAAAATTTCAAAAATATTCTTCTTTTGGTCAGCAAATGGATATTTTTCAAGACCAGTGTAGAGGTCGCCCTGAGCGTAAATTGTTAATATCAAGATTTTTTGATTTTCAGTCCGGTTAAAAAACTGCAATGAAACAGAACCGCACATGGTGGCGTTCGTGATCAGGATGTGGCTGCGTTTGTCGGATTTGCATTCAGTAAATCATGAATACATAGTCGGGTGCGCTAGACCTTGAAATAAAACTAATTGGCTGGTATACATGATCAAGCGGAGGGAAAGTTTCTTAATCTGTTACGCGACCTAAACATACCCCGTAGATTTGTTGGGCAAGAGAAAACGATGAGACAGATATATAATGACGCAGAAAAGGATGATGACGCCAGTGAGAACACGCCTACGCCCGTGAGTAAAGGAATACGTAGAAAAAGTTCTCTAGTGGGCAACAGGAAGAAAAAGTGGCATTCAATTCCAGTGTGGGTAAATTTAGATAAGTCATGAATGATGCTAAATTTGTAAAAGTATATTTTGATCCGAAACATTACGCATCTTTTGGTGGCAAAGAAAAGCTATATAATGCGTTCAAAGGTAAAATACCGCGCAACTACATCGACAAATGGTTAAAACACCAAGAAGTATATACCCTTCACAGGCCATGGAGAACAAAGTTTGACAGGAGAAAAATAAGAGTTTCAGCCGTCGATGAACTATGGCAGGCAGATCTATGCTCGGTGGGTATTCTGGCGAAAGAGAACAACAACGTGTTATATTTGCTATGCATAGTTGATGCCCTTTCAAAATACGCATGGGTGGAATGCTTGTTTAGTAAGACGTCATCTGTAGTCAAGAAAGGGTTAGAAACAATATTGGAGCGTACTGAGGGTCGCCCACATGCTATTCAAACAGACAAGGGGGGCGAGTTCGTAAACCGTGTAATGAAGAAGTATTTGAAAGATAATGGAATACATTTCTACACTTCTCAAAATAAGACGAAAGCGGCAATTGTAGAGCGTTTTCAACGCACCCTGAAGGGCCGAATATACAGATACATGACGCATAAAAATACACGAAAGTTTATTGATGTATTACCTAGTTTAGTCGCAGCATACAATAACACCACACATTCCAGTACTAGCATGGCTCCTTCTGAAGTCGACCGTAGTACTGAGTTAATCGCGTGGAGAAATATATATGGAAAGAAAACGAAGAAACGTTCCAAATCTAAAAACAGCCCTACTCAAGGCGACCATGTTAGAATATCACAAGCAAAAATGCCATTTGAAAAAGCATATCGCGGGCATTAGAAGACCATGGAGGCAACCCGATTATTGGTACTTTTTATCGTGATGAGATACAGCAAATGATAAAGAGCACTCAGTGGGAAAAACACTTAAAAGTAGAAAAAATAAAAAGGGACAACGCGAGTATCTGGTAAATTGGCTCGGTTACCTGGCTAAGTTTACAACGTGGGTTAACGAACTAAGTACTATACATCATTAACAATGGATGAATATATAGAGGGAAGATCAGATCAGAGCATGTGGCGAATGATGGGTTCATGAGTACCATAAGAAGAAATAGTATAGCTAGCTCAAATTATATTAATTTATATCATAATCATTACATGTATCGTGAATCTGAGTATACAAAATGGGCAATCAGGCATATGGATATCGCTTTTGAGCGGATGTCTAGGGTATATATTGCCTAGTCCGCGCATAAAGACGTCCATACATCATTCAACTCAAAATGAACGAGGATCAGTTTTACATAACCTTTCCGAGCAATAGTAGTACCCAGTTCTTTCCAGACAATAAGATATCAGAGTTTCGAACACGTTTGCAAACTCCATTAACATTAGATGGCGAATGGGAAGTGGGCCTCTCGAGTGTGTTATATCCGAGGAGTTGGCTTACTATTGCGGAGGAAAGTTTTCTACAAATATATGCATTTACTAAGAAGAAGATAAAGAAGAAGAAGAAAGGTAGTGATGCGACAGAAGAAATTAGCAAAGATGGCGCAAGCGCGTCAGAAATAGAAAAGACAACGGCTTTTCCGCTAGTTTAAAAAGATGGTTTCGGCAATCCACGTCCTGCCGATCGGGGAAAACGGGCTCGAAATGCTCGGGGAAAAGATGTGCGAAATGATCAAACAAATGGTGTCTGTAAAAAAACGTACACGTAGAAGCGAACATTATTATGTGCAAACAGAAGCTCCATTTAGCAGCGTACCGAAAGGCTACTATGCTGTAAAAAATATGGTAGACTATCCAAATGGGCAGATAGAGAGCAAGACAAGATTTAGACACACACATTTTTTTCCCAATTTTTACTTGCATCACGCGAATCTAGTTTCTCTCACAGTTAAAGATAATTACG
This sequence comes from Chaetoderma sp. LZ-2023a, assembly GCA_034401795.1. NCBI lineage: Eukaryota > Metazoa > Mollusca > Caudofoveata > Chaetodermatida > Chaetodermatidae > Chaetoderma > Chaetoderma sp. LZ-2023a. The sequence continues at coordinate 73,843,268 of CM067364.1, forward strand.
CAATACGCTTAGGAGGAGAAGTAGCAAATTTAATCAGATTCGAAGGAGGAAAAATGCATATGGGACCGGTAGACTTTAAAGAATCATTTCGTTCAAATCGTGAGGGTGGTCCTTCGACAGCGTATATATACTGCGACGTAGACTCATACAGCGTGGTAGGTGATACTTCCGCACTGCTACTCAGAGTGATACTCAGAGTTTCTAGTACAGATGGAGGGAAAGATATATGTCAGTGGACGTTTCCTGATATTCAAAACCGCTCTGTTTCAAAGAACTACATCGATACTATTGGAATACTTATAACAGATAGAACTGGTACCAATGTCCCATTCAAGGACGAAGCATCGCCGAGTGTACTCTGTTTGCATTTCAGACGACAACGACAATGAGAGTGACGATGAGAGGGACACTGAGAGGAAGAATGAACACTCCAGCACTGGTGCGTCACTACACGAGTCAAGTGGGCCATGAGCGTATTCCAGTTTTTGTAGGCGCACGATACCAATCAGGACATGGACTCAGTAATATCTTAGGCGGACTATTACGTTCAGCAATACCTATCGCAAAAAAATGTGGCTAAATCTGTAGGAAAACAAGCTCTTATAGTCCGGGAGCCAATTTTCAAAAGGGGTCCAGAAGAATGGTTTCGTAGCACACCCAGCATTCAGAAGGTTTGTCTCTATATTATGCTAGACCGATGTCTTGGGTATATTCTGAGCCGTGTTGTACAAGAAAATTGTGGTATCACTAACCCGTGAGAAGCCCATTTACAATAGGTGTTGAATGTAGTTTTCAGACAATTTTCACAATGGGAAATTTTTCACAAACTTAAGCGCATGTTATATCAATACAATCTTAACCAAAATGGAAACGAGTGATCGTATATCGCAGATTTATACATAATCAACCTCGTTTAAGACACCCGTATGTTGCTTTGTACATATTGGGGCACTTAGGTCTTCTTGTGACTAGGAGTACCTTAGCTACAACAATGCCCATGTTTTCTACATATTTCATAATTAAACTTTTAACTGACATGCAGTGCATGTCTACACAAGCTGGCAGGACATATTTATCACGTGAGCAAATGATAGAATGTTACTCATCCGTGTCAGAGTCATCTTCGACAATTGTATGCTGAACATTGTCACACATTTCACCTCCCATACAAAGGCATGCTTCAGTGCAGAGTAGATTGTTAGCCTTGCATTGACAGAGAACAGGTCTTTTGCAGGCAGACGTTTGACATCTACATGATGTGAGTTCAATTAATCCAAATGGAGCAGGATCCTTTGACATTAGAACAGGCTTGAGTAGACCATCCACTATATTCCAGCCATGTCCATTTGGAGATGGAAGATTCTGAACAGCTTGCAATGAACGTCTCCAACAAGAGCTTGAAAATTGGCCCTTTCGGTGTGATGCTTTAGACTATTCGATGTAGGTGGAAGATTTTCATTTCTTTGTCTCTTTTGACAAAAGAGCCAATAACGGGTTTCATCAGCTGTCTTTCCCACATCCCTGGTGGTATACAACTCACAGACAAATTTCTCACATAGAATTGCAGTATTCGGTGATAAGTCAACATGTTCGCCGAGTTGGGCTAAGCTAAGGTGATGACATTCAGATGACTTTAAGAGATTGAATGATTTTCTCTTAGCGACTCCAAATAATGCACTAGTGCTATCACAACCTGTAAGAGAATGAAACCCAGGCAAAGACAGACAGATAGCTGGGCCCAGTACTTGAGCAACTGTATGTATTGGTATGTATCGCAATTTGTCCTTTGTGCCCGTACGGAACCATAGTTCAGAACAATGAAGCGAACGATACGTATATATACTAAGTACTGCCACGTCTGTATCAGGAGACTGTATAACAACACGCATGTGGTCTTTTGAAGCGTGTAGCGCGTGCAACATCATACGCGTATCTGTTTCCTCGTGATCTGATCGAAGTTCTTCCAAATACGACGAATTGTTCGCTGAAATGACAACAACATCCATTCCATCGTTAAAGCCACCAGCAAGAATGACGCAATTGTCGGCAGATAGATCATTTGGACCAGTATCACGCCACCGCTTGCTGAGAAATGCAACCAGGTTACTTTTGTTGCTTGGATTGCTGATGTACTTGGCAAATTGCTTTGGAACGGGAGTATTTTCTCCAGCAATCTTTACTTCCAATGCTGTTGATGACCCACGTTTTAGCTGCTCTTCCGCTTTGAGAGATTCCAGTCTATCATATCTGTCAAAAACTATATCTACTCTGTTGCAGTCTTCTTGATTCAGTGGAACTGTAAAGATGTGCCAGTATTTATCAGCCAATTCTCCAAATGTAGACGTACCTCCAGTTTTAACCATTTGCACAATTGCCATGCCATCTACTACATAAGCTGTTGCGCCTGTCTTGTCAACAGGTGGAAGCCGTCCATCAACATTTACTTCCTTTTCTAGTTCACTTAACAAAACACTTTTCACATTTTTTCTTAGAGTCCCATCCGTATGTGACAATGATAGTGGAACAGCAGACAGTTCATATGTCATCACTAGTTTTAAATCAACATCTCTGGACCTTGCGGCAATAATTCATCGACCAAATAGTTCGCGGTCAGATCTCACATTGTGAATTTTTTCATCATTTGTTTTGAGTTTTTTCTTCTGTGCTAGGCTGGCAAATGTTTTAAGTTTTAAGTGTGGCAACGTGTCCCAAAAGCTTCTCGTGTTAGTGTCCAGCCGCTCCTGAACAAAATTGTCCATAATCTCCTTACCAATGTCACAGGCGGAAACAAGTCTCTTGGCGATTTCACTAGGCAATAGCACGCCAGTTGCAATGTTTACAAGCGGAAGACACTCGCTGTCGTCGTTTTCCGCAATATTAAAGGGATTGGTCATTATATCTGATGAGAACATCGAAAGTATCTTCTGCACATCGGTTTCATTCCTGTTCATTCGATTAGTCCCCATTTCCTTATGTACTCCAAACATGTGACTATCTTGTAACCCACACATTTGCTTTGTGACCGTTGTTATGGCTGCTCTCTCGTGGCTAGTTAAAAACCACCTCTCCAGAGCTCCTGGCTTTTGTGTTATTCCAATAATACCAACTCGCTTTTTGGAATCCAAATTAATCGATTGCTCTAAGGCCATATCTGTCCACACTTGATTGAATGGATGGTGTGAGCGACTTACGGAATGATTTCCATTCAAGAATTGTTCATGTACATGGGGATGTGTACTTGGAAGCATCTACATGTCCGCAAGATATATTGGAACCATCTTGCATAATTGGTTCTGTCCATGCTGTAGAAATATGGCGCCATAGCAGCAGTAGCAGATAGGTGTGCCTGCCAATCTCCAGTTCTCTCAGCTCTTATGAATCCAAGCAGCAGCTCTACCATATGAATATATGAGTTCCAAAATGCGAACAGGTGTGATATCAAGCTTGACTCAACGTTAAAGGATTTGAACAGCTGTTGCAATTTATTCACGTACATACACACCTCTTTGAAATTTTCTTGCAGTGCGTCTAAGTCGTCAATGCTGCTTCGGCACATCTTAATTTTCTCATCCAGACTCTCCAAATCTGTTGGAGTAATGTGGTCTTCATGTTGTCCATTTTGTTGAACCCATTTGGAAAAAGACTGCCATTGTAATCGCAGCAGCGCTTCCAGAGCCAATTTGTGAGCCCTCACCCCTCGATTATATGACTTCCCTTTAAGTAGAGCAGCAGCCGTGCTGCTGCCATATGTGTTGGCCTCTATGAGGAGATCTTTTAAGCCAGAGTCATCACACATCTTTCCAATAACAGCTAAGTAGTTTAGCGCAATGTGGAATCCCCCCAGTCTGATCACAGTGTCACTAATCTCTTCTTTATATCGCCACTGTATCTCCTTTGCCTTGACATATATGGCAATGACAATGAGGGCGATGTGAGGTGTAGTATTCATTTTAATTTGTTTTTCCGCACCGATTACCACCACATCCATCTGTCTCATTCCAACCACCATTACCTGGGTGCTTTGTCAACAGTGGTACAGCTGGATATACAGATTCTATGATGGAGTTAGTATACATACATAAAATATAACCTTCACATTTCACCCTCGCCTTTGGTATATGCATGCAAAATGTATGTTGGATATATGTTAGGTCGATATCCGTCTAAATATCATATATGGTGAATCTAATACGATATTACTTTGAGTTATGACACGATCATGCTTATATCGTTGTGCACTGTGGATACAGCCAAAGCCTAGACCCCCTATGCAAAGAAATCAGGATAACTAATTAGTGCTACCACAATTTGTTTGTACAACAGGGCTTAAAATGTGTGGGACATGTCCCCCAAGCCACAGCAAGTGTCAGACCTTCCGAATACTGGGTGTGCTACGTCACGATTCTGACCTAGCTTTAGCTCCTGGACTATTAGTGCTGGAATCGGACTAGATGAGGACGTAATGGCTGGAAAAAATGTTAAAACAGCATTAAAATCGAGAGCACGTGGTGTTGCCAGGTCTTTGATACCGGAAGCTGTAACAGCGGTGCATGGTGGTTTAAGACCACCTCAACCTAAACATAAAAAGAGGAATAATACAGGCAATGGTCAGTCAATGCGCGCGATACCGAAGAGGAAGGGTCGCAATAGATGGCAGAGAAAACAAGCTGATATTTTTAATTAACAAACATGGAACTTAATCAGATCTGCGAGTGCTCGAAGAGCGAATTAGACATTTTTCAGATGCGTCCCATAGTGACGACATTTGAGTCTGCAAAATAGGAACAGTTTCAGCCTGTATCTAGTTTATCAGATAGTGGACCGATCGAGTTTTACGTCAGTGGGTCTGCTGATAGATAGTTAGATCTTCCGCAATCTTATCTTTCGATTAAAGTTAAGCTAGTAAAGGTAGATTGAAATGGTGATGAGAAGACACTCGAGGCGAATGACCTGATTGCGCCTGCGAATAATCCTTTGCATACGATGTTCTCACAAGTGAATGTTTTTTTGAATGGAAAGCGTGTCAGTGACTCGAACAAAAATTATGCTTTCCGCTCGTACATTGAGACATTACTAAATTATGGCAGCGATGCCGCATCCTCGCATTTACAACTTGCTGTATGGAAAATAGATGATGCCGGCGAATTTGATAATATCGCCGATACTAACTTAGGATTTCAAGCATGTAGAAGAATGATGACGCAGAGTAAAATGGTGCAATTAATAGGCCGCATACACAGTGATATGTTTCTGCAGGACCGATTCCTGCTCGGTTTCGTTGATTTAAGAGTATGCCTACAGAGGAGTAAAGATGCGTTCGCCATTATGGCCGCAGAAGGAGTGAGGCCTAAATTGAAAATATTGTCGGCTAACTTATTTGTACGCAAAGTTATCCCATCAGCAGATCTGCTAGTGGTGCACACCGTTACTCTGAGACAGAAAAGCGCGAAATATCCTATTCGCAGGGTAGTGTGTAAGACTTTTACAGCACATAGCGGCGTTATGAGCATCGATAGAGATAATATATTTATTTGTCAACTTCCTACTGGAGTATTATTCACTTTTGTACCTAATGATGCCTATAATGGTAGGGTACATAAACATCCGTTCAAGTTTGATAACAATAACACTACCTACGCTACATGTTATATAAATGGAGAAGAGGTTACAACATCGCCAATATGTCCTTCGTTTGGCAACAAGATTTACTCGGACGCTTATTTCTCACTATTCAGCGGTACTGGGGCGTTATTCAAAGACCGTGGCTACCTGATAAATAAGACACAGTTCATACATGGAACCACATTGTTCGCATGGGATTTTACGCCTGATCTAGCTGATTCAGAGCATCGCTACCCCATACGCACTGGTTCGTTAAGAGTGGTCTTCCATTTTGCTCAAGCACTTACCACTACAACCAATGTAATTTGATATGCTGAATTTGATAATACGATAGAAATTGGATCAGACTTTAACGTATTAACAGATTATTAACAAATATGTTGAATACATTTGAAATAGAGGATCTATTATTCGGCGACAATAAAACGCGTGAACACTTTCTTGGTGTTTTTCCAATTGACAATGTACCCGCACATATTAAATATCTCCCGGCCTCATTAGTAATAAACACGCATCCCAGTAATAAATCCGGACAACATTGGGTAGCAGTTTATTACACTAGAATGGAAATGCTGAATACTTTGATCCTTATGGAAGATGCCCTTATGACGGAAGAATGATATCAAATGTACAAAATGGACACAGTGTGCGTGTTTATTATTTCAACGTGTTCAATCAGCCATGAGGACAACTTGCGGATATTATTGTGTATATTTCTTATACCATCGTTCGGGAGCTGTACAAATGAAACACATCTTATGGGTGCTAAGAAACAGAGACAAAAATGACGCGATGGTGAAATGCCTGAGGGGCAGGACTATGAATAAACTGAAAAAACGATCATGTTTAATGTATAATTATTTATGTACTATGTTTTGTTTTTAATTATCGTGAATAAATGTCGCTAATATTTATCATAAAAATGCGCGTGTCAATAAAAAATACATTTATTTTGTAAAAAATATGTTATTATTTCTTCGTGTTCCCTTCTCACCCCTCAGCCAACATCCCCAATTGTCACCATTTTGATGCACCGCGATGGATGAATGCCGATAATGGCTAAAACATAAATGGTGTGCAAGGAGCACGAGGCGTACCACAATGATTAAAAAATCCTAAATTAATCGTATTCATATTGTGTCAATGACAAAAAAATGCAGACATATTTGAATACAGAGAAAGCCATATGACGTGCTCTGTAATTGAACCCTGTGTATCAATTCCAGTTTTCTATAATAAAAAAAAATGTCATTCAAACGTGGTGCAATAGTTATATTTTGAAAACCGATGATGTTAATTTTAAGCAGTGGAAAAAACATGTGACCGAAATAAGGGCGTGTTCAGATTGGAAAGATAGTTTTACTGACAGCTCATATTTTAGCTATGAAAGCGAAATGCGCACGACTCATAAGGCATACAGCTTTTTGAATTTGGCAAAATGAAAATAGAATCTCAATTATGCGGTCGATGGAGAATGAACGGTTCTATGCCTATTAATTGTGGTTGTATCGAATAGAACAAATATAACGAGGTACCAGTACAGCAACCATTTTTAACATCATAGCATGAAATCCGTAACCACTGGAGAGATTATCTAGAGGATCCAGACGAGCGCAATTACAATAAATGGGTGCATGCGAAATACCAACTTTGTAATGATTGTTGCACCTGTATGTGGTGCGTACAAAACAGAAATTATCGTTTGCATAAATTGAGATAAAAAAACATTTACGTAAAAGCAAAATAAAAAATAAAGAAATAGGCCTCTGTTTTAAGGGGCCACCAACAACCAAAATTATGTTATATACACCCACACTCCCATAAAAAGACACATGCATGCACGCACGCATGACGTACACGCAAAGGGACAGGGATGACGGGTGATAAGGGGCACATGCGTAGCGCCACATGCGCGTCATCACTTGTGCGTCGTCACGCGCGTGAGGGTATGCGCAGTACGTGCGTGTGTTGGCGCTTCAGGTACATGCGTGTGTGGGGGCATGCACGTGATAAAAAGTAGGACACCCTTGTGGATGATGGATCAGAACGAGACGGGAGGTACATTCTTACATTATTCCTTAACACATGGTATGTTTGTATCTCGATTAAAGATTGATCTCACGGCTATTTCCGATGTATGGATAAATTAAAACCATACGCAACAAATAATCTTTTTATCATAAACACATGGAGCCCTCAGGGATATAATGACTACATTTTAATCATCGTACAACCACAAAATCTAAAACGACTGACATTATTGCAAATGCAATATTAAGTATTTAAAACAATTTGCGCATAATGTCGGTTAAGCCAGCAGTCAAAACGCTTTCAAAATATTCAACAGAATAGTTTACTAATAAATTAACGTTAGCAACGAAACAGTCAAATTATTTTCAAAATATACATCAATATCGAACATTGACATAATTCCTCACCCCTCCTCAACCTCATACTCCCTCCTCCTCCTACGACCTCCCTTATCAGACCACCTCTTAAACTCTATTTTTTTACATCCTATTATCAGTCCTCTTCTTAAGCCCTATTATTTTTACCTTACATACCTCGGTAGATAACCACGGGGGGGAGGGGGGAGGGGGGGGGGCGCGCACCTCTGGGCGGCTATTCGCCATTGTTCTCCCCCTGCGGTGAAGAACAATAGCGAATAGCCGGCCAGAGGTTAGAACAATGTCGAACAGCCACCCAGGGGTAAAGAGCAATAGCTAACAGATACACGCTTCACTACCAGCCTTCTCACAAGTCTTGATTTTACTTGCGAAGCAATCGGCCTGTTTCATTTAAGCATGTTTCTTGGGGTCGGGATGGTGGTGCACACTGACCATCACTCTGTTTTTATCATTGACAGTACAAGTGTTGGTATGTAACTGTTTCTCATTATTGAGAATAACAAGTCAATCAGACGTCATGCCACGTAGAAGTATGGCTTCCAAGTCATGGACTGGATAAACAGACAGATTTAAATATATGCAGCCCGTTTATCATGAAGATTGCCAAGAACTGCGATGAAGTCTCGAAGGTGTCGTCCATTTTTCTCGTTGTTATCCATGGCAGCATGAGTTTTATTGAAGATTTTAATTTCAGACTATCAACAAGCTTCTGTAGCTCCTCGCTGATTTCAATGTCTGTGTAAACCTCCGGCATTTCATCGGGATTCATCATTTACTGCCCCAATTTGGCAATAGATGCGTGAATTTTCTCGGACCTAGGAAAGGCATTCAAGATCGTGTCTAGAGTGTGATGGAGTGCTCAGTGTCTAGTAGAAAAGCCGCAATGCCCGCATACCACGTTTGAAATGTTTCCCACGTAGTGAGTGACCAACCAAACCGTCAGCGGTTACACTGGCTGTCACGATGATGCCTAATATCACCGAACCTGTGAATCGTTTATAAATGGAATTGGTGAAGGTCATTTGGATGTGGAAGGGCCAAATTCTTTGATGAGAAGCGCCTTCAAAGAGCTTGACTTGACAAATAGATTTTGTCCATACTTGGAAAGTATGCACTTATCCGATGCTTATTAGATTAGCAGACATATATACTTGAAGAAAAACCTATGTCTCTCTCAGAGGTTCACTCGTTGAAGATGCTGTGCAGTTTCCTCTGTAAGAGGTCTATGATCATGGACACACCATACATCTTCTTTTGATAAGAGGAGTAACTGATTGCCATGACTGTGCTTCCTTTGATCTGAATCTTTCATACACTATAGACAACATGTTCTATCCTATACTGCACCGATACCAGAACTCTTTGCAATGCATTGGATTCATCTTGGGGGCTATTTTTTAAATGTCAGAATATTTACAATCTCGGAAGGTGGTCGTTTTGTATAAAAGATTACCATACCTCGTTTGGTTCCTAAGTTATACAAACTCTGATTTCCAACATGGCCGACAATCACCACCTTGTATTTGGAGATCAAGACTGCATCCAACCAAAATGGTGACCATCCTTTCAGATTTCGAACCTCAAAAGTAGTGGGGAATGATTCTAGTGTGCATATAGTTCGTTCTCTTCTTAATTTATACAAATATTGAACATGGCCGACAGCGGCTGTCTTGGATTTAGAGGCGAAAATGACCGTCAGCAAGAGATCGACAATCCCAGCACATTTCTCACGCCAAAATGAATGGAAAATAATGCATCATTCATGATTGTGGTGGACTAAATAATACACGGCACATAGATCAACAAGAAATAGCTATGCTGACGACCCTCCAGTAGTAAAACTGTCAGCAATGCAGGAAGCATTATGGCTGCGCATCTATCAACGTGGCCAAAGTGAAGACCGCCCCAAACTACGCCGGGAGCGAAATATTATTCTGCGCCACATTAGTGAACATTTAAAAGATCTTGCTATTCAACAGGCAGATTCCCTAGCAGATGAAATCACTGCCACGGATGACTGTCACAAAATGTTTCGGGCAGCACGAGCCCTGAGAAGTACTGGCTACATACCACCACTCACTGTACACAACTGCCAAAGCGATCCGAGAATGGTTCAAGGAACAGTTCACTGACAACGATGATGCGCCCTTGCACCCGTTCTAAGGAGACAACAGGCCATTACTAACACTAATTAAAACTGCAGAAGTTGAGAAGGCACTTAAAGCCCTGAAAAATGGTCGTGTATCTGGACCCGATGGCATGAGCATTGAACTATTCAAATATGCAAGTGACATTATCTCAAAACCGATCACGCACCTAATCAATTCAGCTTTTATGCACCACCTTCCCATCGACGCTGTAGGCCAAGGCACCCTTATTTCACTACTAAAGCCCAAAAGTCACCTGGGTCCCCAGCCAATCTGCTCCTCAACAGCACATGGAAAATCCTATCCAATGTTACTCTATGCTGCATCCGAGACAAGACCGACTACTTCACTGCATCATGTCAAAGTGGCTTTAAACGTGGAACGGCCGCACAGATATTGTATGGGCTCAACGTATGCTTGTGTCGGTAGTCATGTCCAAACACTGGGACTTCCACAAAATGGACATTGACATGTCACGAGCCTTCGACACAATTAAACGCTCAGAGATCTTAGATGTACTACGCCAGGTCAGTTGCAATGAAAATGGGATACCACTAGTGAAACTACTGCGTGTAGACACCAAGCTGAGAGTACGAGCCAAGTCAGTGAAGTCTGTAGCGTTTGAGACATCAATCGGCTCTCCACAGGGTGATGGTCTATCTCCAGGGCTTTTCACCTGCTAGCTTTGCTGCCGCATTAATTTTAACACTTTAACGACTAAATTTGGTCAAGAAAATAAAAATATTCCCTAATTTAATATCCTCTTGCATGCCAAGAGAAGACTATTTTTGAAAATTTACAACTGGAATGCCTGACTCGATTATCGAGCCAGTCATTTCAGGTGTAAAATTTTCAAAAAACAGTCATCTCTTGGCCTGCAAATGGACATTTATCAAGACCGCTAGATAGTCCGGTTTCAGATGGCTCCGTCGTGAAAGGGTTAAACTAACCATAGCCTCAATAGTATTTTATTGAGGATTTTAACCTGTCATTTTCTCAGACAGGAGTGGCTTCCCCTTAAAAACTAATTATTCAGCTGAACATTACGTCCATCATATCGAATGTAACTGGTTTATCAATTTCAAAATGTTTAAAAAATTTCAGAAAAGCTCAAAATATTAATATCTATATATATTGAATATATATTTACAGGCGCGTGTCCGCTTAGTTTGGTCCGAATGCGCTACCAGCCGTATGTCAGAATGAATGTATTATTTTACTTTGGGTTACTTGCGCTTCAGTGTCACAAACATTGTTAACAATGGACCTTTTCAGTGTTAGCTATGCCCCGCCCATCTCTAGCTATGCTCCACCAACACCTCGCTTACGTTGGGATCGATCGATCTCTGAACTCCCTGACTATCAAAGAAAAGACATACAATTCGTGCAACGTGTCGGACTATTAAGCGTTTAAGACAGACTAAATATGATCATTCATGCTGTAATTGACTTTGACGTCATCCTACACTTCTCGTAGTTGATTATGACTTCACATGGTGGATGTATACACTGGAAAGGTCCATCGCATGACGGATAACAATTTGTCATTAATATAATATATTAACCCTCTTGTGTCAAGAGCACCAAAAAGCGCTCACAATGCTACTCATATCAATTAACCCTTTAATGGTCAGGATTTTCCAAGGACATTATAATTTATGCAGGCTAAAATAAGGGTATTTTTGTAAATTTAGGGGAAGGCGGGCGAAACGGGCCACATAAAATCTAACTTCTATTTCTTAATGTTTCAAACTTATGGTCTTTCGAATTATGGTTAATCACACTCCAGACTAGTTGCTATGCAGGAAAAACTAAAAACGAGTTTGAAGAATTATAGATTCGACAATAAAATGCAAAAATATATTTTTTGAAAAATGTCTCTCATTAACCCACGGCAGGGTAAATGGAACATGGTGTCCCTTTTTACACCAGTAAGAAAGTAACCAAAGCTGCTGCTGCCACCGCCGCCATCATTGCCGTTGCTGCCACAGCCGCATCGGCGGTGACCACCGTAGTAGTAGTAGTAGTAGTAGTAGTAGTAGCAGTAGCTGTAGCAGTAGCAGTAGCAGCAGCAGCAGCAGCAGCAGCAGCAGCAGCAGCAGCAGCAGTAGTAGTAGTAGTAGTAGTAGTGGTCGTGCATCCTTCGGTAATATTTGACAATTTCTATTGTGGCATATTGTATTGTATTTCGTAATTTCCTCCTGTATATAATAATAATAATAATAATAATAATAATAGTACATTTATAATGCGCTGAAATCCATGCATGTAATGCATGCTCTAAGCGCTTACAATTGATATTTATGTATAAGCCTGTTTAAAAAGATATGTCTTGAGATTTGATTTGAAACTGGATAGAGTGGGAGAGATTTTGATATCAAATGGTAAATTATTCCAGTTAGACGAAGCAGCAAAAGAGAAAGTTTTGTGGCCATATGTTTTTGTGGAAACGTTTGGAATTTCCAATAACATTTGATCTGCAGATCTGAGTTGCCGAGGAGGATTGTATATCTGTACAAGCTCAGACAGATAATCTGGCGCAGAGCCGTAAACACACCGATATGTTAGACTTAGAATTTTGAACAGTATTCTTTGTTCAATCGGAAGCCAATGCAGATCTTGCATGACTGGACTAATGTGTGCATGCTTGTTGCTTAAGGAAACGATTCGTGCAGCCGTGTTCTGAATTTTTTGGAGCCTAGAGATTAGTTCCTTAGGGGCACCGATAAGAAGGCTCTTGCAATAGTCCAGTCTTGATATCACTAGGGCTAACACAAGCATGATGGCCGCTTCTCGTGTAATGTACTTTCTAATGTTCCTGATATTGCGCAGCTGCATAAAACAGATCTTAGAGAGATAATTAACATGTTGTTCCATACTCAATTCACTGTCCAGCATACCGCCGAGATCCTTTACATAATTAGATAGCTGAATCTGACTTGAACCAACTGTGATGGTATTTAACTCTGTCTTAGCCCGTCTAATTTTAGGTCCAACAAGTATAGCTTCAGTTTTGTCATCATTTAACATCAACATGTTTGAAGTCATCCACAATTTGATGTTATCACAGCAATCAGTTTTTCTCTGCTAGCTGTATGGCCGGCGGAAACGGATGGCAGGAAACTATCGATAAGCTGGGTGTCGTCAGCATAGAGATGACGCTGAAGATTATGCATCTGGATGACGGATCCTAGTTGATGAGTATACAACGTAAATAGCACAGGCCCTAATATAGACCCTTGCGGTACGCCACATGTAAGCTTGACTGACTCTGAAAGAGTACCGTTTATATAGACTGATTGGTATCTGTCTGTCAAGTACGAATGAAACCAATTCAAGGCAAAGCCTGATACACCAAACACGCGATTTAATTGAGACAAAAGCTTTTGATGATCAATTGTGTCAAAAGCGGCACTTAGGTCGAGTAAAAGCAGGAGAGACACATTGCCTTTATCGACAGCAGAGCGAATGTCATTTAAAACTCTTAGTAATGCTGTCTCTGTACTATGACATTGTCTATACGCGGATTGAAATGGTTCATAGAGCTTGTGTGTTGTTAAATGTACAGATAGGCGTTTACATACTGCCCTTTCAACAAGTTTGGACATAAATGGCAGATTAGAAACGGGTATAGGAGCACCGACCAGACTGACAGCGGCACTGCCCAGTGAGGTTCCTAGTCACATATTCGCACCCCTTGGGGTGTTTCTACAATTATTTGTAACGTATTTACAGACAGTCAAGACAGTGAACCAGGGAGCCACCGACAGCGTCGCTGACAGCTGTGACATAGGCTGGTTAGAGCAGGCTGCCAACTATGCTGAGCAGTGAAGTCCAGTCTGCTCACATGTGTACCATCCGCCTTTTTAGATAGGCGTCTTACAGGCTTCAGTTATGGCATCTTGGATATACTGATGACAGGGCTGACATCCGACATCTACTATTTACACTATCAGAGCGTATTCACGACCGAGCTCCCGATACAGGGCCTGACACTCAGCGTGAGTTCTTTTACGTCCACCCATGGCACAGACACCACACGAGACGTGTCCGACGGCTTTACGTCCCCTCCGAAGGACGTGAGACACTGTCCGGTCTTGCCCCAAAAAGGGGCGTCCCGTTTTGTCCCAATAGCGTATGCTTCATTTTTCACATTTCCCGCGATTTTACAATGCATATGCATAATTTATGTTGCGACATATTATACCTTAATGAACCTTATATTTAACAACCGTCTTAATTTAGCAGTTGCTTTTGAGACAAGTCTGTAAAAATACACTGCTTAATATTGATACTTATACCAACACGTGCAAAATTCAAAATAGCGATACAGAATACGTTAGCTGAAAATGAAACCGATGTGTTTCTAAAATAAAGGGAGCTAATGCATTCGTAAAATGACTTCGTACATCGCTCTCTCCTAACCTATAAGCCTAAGCACAAATGACAAAACAACAGTTTTGCTTTACTTAGTCAGCAGCCGTATAAATATTACTAATGAAACGTGCTGACAGTCCGGCGACTGACCGTAGAATGACTATACTCGTTACCTAAAACGTCCGTGTATACACGGTAACCAACGGTGACCAACAACGGTGTCCACAGAACACATTCACTTAGGCACCAAGCCGAAACGTAGAGACAGTAATTATTGACTATACTGTCCAAGCATCAACAATTATATTTGTTGAGAGATGGGCCTGTCCATTTTTGCCCCGCGTCCTGTTTTGACTCGCCTTGCCCAACCACTGGATAGGTTTATATTATCTTTTATAATGTATTCAAGTAAATTCAAGGTTTTGCTCAGCCAGTGTCGATTTGCAAGAGAAGACTTTATATAGCTCAGCCAGTGTCGATTTGCAAGAGAAGACTTTACATAGCTCAGCCAGTGTCGATTTGCAAGAGAAGACTTTACATAGCTCAGCCAGTGTCGATTTGCAGAGAAGACTTTATATAGCTCAGCCAGTGTCGATTTGCAAGAGAAGATTTTATATAGCTCACCCAGTGTAGATTTGCAAAAGAAGACTTTATATACCTCAGCCAGTGTCGATTTGCAAGAGAAGACTTTACATAGCTCAGCCAGTGCCGATTTACAAGAGAAGACTTTACATAGCTCAGTCAGTATCGATTTGCAAGAGAAGAATTTATATAGCTCAGCCAGTGTCGATTTGCAAGAGAAGACTTTATATAGCTCAGCCAGTGTCGATTTGCAAGAGAAGACTTTATATAGCTCAGCCAGTGTCGATTTGCAAGAGAAGACTTTACATAGCTCAGCCAGTGTGGATTTGCAAGAGAAGACTTTATATAGCTCAGCCAGTGTCGATTTGCAAGAGCAGACTTTACATACCTCAGCCAGTGTCGATTTGCAAGAGAAGACTTTATATAGCTCAGCCAGTGTCGATTTGCAAGAGAAGACTTTATGTAGCTCAGCCAGTGTCGATTTGCAAGAGAAGACTTTATATAGCTCAGCCAGTGTCGATTTGCAAGAGAAGACTTTATATAGCTCAGCCAGTGTCGATTTGCAAGAGAAGACTTTACATACCTCAGCCAGTGTCGATTTGCAAGAGAAGACTTTACATACTTCAGTCAGTGTCGATTTGCAAGAGAAGACTTTATATAACTCAGCCAGTGTCGATTTGCAAGAGAAGACTTTATATAGCTCAGCCAGTGTCGATTTGCAAGAGAAGACTTTATATAGCTCAGCCAGTGTCGATTTGCAAGCGAATACTTTATATACCTCAGCCAGTGTCGATTTGCAAGAGAAGACTTTATATAGCTCAGCCAGTGTCGATTTGCCAGAGAATACTTTATATAGCTCACCCAGTGTCGATTTGCAAGAGAAGACTTTATATAGCTCAGCCAGTGTTGATTTGCAAGAGAATATTTTATATAGCTCACCCAGTGTCCATTTGCAGGAGAAGACTTTATATAGATCAGCCAGTGTCGATTTGCAAGAGAAGACTTTATATAGCTCAGCCAGTGTCGATTTGCAAGAGAAGACTTTATATATCTCAGCCAGTGTCGATTTGCAAGAGAAGACTTTATATAGCTCAGCCAGTGACGATGTGCAAGAGAAGACTTTACATACCTCAGCCAGTGTCGATTTGCAAGAGAAGACTTTATATAGCTCAGCCAGTGTCGATTTTCAAGGGAAGACTTTATATAGCTCAGCCAGTGTCGATTTGCAAGAGAAGACTTTATATAGCTCAGCCAGTGTCGATTTGCAAGAGAAGACTTTATATAGCTCAGCCAGTGTCGATTTGCAAGAGAATACTTTATATAGCTCACCCAGTGTCGATTTGCAAGAGAAGACTTTATATAGCTCAGCCAGTGTCGATTTCCAAGAGAAGACGTTATATAGCTCAGGCAGTGTCGATTTGCAAGAGAAGACTTTACATACCTCAGTCAGTGTCGATTTGCAAGAGAAGACTTTATATAGCTCAGCCAGTGTCGAATTGCAAGAGAAGACTTTACATAGCTCAGCCAGTGTCGATTTGCAAGAGAAACGTTATATTGCTCAGCCAGTGTCGATTTGCAAGAGAAGACTGTATGTAGCTCAGCCAGTGTCGATTTGCAAGAGAAGACTTTATATAGCTCAGCCAGTGTCGATTTGCAAGAGAAGACTTTATATAGCTTAGCCAGTGTCGATTTGCAAGAGAAGAATTTACATAGCTCAGCCAGTGTCGATTTGCTGGAGAAGACTTTACATAGCTCAGCCAGTGTCGATTTGCAAGAGAAGACTTTATATAGCTCAGCCAGTGTCGATTTGCAAGAGAAGACTTTATATAGCTCAGCCAGTGTCGATTTGCAAGAGAAACTTTATGTAGCTCAGCCAGTGTCGATTTGCAAGAGAAGACTTTACATAGCTCAGCCAGTGTCGATTTGCACGAGAAGACTTTATATAGCTCAGCCAGTGTCGATTTGCAAGTGAAAACGTTATATAGCTCAGCCAGTGTCGATTTGCAAGAGAAGACTTTACATACCTCAGTCAGTGTCGATTTGCAAGAGAAGACTTTATATAGCTCAGCCAGTGTCGATTTGCAAGAGAAGACGTTATATAGCTCAGCCAGTGTCGATTTGCAAGAGAAGACTTTATATAGCTCAGCCAGTGTCGATTTCCAAGAGAAGACTTTACATAGCTCAGCCAGTGTCGATTTGCTGGAGAAGACTTTACATAGCTCAGCCAGTGTCGATTTGCAAGAGAAGACTTTATATAGCTCAGCCAGTGTCGATTTGCAAGAGAAGACTTTATATAGCTCAGCCAGTGTCGATTTGCAAGAGAAACTTTATGTAGCTCAGCCAGTGTCGATTTGCAAGAGAAGACTTTACATAGCTCAGCCAGTGTCGATTTGCACGAGAAGACTTTACATAGCTCAGCCAGTGTCGATTTGCAAGAGAAAACGTTATATAGCTCAGCCAGTGTCGATTTGCAAGAGAAGACTTTACATACCTCAGTCAGTGTCGATTTGCAACAGAAGACTTTATATAGCTCAGCCGGTGTCGATTTTCAAGAGAAGACGTTATATAGCTCAGCCAGTGTCGATTTGCAAGAGAAAACTTTATATAGCTCAGCCAGTGTCGATTTGCAAGAGAACATGTTATATAGCTCAGCCAGTGTCGATTTGCAAGAGAGGACTTTACATACCTCAGTCAGTGTCGATTTGCAAGAGAAGACTTTATATAGCTCAGCCAGGGTCGATTTGCTAGAGAAGACTTTACATAGCTCAGCCAGTGTCGATTTGCAAGAGAAAACTTTATATAGCTCAGCCAGTGTCGATTTGCAAGAGAAGACGTTATATAGCTCAGCCAGTGTCAATTTGCAAGAGAAGACTTTACATACCTCAGTCAGTGTCGATTTGCAAGAGAAGACTTTATATAGCTCAGCCAGTGTCGATTTGCTAGAGAAGACTTTACATAGCTCAGCCAGTGTCGATTTGCATGAGAAGACTTTATATAGCTCAGCCAGTGTCGATTTGCAAGAGAAGACTTTATATAGCTCAGCCAGTGTCGATTTGCAAGAGAAGAATTTACATAGCTCAGCCAGTGTCGATTTGCTGGAGAAGACTTTACATAGCTCAGCCAGTGTCGATTTGCAAGAGAAGACTTTATATAGCTCAGCCAGTGTCGATTTGCAAGAGAAGACTTTATATAGCTCAGCCAGTGTCGATTTGCAAGAGAAACTTTATGTAGCTCAGCCAGTGTCGATTTGCAAGAGAAGACTTTATATAGCTCAGCCAGTGTCGATTTGCAAGAGAAAACGTTATATAGCTCAGCCAGTGTCGATTTGCAAGAGAAGACTTTACATACCTCAGTCAGTGTCGATTTGCAAGAGAAGACTTTATATAGCTCAGCCGGTGTCGATTTGCAAGAGAAGACGTTATATAGCTCAGCCAGTGTCGATTTGCAAGAGAAAACTTTATATAGCTCAGCCAGTGTCGATTTGCAAGAGAACATGTTATATAGCTCAGCCAGTGTCGATTTGCAAGAGAGGACTTTACATACCTCAGTCAGTGTCGATTTGCAAGAGAAGACTTTATATAGCTCAGCCAGGGTCGATTTGCTAGAGAAGACTTTACATAGCTCAGCCAGTGTCGATTTGCAAGAGAAAACTTTATATAGCTCAGCCAGTGTCGATTTGCAAGAGAAGACGTTATATAGCTCAGCCAGTGTCAATTTGCAAGAGAAGACTTTACATACCTCAGTCAGTGTCGATTTGCAAGAGAAGACTTTATATAGCTCAGCCAGTGTCGATTTGCTAGAGAAGACTTTACATAGCTCAGCCAGTGTCGATTTGCATGAGAAGACTTTATATAGCTCAGCCAGTGTCGATTTGCAAGAGAAGACTTTATATAGCTCAGCCAGTGTCGATTTGCAAGAGAAGAATTTACATAGCTCAGCCAGTGTCGATTTGCTGGAGAAGACTTTACATAGCTCAGCCAGTGTCGATTTGCAAGAGAAGACTTTATATAGCTCAGCCAGTGTCGATTTGCAAGAGAAGACTTTATATAGCTCAGCCAGTGTCGATTTGCACGAGAAGACTTTATATAGCTCAGCCAGTGTCGATTTGCAAGAGAAAACGTTATATAGCTCAGCCAGTGTCGATTTGCAAGAGAAGACTTTACATACCTCAGTCAGTGTCGATTTGCAAGAGAAGACTTTATATAGCTCAGCCAGTGTCAATTTGCAAGAGAAGATGTTATATAGCTCAGCCAGTGTCGATTTGCTAGAGAAGACTTTACATAGCTCAGCCAGTGTCGATTTGCAAGAGAAAACTTTATATAGCTCAGCCAGTGTCGATTTGCAAGAGAAGACGTTATATAGCTCAGCCAGTGTCAATTTGCAAGAGAAGACTTTACATACCTCAGTCAGTGTCGATTTGCAAGAGAAGACTTTATATAGCTCAGCCAGTGTCGATTTGCTAGAGAAGACTTTACATAGCTCAGCCAGTGTCGATTTGCATGAGAAGACTTTATATAGCTCAGCCAGTGTCGATTTGCAAGAGAAGACTGTATGTAGCTCAGCCAGTGTCGATTTGCAAGAGAAGACTTTACATAGCTCAGCCAGTGTCGATTTGCAAGAGAAGACTTTATATAGCTCAGTCAGTGTCGATTTGCAAGAGAAGACGTTATATAGCTCAGCCAGTGTCGATTTGCAAGAGAAGACTTTACATACCTCAGTCAGTGTCGATTTGCAAGAGAAGACTTTATATAGCTCAGCCAGTGTCGATTTGCAAGAGAAGACTTTATATAGCTCAGCCAGTGTCGATTTGCAAGAGAAAACTTTATATAGCTCAGCCAGTGTCGATTTGCAAGAGAAGACTTTATATAGCTCAGCCAGTGTCGATTTGCAAGAGAAAACGTTATATAGCTCAGCCAGTGTCGATTTGCAAGAGAAGACTTTACATACCTCAGTCAGTGTCGATTTGCAAGAGAAGACTTTATATAGCTCAGCCGGTGTCGATTTGCAAGAGAAGACGTTATATAGCTCAGCCAGTGTCGATTTGCAAGAGAAAACTTTATATAGCTCAGCCAGTGTCGATTTGCAAGAGAACATGTTATATAGCTCAGCCAGTGTCGATTTGCAAGAGAGGACTTTACATACCTCAGTCAGTGTCGATTTGCAAGAGAAGACTTTATATAGCTCAGCCAGGGTCGATTTGCTAGAGAAGACTTTACATAGCTCAGCCAGTGTCGATTTGCAAGAGAAAACTTTATATAGCTCAGCCAGTGTCGATTTGCAAGAGAAGACGTTATATAGCTCAGCCAGTGTCAATTTGCAAGAGAAGACTTTACATACCTCAGTCAGTGTCGATTTGCAAGAGAAGACTTTATATAGCTCAGCCAGTGTCGATTTGCTAGAGAAGACTTTACATAGCTCAGCCAGTGTCGATTTGCATGAGAAGACTTTATATAGCTCAGCCAGTGTCGATTTGCAAGAGAAGACTTTATATAGCTCAGCCAGTGTCGATTTGCAAGAGAATAATTTACATAGCTCAGCCAGTGTCGATTTGCTGGAGAAGACTTTACATAGCTCAGCCAGTGTCGATTTGCAAGAGAAGACTTTATATAGCTCAGCCAGTGTCGATTTGCAAGAGAAGACTTTATATAGCTCAGCCAGTGTCGATTTGCAAGAGAAACTTTATGTAGCTCAGCCAGTGTCGATTTGCAAGAGAAGACTTTACATAGCTCAGCCAGTGTCGATTTGCACGAGAAGACTTTACATAGCTCAGCCAGTGTCGATTTGCAAGAGAAGACTTTATATAGCTCAGCCAGTGTCGATTTGCAAGAGAAGACTTTATATAGCTCAGCCAGTGTCGATTTGCAAGAGAAACTTTATGTAGCTCAGCCAGTGTCGATTTGCAAGAGAAGACTTTACATAGCTCAGCCAGTGTCGATTTGCACGAGAAGACTTTATATAGCTCAGCCAGTGTCGATTTGCAAGAGAAAACGTTATATAGCTCAGCCAGTGTCGATTTGCAAGAGAAGACTTTACATACCTCAGTCAGTGTCGATTTGCAAGAGAAGACTTTATATAGCTCAGCCAGTGTCAATTTGCAAGAGAAGATGTTATATAGCTCAGCCAGTGTCGATTTGCAAGAGAGGACTTTACATACCTCAGTCAGTGTCGATTTGAAAGAGAAGACTTTATATAGCTCAGCCAGGGTCGATTTGCTAGAGAAGACTTTACATAGCTCAGCCAGTGTCGATTTGCAAGAGAAAACTTTATATAGCTCAGCCAGTGTCGATTTGCAAGAGAAGACGTTATATAGCTCAGCCAGTGTCAATTTGCAAGAGAAGACTTTACATACCTCAGTCAGTGTCGATTTGCAAGAGAAGACTTTATATAGCTCAGCCAGTGTCGATTTGCTAGAGAAGACTTTACATAGCTCAGCCAGTGTCGATTTGCATGAGAAGACTTTATATAGCTCAGCCAGTGTCGATTTGCAAGAGAAGACTGTATGTAGCTCAGCCAGTGTCGATTTGCAAGAGAAGACTTTACATAGCTCAGCCAGTGTCGATTTGCAAGAGAAGACTTTATATAGCTCAGTCAGTGTCGATTTGCAAGAGAAGACGTTATATAGCTCAGCCAGTGTCGATTTGCAAGAGAAGACTTTACATACCTCAGTCAGTGTCGATTTGCAAGAGAAGACTTTATATAGCTCAGCCAGTGTCGATTTGCAAGAGAAGACTTTATATAGCTCAGCCAGTGTCGATTTGCAAGAGAAAACTTTATATAGCTCAGCCAGTGTCGATTTGCAAGAGAAGACTTTATATAGCTCAGCCAGTGTCGATTTGCAAGAGAAAACGTTATATAGCTCAGCCAGTGTCGATTTGCAAGAGAAGACTTTACATACCTCAGTCAGTGTCGATTTGCAAGAGAAGACTTTATATAGCTCAGCCGGTGTCGATTTGCAAGAGAAGACGTTATATAGCTCAGCCAGTGTCGATTTGCAAGAGAAAACTTTATATAGCTCAGCCAGTGTCGATTTGCAAGAGAACATGTTATATAGCTCAGCCAGTGTCGATTTGCAAGAGAGGACTTTACATACCTCAGTCAGTGTCGATTTGCAAGAGAAGACTTTATATAGCTCAGCCAGGGTCGATTTGCTAGAGAAGACTTTACATAGCTCAGCCAGTGTCGATTTGCAAGAGAAAACTTTATATAGCTCAGCCAGTGTCGATTTGCAAGAGAAGACGTTATATAGCTCAGCCAGTGTCAATTTGCAAGAGAAGACTTTACATACCTCAGTCAGTGTCGATTTGCAAGAGAAGACTTTATATAGCTCAGCCAGTGTCGATTTGCTAGAGAAGACTTTACATAGCTCAGCCAGTGTCGATTTGCATGAGAAGACTTTATATAGCTCAGCCAGTGTCGATTTGCAAGAGAAGAATTTACATAGCTCAGCCAGTGTCGATTTGCTGGAGAAGACTTTACATAGCTCAGCCAGTGTCGATTTGCAAGAGAAGACTTTATATAGCTCAGCCAGTGTCGATTTGCAAGAGAAGACTTTATATAGCTCAGCCAGTGTCGATTTGCAAGAGAAACTTTATGTAGCTCAGCCAGTGTCGATTTGCAAGAGAAGACTTTACATAGCTCAGCCAGTGTTGATTTGCACGAGAAGACTTTATATAGCTCAGCCAGTGTCGATTTGCAAGAGAAAACGTTATATAGCTCAGCCAGTGTCGATTTGCAAGAGAAGACTTTACATACCTCAGTCAGTGTCGATTTGCAAGAGAAGACTTTATATAGCTCAGCCAGTGTCAATTTGCAAGAGAAGATGTTATATAGCTCAGCCAGTGTCGATTTGCAAGAGAGGACTTTACATACCTCAGTCAGTGTCGATTTGAAAGAGAAGACTTTATATAGCTCAGCCAGGGTCGATTTGCTAGAGAAGACTTTACATAGCTCAGCCAGTGTCGATTTGCAAGAGAAAACTTTATATAGCTCAGCCAGTGTCGATTTGCAAGAGAAGACGTTATATAGCTCAGCCAGTGTCAATTTGCAAGAGAAGACTTTACATACCTCAGTCAGTGTCGATTTGCAAGAGAAGACTTTATATAGCTCAGCCAGTGTCGATTTGCTAGAGAAGACTTTACATAGCTCAGCCAGTGTCGATTTGCATGAGAAGACTTTATATAGCTCAGCCAGTGTCGATTTGCAAGAGAAGACTGTATGTAGCTCAGCCAGTGTCGATTTGCAAGAGAAGACTTTACATAGCTCAGCCAGTGTCGATTTGCAAGAGAAGACTTTATATAGCTCAGTCAGTGTCGATTTGCAAGAGAAGACGTTATATAGCTCAGCCAGTGTCGATTTGCAAGAGAAGACTTTACATACCTCAGTCAGTGTCGATTTGCAAGAGAAGACTTTATATAGCTCAGCCAGTGTCGATTTGCAAGAGAAGACTTTATATAGCTCAGCCAGTGTCGATTTGCAAGAGAAGACTTTACATACCTCAGTCAGTGTCGATTTGCAAGAGAAGACTTTATATAGCTCAGCCAGTGTCGATTTGCAAGAGAAGACTGTATGTAGCTCAGCCAGTGTCGATTTGCAAGAGAAGACTTTACATAGCTCAGCCAGTGTCGATTTGCAAGAGAAGACTTTATATAGCTCAGTCAGTGTCGATTTGCAAGAGAAGACGTTATATAGCTCAGCCAGTGTCGATTTGCAAGAGAAGACTTTACATACCTCAGTCAGTGTCGATTTGCAAGAGAAGACTTTATATAGCTCAGCCAGTGTCGATTTGCAAGAGAAGACTTGATATAGCTCAGCCAGTGTCGATTTGCAAGAGAAAACTTTATATAGCTCAGCCAGTGTCGATTTGCAAGAGAAGACGTTATATAGCTCAGCCAGTGTCGATTTGCAAGAGAAGACTTTACATACCTCAGTCAGTGTCGATTTGCAAGAGAAGACTTTATATAGCTCAGCCAGTGTCGATTTGCTAGAGAAGACTTTACATAGCTCAGCCAGTGTCGATTTGCAAGAGAAGACTTTATATAGCTCAGCCAGTGTCGATTTGCAAGAGAAGACTTTACATACCTCAGCCTATGTCGATTTGCAAGAGAAGACTTTATATAGCTCAGCCAGTGTCGATTTGCAAAAGAAGATTTTATATAGCTCACCCAGTGTCGATTTGCAAGCGAATACTTTATATACCTCAGCCAGTGTCGATTTGCAAGAGAAGACTTTATATAGCTCAGCCAGTGTCGATTTGCCAAAGAATACTTTATATAGCTCACCCAGTGTCGATTTGCAAGAGAAGACTTTATATAGCTCAGCCAGTGTTGATTTGCAAGAGAATATTTTATATAGCTCACCCAGTGTCGATTTGCAAGAGAAGACTTTATATAGATCAGCCTGTGTCGATTTGCAAGAGAAGACTTTACATACCTCAGTCAGTGTCGATTTGCAAGAGAAGACTTTATATAGCTCAGCCAGTGTCGATTTGCAAGAGAAGACTTTATATAGCTCAGCCAGTGTCGATTTGCAAGAGAAGACTTTATATAGCTCAGCCAGTGACGATTTGCAAGAGAAGACTTTACATACCTCAGCCAGTGTCGATTTGCAAGAGAAGACTTTATATAGCTCAGCCAGTGTCGATTTTCAAGAGAAGACTTTATATAGCTCAGCCAGTGTCGATTTGCAAGAGAAGACTTTATATAGCTCAGCCAGTGTCGATTTGCAAGAGAAGACTTGATATAGCTCAGCCAGTGTCGATTTGCAAGAGAATACTTTATATAGCTCACCCAGTGTCGATTTGCAAGAGAAGACGTTATATAGCTCAGCCAGTGTCGATTTGCAAGAGAAGACTTTACATACCTCAGTCAGTGTCGATTTGCAAGAGAAGACTTTACATACCTCAGCCTATGTCGATTTGCAAGAGAAGACTTTATATAGCTCAGCCAGTGTCGATTTGCAAAAGAAGATTTTATATAGCTCACCCAGCGTCGATTTGCAAGCGAATACTTTATATACCTCAGCCAGTGTCGATTTGCAAGAGAAGACTTTATATAGCTCAGCCAGTGTCGATTTGCCAGAGAATACTTTATATAGCTCACCCAGTGTCGATTTGCAAGAGAAGCCTTTATATAGCTCAGCCAGTGTTGATTTGCAAGAGAATATTTTATATAGCTCACCCAGTGTCGATTTACAAGAGAAGACTTTACATACCTCAGCCAGTGTCGATTTGCAAGAGAAGACTTTATATAGCTCAGCCAGTGTCGATTTGCAAGATAAGATTTTATATAGCTCAGCCAGTGTCGATTTGCAAGAGAAGACTTTATATAGCTCAGCCAGTGACGATTTGCAAGAGAAGACTTTACATACCTCAGCCAGTGTCGATTTGCAAGAGAAGACTTTATATAGCTCAGCCAGTGTCGATTTTCAAGAGAAGACTTTATATAGCTCAGCCAGTGTCGATTTGCAAGAGAAGACTTTATATAGCTCAGCCAGTGTCGATTTGCAAGAGAAGACTTTATATAGCTCAGCCAGTGTCGATTTGCAAGAGAATACTTTATATAGCTCACCCAGTGTCGATTTGCAAGAGAAGACTTTATATAGCTCAGCCAGTGTCGATTTGCAAGAGAAGACTTTATATAACTCAGCCAGTGTCGATTTGCAAGAGAAGACTTTATATAGTTCAGCCAGTGTCGATTTCCAAGAGAAGACTTTACATAGCTCAGCCAGTGTCGATTTGCAAGAGAAGACTTTATATAGCTCAGCCGGTGTCGATTTGCCAGAGAAGACTTTATATAGCTCAGCCTGTGTCGATTTGCAAGAGAAGACTTTATATAGCTCAGCCAGTGTCGATTTGCAAGAGAAGACTTTATATAGCCCAGCCAGTGTCGATTTGCAAGAGAAGACTTTACATAGCTCAGCCAGTGTCGATTTGCTGGAGAAGACTTTACATAGCTCAGCCAGTGTCGATTTGCAAGAGAAGACTTTATATAGCTCAGCCAGTGTCGATTTGCAAGAGAAGACTGTATATAGCTCAGCCAGTGTCGATTTGCAAGAGAAGACTTTATGTGTCTCAGCCAGTGTCGATTTGCAAGAGAAGACTTTACACAGCTCAGCCAGTGTCGATTTGCAAGAGAAGAGTTTATATAGCTCAGCCAGTGTCGATTTGCAAGAGAAGACGTTATATAGCTCAGCCAGTGTCGATTTGCAAGAGAAGACTTTACATACCTCAGACAGTGTCGATTTGCAAGAGAAGACTTTATATAGCTCAGCCAGTGTCGATTTGCAAGAGAAGAATTTATATAGCTCAGCCAGTGTCGATTTCGAAGAGAAGACTTTATATAGCTCAGCCAGTGTCGATTTGCAAGAGAAGACTTTATATACCTCAGCCAGTGTCGATTTGCAAGAGAAGTATTTATATAGCTCAGCCAGTGTCGATTTGCAAGAGAAGACTTTATATAGCTCAGCCAGTGTCGTTTTGCAAGAGAAGACGTTATATAGCTCACCCAGTGTCGATTTGCAAGAGAAGACATTATATAGCTCAGCCAGTGTCGATTTGCAAGAGAAGACTATATAGCTCATCCAGTGTCGATTTGCAAGAGAAGACTTTATATAGCTCAGCCAGTGTAGATTTTCAAGAGAAGACTTTATATAGCTCAGCCAGTGTCGATTTGCAAGAGAAGACTTTATATATCTCAGCCAGTGTCGATTTGCAAGAGAAAACTTTATATAGCTCAGCCAGTGTCGATTTGCAAGAGAAGACTTTACATACCTCATCCAGTGTCGATTTGCAAGAGAAGACTGTATGTAGCTCAGCCAGTGTCGATCTGCAAGAGAAGACGTTATATAGCTCAGCCAGTGTCAATTTGCAAGAGAAGACTTTACATACCTCAGCCGGTGTCGATTTGCAAGAGAAGACTTTATATAGCTCAGCCAGTGTCGATTTGCAAGAGAAGACTTTACATAGCTCAGCCAGTGTCGATTTGCATGAGAAGACTTTATATAGCTCAGCCAGTGTCGATTTGCAAGAGAAGACTGTATGTAGCTCAGCCAGTGTCGATTTGCAAGAGAAGACTTTACATAGCTCAGCCAGTGTCGATTTGCAAGAGAAGACTTTATATAGCTCAGCCAGTGTCGATTTGCAAGAGAAGACTTTATATAGCTCAGCCAGTGTCGATTTGCAAGAGACGACTTTACATACCTCAGTCAGTGTCGATTTGCAAGCGAATACTTTATATAGTTCAGCCAGTGTCGATTTGCAAGAGAAGACTTTACATAGCTCAGCCAGTGTCGATTTGCAAGTGAATACTTTATATAGCTCAGCCAGTGTCGATTTGCAAGAGAATACTTTATATAGCTCAGCCAGTGTCGATTTGCAAGAGAAGACTTTACATAGCTCAGCCAGTGTCGATTTGCAAGAGAAGACTTTATATAGCTCAGCCAGTGTCGATTTGCAAGAGAAGACTTTACATAGCTCAGCCAGTGTCGATTTGCAAGAGAAGACTTTATATAGCTCAGCCAGTGTCGATTTGCAAGAGAAGACTTTACATACCTCAGCCTATGTCGATTTGCAAGAGAAGACTTTATATAGCTCAGCCAGTGTCGATTTGCAAGAGAAGACTTTATATCGCTCAGCCAGTGTCGATTTGCAAGAGAAGACTTTATATAGCTCAGACAGTGTCGATTTGCAAGAGAAGACTTTATATAGCTCAGCCAGTGACGATTTGCAAGAGAAGACTTTACATACCTCAGTCAGTGTCGATTTGCAAGAGAAGACTTTATATAGCTCAGCCAGTGTCGATTTGCAAGAGAAGACTTTATATAGCTCAGCCAGTGTCGATTTGCAAGAGAAGACTTTATATAGCTCAGCCAGTGTCGATTTGCAAGAGAAGACTTTACCTACCTCAGCCAGTGTCGATTTGCAAGAGAAGACTTTATATAGCTCAGCCAGTGTCGATTTTCAAGAGAAGACTTTATATAGCTCAGCCAGTGTCGATTTGCAAGAGAAGACTTTATATAGCTCAGCCAGTGTCGATTTGCAAGAGAAGACTTTATATAGCTCAGCCAGTGTCGATTTGCAAGAGAATACTTTATATAGCTCACCCAGTGTCGATTTGCAAGAGAAGACGTTATATAGCTCAGCCAGTGTCGATTTGCAAGAGAAGACTTTACATACCTCAGTCAGTGTCGATTTGCAAGAGAAGACTTTACATACCTCAGCCTATGTCGATTTGCAAGAGAAGACTTTATATAGCTCAGCCAGTGTCGATTTGCAAAAGAAGATTTTATATAGCTCACCCAGCGTCGATTTGCAAGCGAATACTTTATATACCTCAGCCAGTGTCGATTTGCAAGAGAAGACTTTATATAGCTCAGCCAGTGTCGATTTGCCAGAGAATACTTTATATAGCTCACCCAGTGTCGATTTGCAAGAGAAGCCTTTATATAGCTCAGCCAGTGTTGATTTGCAAGAGAATATTTTATATAGCTCACCCAGTGTCGATTTACAAGAGAAGACTTTACATACCTCAGCCAGTGTCGATTTGCAAGAGAAGACTTTATATAGCTCAGCCAGTGTCGATTTGCAAGATAAGATTTTATATAGCTCAGCCAGTGTCGATTTGCAAGAGAAGACTTTATATAGCTCAGCCAGTGACGATTTGCAAGAGAAGACTTTACATACCTCAGCCAGTGTCGATTTGCAAGAGAAGACTTTATATAGCTCAGCCAGTGTCGATTTTCAAGAGAAGACTTTATATAGCTCAGCCAGTGTCGATTTGCAAGAGAAGACTTTATATAGCTCAGCCAGTGTCGATTTGCAAGAGAAGACTTTATATAGCTCAGCCAGTGTCGATTTGCAAGAGAATACTTTATATAGCTCACCCAGTGTCGATTTGCAAGAGAAGACTTTATATAGCTCAGCCAGTGTCGATTTGCAAGAGAAGACTTTATATAACTCAGCCAGTGTCGATTTGCAAGAGAAGACTTTATATAGTTCAGCCAGTGTCGATTTCCAAGAGAAGACTTTACATAGCTCAGCCAGTGTCGATTTGCAAGAGAAGACTTTATATAGCTCAGCCAGTGTCGATTTGCCAGAGAAGACTTTATATAGCTCAGCCTGTGTCGATTTGCAAGAGAAGACTTTATATAGCTCAGCCAGTGTCGATTTGCAAGAGAAGACTTTATATAGCCCAGCCAGTGTCGATTTGCAAGAGAAGACTTTACATAGCTCAGCCAGTGTCGATTTGCTGGAGAAGACTTTACATAGCTCAGCCAGTGTCGATTTGCAAGAGAAGACTTTATATAGCTCAGCCAGTGTCGATTTGCAAGAGAAGACTGTATATAGCTCAGCCAGTGTCGATTTGCAAGAGAAGACTTTATGTGTCTCAGCCAGTGTCGATTTGCAAGAGAAGACTTTACACAGCTCAGCCAGTGTCGATTTGCAAGAGAAGAGTTTATATAGCTCAGCCAGTGTCGATTTGCAAGAGAAGACGTTATATAGCTCAGCCAGTGTCGATTTGCAAGAGAAGACTTTACATACCTCAGACAGTGTCGATTTGCAAGAGAAGACTTTATATAGCTCAGCCAGTGTCGATTTGCAAGAGAAGAATTTATATAGCTCAGCCAGTGTCGATTTCGAAGAGAAGACTTTATATAGCTCAGCCAGTGTCGATTTGCAAGAGAAGACTTTATATACCTCAGCCAGTGTCGATTTGCAAGAGAAGTATTTATATAGCTCAGCCAGTGTCGATTTGCAAGAGAAGACTTTATATAGCTCAGCCAGTGTCGTTTTGCAAGAGAAGACGTTATATAGCTCACCCAGTGTCGATTTGCAAGAGAAGACATTATATAGCTCAGCCAGTGTCGATTTGCAAGAGAAGACTATATAGCTCATCCAGTGTCGATTTGCAAGAGAAGACTTTATATAGCTCAGCCAGTGTAGATTTTCAAGAGAAGACTTTATATAGCTCAGCCAGTGTCGATTTGCAAGAGAAGACTTTATATATCTCAGCCAGTGTCGATTTGCAAGAGAAAACTTTATATAGCTCAGCCAGTGTCGATTTGCAAGAGAAGACTTTACATACCTCATCCAGTGTCGATTTGCAAGAGAAGACTGTATGTAGCTCAGCCAGTGTCGATCTGCAAGAGAAGACTTTATATAGCTCAGCCAGTGTCGGTTTGCAAGAGAAGACTTTACATACCTCAGCCGGTGTCGATTTGCAAGAGAAGACTTTATATACCTAAGCCAGTGTCGATTTGCAAGAGAAGACTTTATGTAGCTCAGCCAGTGTCGATCTGCAAGAGAAGACTTTATATAGCTCAGCCAGTGTCGGTTTGCAAGAGAATACTTTACATACATCAGCCAGTGTCGATGTGCAAGAGAAGACTGTATGTAGCTCAGCCAGTGTCGATTTGCAAGCAAATACTTTATATAGCTCAGCCAGTGTCGATTTGCAAGAGAAGACTTTATATAGATCAGCCAGTGTCGTTTTGCAAGAGACGACTTTACATAGCTCAGCCAGTGTTGATTTGCAAGCGAATACTTTATATAGTTCAGCCAGTGTCGATTTGCAAGCGAAGACTTTACATAGCTCAGCCAGTGTCGATTTGCAAGTGAATACTTTATATAGCTCAGCCAGTGTCGATTTGCAAGAGAATACTTTATATAGCTCAGCCAGTGTCGATTTGCAAGAGACGACTTTACATAGCTCAGCCAGTGTCGATTTACAAGCGAATACTTTATATAGTTCAGCCAGTGTCGATTTGCAAGAGAAGACTTTACATAGCTCAGCCAGTGTCGATTTGCAAGAGAAGACTTTATATACCTCAGCTAGTGTCGATTTGCAAGAGAAGACTGTATATAGCTCAGCCAGTGTCGATTTGCAAGAGAATACTTTATATAGCTCACCCAGTGTCGATTTGCAAGAGAAGACGTTATATAGCTCAGCCAGTGTCGATTTGCAAGAGAAGACTTTACATACCTCAGTCAGTGTCGATTTGCAAGAGAAGACTTTACATACCTCAGCCTATGTCGATTTGCAAGAGAAGACTTTATATAGCTCAGCCAGTGTCGATTTGCAAAAGAAGATTTTATATAGCTCACCCAGCGTCGATTTGCAAGCGAATACTTTATATACCTCACCCAGTGTCGATTTGCAAGAGAAGACTTTATATAGCTCAGCCAGTGTCGATTTGCCAGAGAATACTTTATATAGCTCACCCAGTGTCGATTTGCAAGAGAAGACTTTATATAGCTCAGCCAGTGTTGATTTGCAAGAGAATATTTTATATAGCTCACCCAGTGTCGATTTACAAGAGAAGACTTTATATAGATCAGCCAGTGTCGATTTGCAAGATAAGACTTTACATACCTCAGCCAGTGTCGATTTGCAAGAGAAGACTTTATATAGCTCAGCCAGTGTCGATTTGCAAGATAAGATTTTATATAGCTCAGCCAGTGTCGATTTGCAAGAGAAGACTTTATATAGCTCAGCCAGTGACGATTTGCAAGAGAAGACTTTACATACCTCAGCCAGTGTCGATTTGCAAGAGAAGACTTTATATAGCTCAGCCAGTGTCGATTTTCAAGAGAAGACTTTATATAGCTCAGCCAGTGTCGATTTGC
The DNA here is from genome assembly GCA_034401795.1 of Chaetoderma sp. LZ-2023a. NCBI lineage: Eukaryota > Metazoa > Mollusca > Caudofoveata > Chaetodermatida > Chaetodermatidae > Chaetoderma > Chaetoderma sp. LZ-2023a. The sequence continues at coordinate 73,875,025 of CM067364.1, forward strand.
AAGAGAAGACTTTATATAGCTCAGCCAGTGTCGATTTGCAAGAGAAGACTTTATATAGCTCAGCCAGTGTCGATTTGCAAGAGAATACTTTATATAGCTCACCCAGTGTCGATTTGCAAGAGAAGACTTTATATAGCTCAGCCAGTGTCGATTTGCAAGAGAAGACTTTATATAACTCAGCCAGTGTCGATTTGCAAGAGAAGACTTTATATAGTTCAGCCAGTGTCGATTTCCAAGAGAAGACTTTACATAGCTCAGCCAGTGTCGATTTGCAAGAGAAGACTTTATATAGCTCAGCCGGTGTCGATTTGCAAGAGAAGACTTTATATAGCTCAGCCAGTGTCGATTTGCAAAAGAAGATTTTATATAGCTCACCCAGCGTCGATTTGCAAGCGAATACTTTATATACCTCAGCCAGTGTCGATTTGCAAGAGAAGACTTTATATAGCTCAGCCAGTGTCGATTTGCCAGAGAATACTTTATATAGCTCACCCAGTGTCGATTTGCAAGAGAAGACTTTATATAGCTCAGCCAGTGTTGATTTGCAAGAGAATATTTTATATAGCTCACCCAGTGTCGATTTACAAGAGAAGACTTTATATAGATCAGCCAGTGTCGATTTGCAAGATAAGACTTTACATACCTCAGCCAGTGTCGATTTGCAAGAGAAGACTTTATATAGCTCAGCCAGTGTCGATTTGCAAGATAAGATTTTATATAGCTCAGCCAGTGTCGATTTGCAAGAGAAGACTTTATATAGCTCAGCCAGTGACGATTTGCAAGAGAAGACTTTACATACCTCAGCCAGTGTCGTTTTGCAAGAGAAGACGTTATATAGCTCAGCCCGTGTCGATTTGCAAGAGAAGACTTTATATCGCTCAGCCAGTGTCGATTTGCAAGAGAAGACTTTATATAGCTCAGACAGTGTCGATTTGCAAGAGAAGACTTTATATAGCTCAGCCAGTGACGATTTGCAAGAGAAGACTTTACATACCTCAGCCAGTGTCGATTTGCAAGAGAAGACTGTATATAGCTCAGCCAGTGTCGATTTGCAAGAGAAGACTTTATATAGCTCAGCCAGTGTCGATTTGCAAGAGAAGACTTTATATAGCTCAGCCAGTGTCGATTTGCAAGAGAATACTTTATATAGCTCACCCAGTGTCGATTTGCAAGAGAAGACGTTATATAGCTCAGCCAGTGTCGATTTGCAAGAGAAGACTTTACATACCTCAGTCAGTGTCGATTTGCAAGAGAAGACTTTACATACCTCAGCCTATGTCGATTTGCAAGAGAAGACTTTATATAGCTCAGCCAGTGTCGATTTGCAAAAGAAGATTTTATATAGCTCACCCAGCGTCGATTTGCAAGCGAATACTTTATATACCTCACCCAGTGTCGATTTGCAAGAGAAGACTTTATATAGCTCAGCCAGTGTCGATTTGCCAGAGAATACTTTATATAGCTCACCCAGTGTCGATTTGCAAGAGAAGACTTTATATAGCTCAGCCAGTGTTGATTTGCAAGAGAATATTTTATATAGCTCACCCAGTGTCGATTTACAAGAGAAGACTTTATATAGATCAGCCAGTGTCGATTTGCAAGATAAGACTTTACATACCTCAGCCAGTGTCGATTTGCAAGAGAAGACTTTATATAGCTCAGCCAGTGTCGATTTGCAAGATAAGATTTTATATAGCTCAGCCAGTGTCGATTTGCAAGAGAAGACTTTATATAGCTCAGCCAGTGACGATTTGCAAGAGAAGACTTTACATACCTCAGCCAGTGTCGATTTGCAAGAGAAGACTTTATATAGCTCAGCCAGTGTCGATTTTCAAGAGAAGACTTTATATAGCTCAGCCAGTGTCGATTTGCAAGAGAAGACTTTATATAGCTCAGCCAGTGTCGATTTGCAAGAGAAGACTTTATATAGCTCAGCCAGTGTCGATTTGCAAGAGAATACTTTATATAGCTCACCCAGTGTCGATTTGCAAGAGAAGACTTTATATAGCTCAGCCAGTGTCGATTTGCAAGAGAAGACTTTATATAACTCAGCCAGTGTCGATTTGCAAGAGAAGACTTTATATAGTTCAGCCAGTGTCGATTTCCAAGAGAAGACTTTACATAGCTCAGCCAGTGTCGATTTGCAAGAGAAGACTTTATATAGCTCAGCCGGTGTCGATTTGCAAGAGAAGACTTTATATAGCTCAGCCAGTGTCGATTTGCAAAAGAAGATTTTATATAGCTCACCCAGCGTCGATTTGCAAGCGAATACTTTATATACCTCAGCCAGTGTCGATTTGCAAGAGAAGACTTTATATAGCTCAGCCAGTGTCGATTTGCCAGAGAATACTTTATATAGCTCACCCAGTGTCGATTTGCAAGAGAAGACTTTATATAGCTCAGCCAGTGTTGATTTGCAAGAGAATATTTTATATAGCTCACCCAGTGTCGATTTACAAGAGAAGACTTTATATAGATCAGCCAGTGTCGATTTGCAAGATAAGACTTTACATACCTCAGCCAGTGTCGATTTGCAAGAGAAGACTTTATATAGCTCAGCCAGTGTCGATTTGCAAGATAAGATTTTATATAGCTCAGCCAGTGTCGATTTGCAAGAGAAGACTTTATATAGCTCAGCCAGTGACGATTTGCAAGAGAAGACTTTACATACCTCAGCCAGTGTCGATTTGCAAGAGAAGACTTTATATAGCTCAGCCAGTGTCGATTTTCAAGAGAAGACTTTATATAGCTCAGCCAGTGTCGATTTGCAAGAGAAGACTTTATATAGCTCAGCCAGTGTCGATTTGCAAGAGAAGACTTTATATAGCTCAGCCAGTGTCGATTTGCAAGAGAATACTTTATATAGCTCACCCAGTGTCGATTTGCAAGAGAAGACTTTATATAGCTCAGCCAGTGTCGATTTGCAAGAGAAGACTTTATATAACTCAGCCAGTGTCGATTTGCAAGAGAAGACTTTATATAGTTCAGCCAGTGTCGATTTCCAAGAGAAGACTTTACATAGCTCAGCCAGTGTCGATTTGCAAGAGAAGACTTTATATAGCTCAGCCGGTGTCGATTTGCAAGAGAAGACTTTATATAGCTCAGCCTGTGTCGATTTGCAAGAGAAGACTTTATATAGCTCAGCCAGTGTCGATTTGCAAGAGAAGACTTTATATAGCCCAGCCAGTGTCGATTTGCAAGAGAAGACTTTACATAGCTCAGCCAGTGTCGATTTGCTGGAGAAGACTTTACATAGCTCAGCCAGTGTCGATTTGCAAGAGAAGACTTTATATAGCTCAGCCAGTGTCGATTTGCAAGAGAAGACTTTATATAGCTCAGCCAGTGTCGATTTGCAAGAGAAGACTTTATGTGTCTCAGCCAGTGTCGATTTGCAAGAGAAGACTTTACACAGCTCAGCCAGTGTCGATTTGCAAGAGAAGACTTTATATAGCTCAGCCAGTGTCGATTTGCAAGAGAAGACGTTATATAGCTCAGCCAGTGTCGATTTGCAAGAGAAGACTTTACATACCTCAGTCAGTGTCGATTTGCAAGAGAAGACTTTATATAGCTCAGCCAGTGTCGATTTGCAAGAGAAGAATTTATATAGCTCAGCCAGTGTCGATTTCGAAGAGAAGACTTTATATAGCTCAGCCAGTGTCGATTTGCAAGAGAAGACTTTATATACCTCAGCCAGTGTCGATTTGCAAGAGAAGTATTTATATAGCTCAGCCAGTGTCGATTTGCAAGAGAAGACTTTATATAGCTCAGCCAGTGTCGTTTTGCAAGAGAAGACGTTATATAGCTCACCCAGTGTCGATTTGCAAGAGAAGACATTATATAGCTCAGCCAGTGTCGATTTGCAAGAGAAGACTATATAGCTCATCCAGTGTCGATTTGCAAGAGAAGACTTTATATAGCTCAGCCAGTGTAGATTTTCAAGAGAAGACTTTATATAGCTCAGCCAGTGTCGATTTGCAAGAGAAGACTTTATATATCTCAGCCAGTGTCGATTTGCAAGAGAAAACTTTATATAGCTCAGCCAGTGTCGATTTGCAAGAGAAGACTTTACATACCTCATCCAGTGTCGATTTGCAAGAGAAGACTGTATGTAGCTCAGCCAGTGTCGATCTGCAAGAGAAGACTTTATATAGCTCAGCCAGTGTCGGTTTGCAAGAGAAGACTTTACATACCTCAGCCGGTGTCGATTTGCAAGAGAAGACTTTATATACCTAAGCCAGTGTCGATTTGCAAGAGAAGACTTTATGTAGCTCAGCCAGTGTCGATCTGCAAGAGAAGACTTTATATAGCTCAGCCAGTGTCGGTTTGCAAGAGAATACTTTACATACATCAGCCAGTGTCGATGTGCAAGAGAAGACTGTATGTAGCTCAGCCAGTGTCGATTTGCAAGCGAATACTTTATATAGCTCAGCCAGTGTCGATTTGCAAGAGAAGACTTTATATAGATCAGCCAGTTTCGTTTTGCAAGAGACGACTTTACATAGCTCAGCCAGTGTCGATTTGCAAGCGAATACTTTATATAGTTCAGCCAGTGTCGATTTGCAAGCGAAGACTTTACATAGCTCAGCCAGTGTCGATTTGCAAGTGAATACTTTATATAGCTCAGCCAGTGTCGATTTGCAAGAGAATACTTTATATAGCTCAGCCAGTGTCGATTTACAAGCGAATACTTTATATAGTTCAGCCAGTGTCGATTTGCAAGAGAAGACTTTACATAGCTCAGCCAGTGTCGATTTGCAAGAGAAGACTTTATATAGCTCAGACAGTGTCGATTTGCAAGAGAAGACTTTATATAGCTCAGCCAGTGTCGATTTGCAAGAGAAGACTTTATATAGCTCAGCCTGTGTCGTTTTGCAAGAGAAGACGTTATATAGCTCAGCCCGTGTCGATTTGCAAGAGAAGACTTTATATCGCTCAGCCAGTGTCGATTTGCAAGAGAAGACTTTATATAGCTCAGACAGTGTCGATTTGCAAGAGAAGACTTTATATAGCTCAGCCAGTGTCGATTTGCAAGAGAAGACTTTATATAGCTCAGCCAGTGTCGATTTGCAAGAGAAGAATTTATATAGCTCAGCCAGTGTCGATTTGCAAGAGAAGACTTTATATAGCTCATCCAGTGTCGATTTGCAAGAGAAGACTTTATATACCTCAGCCAGTGTCGAATTGCAAGAGAAGACTTTACATAGCTCAGCCAGTGTCGATTTGCAAGAGAAGACTTTATATAGCTCAGCCAGTGTCGATTTGCAAGAGAAGACTGTATGTAGCTCAGCCAGTGTCTATCTGCAAGAGAAGACTTTATATAGCTCAGCCAGTGTCGGTTTGCAAGAGAAGACTTTACATAGATCAGCCAGTGTCGATTTGCAAGCGAATACTTTATATAGCTCACCCAGTGTCGATTTGCAAGCGAATACTTTATATACCTCAGCCAGTGTCGATTTGCAAGAGAAGACTTTATATAGCTCAGCCAGTGTCGATTTGCCAGAGAATACTTTATATAGCTCACCCAGTGTCGATTTGCAAGAGAAGACTTTATATAGCTCAGCTAGTGTTGATTTGCAAGAGAATATTTTATATAGCTCACCCAGTGTCGATTTGCAAGTGAAGACTTTATATAGATCAGCCAGTGTCGATTTGCAAGAGAAGAATTTACATACCTCAGTCAGTGTCGATTTGCAAGAGAAGACTTTATATAGCTCAGCCAGTGTCGATTTGCAAGAGAAGACTTTATATAGCTCAGCCAGTGTCAATTTGCAAGAGAAGACTTTATATAGCTCAGCCAGTGACGATTTGCAAGAGAAGACTTTACATACCTCAGCCAGTGTCGATTTGCAAGAGAAGACTTTATATAGCTCAGCCAGTGTCGATTTTCAAGAGAAGACTTTATATAGCTCAGCCAGTGTCGATTTGCAAGAGAAGACTTTATATAGCTCAGCCAGTGTCGATTTGCAAGAGAAGACTTTATATAGCTCAGCCAGTGTCGATTTGCAAGAGAATACTTTATATAGCTCACCCAGTGTCGATTTGCAAGAGAAGACTTTATATAGCTCAGCCAGTGTCGATTTGCAAGAGAAGACTTTATATAACTCAGCCAGTGTCGATTTGCAAGAGAAGACTTTATATAGTTCAGCCAGTGTCGATTTCCAAGAGAAGGCTTTACATAGCTCAGCCAGTGTCGATTTGCAAGAGAAGACTTTATATAGCTCAGCCGGTGTCGATTTGCAAGAGAAGACTTTATATAGCTCAGCCTGTGTCGATTTGCAAGAGAAGACTTTATATAGCTCAGCCAGTGTCGATTTGCAAGAGAAGACTTTATATAGCCCAGCCAGTGTCGATTTGCAAGAGAAGACTTTACATAGCTCAGCCAGTGTCGATTTGCTGGAGAAGACTTTACATAGCTCAGCCAGTGTCGATTTGCAAGAGAAGACTTTATATAGCTCAGCCAGTGTCGATTTGCAAGAGAAGACTTTATATAGCTCAGCCAGTGTCGATTTGCAAGAGAAGACTTTATGTGTCTCAGCCAGTGTCGATTTGCAAGAGAAGACTTTACACAGCTCAGCCAGTGTCGATTTGCAAGAGAAGACTTTATATAGCTCAGCCAGTGTCGATTTGCAAGAGAAGACGTTATATAGCTCAGCCAGTGTCGATTTGCAAGAGAAGACTTTACATACCTCAGTCAGTGTCGATTTGCAAGAGAAGACTTTATATAGCTCAGCCAGTGTCGATTTGCAAGAGAAGAATTTATATAGCTCAGCCAGTGTCGATTTCGAAGAGAAGACTTTATATAGCTCAGCCAGTGTCGATTTGCAAGAGAAGACTTTATATACCTAAGCCAGTGTCGATTTGCAAGAGAAGACGTTATATAGCTCACCCAGTGTCGATTTGCAAGAGAAGACATTATATAGCTCAGCCAGTGTCGATTTGCAAGAGAAGACTATATAGCTCATCCAGTGTCGATTTGCAAGAGAAGACTTTATATAGCTCAGCCAGTGTAGATTTTCAAGAGAAGACTTTATATAGCTCAGCCAGTGTCGATTTGCAAGAGAAGACTTTATATATCTCAGCCAGTGTCGATTTGCAAGAGAAAACTTTATATAGCTCAGCCAGTGTCGATTTGCAAGAGAAGACTTTACATACCTCATCCAGTGTCGATTTGCAAGAGAAGACTGTATGTAGCTCAGCCAGTGTCGATCTGCAAGAGAAGACTTTATATAGCTCAGCCAGTGTCGGTTTGCAAGAGAAGACTTTACATACCTCAGCCGGTGTCGATTTGCAAGAGAAGACTTTATATACCTAAGCCAGTGTCGATTTGCAAGAGAAGACTTTATGTAGCTCAGCCAGTGTCGATCTGCAAGAGAAGACTTTATATAGCTCAGCCAGTGTCGGTTTGCAAGAGAATACTTTACATACATCAGCCAGTGTCGATGTGCAAGAGAAGACTGTATGTAGCTCAGCCAGTGTCGATTTGCAAGCGAATACTTTATATAGCTCAGCCAGTGTCGATTTGCAAGAGAAGACTTTATATAGATCAGCCAGTTTCGTTTTGCAAGAGACGACTTTACATAGCTCAGCCAGTGTCGATTTGCAAGCGAATACTTTATATAGTTCAGCCAGTGTCGATTTGCAAGCGAAGACTTTACATAGCTCAGCCAGTGTCGATTTGCAAGTGAATACTTTATATAGCTCAGCCAGTGTCGATTTGCAAGAGAATACTTTATATAGCTCAGCCAGTGTCGATTTGCAAGAGACGACTTTACATAGCTCAGCCAGTGTCGATTTACAAGCGAATACTTTATATAGTTCAGCCAGTGTCGATTTGCAAGAGAAGACTTTACATAGCTCAGCCAGTGTCGATTTGCAAGAGAAGACTTTATATAGCTCAGACAGTGTCGATTTGCAAGAGAAGACTTTATATAGCTCAGCCAGTGTCGATTTGCAAGAGAAGACTTTATATAGCTCAGCCTGTGTCGTTTTGCAAGAGAAGACGTTATATAGCTCAGCCCGTGTCGATTTGCAAGAGAAGACTTTATATCGCTCAGCCAGTGTCGATTTGCAAGAGAAGACTTTATATAGCTCAGACAGTGTCGATTTGCAAGAGAAGACTTTATATAGCTCAGCCAGAGTCGATTTGCAAGAGAAGACTTTATATAGCTCAGCCAGTGTCGATTTGCAAGAGAAGAATTTATATAGCTCAGCCAGTGTCGATTTGCAAGAGAAGACTTTATATAGCTCATCCAGTGTCGATTTGCAAGAGAAGACTTTATATACCTCAGCCAGTGTCGAATTGCAAGAGAAGACTTTACATAGCTCAGCCAGTGTCGATTTACAAGAGAAGACTTTATATAGCTCAGCCAGTGTCGATTTGCAAGAGAAGACTGTATGTAGCTCAGCCAGTGTCTATCTGCAAGAGAAGACTTTATATAGCTCAGCCAGTGTCGGTTTGCAAGAGAAGACTTTACATAGATCAGCCAGTGTCGATTTGCAAGCGAATACTTTATATAGCTCACCCAGTGTCGATTTGCAAGCGAATACTTTATATACCTCAGCCAGTGTCGATTTGCAAGAGAAGACTTTATATAGCTCAGCCAGTGTCGATTTGCCAGAGAATACTTTATATAGCTCACCCAGTGTCGATTTGCAAGAGAAGACTTTATATAGCTCAGCTAGTGTTGATTTGCAAGAGAATATTTTATATAGCTCACCCAGTGTCGATTTGCAAGTGAAGACTTTATATAGATCAGCCAGTGTCGATTTGCAAGAGAAGAATTTACATACCTCAGTCAGTGTCGATTTGCAAGAGAAGACTTTATATAGCTCAGCCAGTGTCGATTTGCAAGAGAAGACTTTATATAGCTCAGCCAGTGTCAATTTGCAAGAGAAGACTTTATATAGCTCAGCCAGTGACGATTTGCAAGAGAAGACTTTACATACCTCAGCCAGTGTCGATTTGCAAGAGAAGACTTTATATAGCTCAGCCAGTGTCGATTTTCAAGAGAAGACTTTATATAGCTCAGCCAGTGTCGATTTGCAAGAGAAGACTTTATATAGCTCAGCCAGTGTCGATTTGCAAGAGAAGACTTTATATAGCTCAGCCAGTGTCGATTTGCAAGAGAATACTTTATATAGCTCACCCAGTGTCGATTTGCAAGAGAAGACTTTATATAGCTCAGCCAGTGTCGATTTGCAAGAGAAGACTTTACATACCTCAGTCAGTGTCGATTTGCAAGAGAAGACTTTACATACCTCAGCCTATGTCGATTTGCAAGAGAAGACTTTATATAGCTCAGCCAGTGTCGATTTGCAAAAGAAGATTTTATATAGCTCACCCAGCGTCGATTTGCAAGCGAATACTTTATATACCTCAGCCAGTGTCGATTTGCAAGAGAAGACTTTATATAGCTCAGCCAGTGTCGATTTGCCAGAGAATACTTTATATAGCTCACCCAGTGTCGATTTGCAAGAGAAGACTTTATATAGCTCAGCCAGTGTTGATTTGCAAGAGAATATTTTATATAGCTCACCCAGTGTCGATTTGCAAGAGAAGACTTTATATAGATCAGCCAGTGTCGATTTGCAAGATAAGACTTTACATACCTCAGCCAGTGTCGATTTGCAAGAGAAGACTTTATATAGCTCAGCCAGTGTCGATTTGCAAGATAAGATTTTATATAGCTCAGCCAGTGTCGATTTGCAAGAGAAGACTTTATATAGCTCAGCCAGTGACTATTTGCAAGAGAAGACTTTACATACCTCAGCCAGTGTCGATTTGCAAGAGAAGACTTTATATAGCTCAGCCAGTGTCGATTTTCAAGAGAAGACTCTATATAGCTCAGCCAGTGTCGATTTGCAAGAGAAGACTTTATATAGCTCAGCCAGTGTCGATTTGCAAGAGAAGACTTTATATAGCTCAGCCAGTGTCGATTTGCAAGAGAAGACTTTATATAGCTCAGCCAGTGTCGATTTGCAAGAGAAGACTTTATATAACTCAGCCAGTGTCGATTTGCAAGAGAAGACTTTATATAGTTCAGCCAGTGTCGATTTCCAAGAGAAGACTTTACATAGCTCAGCCAGTGTCGATTTGCAAGAGTAGACTTTATATAGCTCAGCCGGTGTCGATTTGCAAGAGAAGACTTTATATAGCTCAGCCTGTGTCGATTTGCAAGAGAAGACTTTATATAGCTCAGCCAGTGTCGATTTGCAAGAGAAGACTTTATATAGCCCAGCCAGTGTCGATTTGCAAGCGAAGACTTTACATAGCTCAGCCAGTGTCGATTTGCTGGAGAAGACTTTACATAGCTCAGCCAGTGTCGATTTGCAAGAGAAGACTTTATATAGCTCAGCCAGTGTCGATTTGCAAGAGAAGACTTTATATAGCTCAGCCAGTGTCGATTTGCAAGAGAAGACTTTATGTGTCTCAGCCAGTGTCGATTTGCAAGAGAAGACTTTACATAGCTCAGCCAGTGTCGATTTGCAAGAGAAGACTTTATATAGCTCAGCCAGTGTCGATTTGCAAGAGAAGACGTTATATAGCTCAGCCAGTGTCGATTTGCAAGAGAAGACTTTACATACCTCAGTCAGTGTAGATTTGCAAGAGAAGACTTTATATAGCTCAGCCAGTGTCGATTTGCAAGAGAAGAATTTATATAGCTCAGCCAGTGTCGATTTCGAAGAGAAGACTTTATATAGCTCAGCCAGTGTCGATTTGCAAGAGAAGACTTTATATACCTCAGCCAGTGTCGATTTGCAAGAGAAGTATTTATATAGCTCAGCCAGTGTCGATTTGCAAGAGAAGACTTTATATAGCTCAGCCAGTGTCGTTTTGCAAGAGAAGACGTGATATATCTCAGCCAGTGTCGATTTGCAAGAGAAGACATTATATAGCTCAGCCAGTGTCGATTTGCAAGAGAAGACTATATAGCTCATCCAGTGTCGATTTGCAAGAGAAGACTTTATATAGCTCAGCCAGTGTAGTTTTTCAAGAGAAGACTTTATATAGCTCAGCCAGTGTCGATTTGCAAGAGAAGACTTTATATATCTCAGCCAGTGTCGATTTGCAAGAGAAAACTTTATATAGCTCAGCCAGTGTCGATTTGCAAGAGAAGACTTTACATACCTCAGCCAGTGTCGATTTGCAAGAGAAGACTGTATGTAGCTCAGCCAGTGTCGATCTGCAAGAGAAGACTTTATATAGCTCAGCCAGTGTCGGTTTGTAAGACAAGACTTTACATACCTCAGCCGGTATCGATTTGCAAGAGAAGACTTTATATACCTAAGCCAGTGTCGATTTGCAAGAGAAGACTGTATGTAGCTCAGCCAGTGTCGATCTGCAAGAGAAGACTTTATATAGCTCAGCCAGTGTCGGTTTGTAAGAGAATACTTTACATACATCAGCCAGTGTCGATGTGCAAGAGAAGACTGTATGTAGCTCAGCCAGTGTCGATTTGCAAGCGAATACTTTATATAGCTCAGCCAGTGTCGATTTGCAAGAGAAGACTTTATATAGATCAGCCAGTGTCGATTTGCAAGAGAAGACTGTATATAGCTCAGCCTGTGTCGTTTTGCTAGAGAAGACGTTATATAGCTCAGCCAGTGTCGATTTGCAAGAGAAGACTGTATGTAGCTCAGCCAGTGTCTATCTGCAAGAGAAGACTTTATATAGCTCAGCCAGTGTCGGTTTGCAAGAGAAGACTTTACATAGATCAGCCAGTGTCGATTTGCAAGCGAATACTTTATATAGCTCACCCAGTGTCGATTTGCCAGCGAATACTTTATATACCTCAGCCAGTGTCGATTTGCAAGAGAAGACTTTATATAGCTCAGCCAGTGTCGATTTGCCAGAGAATACTTTATATAGCTCACCCAGTGTCGATTTGCAAGAGAAGACTTTATATAGTTCAGCCAGTGTCGATTTCCAAGAGAAGACTTTACATAGCTCAGCCAGTGTCGATTTGCAAGAGTAGACTTTATATAGCTCAGCCGGTGTCGATTTGCAAGAGAAGACTTTATATAGCTCAGCCTGTGTCGATTTGCAAGAGAAGACTTTATATAGCTCAGCCAGTGTCGATTTGCAAGAGAAGACTTTATATAGCCCAGCCAGTGTCGATTTGCAAGCGAAGACTTTACATAGCTCAGCCAGTGTCGATTTGCAAGAGAAGACTTTACATAGCTCAGCCAGTGTCGATTTGCAAGAGAAGACTTTATATAGCTCAGCCAGTGTCGATTTGCAAGAGAAGACTTTATATAGCTCAGCCAGTGTCGATTTGCAAGAGAAGACTTTATATAGCTCAGCCAGTGTCGATTTGCAAGAGAAGACTTTACATAGCTCAGCCAGTGTCGATTTGCAAGAGAAGACTTTATATAGCTCAGCCAGTGTCGATTTGCAAGAGAAGACTTTATATAGCTCAGCCAGTGTCGATTTGCAAGAGAAGACTTTACATACCTCAGTCAGTGTAGATTTGCAAGAGAAGACTTTATATAGCTCAGCCAGTGTCGATTTGCAAGAGAAGAATTTATATAGCTCAGCCAGTGTCGATTTCGAAGAGAAGACTTTATATAGCTCAGCCAGTGTCGATTTGCAAGAGAAGACTTTATATACCTCAGCCAGTGTCGATTTGCAAGAGAAGTATTTATATAGCTCAGCCAGTGTCGATTTGCAAGAGAAGACTTTATATAGCTCAGCCAGTGTCGATTTGCAAGAGAAGACTGTATGTAGCTCAGCCAGTGTCTATCTGCAAGAGAAGACTTTATATAGCTCAGCCAGTGTCGGTTTGCAAGAGAAGACTTTACATAGATCAGCCAGTGTCGATTTGCAAGCGAATACTTTATATAGCTCACCCAGTGTCGATTTGCCAGCGAATACTTTATATACCTCAGCCAGTGTCGATTTGCAAGAGAAGACTTTATATAGCTCAGCCAGTGTCGATTTGCCAGAGAATACTTTATATAGCTCACCCAGTGTCGATTTGCAAGAGAAGACTTTATATAGCTCACCCAGTGTCGATTTGCAAGTGAAGACTTTATATAGATCAGCCAGTGTCGATTTGCAAGAGAAGAATTTACATACCTCAGTCAGTGTCGATTTGCAAGAGAAGACTTTATATAGCTCAGCCAGTGTCGATTTGCAAGAGAAGACTTTATATAGCTCAGCCAGTGTCGATTTGCAAGAGAAGACTTTATATAGCTCAGCCAGTGTCAATTTGCAAGAGAAGACTTTATATAGCTCAGCCAGTGACGATTTGCAAGAGAAGACTTTATATAGCTCAGCCAGTGTCGATTTTCAAGAGAAGACTTTATATAGCTCAGCCAGTGTCGATTTTCAAGAGAAGACTTTATATAGCTCAGCCAGTGTCGATTTGCAAGAGAAGACTTTATATAGCTCAGCCAGTGTCGATTTGCAAGAGAAGACTTTATATAGCTCAGCCAGTGTCGATTTGCAAGAGAATACTTTATATAGCTCACCCAGTGTCGATTTGCAAGAGAAGACTTTATATAGCTCAGCCAGTGTCGATTTGCAAGAGAAGACTTTACATACCTCAGTCAGTGTCGATTTGCAAGAGAAGACTTTACATACCTCAGCCTATGTCGATTTGCAAGAGAAGACTTTATATAGCTCAGCCAGTGTCGATTTGCAAAAGAAGATTTTATATAGCTCACCCAGCGTCGATTTGCAAGCGAATACTTTATATACCTCAGCCAGTGTCGATTTGCAAGAGAAGACTTTATATAGCTCAGCCAGTGTCGATTTGCCAGAGAATACTTTATATAGCTCACCCAGTGTCGATTTGCAAGAGAAGACTTTATATAGCTCAGCCAGTGACTATTTGCAAGAGAAGACTTTACATACCTCAGCCAGTGTCGATTTGCAAGAGAAGACTTTATATAGCTCAGCCAGTGTCGATTTTCAAGAGAAGACTCTATATAGCTCAGCCAGTGTCGATTTGCAAGAGAAGACTTTATATAGCTCAGCCAGTGTCGATTTGCAAGAGAAGACTTTATATAGCTCAGCCAGTGTCGATTTGCAAGAGAAGACTTTATATAGCTCAGCCAGTGTCGATTTGCAAGAGAAGACTTTATATAACTCAGCCAGTGTCGATTTGCAAGAGAAGACTTTATATAGTTCAGCCAGTGTCGATTTCCAAGAGAAGACTTTACATAGCTCAGCCAGTGTCGATTTGCAAGAGTAGACTTTATATAGCTCAGCCGGTGTCGATTTGCAAGAGAAGACTTTATATAGCTCAGCCTGTGTCGATTTGCAAGAGAAGACTTTATATAGCTCAGCCAGTGTCGATTTGCAAGAGAAGACTTTATATAGCCCAGCCAGTGTCGATTTGCAAGCGAAGACTTTACATAGCTCAGCCAGTGTCGATTTGCTGGAGAAGACTTTACATAGCTCAGCCAGTGTCGATTTGCAAGAGAAGACTTTATATAGCTCAGCCAGTGTCGATTTGCAAGAGAAGACTTTATATAGCTCAGCCAGTGTCGATTTGCAAGAGAAGACTTTACATACCTCAGTCAGTGTAGATTTGCAAGAGAAGACTTTATATAGCTCAGCCAGTGTCGATTTGCAAGAGAAGAATTTATATAGCTCAGCCAGTGTCGATTTCGAAGAGAAGACTTTATATAGCTCAGCCAGTGTCGATTTGCAAGAGAAGACTTTATATACCTCAGCCAGTGTCGATTTGCAAGAGAAGTATTTATATAGCTCAGCCAGTGTCGATTTGCAAGAGAAGACTTTATATAGCTCAGCCAGTGTCGTTTTGCAAGAGAAGACGTGATATATCTCAGCCAGTGTCGATTTGCAAGAGAAGACATTATATAGCTCAGCCAGTGTCGATTTGCAAGAGAAGACTATATAGCTCATCCAGTGTCGATTTGCAAGAGAAGACTTTATATAGCTCAGCCAGTGTAGTTTTTCAAGAGAAGACTTTATATAGCTCAGCCAGTGTCGATTTGCAAGAGAAGACTTTATATATCTCAGCCAGTGTCGATTTGCAAGAGAAAACTTTATATAGCTCAGCCAGTGTCGATTTGCAAGAGAAGACTTTACATACCTCAGCCAGTGTCGATTTGCAAGAGAAGACTGTATGTAGCTCAGCCAGTGTCGATCTGCAAGAGAAGACTTTATATAGCTCAGCCAGTGTCGGTTTGTAAGACAAGACTTTACATACCTCAGCCGGTATCGATTTGCAAGAGAAGACTTTATATACCTAAGCCAGTGTCGATTTGCAAGAGAAGACTGTATGTAGCTCAGCCAGTGTCGATCTGCAAGAGAAGACTTTATATAGCTCAGCCAGTGTCGGTTTGTAAGAGAATACTTTACATACATCAGCCAGTGTCGATGTGCAAGAGAAGACTGTATGTAGCTCAGCCAGTGTCGATTTGCAAGCGAATACTTTATATAGCTCAGCCAGTGTCGATTTGCAAGAGAAGACTTTATATAGATCAGCCAGTGTCGATTTGCAAGAGAAGACTGTATATAGCTCAGCCTGTGTCGTTTTGCTAGAGAAGACGTTATATAGCTCAGCCAGTGTCGATTTGCAAGAGAAGACATTATATAGCTCAGCAAGTGTAGATTTACAAGAGAAGACTTTATATAGCTCAGCCAGTGTAGATTTTCGAGAGAAGACTTTATATAGCTCAGCCAGTGTCGATTCGCAAGAGAAGACTTTATATATCTCAGCCAGTGTCGATTTGCAAGAGAAAACTTTATATAGCTCAGCCAGTGTCGATTTGCAAGAGAAGACTTTACATACCTCAGCCAGTGTCGATTTGCAAGAGAAGACTTTATATAGCTCAGCCAGTGTCGATTTGCAAGAGAAGAGTTTATATAGCTCAGCCAGTGTCGATTTGCAAGCGAATACTTTATATACCTCAGCCAGTGTCGATTTGCAAGAGAAGACTGTATGTAGCTCAGCCAGTGTCGATCTGCAAGAGAAGACTTTATATAGCTCAGCCAGTGTCGGTTTGTAAGAGAATACTTTACATACATCAGCCAGTGTCGATGTGCAAGAGAAGACTGTATGTAGCTCAGCCAGTGTCGATTTGCAAGCGAATACTTTATATAGCTCAGCCAGTGTCGATTTGCAAGAGAAGACTTTATATAGATCAGCCAGTGTCGATTTGCAAGAGAAGACTGTATATAGCTCAGCCTGTGTCGTTTTGCTAGAGAAGACGTTATATAGCTCAGCCAGTGTCGATTTGCAAGAGAAGACATTATATAGCTCAGCAAGTGTAGATTTACAAGAGAAGACTTTATATAGCTCAGCCAGTGTAGATTTTCGAGAGAAGACTTTATATAGCTCAGCCAGTGTCGATTCGCAAGAGAAGACTTTATATATCTCAGCCAGTGTCGATTTGCAAGAGAAAACTTTATATAGCTCAGCCAGTGTCGATTTGCAAGAGAAGACTTTACATACCTCAGCCAGTGTCGATTTGCAAGAGAAGACTTTATATAGCTCAGCCAGTGTCGATTTGCAAGAGAAGAGTTTATATAGCTCAGCCAGTGTCGATTTGCAAGCGAATACTTTATATACCTCAGCCAGTGTCGATTTGCAAGAGAAGACTTTATATAGCTCAGCCAGTGTCGATTTGCAAGAGAAGTCTTTATATAGCTCAGCCAGTGTCGATTTGCAAGAGAAGAGTTTATATAGCTCAGCCTGTGTCGATTTGCAAGCGAATACTTTATATACCTCAGCCAGTGTCGATTTGCAAGAGAAGACTTTATATAGCTCAGCCAGTGTCGATCTGCAAGAGAAGAGTTTATATAGCTCAGCCAGTGTCGATTTGCAAGCGAATACTTTATATACCTCAGCCAGTGTCGATTTGCAAGAGAAGACTTTATATAGCTCAGCCAGTGTCGATTTGCAAGAGAATACTTTATATAGCTCAGCCAGTGTCGATTTGCAAGAGAATACTTTATATAGCTCACCCAGTGTCGATTTGCAAGCGAATACTTTATATAGCTCAGCCAGTGTCGATTTGCAAGAGAATACTTTATATAGCTCAGCCAGTGTCGATTTGCAAGAGAATACTTTATATAGCTCACCCAGTGTCGATTTGCAAGAGAAGACTTTATATAGCTCAGCCAGTGTCGATTTGCAAGAGAAGACTATATATAGCTCAGCCAGTGTCGATTTGCAAGAGCAGACTTTACATACCTCAGCTAGTGTCGATTTGCAAGAGAAGACTGTATATAGCTCAGCCTGTGTCGTTTTGCTAGAGAAAACGTTATATAGCTCAGCCAGTGTCGATTTGCAAGAGAAGACATTATATAGCTCAGCAAGTATCGATTTGCAAGAGAAGACTTTATATAGCTCAGCCAGTGTCGATTTACAAGAGAAGACTTTATATAGCTCAGCCAGTGTAGATTTTCGAGAGAAGACGTTATATAGCTCAGCCAGTGTCGATTCGCAAGAGAAGACTTTATATAGCTCAGCCAGTGTCGATTTGCAAGAGAAGAATTTAAATACCTCAGCCAGTGTCGATTTGCAAGAGAAGACTGTATGTAGCTCAGCCAGTGTCGATCTGCAAGAGAAGAGTTTATATAGCTCAGCCAGTGTCGATTTGCAAGCGAATACTTTATATACCTCAGCCAGTGTCGTTTTGCTAGAGAAGACGTTATATAGCTCAGCCAGTGTCGATTTGCAAGAGAAGACTTTATATAGCTCAGCCAGTGTCGATTCGCAAGAGAAGACTTTATATATCTCAGCCAGTGTCGATTTGCAAGAGAAAACTTTATATAGCTCAGCCAGTGTCGATTAGCAAGAGAAGACTTTACATACCTCAGCCAGTGTCGATTTGCAAGAGAAGACTTTATATAGCTCAGCCAGTGTCGATTTGCAAGAGAAGAGTTTATATAGCTCAGCCAGTGTCGATTTGCAAGCGAATACTTTATATACCTCAGCCAGTGTCGATTTGCAAGAGAAGACTGTATGTAGCTCAGCCAGTGTCGATCTGCAAGAGAAGACTTTATATAGCTCAGCCAGTGTCGGTTTGTAAGAGAATACTTTACATACATCAGCCAGTGTCGATGTGCAAGAGAAGACTGTATGTAGCTCAGCCAGTGTCGATTTGCAAGCGAATACTTTATATAGCTCAGCCAGTGTCGATTTGCAAGAGAAGACTTTATATAGATCAGCCAGTGTCGATTTGCAAGAGAAGACTGTATATAGCTCAGCCTGTGTCGTTTTGCTAGAGAAGACGTTATATAGCTCAGCCAGTGTCGATTTGCAAGAGAAGACATTATATAGCTCAGCAAGTGTAGATTTACAAGAGAAGACTTTATATAGCTCAGCCAGTGTAGATTTTCGAGAGAAGACTTTATATAGCTCAGCCAGTGTCGATTCGCAAGAGAAGACTTTATATATCTCAGCCAGTGTCGATTTGCAAGAGAAAACTTTATATAGCTCAGCCAGTGTCGATTTGCAAGAGAAGACTTTACATACCTCAGCCAGTGTCGATTTGCAAGAGAAGACTTTATATAGCTCAGCCAGTGTCGATTTGCAAGAGAAGAGTTTATATAGCTCAGCCAGTGTCGATTTGCAAGCGAATACTTTATATACCTCAGCCAGTGTCGATTTGCAAGAGAAGACTTTATATAGCTCAGCCAGTGTCGATTTGCAAGAGAAGTCTTTATATAGCTCAGCCAGTGTCGATTTGCAAGAGAAGAGTTTATATAGCTCAGCCTGTGTCGATTTGCAAGCGAATACTTTATATACCTCAGCCAGTGTCGATTTGCAAGAGAAGACTTTATATAGCTCAGCCAGTGTCGATCTGCAAGAGAAGAGTTTATATAGCTCAGCCAGTGTCGATTTGCAAGCGAATACTTTATATACCTCAGCCAGTGTCGATTTGCAAGAGAAGACTTTATATAGCTCAGCCAGTGTCGATTTGCAAGAGAATACTTTATATAGCTCAGCCAGTGTCGATTTGCAAGAGAATACTTTATATAGCTCACCCAGTGTCGATTTGCAAGCGAATACTTTATATAGCTCAGCCAGTGTCGATTTGCAAGAGAATACTTTATATAGCTCAGCCAGTGTCGATTTGCAAGAGAATACTTTATATAGCTCACCCAGTGTCGATTTGCAAGAGAAGACTTTATATAGCTCAGCCAGTGTCGATTTGCAAGAGAAGACTATATATAGCTCAGCCAGTGTCGATTTGCAAGAGCAGACTTTACATACCTCAGCTAGTGTCGATTTGCAAGAGAAGACTGTATATAGCTCAGCCTGTGTCGTTTTGCTAGAGAAAACGTTATATAGCTCAGCCAGTGTCGATTTGCAAGAGAAGACATTATATAGCTCAGCAAGTATCGATTTGCAAGAGAAGACTTTATATAGCTCAGCCAGTGTCGATTTACAAGAGAAGACTTTATATAGCTCAGCCAGTGTAGATTTTCGAGAGAAGACGTTATATAGCTCAGCCAGTGTCGATTCGCAAGAGAAGACTTTATATAGCTCAGCCAGTGTCGATTTGCAAGAGAAGAATTTAAATACCTCAGCCAGTGTCGATTTGCAAGAGAAGACTGTATGTAGCTCAGCCAGTGTCGATCTGCAAGAGAAGAGTTTATATAGCTCAGCCAGTGTCGATTTGCAAGCGAATACTTTATATACCTCAGCCAGTGTCGATTTGCAAGAGAAGACTTTATATAGCTCAGCCAGTGTCGATTTGCAAGAGAATACTTTATATAGCTCACCCAGTGTCGATTTGCAAGAGAAGACTTTATATAGCTCAGCCAGTGTCGATTTGCAAGAGAATACTTTATATAGCTCACCCAGTGTCGATTTGCAAGAGAAGACTTTATATAGCTCAGCCAGTGTCGATTTGCAAGAGACAACTTTATATAGCTCAGCCAGTGTCGATTTGCAAGAGAAGACTTTACATACCTCAGCCAGTGTCGATTTGCATGCGAAGATTTTATATAGCTCAGCCAGTGTCGTTTCGCAAGAGAAGACGCTATATAGCTCAGCCAGTGTCGATTTGCAAGAGAAGACAATAGATAGCTCAGCCAGTGTTGATTTGCAAGAGAAGACTTTATATAGCTCAGCCAGTGTCGAATTACAAGCGAAGACTTTATATAGCTCAGCCAGTGTAGATTTTCAAGAGAAGAATTTATATAGCTCAGCCAGTGTCGATTTGAAAGAGAAGACTTTATATATCTCAGCCAGTGTCGTTTTGCAAGAGAATACTTTATATAGCTCACCCAGTGTCGATTTGCAAGCGAATACTTTATATACCTCAGCCAGTGTCGATTTGCAAGAGAAGACTTTATATAGCTCAGCCAGTGTCGATTTGCAAGAGAATACTTTATATAGCTCACCCAGTGTCGATTTGCAAGAGAAGACTTTATATAGCTCAGCCAGTGTCGATTTGCAAGAGAAGACTTTACATTCCTCAGCCAGTGTCGATTTGCAAGAGAAGACTATATATAGCTCAGCCAGTGTCGATTTGCAAGAGCAGACTTTACATACCTCAGCTAGTGTCGATTTGCAAGAAAAGACTGTATATAGCTCAGCCAGTGTCGATTTGCAAGAGAAGAGTTTATATAGCTCAGCCAGTGTCGATTTGCAAGCGAATACTTTATATACCTCAGCCAGTGTCGATTTGCAAGAGAAGACTTTATATAGCTCAGCCAGTGTCGATTTGCAAGAGAAGACTTTATATAGCTCAGCCAGTGTCGATTTGCAAGAGAAGAGTTTATATAGCTCAGCCTGTGTCGATTTGCAAGCGAATACTTTATATACCTCAGCCAGTGTCGATTTGCAAGAGAAGACTTTATATAGCTCAGCCAGTGTCGATCTGCAAGAGAAGAGTTTATATAGCTCAGCCAGTGTCGATTTGCAAGAGAATACTTTATATAGCTCACCCAGTGTCGATTTGCAAGCGAATACTTTATATAGCTCAGCCAGTGTCGATTTGCAAGAGAATACTTTATATAGCTCAGCCAGTGTCGATTTGCAAGAGAATACTTTATATAGCTCACCCAGTGTCGATTTGCAAGAGAAGACTTTATATAGCTCAGCCAGTGTCGATTTGCAAGAGAAGACTATATATAGCTCAGCCAGTGTCGATTTGCAAGAGCAGACTTTACATACCTCAGCTAGTGTCGATTTGCAAGAGAAGACTGTATATAGCTCAGCCTGTGTCGTTTTGCTAGAGAAAACGTTATATAGCTCAGCCAGTGTCGATTTGCAAGAGAAGACATTATATAGCTCAGCAAGTATCCATTTGCAAGAGAAGACTTTATATAGCTCAGCCAGTGTCGATTTACAAGAGAAGACTTTATATAGCTCAGCCAGTGTAGATTTTCGAGAGAAGACTTTATATAGCTCAGCCAGTGTCGATTCGCAAGAGAAGACTTTATATAGCTCAGCCAGTGTCGATTTGCAAGAGAAGAATTTACATACCTCAGCCAGTGTCGATTTGCAAGAGAAGACTGTATGTAGCTCAGCCAGTGTCGATCTGCAAGAGAAGAGTTTATATAGCTCAGCCAGTGTCGATTTGCAAGCGAATACTTTATATACCTCAGCCAGTGTCGATTTGCAAGAGAAGACTTTATATAGCTCAGCCAGTGTCGATTTGCAAGAGAATACTTTATATAGCTCACCCAGTGTCGATTTGCAAGAGAAGACTTTATATAGCTCAGCCAGTGTCGATTTGCAAGAGAATACTTTATATAGCTCACCCAGTGTCGATTTGCAAGAGAAGACTTTATATAGCTCAGCCAGTGTCGATTTGCAAGAGACAACTTTATATAGCTCAGCCAGTGTCGATTTGCAAGAGAAGACTTTACATACCTCAGCCAGTGTCGATTTGCATGAGAAGATTTTATATAGCTCAGCCAGTGTCGTTTCGCAAGAGAAGACGCTATATAGCTCAGCCAGTGTCGATTTGCAAGAGAAGACAATAGATAGCTCAGCCAGTGTTGATTTGCAAGAGAAGACTTTATATAGCTCAGCCAGTGTCGAATTACAAGCGAAGACTTTATATAGCTCAGCCAGTGTAGATTTTCAAGAGAAGAATTTATATAGCTCAGCCAGTGTCGATTTGAAAGAGAAGACTTTATATATCTCAGCCAGTGTCGTTTTGCAAGAGAATACTTTATATAGCTCACCCAGTGTCGATTTGCAAGCGAATACTTTATATACCTCAGCCAGTGTCGATTTGCAAGAGAAGACTTTATATAGCTCAGCCAGTGTCGATTTGCAAGAGAATACTTTATATAGCTCACCCAGTGTCGATTTGCAAGAGAAGACTTTATATAGCTCAGCCAGTGTCGATTTGCAAGAGAAGACTTTACATTCCTCAGCCAGTGTCGATTTGCAAGAGAAGACTATATATAGCTCAGCCAGTGTCGATTTGCAAGAGCAGACTTTACATACCTCAGCTAGTGTCGATTTGCAAGAGAAGACTGTATATAGCTCAGCCTGTGTCGTTTTGCTAGAGAAGACGTTATATAGCTCAGCCAGTGTCGATTTGCAAGAGAAGACATTATATAGCTCAGCAAGTATCGATTTGCAAGAGAAGACTTTATATAGCTCAGCCAGTGTCGATTTACAAGAGAAGACTTTATATAGCTCAGCCAGTGTAGATTTTCGAGAGAAGACTTTATATAGCTCAGCCAGTGTCGATTCGCAAGAGAAGACTTTATATAGCTAAGCCAGTGTCGATTTGCAAGAGAAGACTTTACATACCTCAGCCAGTGTCGATTTGCAAGAGAAGACTGTATGTAGCTCAGCCAGTGTCGATCTGCAAGAGAAGAGTTTATATAGCTCAGCCAGTGTCGATTTGCAAGCGAATACTTTATATACCTCAGCCAGTGTCGATTTGCAAGAGAAGACTTTATATAGCTCAGCCAGTGTCGATTTGCAAGAGAATACTTTATATAGCTCACCCAGTGTCGATTTGCAAGAGAAGACTTTATATAGCTCAGCCAGTGTCGATTTGCAAGAGAATACTTTATATAGCTCACCCAGTGTCGATTTGCAAGAGAAGACTTTATATAGCTCAGCAAGTGTCGATTTGCAAGAGACAACTTTATATAGCTCAGCCAGTGTCGATTTGCAAGAGAAGACTTTACATACCTCAGCCAGTGTCGATTTGCATGAGAAGACTTTATATAGCTCAGCCAGTGTCGTTTCGCAAGAGAAGACGCTATATAGCTCAGCCAGTGTCGATTTGCAAGAGAAGACAATAGATAGCTCAGCCAGTGTTGATTTGCAAGAGAAGACTTTATATAGCTCAGCCAGTGTCGAATTACAAGCGAAGACTTTATATAGCTCAGCCAGTGTAGATTTTCAAAAGAAGAATTTATATAGCTCAGCCAGTGTCGATTTGAAAGAGAAGACTTTATATATCTCAGCCAGTGTCGTTTTGCAAGAGAAAACTTTATATAGCTCAGCCAGTGGCGATTTGCAAGAGAAGACTTTACATACCTCAGCCAGTGTCGATTTGCAAGAGAAGACTGTATGCAGCTCAGCCAGTGTCGATCTGCAAGAGAAGAATTTATATAGCTCAGCCAGTGTCGGTTTGCAAGAGAAGACTTTACATACCTCAGCCAGTGTCGATTTGCAAGAGAAGACTTTATATACCTCAGCCAGTGTCGATTTGCAAGAGAAGACTGTATGTAGCTCAGCCAGTGTCGGTTTACAAGCGAAGACTTTACATACCTCAGCCAGTGTCGATCTGCAAGAGAAGACTTTATATAGCTCAGCCAGTGTCGGTTTGCAAGAGAAGACTTTACATACCTCAGCCAGTGTCGATTTGCAAGAGAAGACTTTATATACCTCAGCCAGTGTCGATCTGCAAGAGAAAACTTTATATAGCTCAGCCAGTGTCGGTTTGCAAGAGAAGACTTTACATACCTCAGCCAGTGTCGATCTGCAAGAGAAGACTTTATATAGCTCAGCCAGTGTCGGTTTGCAAGAGAAGACTTTACATACATCAGCCAGTGTCGATTTGCAAGAGAAGACTGTATGTAGCTCAGCCAGTGTCGATCTGCAAGAGAAGAGTTTATATAGCTCAGCCAGTGTCGGTTTGCAAGAGAAGACTTTATGTAGCTCATCCAGTGTCGATTTGAAAGAGACGACTTTACATAGCTCAGCCAGTGTCGATTTACAAGCGAATACTTTATATAGTTCCGCCAGTGTCGATTTGCAAGAGAAGACTTTACATAGCTCAACCAGTGTCGATTTGCAAGCGAATACTTTATATACCTCAGCCAGTGTCGATTTGCAAGAGAAGACTTTATATAGCTCAGCCAGTGTCGATTTGCAAGAGAAAACTTTATATAGCTCAGCCAGTGTCGATTTGCAAGAGAAGACTTTATATATCTCAGCCAGTGTCGATTTGCAAGAGAAGTATTTATATAGCTCAGCCAGTGTCGATTTGCAAGAGAAGACTTTATATAGCTCAGCCAGTGTAGAATTTCAAGAGAAGACTTTATATAGCTCAGCCAGTGTCGATTCGCAAGAGAAGACTTTATATATCTCAGCCAGTGTCGATTTGCAAGAGAAGAGTTTATATAGCTCAGCCAGTGTCCATTTGCAAGCGAATACTTTATATACCTCAGCCAGTGTCGATTTGCAAGAGAAGACTTTATATAGCTCAGCCAGTGTCGATTTGCAAGAGAATACTTTATATAGCTCACGCAGTGTCGATTTGCAAGAGAAGACTTTATATAGCTCAGCCAATGTCGATTTGCAAGAGAATACTTTATATAGCTCAGCCAGTGTCGATTTGCAAGAGAAAGGTTTATATAGCTCAGCCAGTGTCGATTTGCAAGAGAAGACTTTACATACCTCAGCCAGTGTCGATTTGCAAGAGCAGACTTTACATACCTCAGCCAGTGTCGATTTGCATGAGAAGACTTTATATAGCTCAGCCAGTGTCGTTTCTCAAGAGAAGACGCTATATAGCTCAGCCAGTGTCGATTTGCAAGAGAAGACAATAGATAGCGCAGCCAGTGTTGATTTGCAAGAGAAGACTTTATATAGCTCAGCCAGTGTCGATTTACAAGAGAAGCCTTTATATAGCTCAGCCAGTGTAGATTTTCAAGAGAAGACTTTATATAGCTCAGCCAGTGTCGATTTGCAAGAGAAGACTTTATATACCTCAGCCAGTGTCGATTTGCAAGAGAAGACTGTATGTAGCTCAGCCAGTGTCGGTTTGCAAGAGAAGACTTTACATACCTCAGCTAGTGTCGATCTGCAAGAGAAGACTTTATATAGCTCAGCCAGTGTCGGTTTGCAAGAGAAGTCTTTACATACCTCAGCGACTGTCGATTTGCAAGAGAAGACTTTATATACCTCAGCCAGTGTCGATCTGCAAGAGAAGACTTTATATAGCTCAGCCAGTGTCGGTTTGGAAGAGAAGATTTTACATACATCAGCCAGTGTCGATTTGCAAGCGAATACTTTATATACCTCAGCCAGTGTCGATTTGCAAGCGAAGACTTTATATAGCTCAGCCAGTGTCGATTTGCAAGAGAAAACTTTATATAGCTCACCCAGTGTCGATTTGCAAGAGAAGACTTTATGTAGCTCAGCCAGTGTCGATTTGCAAGAGACGACTTTACATAGCTCAGCCAGTGTCGATTTGCAAGCGAATACTTTATATAGTTCAGCCAGTGTCGATTTGCAAGAGAAGACTTTACATAGCTCAGCCAGTGTCGATTTGCAAGCGAATACTTTATATACCTCAGCCAGTGTCGATTTGCAAGAGAAGACTTTATATAGCTCAGCCAGTGTCGATTTGCAAGAGAATACTTTATATAGTTCAGCCAGTGTCGATTTGCAAGAGAAGACTTTACATAGCTCAGCCAGTGTCGATTTGCAAGCGAATACTTTATATACCTCAGCCAGTGTCGATTTGCAAGAGAAGACTTTATATAGCTCAGCCAGTGTCGATTTGCAAGAGAATACTTTATATACCTCAGCCAGTGTCGATTTGCAAGAGAAGACTGTATGCAGCTCAGCCAGTGTCGATCTGCAAGAGAAGACTTTATATAGCTCAGCCTGTGTTGTTTTGCAAGAGAAGACGTTATATAGCTCAGCCAGTGTCGATTCGCAAAAGAAGACTTTATATATCTCAGCCAGTGTCGAGTTGCAAGAGAAGACTTTACATACCTCAGCCAGTGTCGATTTGCAAGAGAAGACTGTATGTAGCTCAGCCAGTGTCGATCTGCAAGAGAAGAGTTTATATAGCTCAGCCAGTGTCGTTTTGCAAGAGAAAACTTTATATAGCTCAGCCAGTGTCGATTTGCAAGAGAAGACTTTACATACCTCAGCCAGTGTCGATTTGCAAGAGAAGACTGTATGCAGCTCAGCCAGTGTCGATCTGCAAGAGAAGACTTTATATAGCTCAGCCAGTGTCGGTTTGCAAGAGAAGACTTTACATACCTCAGCCAGTGTCGATTTGCAAGAGAAGACTTTATATACCTCAGCCAGTGTCGATCTGCAAGAGAAGACTTTACATACCTCAGCCAGTGTCGATTTGCAAGAGAAGACTTTACATAGCTCAGCCAGTGTCGATTTGCAGCGAATACTTTATATACATCAGCCAGTGTCGATTTGCAAGAGAAGACATTATATAGCTCAGCCAGTGTCGATTTGCAAGAGAATACTTTATATAGCTCACCCAGTGTCGATTTGCAAGAGAAGACTTTATATAGCTCAGCCAGTGTCGATTTGCAAGAGAAGAATTTACATACCTCCGCCAGTGTCGATTTGCAAGAGAAGACTATATATAGCTCAGCCAGTGTCGATTTGCAAGAGCAGACTTTACATACCTCAGCCAGTGTCGATTTGCAAGAGAAGACTTTATATAGCTCAGCCTGTGTCGTTTTGCAAGAGAAGACGTTATAGAGCTCAGCCAGTGTCGATTCGCAAGAGAAGACTTTATATATCTCAGCCAGTGTCGATTTGCAAGAGAAAACTTTATATGGCTCAGCCAGTGTCGAGTTGCAAGAGAAGATTTACATACCTCAGCCAGTGTCGATTTGCAAGAGAAGACTACAGGTAGCTCAGCCAGTGTCGATCTGCAAGAGAAGAGTTTATATAGCTCAGCCAGTGTCGGTTTGCAAGAGAAGACTTTACATTCCTCAGCCAGTATCGATTTGCAAGAGAAGACTTTATATAGGTCAGCCAGTGTCGATCTGCAAGAGAATACTTTTTATAGCTCAGCCCGTGTCGATTTGCAAGAGAAGACTTTATATAGCTCAGCCCGTGTCGATTTGCAAGAGAAGACTTTATATCGCTCAGCCAGTGTCGATTTGCAAGAGAAGAATTTATATAGCTCAGCCAGTGTCGATTTGCAAGAGAAGACTTTATATAGCTCAGCCAGTGTCGATCTGCAAGAGAAGACTTTATATAGCTCAGCCAGTGTCGGTTTGCAAGAGAAGACTTTACGTACATCAGCCAGTGTCGATTTGCAAGAGAAGACTGTATGTAGCTCAGCCAGTGTCGATCTGCAAGAGAAGAGTTTTTATAGCTCAGCCAGTGTCGGTTTGCAAGAGAAGACTTTATGTAGCTCAGCTAGTGTCGATTTGCAAGAGACGACTTTACATAGCTCAGCCAGTGTCGATTTGCAAGCGAATACTTTATATAGTTCAGCCAGTGTCGATTTGCAAGAGAAGACTTTACATAGCTCAGCCAGTGTCGATTTGCAAGCGAATACTTTATATACCTCAGCCAGTGTCGATTTGCAAGAGAAAACTTTATATGGCTCAGCCAGTGTCGAGTTGCAAGAGAAGATTTACATACCTCAGCCTGTGTCGATTTGCAAGAGAAGACTGTAGGTAGCTCAGCCAGTGTCGATCTGCAAGAGAAGAGTTTATATAGCTCAGCCAGTGTCGGTTTGCAAGAGAAGACTTTACATTCCTCAGCCAGTATCGATTTGCAAGAGAAGACTGTAGGTAGCTCAGCCAGTGTCGATTTGCAAGAGAAGACTGTAGGTAGCTCAGCCAGTGTCGATCTGCAAGAGAAGACTTTATATAGGTCAGCCAGCGTCGATCTGCAAGAGAATACTTTTTATAGCTCAGCCCGTGTCGATTTGCAAGAGAAGACTTTATATAGCTCAGCCCGTGTCGATTTGCAAGAGAAGACTTTATATCGCTCAGCCAGTGTCGATTTGCAAGAGAAGAATTTATATAGCTCAGCCAGTGTCGATTTGCAAGAGAAGACTTTATATAGCTCAGCCAGTGTCGATCTGCAAGAGAAGAATTTATATAGCTCAGCCAGTGTCGGTTTGCAAGAGAAGACTTTACATACCTCAGCCATTGTCGATCTGCAAGAGAAGACTTTATATAGCTCAGCCAGTGTCGGTTTGCAAGAGAAGACTTTACGTACATCAGCCAGTGTCGATTTGCAAGAGAAGACTGTATGTAGCTCAG
Source organism: Chaetoderma sp. LZ-2023a (assembly GCA_034401795.1). NCBI lineage: Eukaryota > Metazoa > Mollusca > Caudofoveata > Chaetodermatida > Chaetodermatidae > Chaetoderma > Chaetoderma sp. LZ-2023a. The sequence continues at coordinate 73,903,430 of CM067364.1, forward strand.
CCAGTGTCGATCTGCAAGAGAAGAGTTTTTATAGCTCAGCCAGTGTCGGTTTGCAAGACTGTATGTAGCTCAGCCAGTGTCGATCTGCAAGAGAAGAGTTTTTATAGCTCAGCCAGTGTCGGTTTGCAAGAGAAGACTTTATGTAGCTCAGCCAGTGTCGATTTGCAAGAGACGACTTTACATAGCTCAGCCAGTGTCGATTTGCAAGCGAATACTTTATATAGTTCAGCCAGTGTCGATTTGCAAGAGAAGACTTTACATAGCTCAGCCAGTGTCGATTTGCAAGCGAATACTTTATATACCTCAGCCAGTGTCGATTTGCAAGAGAAGACATTATATAGCTCAGCCAGTGTCGATTTGCAAGAGAATACTTTATATAGCTCACCCAGTGTCGATTTGCAAGAGAAGACTTTACATACCTCCGCCAGTGTCGATTTGCAAGAGAAGACTATATATAGCTCAGCCAGTGTCGATTTGCAAGAGCAGACTTTACATACCTCAGCCAGTGTCGATTTGCAAGAGAAGACTTTATATAGCTCAGCCTGTGTCGTTTTGCAAGAGAAGACGTTATAGAGCTCAGCCAGTGTCGATTCGCAAGAGAAGACTTTATATATCTCAGCCAGTGTCGATTTGCAAGAGAAAACTTTATATGGCTCAGCCAGTGTCGAGTTGCAAGAGAAGATTTACATACCTCAGCCAGTGTCGATTTGCAAGAGAAGACTGTAGGTAGCTCAGCCAGTGTCGATCTGCAAGAGAAGAGTTTATATAGCTCAGCCAGTGTCAGTTTGCAAGAGAAGACTTTACATTCCTCAGCCAGTATCGATTTGCAAGAGAAGACTTTATATAGGTCAGCCAGTGTCGATCTGCAAGAGAATACTTTTTATAGCTCAGCCCGTGTCGATTTGCAAGAGAAGACTTTATATAGCTCAGCCCGTGTCGATTTGCAAGAGAAGACTTTATATAGCTCAGCCCGTGTCGATTTGCAAGAGAAGACTTTATATCGCTCAGCCAGTGTCGATTTGCAAGAGAAGAATTTATATAGCTCAGCCAGTGTCGATTTGCAAGAGAAGACTTTATATAGCTCAGCCAGTGTCGATTTGCAAGAGAAGACTTTATATAGCTCAGCCAGTGTCGATTTGCAAGAGAAGAATTTATATAGCTCAGCCAGTGTCGATTTGCAAGAAAAGACTTTACATAGCTCAACCAGTGTCGATTTGCAAGAGAAGACTTTATATACCTCAGCCAGTGTCGATTTGCAAGAGAAGACTTTATATAGCTCAGCCAGTGTCGATTTGCAAGAGAAGACTTTATATAGCTCAGCCAGTGTCGTTTTGCAAGAGAAGACGTTATATAGCTCAGCCAGTGTCGATTTCCAAGAGAAGACATTATATAGCTCAGCCAGTGTCGATTTGCAAGAGAAGACTATAGAGCTCATCCAGTGTCGATTTACAAGAGAAGACTTTATATAGCTCAGCCAGTGTAGATTTTCAAGAGAAGACTTTATATAGCTCAGCCAGTGTCGATTTGCAAGAGAAGGCTTTATATATCTCAGCCAGTGTCGATTTGCAAGAGAAAACTTGATATGGCTCAGCCAGTGTCGAGTTGCAAGAGAAGACTTTACATACCTCAGCCAGTGTCGATTTGCAAGAGAAGACTGTATGTAGCTCAGCCAGTGTCGATCTGCAAGAGAAGAGTTTATATAGCTCAGCCAGTGTCGGTTTGCATGAGAAGACTTTACATACCTCAGCCAGTATCGATTTGCAAGAGAAGACTTTATATAGCTCAGCCAGTGTCGATTTGCAAGAGAATACTTTATGTAGCTCAGCCCGTGTCGATTTGCAAGAGAAGACTTGATTTAGCTCAGCCAGTGTCGATTTGCAAGAGAAGACTTTATATAGCTCAGCCAGTCTCGATTTGCAAGAGAAGACTTTATATAGCTCAGCCAGTGTCGATTTGCAAGAGAAGACTTTATATAGCTCAGCCAGTGTCGATTTGCAAGAGACGACTTTCCATAGCTCAGCCAGTGTCGATTTGCAAGCGAATACTTTATATAGTTCAGCCAGTGTCGATTTGCAAGAGAAGACTTTACATAGCTCAGCCAGTGTCGATTTGCAAGCGAATACTTTATATACCTCAGCCAGTGTCGATTTGCAAGAGCAGACTTTATATAGCTCAGCCAGTGTCGATTTGCAAGAGAAGACGTTATAGAGCTCAGCCAGTGTCGATTCGCAAGAGAAGACTTTATATATCTCAGCCAGTGTCGATTTGCAAGAGAAAACTTTATATGGCTCAGCCAGTGTCGATTTGCAAGAGAAGACTTTATATCGCTCAGCCAGTGTCGATTTGCAAGAGAAGAATTTATATAGCTCAGCCAGTGTCGATTTGCAAGAGAAGACTTTATATATCTCAGCCAGTGTCGATTTGCAAGAGAAGACTTTATATAGCTCAGCCAGTGTCGATTTGCAAGAGAAGAATTTATATAGCTCAGCCAGTGTCGATTTGCAAGAAAAGACTTTATATAGCTCAGCCAGTGTCGATTTGCAAGAGAAGACTTTATATACCTCAGCCAGTGTCGATTTGCAAGAGAAGACTTTATATAGCTCAGCCAGTGTCGATTTGCAAGAGAAGACTTTATATAGCTCAGCCAGTGTCGTTTTGCAAGAGAAGACGTTATATAGCTCAGCCAGTGTCGATTTGCAAGAGAAGACATTATATAGCTCAGCCAGTGTCGATTTGCAAGAGAAGACTATATAGCTCATCCAGTGTCGATTTACAAGAGAAGACTTTATATACCTCAGCCAGTGTCGATTTGCAAGAGAAGACATTATATAGCCCAGCCAGTGTCGTTTTGCAAGAGAATACTTTATATAGCTCAGCCAGTGTCGATTTGCAAGAGAATACTTTGTATAGCTCACCCAGTGTCGATTTGCAAGCAAATACTTTATATAGTTCAGCCAGTGTCGATTTGCAAGAGAAGAATTTATATAGCTCAGCCAGTGTCGATTTGCAAGAGAAGACTTTATATAGCTCAGCCAGTGTCGATTTGCAAGAGAAGACTTTATATAGCTCAGCCAGTGTCGATTTGCAAGAGAAGAATTTATATAGCTCAGCCAGTGTCGATTTGCAAGAAAATACTTTACATAGCTCAACCAGTGTCGATTTGCAAGGGGAAGACTTTATATACCTCAGCCAGTGTCGATTTGCAAGAGAAGACTTTATATAGCTCAGCCAGTGTCGATTTGCAAGAGAAGACTTTATATAGCTCAGCCAGTGTCGGTTTGCAAGAGAAGACGTTATATAGCTCAGCCAGTGTCGATTTGCAAGAGAAGACATTATATAGCTCAGCCAGTGTCGATTTGCAAGAGAAGACTATATAGCTCATCCAGTGTCGATTTACAAGAGAAGACTTTATATAGCTCAGCCAGTGTAGATTTTCAAGAGAAGACTTTATATAGCTCAGCCAGTGTCGATTTCGAAGAGAAGACTTTATATATCTCAGCCAGTGTCGATTTGCAAGAGAAAACTTTATATGGCTCAGTCAGTGTCGAGTTGCAAGAGAAGACTTTACATACCTCAGCCAGTGTCGATTTGCAAGAGAAGACTGTATGTAGCTCAGCCAGTGTCGATCTGCAAGAGAAGAGTTTATATAGCTCAGCCAGTGTCGGTTTGCAAGAGAAGACTTTACATACCTCAGCCAGTATCGATTTGCAAGAGAAGACTTTATATAGCTCAGCCAGTGTCGATTTGCAAGAGAATACTGTATATAGCTCAGCCCGTGTCGATTTGCAAGAGAAGACTTTATATAGCTCAGCCAGTGTCGATTTGCAAGAGAAGACTTTATATAGCTCAGCCCGTGTCGATTTGCAAGAGAAGACTTTATCTCGCTCGGCCAGTGTCGATTTGCAAGAGAAGACTTTACATAGCTCAGCCAGTGTCGATTTGCAAGCGAATACTTTATATAGCTCAGCCAGTGTCGATTTGCAAGAGAAGACATTATATAGCTCAGCCAGTGTCGATTTGCAAGAGAAGACTATATAGCTCATCCAGTGTCGATTTACAAGAGAAGACTTTATATAGCTCAGCCAGTGTAGATTTTCAAGAGAAGACTTTATATAGCTCAGCCAGTGTCGATTTGGAAGAGGAGACTTTATATATCTCAGCCAGTGTCGATTTGCAAGAGAAAACTTTATATGGCTCAGTCAGTGTCGAGTTGCAAGAGAAGACTTTACATACCTCAGCCAGTGTCGATTTGCAAGAGAAGACTGTATGTAGCTCAGCCAGTGTCGATCTGCAAGAGAAGAGTTTATATAGCTCAGCCAGTGTCGGTTTGCAAGAGAAGACCTTACATACCTCAGCCAGTATCGATTTGCAAGAGAAGACTTTATATAGCTCAGCCAGTGTCGATTTGCAAGAGAATACTTTATATAGCTCAGCCCGTGTCGATTTGCAAGAGAAGACTTTATATAGCTCAGCCAGTGTCGATTTGCAAGAGAAGACTTTATATAGCTCAGCCCGTGTCGATTTGCAAGAGAAGACTTTATCTCGCTCGGCAAGTGTCGATTTGCAAGAGAAGACTTTACATAGCTCAGCCAGTGTCGATTTGCAAGCGAATACTTTATATACCTCAGCCAGTGTCGATTTGCAAGAGAAGACTTTATATAGCTCAGCCAGTGTCGATTTGCAAGAGAATACTTTATATAGCTCACCCAGTGTCGATTTGCAAGAGAAGACTTTATATAGCTCAGCCAATGTCGATTTGCAAGAGAATACTTTATATAGCTCACCCAGTGTCGATTTGCAAGAGAAGACTTTATATAGCTCAGCTAGTGTCGATTTGCAAGGGAAGACTTTACATACCTCAGCAAGTGTCGATTTGCAAGAGAAGACTTTATATAGCTCAGCCAGTGTCGATTTGCAAGAGCAGACTTTACATACCTCAGCCAGTGTCGATTTGCAAGAGAAGACATTATATAGCCCAGCCAGTGTCGTTTTGCAAGAGAATACTTTATATAGCTCAGCCAGTGTCGATTTGCAAGAGAATACTTTGTATAGCTCACCCAGTGTCGATTTGCAAGCAAATACTTTATATAGTTCAGCCAGTGTCGATTTGCAAGAGAAGAATTTATATAGCTCAGCCAGTGTCGATTTGCAAGAGAAGACTTTATATAGCTCAGCCAGTGTCGATTTGCAAGAGAAGACTTTATATAGCTCAGCCAGTGTCGATTTGCAAGAGAAGAATTTATATAGCTCAGCCAGTGTCGATTTGCAAGAAAATACTTTACATAGCTCAACCAGTGTCGATTTGCAAGGGGAAGACTTTATATACCTCAGCCAGTGTCGATTTGCAAGAGAAGACTTTATATAGCTCAGCCAGTGTCGATTTGCAAGAGAAGACTTTATATAGCTCAGCCAGTGTCGGTTTGCAAGAGAAGACGTTATATAGCTCAGCCAGTGTCGATTTGCAAGAGAAGACATTATATAGCTCAGCCAGTGTCGATTTGCAAGAGAAGACTATATAGCTCATCCAGTGTCGATTTACAAGAGAAGACTTTATATAGCTCAGCCAGTGTAGATTTTCAAGAGAAGACTTTATATAGCTCAGCCAGTGTCGATTTGGAAGAGAAGACTTTATATATCTCAGCCAGTGTCGATTTGCAAGAGAAACTTTATATGGCTCAGTCAGTGTCGAGTTGCAAGAGAAGACTTTACATACCTCAGCCAGTGTCGATTTGCAAGAGAAGACTGTATGTAGCTCAGCCAGTGTCGATCTGCAAGAGAAGAGTTTATATAGCTCAGCCAGTGTCGGTTTGCAAGAGAAGACCTTACATACCTCAGCCAGTATCGATTTGCAAGAGAAGACTTTATATAGCTCAGCCAGTGTCGATTTGCAAGAGAATACTGTATATAGCTCAGCCCGTGTCGATTTGCAAGAGAAGACTTTATATAGCTCAGCCAGTGTCGATTTGCAAGAGAAGACTTTATATAGCTCAGCCCGTGTCGATTTGCAAGAGAAGACTTTATCTCGCTCGGCCAGTGTCGATTTGCAAGAGAAGACTTTACATAGCTCAGCCAGTGTCGATTTGCAAGCGAATACTTTATATACCTCAGCCAGTGTCGATTTGCAAGAGAAGACTTTATATAGCTCAGCCAGTGTCGATTTGCAAGAGAATACTTTATATAGCTCACCCAGTGTCGATTTGCAAGAGAAGACTTTATATAGCTCAGCCAATGTCGATTTGCAAGAGAATACTTTACATAGCTCACCCAGTGTCGATTTGCAAGAGAAGACTTTATATAGCTCAGCTAGTGTCGATTTGCAAGGGAAGACTTTACATACCTCAGCAAGTGTCGATTTGCAAGAGAAGACTTTATATAGCTCAGCCAGTGTCGATTTGCAAGAGCAGACTTTACATACCTCAGCCAGTGTCGATTTGCAAGAGAAGACATTATATAGCCCAGCCAGTGTCGTTTTGCAAGAGAATACTTTATATAGCTCAGCCAGTGTCGATTTGCAAGAGAATACTTTGTATAGCTCACCCAGTGTCGATTTGCGAGCAAATACTTTATATAGTTCAGCCAGTGTCGATTTGCAAGAGAAGAATTTATATAGCTCAGCCAGTGTCGATTTGCAAGAGAAGACTTTATATAGCTCAGCCAGTGTCGATTTGCAAGAGAAGACTTTATATAGCTCAGCCAGTGTCGATTTGCAAGAGAAGACTTTATATAGCTCAGCCAGTGTCGATTTGGAAGAGGAGACTTTATATATCTCAGCCAGTGTCGATTTGCAAGAGAAAACTTTATATGGCTCAGTCAGTGTCGAGTTGCAAGAGAAGACTTTACATACCTCAGCCAGTGTCGATTTGCAAGAGAAGACTGTATGTAGCTCAGCCAGTGTCGATCTGCAAGAGAAGAGTTTATATAGCTCAGCGAGTGTCGGTTTGCAAGAGAAGACCTTACATACCTCAGCCAGTATCGATTTGCAAGAGAAGACTTTATATAGCTCAGCCAGTGTCGATTTGCAAGAGAATACTTTATATAGCTCAGCCCGTGTCGATTTGCAAGAGAAGACTTTATATAGCTCAGCCAGTGTCGATTTGCAAGAGAAGACTTTATATAGCTCAGCCCGTGTCGATTTGCAAAAGAAGACTTTATCTCGCTCGGCCAGTGTCGATTTGCAAGAGAAGACTTTACATAGCTCAGCCAGTGTCGATTTGCAAGCGAATACTTTATATACCTCAGCCAGTGTCGATTTGCAAGAGAAGACTTTATTTAGCTCAGCCAGTGTCGATTTGCAAGAGAATACTTTATATAGCTCACCCAGTGTCGATTTGCAAGAGAAGACTTTATATAGCTCAGCCAATGTCGATTTGCAAGAGAATACTTTATATAGCTCACCCAGTGTCGATTTGCAAGAGAAGACTTTATATAGCTCAGCTAGTGTCGATTTGCAAGGGAAGACTTTACATACCTCAGCAAGTGTCGATTTGCAAGAGAAGACTTTATATAGCTCAGCCAGTGTCGATTTGCAAGAGCAGACTTTACATATCTCAGCCAGTGTCGATTTGCAAGAGAAGACATTATATAGCCCAGCCAGTGTCGTTTTGCAAGAGAATACTTTATATAGCTCAGCCAGTGTCGATTTGTAAGAGAATACTTTGTATAGCTCACCCAGTGTCGATTTGCAAGCAAATACTTTATATAGTTCAGCCAGTGTCGATTTGCAAGAGAAGAATTTATATAGCGCAGCCAGTGTCGATTTGCAATAGAAGACTTTATATAGCTCAGCCAGTGTCGATTTGCAAGAGAAGACTTTATATAGCTCAGCCAGTGTCGATTTGCAAGAGAAGAATTTATATAGCTCAGCCAGTGTCGATTTGCAAGAAAAGACTTTACATAGCTCAACCAGTGTCGATTTGCAAGGGGAAGACTTTATATACCTCAGCCAGTGTCGATTTGCAAGAGAAGACTTTATATAGCTCAGCCAGTGTCGATTTGCAAGAGAAGACTTTATATAGCTCAGCCAGTGTCGTTTTGCAAGAGAAGACGTTATATAGCTCAGCCAGTGTCGATTTGCAAGAGAAGACATTATATAGCTCAGCCAGTGTCGATTTGCAAGAGAAGACTATATAGCTCATCCAGTGTCGATTTACAAGAGAAGACTTTATATAGCTCAGCCAGTGTAGATTTTCAAGAGAAGACTTTATATAGCTCAGCCAGTGTCGATTTGGAAGAGAAGACTTTATATATCTCAGCCAGTGTCGATTTGCAAGAGAAAACTTTATATGGCTCAGTCAGTGTCGAGTTGCAAGAGAAGACTTTACATACCTCAGCCAGTGTCGATTTGCAAGAGAAGACTGTATGTAGCTCAGCCAGTGTCGATCTGCAAGAGAAGAGTTTATATAGCTCAGCCAGTGTCGGTGTGCAAGAGAAGACCTTACATACCTCAGCCAGTATCGATTTGCAAGAGAAGACTTTATATAGCTCAGCCAGTGTCGATTTGCAAGAGAAGACTTTATATAGCTCAGCCAGTGTAGATTTGCAAGAGAATACTTTATATAGCTCACCCAGTGTCGATTTGCAAGAGAAGACTTTATATAGCTCAGCCAATGTCGATTTGCAAGAGAATACTTTATATAGCTCACCCAGTGTCGATTTGCAAGAGAAGACTTTATATAGCTCAGCCAGTGTCGATTTGCAAGAGAAGACTTTATATAGCTCAGCCCGTGTCGATTTGCAAGAGAAGACTTTATCTCGCTCGGCCAGTGTCGATTTGCAAGCGAATACTTTATATACCTCAGCCAGTGTCGATTTGCAAGAGAAGACTTTATATAGCTCAGCCAGTGTAGATTTGCAAGAGAATACTTTATATAGCTCACCCAGTGTCGATTTGCAAGAGAAGACTTTATATAGCTCAGCCAATGTCGATTTGCAAGAGAATACTTTATATAGCTCACCCAGTGTCGATTTGCAAGAGAAGACTTTATATAGCTCAGCTAGTGTCGATTTGCAAGGGAAGACTTTACATACCTCAGCAAGTGTCGATTTGCAAGAGAAGACTTTATATAGCTCAGCCAGTGTCGATTTGCAAGAGAAGACTTTATATAGCTCAGCCAGTGTCGATTTGCAAGAGAAGACTTTATATAGCTCAGCCCGTGTCGATTTGCAAGAGAAGACTTTACATAGCTCAGCCAGTGTCGATTTGCAAGCGAATACCTTATATACCTCAGCCAGTGTCGATTTGCAAGAGAAGACTTTATATAGCTCAGCCAGTGTCGATTTGCAAGAGAATACTTTATATAGCTCACCCAGTGTCGATTTGCAAGAGAAGACTTTATATAGCTCAGCCAATGTCGATTTGCAAGAGAATACTTTATATAGCTCACCCAGTGTCGATTTGCAAGAGAAGACTTTATATAGCTCAGCTAGTGTCGATTTGCAAGGGAAGACTTTACATACCTCAGCAAGTGTCGATTTGCAAGAGAAGACTTTATATAGCTCAGCCAGTGTCGATTTGCAAGAGCAGACTTTACATACCCCAGCCAGTGTCGATTTGCAAGAGAAGACATTATATAGCCCAGCCAGTGTCGTTTTGCAAGAGAATACTTTATATAGCTCAGCCAGTGTCGATTTGCAAGAGAATACTTTGTATAGCTCACCCAGTGTCGATTTGCAAGCAAATACTTTTTATAGTTCAGCCAGTGTCGATTTGCAAGAGAAGAATTTATATAGCTCAGCCAGTGTCGATTTGCAAGAGAAGACTTTATATAGCTCAGCCAGTGTTGATTTGCAAGAGAAGACTTTATATAGCTCAGCCAGTGTCGATTTGCAAGAGAAGAATTTATATAGCTCAGCCAGTGTCGATTTGCAAGAAAAGACTTTACATAGCTCAACCAGTGTCGATTTGCAAGGGGAAGACTTTATATACCTTAGCCAGTGTCGATTTGCAAGAGAAGACTTTATATAGCTCAGCCAGTGTCGATTTGCAAGAGAAGACTTTATATAGCTCAGCCAGTGTCGTTTTGCAAGAGAAGACGTTATATAGCTCAGCCAGTGTCGATTTGCAAGAGAAGACATTATATAGCTCAGCCAGTGTCGATTTGCAAGAGAAGACTATGTAGCTCATCCAGTGTCGATTTACAAGAGAAGACTTTATATAGCTCAGCCAGTGTAGATTTTCAAGAGAAGACTTTATATAGCTCAGCCAGTGTCGATTTGCAAGAGAATACTTTATATATCTCAGCCAGTGTCGATTTGCAAGAGAAAACTTTATATGGCTCAGCCAGTGTCGAGTTGCAAGAGAAGACTTTACATACCTCAGCCAGTGTCGATTTGCAAGAGAAGACTTTTGCAAATCGACACTGGCTGAGATATAAAGTCTTCTCTTGAAAATCGACACTGGCTGAGGTATATAAAGTATTCGCTTGCAAATCGACACCGGCTGAGCTATGTAAAGTCTTCTCTTGCAAATCGACACTCGCTGAGCTATATAAAGTCTTCTCTTGCAAATCGACACTGGGTGAGCTATATAAAGTATTCAATTGCAAATCGACACTGGCTGAGCTATGTAAAGTCTTCTCTTGCAAATCGACACTGGCCGAGCCATATAAGTGTCGATTTGCAAGAGAAGACTACATACCTTAGCCAGTGTCGATTTGCAAGAGAAGACTTTATATAGCTCAGCCAGTGTCGTTTTGCAAGAGAAGACGTTATATAGCTCAGCCAGTGTTGATTTGCAAGAGAAGACGATATATAGCTCAGCCAGTGTCGATTTGCAAAAGAAGACTTTATATAGCTCAGCCCGTGTCGATTTGCAAGAGAAGACGTTATATAGCTCAGCCAGTGTCGATTTGCAAGAGAAGACTTTATATAGCTCAGCCAGTGTCGTTTAGCAAGAGAAGACGTTATATAGCTCAGCCAGTGTCGGTTTGCAAGAGAAGACTTTATATAGCTCAGCCAGTGTCGATTTGCAAGAGAAGACTTTACATACCTCAGTCAGTGTCGGTTTGCAAGAGAAGACTTTATATAGCTCAGCCAGTGTCGATTTGCAAGAGAAGACTTTATATAGCTCAGCCAGTGTCGATTTGCAAGAGAAGACTTTATATATCTCAGCCAGTGTCGAGTTGCAAGAGAATACTTTATATAGCTCAGCCCGTGTCGATTTGCAAGAGAAGACTTTATATAGCCCAGCCAATGTCGATTTGCAAGAGAAGACTTTATATAGCTCAGCCCGTGTCGATCTGCAAGAGAAGACTTTATATAGCTCAGCCAGTGTCGATTTGCAAGAGAAGACTTTATATAGCTCAGCCGTGTCGATTTGCAAGAGACGACTTTACATAGCTCAGCCAGTGTCGATTTGCAAGCGAATACTTTATATAGTTCAGCCAGTGTCGATTTGCAAGAGAAGACTTTACATAGCTCAGCCAGTGTCGATTTGCAAGCGAATACTTTATATACCTCAGCCAGTGTCGATTTGCAAGAGAAGACTTTATATAGCTCAGCCAGTGTCGATTTGCAAGAGAAGACTTTATATAGCTCAGCCAGTGTCGATTTGCAAGAGAAGACTTTATATAGTTCAGCCAGTGTCGATTTGCATGAGAAGACTTTACACACCTCAGCCAGTGTCGATTTGCAAGAGAAGACTATATATAGCTCAGCCAGTGTCGATTTGCAAGAGCAGACTTTACATACCTCAGCCAGTGTCGATTTGCAAGAGAAGACTTTATATAGCTCAGCCTGTGTCGTTTTGCAAGAGAAGACTTTATATAGCTCAGCCATTGCCGATTCGCAAGAGAAGACTTTATATATCTCAGCCAGTGTCGATTTGCAAGAGAAAACTTTATATAGCTCAGCCAGTGTCGATTTGCAAGAGAAGACTTTACATACCTCAGCCAGTGTCGATTTGCAAGAGAAGACTGTATGTAGCTCAGCCAGTGTCGATTTGCAAGAGAAGACTTTACATACCTTAGCCAGTGTCGATTTGCAAGAGAAGACTTTATATAGCTCAGCCAGTGTCGATTTGCAAGAGAAGACTACATACCTCAGCCAGTGTCGATTTGCAAGAGAAGACTTTATATAGCTCAGCCAGTGTCGTTTTGCAAGAGAAGACGTTATATAGCTCAGCCAGTGTCTATTTGCAAGAGAAGACTACATACCTCAGCCAGTGTCGATTTGCAAGAGAAGACTTTATATAGCTCAGCCAGTGTCGATTTGCAAGTGAAGACGTTATATAGCTCAGCCAGTGTCGATTTGCAAGAGAAGACTACATACCTCAGCCAGTGTCGATTTGCAAGAGAAGACTTTATATAGATCAGCCAGTGTCGATTTGCAAGAGAAGACTTTATATAGCTCAGCCAGTGTCGATTTGCAAGAGACGACTTTACATAGCTCAGCCAGTGTCGATTTGCAAGCGAATACTTTATATAGTTCAGCCAGTGTCGATTTGCAAGAGAAGACTTTACATAGCTCAGCCAGTGTCGATTTGCAAGCGAATACTTTATATACCTCAGCCAGTGTCGATTTGCAAGAGAAGACTTTATATAGCTCAGCCAGTGTCGATTTGCAAGAGAATACTTTATATAGCTCACCCAGTGTCGATTTGCAAGAGAATACTTTATAGAGCTCAGCCAATGTCGATTTGCAAGAGAATACTTTATATGGCTCACCCAGTGTCGATTTGTAAGAGAAGACTTTATATAGCTCAGCCAGTGTCGATTTGCAAGAGAAGACTTTACATACCTCAGCCAGTGTCGATTTGCAAGAGAAGACTTTATATAGCTCAGCCAGTGTCGATTTGCAAGAGCAGACTTTACATACCTCAGCCAGTGTCGATTTGCAAGAGAAGACATTATATAGCCCAGCCAGTGTCGTTTTGCAAGAGAATATTTTATATAGCTCAGCCAGTGTCGTTTTGCAAGAGAAGACGTTATATAGCTCAGCCAGTGTCGATTTGCAAGAGAAGACATTATATAGCTCAGCCAGTGTCGATTTGCAAGAGAAGACTATGTAGCTCATCCAGTGTCGATTTACAAGAGAAGACTTTATATAGCTCAGCCAGTGTAGATTTTCAAGAGAAGACTTTATATAGCTCAGCCAGTGTCGATTTGCAAGAGAATACTTTATATATCTCAGCCAGTGTCGATTTGCAAGAGAAAACTTTATATGGCTCAGCCAGTGTCGAGTTGCAAGAGAAGACTTTACATACCTCAGCCAGTGTCGATTTGCAAGAGAAGACTTTTGCAAATCGACACTGGCTGAGATATAAAGTCTTCTCTTGAAAATCGACACTGGCTGAGGTATATAAAGTATTCGCTTGCAAATCGACACCGGCTGAGCTATGTAAAGTCTTCTCATGCAAATCGACACTCGCTGAGCTATATAAAGTCTTCTCTTGCAAATCGACACTGGGTGAGCTATATAAAGTATTCAATTGCAAATCGACACTGGCTGAGCTATGTAAAGTCTTCTCTTGCAAATCGACACTGGCCGAGCCATATAAGTGTCGATTTGCAAGAGAAGACTACATACCTTAGCCAGTGTCGATTTGCAAGAGAAGACTTTATATAGCTCAGCCAGTGTCGTTTTGCAAGAGAAGACGTTATATAGCTCAGCCAGTGTTGATTTGCAAGAGAAGACGATATATAGCTCAGCCAGTGTCGATTTGCAAAAGAAGACTTTATATAGCTCAGCCCGTGTCGATTTGCAAGAGAAGACGTTATATAGCTCAGCCAGTGTCGATTTGCAAGAGAAGACTTTATATAGCTCAGCCAGTGTCGTTTAGCAAGAGAAGACGTTATATAGCTCAGCCAGTGTCGGTTTGCAAGAGAAGACTTTATATAGCTCAGCCAGTGTCGATTTGCAAGAGAAGACTTTACATACCTCAGTCAGTGTCGGTTTGCAAGAGAAGACTTTATATAGCTCAGCCAGTGTCGATTTGCAAGAGAAGACTTTATATAGCTCAGCCAGTGTCGATTTGCAAGAGAAGACTTTATATATCTCAGCCAGTGTCGAGTTGCAAGAGAATACTTTATATAGCTCAGCCCGTGTCGATTTGCAAGAGAAGACTTTATATAGCCCAGCCAATGTCGATTTGCAAGAGAAGACTTTATATAGCTCAGCCCGTGTCGATCTGCAAGAGAAGACTTTATATAGCTCAGCCAGTGTCGATTTGCAAGAGAAGACTTTATATAGCTCAGCCGTGTCGATTTGCAAGAGACGACTTTACATAGCTCAGCCAGTGTCGATTTGCAAGCGAATACTTTATATAGTTCAGCCAGTGTCGATTTGCAAGAGAAGACTTTACATAGCTCAGCCAGTGTCGATTTGCAAGCGAATACTTTATATACCTCAGCCAGTGTCGATTTGCAAGAGAAGACTTTATATAGCTCAGCCAGTGTCGATTTGCAAGAGAAGACTTTATATAGCTCAGCCAGTGTCGATTTGCAAGAGAAGACTTTATATAGTTCAGCCAGTGTCGATTTGCATGAGAAGACTTTACACACCTCAGCCAGTGTCGATTTGCAAGAGAAGACTATATATAGCTCAGCCAGTGTCGATTTGCAAGAGCAGACTTTACATACCTCAGCCAGTGTCGATTTGCAAGAGAAGACTTTATATAGCTCAGCCTGTGTCGTTTTGCAAGAGAAGACTTTATATAGCTCAGCCATTGCCGATTCGCAAGAGAAGACTTTATATATCTCAGCCAGTGTCGATTTGCAAGAGAAAACTTTATATAGCTCAGCCAGTGTCGATTTGCAAGAGAAGACTTTACATACCTCAGCCAGTGTCGATTTGCAAGAGAAGACTGTATGTAGCTCAGCCAGTGTCGATTTGCAAGAGAAGACTTTACATACCTTAGCCAGTGTCGATTTGCAAGAGAAGACTTTATATAGCTCAGCCAGTGTCGATTTGCAAGAGAAGACTACATACCTCAGCCAGTGTCGATTTGCAAGAGAAGACTTTATATAGCTCAGCCAGTGTCGTTTTGCAAGAGAAGACGTTATATAGCTCAGCCAGTGTCTATTTGCAAGAGAAGACTACATACCTCAGCCAGTGTCGATTTGCAAGAGAAGACTTTATATAGCTCAGCCAGTGTCGATTTGCAAGTGAAGACGTTATATAGCTCAGCCAGTGTCGATTTGCAAGAGAAGACTACATACCTCAGCCAGTGTCGATTTGCAAGAGAAGACTTTATATAGATCAGCCAGTGTCGATTTGCAAGAGAAGACTTTATATAGCTCAGCCAGTGTCGATTTGCAAGAGACGACTTTACATAGCTCAGCCAGTGTCGATTTGCAAGCGAATACTTTATATAGTTCAGCCAGTGTCGATTTGCAAGAGAAGACTTTACATAGCTCAGCCAGTGTCGATTTGCAAGCGAATACTTTATATACCTCAGCCAGTGTCGATTTGCAAGAGAAGACTTTATATAGCTCAGCCAGTGTCGATTTGCAAGAGAATACTTTATATAGCTCACCCAGTGTCGATTTGCAAGAGAATACTTTATATAGCTCAGCCAATGTCGATTTGCAAGAGAATACTTTATATGGCTCACCCAGTGTCGATTTGTAAGAGAAGACTTTATATAGCTCAGCCAGTGTCGATTTGCAAGAGAAGACTTTACATACCTCAGCCAGTGTCGATTTGCAAGAGAAGACTTTATATAGCTCAGCCAGTGTCGATTTGCAAGAGCAGACTTTACATACCTCAGCCAGTGTCGATTTGCAAGAGAAGACATTATATAGCCCAGCCAGTGTCGTTTTGCAAGAGAATATTTTATATAGCTCAGCCAGTGTCGATTTGCAAGAGAAGACGTTATATAGCTCAGCCAGTGTCGATTTGCAAAAGAAGACTTTATATAGCTCAGCCAGTGTCGATTTGCAAGAGAAGACGTTATAACTCAGCCAGTGTCGATTTGCAAGAGAAGACTTTATATAGCTCAGCCAGTGTCGTTTAGCAAGAGAAGACGTTATATAGCTCAGCCAGTGTCGATTTGCAAGAGAAGACTTTATATAGCTCAGCCAGTGTCGATTTGCAAGAGAAGACTTTACATACCTCAGCCAGTGTCGGTTTGCAAGAGAAGACTTTATATAGCTCAGCCAGTGTCGATTTGCAAGAGAATACTTTATATATCTCAGCCAGTGTCGATTTGCAAGAGAAAACTTTATATGGCTCAGCCAGTGTCGAGTTGCAAGAGAAGACTTTACATACCTCAGCCAGTGTCGATTTGCAAGAGAAGACTTTTGCAAATCGACACTGGCTGAGATATAAAGTCTTCTCTTGAAAATCGACACTGGCTGAGGTATATAAAGTATTCGCTTGCAAATCGACACCGGCTGCGCTATGTAAAGTCTTCTCTTGCAAATCGACACTCGCTGAGCTATATAAAGTCTTCTCTTGCAAATCGACACTGGGTGAGCTATATAAAGTATTCAATTGCAAATCGACACTGGCTGAGCTATGTAAAGTCTTCTCTTGCAAATCGACACTGGCCGAGCCATATAAGTGTCGATTTGCAAGAGAAGACTACATACCTTAGCCAGTGTCGATTTGCAAGAGAAGACTTTATATAGCTCAGCCAGTGTCGTTTTGCAAGAGAAGACGTTATATAGCTCAGCCAGTGTTGATTTGCAAGAGAAGACGATATATAGCTCAGCCAGTGTCGATTTGCAAAAGAAGACTTTATATAGCTCAGCCCGTGTCGATTTGCAAGAGAAGACGTTGTATAGCTCAGCCAGTGTCGATTTGCAAGAGAAGACTTTATATAGCTCAGCCAGTGTCGTTTAGCAAGAGAAGACGTTATGTAGCTCAGCCAGTGTCGGTTTGCAAGAGAAGACTTTATATAGCTCAGCCAGTGTCGATTTGCAAGAGAAGACTTTACATACCTCAGTCAGTGTCGGTTTGCAAGAGAAGACTTTATATAGCTCAGCCAGTGTCGATTTGCAAGAGAAGACTTTATATAGCTCAGCCAGTGTCGATTTGCAAGAGAAGACTTTATATATCTCAGCCAGTGTCGATTTGCAAGAGAATACTTTATATAGCTCAGCCCGTGTCGATTTGCAAGAGAAGACTTTATATAGCCCAGCCAATGTCGATTTGCAAGAGAAGACTTTATATAGCTCAGCCCGTGTCGATCTGCAAGAGAAGACTTTATATAGCTCAGCCAGTGTCGATTTGCAAGAGAAGACTTTATATAGCTCAGCCGTGTCGATTTGCAAGAGACGACTTTACATAGCTCAGCCAGTGTCGATTTGCAAGCGAATACTTTATATAGTTCAGCCAGTGTCGATTTGCAAGAGAAGACTTTACATAGCTCAGCCAGTGTCGATTTGCAAGCGAATACTTTATATACCTCAGCCAGTGTCGATTTGCAAGAGAAGACTTTATATAGCTCAGCCAGTGTCGATTTGCAAGAGAAGACTTTATATAGCTCAGCCAGTGTCGATTTGCAAGAGAATACTTTATATAGCTCACCCAGTGTCGATTTGCAAGAGAAGACTTTATATAGTTCAGCCAGTGTCGATTTGCATGAGAAGACTTTACACACCTCAGCCAGTGTCGATTTGCAAGAGAAGACTATATATAGCTCAGCCAGTGTCGATTTGCAAGAGCAGACTTTACATACCTCAGCCAGTGTCGATTTGCAAGAGAAGACTTTATATAGCTCAGCCTGTGTCGTTTTGCAAGTGAAGACTTTATATAGCTCAGCCATTGCCGATTCGCAAGGGGAAGACTTTATATACCTCAGCCAGTGTCGATTTGCAAGAGAAAACTTTATATAGCTCAGCCAGTGTCGATTTGCAAGAGAAGACTTTACATACCTCAGCCAGTGTCGATTTGCAAGAGAAGACTGTATGTAGCTCAGCCAGTGTCGATTTGCAAGAGAAGACTTTACATACCTCAGCCAGTGTCGATTTGCAAGAGAAGACTTTATATAGCTCAGCCAGTGTCGATTTGCAAGAGAAGACTACATACCTCAGCCAGTGTCGATTTGCAAGAGAAGACTTTATATAGCTCAGCCAGTGTCGTTTTGCAAGAGAAGACGTTATATAGCTCAGCCAGTGTCGATTTGCAAGAGAAGACTACATACCTCAGCCAGTGTCGATTTGCAAGAGAAGACTTTATATAGCTCAGCCAGTGTCGATTTGCAAGTGAAGACGTTATATAGCTCAGCCAGTGTCGATTTGCAAGAGAAGACTACATACCTCAGCCAGTGTCGATTTGCAAGAGAAGACTTTATATAGATCAGCCAGTGTCGATTTGCAAGAGAAGACTTTATATAGCTCAGCCAGTGTCGATTTGCAAGAGACGACTTTACATAGCTCAGCCAGTGTCGATTTGCAAGCGAATACTTTATATAGTTCAGCCAGTGTCGATTTGCAAGAGAAGACTTTACATAGCTCAGCCAGTGTCGATTTGCAAGCGAATACTTTATATACCTCAGCCAGTGTCGATTTGCAAGAGAAGACTTTATATAGCTCAGCCAGTGTCGATTTGCAAGAGAATACTTTATATAGCTCACCCAGTGTCGATTTGCAAGAGAATACTTTATATAGCTCAGCCAATGTCGATTTGCAAGAGAATACTTTATATGGCTCACCCAGTGTCGATTTGTAAGAGAAGACTTTATATAGCTCAGCCAGTGTCGATTTGCAAGAGAAGACTTTACATACCTCAGCCAGTGTCGATTTGCAAGAGAAGACTTTATATAGCTCAGCCAGTGTCGATTTGCAAGAGCAGACTTTACATACCTCAGCCAGTGTCGATTTGCAAGAGAAGACATTATATAGCCCAGCCAGTGTCGTTTTGCAAGAGAATATTTTATATAGCTCAGCCAGTGTCGATTTGCAAGAGAAGACGTTATATAGCTCAGCCAGTGTCGATTTGCAAAAGAAGACTTTATATAGCTCAGCCAGTGTCGATTTGCAAGAGAAGACGTTATAACTCAGCCAGTGTCGATTTGCAAGAGAAGACTTTATATAGCTCAGCCAGTGTCGTTTAGCAAGAGAAGACGTTATATAGCTCAGCCAGTGTCGATTTGCAAGAGAAGACTTTATATAGCTCAGCCAGTGTCGATTTGCAAGAGAAGACTTTACATACCTCAGTCAGTGTCGGTTTGCAAGAGAAGACTTTATATAGCTCAGCCAGTGTCGATTTGCAAGAGAAGACTTTATATAGCTCAGCCAGTGTCGATTTGCAAGAGAAGACTTTAAATAGCTCAGCCAGTGTCGATTTGCAAGAGAATACTTTATATAGCTCAGCCCGTGTCGATTTGCAAGAGAAGACTTTATATAGCCCAGCCAATGTCGATTTGCAAGAGAAGACTTTATATAGCTCAGCCCGTGTCGATCTGCAAGAGAAGACTTTATATAGCTCAGCCAGTGTCGATTTGCAAGAGAAGACATTATATAGCTCAGAAGTGTCGATTTGCAAGAGACGACTTTACATAGCTCAGCCAGTGTGGATTTGCAAGAGAAGACTTTAAATAGCTCAGCCAGTGTCGATTTGCAAGAGAATACTTTATATAGCTCAGCCCGTGTCGATTTGCAAGAGAAGACTTTATATAGCTCAGCCTGTGTCGTTTTGCAAGTGAAGACTTTATATAGCTCAGCCATTGCCGATTCGCAAGGGGAAGACTTTATATACCTCAGCCAGTGTCGATTTGCAAGAGAAAACTTTATATAGCTCAGCCAGTGTCGATTTGCAAGAGAAGACTTTACATACCTCAGCCAGTGTCGATTTGCAAGAGAAGACTGTATGTAGCTCAGCCAGTGTCGATTTGCAAGAGAAGACTTTACATACCTCAGCCAGTGTCGATTTGCAAGAGAAGACTTTATATAGCTCAGCCAGTGTCGATTTGCAAGAGAAGACTACATACCTCAGCCAGTGTCGATTTGCAAGAGAAGACTTTATATAGCTCAGCCAGTGTCGTTTTGCAAGAGAAGACGTTATATAGCTCAGCCAGTGTCGATTTGCAAGAGAAGACTACATACCTCAGCCAGTGTCGATTTGCAAGAGAAGACTTTATATAGCTCAGCCAGTGTCGATTTGCAAGTGAAGACGTTATATAGCTCAGCCAGTGTCGATTTGCAAGAGAAGACTACATACCTCAGCCAGTGTCGATTTGCAAGAGAAGACTTTATATAGATCAGCCAGTGTCGATTTGCAAGAGAAGACTTTATATAGCTCAGCCAGTGTCGATTTGCAAGAGACGACTTTACATAGCTCAGCCAGTGTCGATTTGCAAGCGAATACTTTATATAGTTCAGCCAGTGTCGATTTGCAAGAGAAGACTTTACATAGCTCAGCCAGTGTCGATTTGCAAGCGAATACTTTATATACCTCAGCCAGTGTCGATTTGCAAGAGAAGACTTTATATAGCTCAGCCAGTGTCGATTTGCAAGAGAATACTTTATATAGCTCACCCAGTGTCGATTTGCAAGAGAATACTTTATATAGCTCAGCCAATGTCGATTTGCAAGAGAATACTTTATATGGCTCACCCAGTGTCGATTTGTAAGAGAAGACTTTATATAGCTCAGCCAGTGTCGATTTGCAAGAGAAGACTTTACATACCTCAGCCAGTGTCGATTTGCAAGAGAAGACTTTATATAGCTCAGCCAGTGTCGATTTGCAAGAGCAGACTTTACATACCTCAGCCAGTGTCGATTTGCAAGAGAAGACATTATATAGCCCAGCCAGTGTCGTTTTGCAAGAGAATATTTTATATAGCTCAGCCAGTGTCGATTTGCAAGAGAAGACGTTATATAGCTCAGCCAGTGTCGATTTGCAAAAGAAGACTTTATATAGCTCAGCCAGTGTCGATTTGCAAGAGAAGACGTTATAACTCAGCCAGTGTCGATTTGCAAGAGAAGACTTTATATAGCTCAGCCAGTGTCGTTTAGCAAGAGAAGACGTTATATAGCTCAGCCAGTGTCGATTTGCAAGAGAAGACTTTATATAGCTCAGCCAGTGTCGATTTGCAAGAGAAGACTTTACATACCTCAGTCAGTGTCGGTTTGCAAGAGAAGACTTTATATAGCTCAGCCAGTGTCGATTTGCAAGAGAAGACTTTATATAGCTCAGCCAGTGTCGATTTGCAAGAGAAGACTTTAAATAGCTCAGCCAGTGTCGATTTGCAAGAGAATACTTTATATAGCTCAGCCCGTGTCGATTTGCAAGAGAAGACTTTATATAGCCCAGCCAATGTCGATTTGCAAGAGAAGACTTTATATAGCTCAGCCCGTGTCGATCTGCAAGAGAAGACTTTATATAGCTCAGCCAGTGTCGATTTGCAAGAGAAGACATTATATAGCTCAGAAGTGTCGATTTGCAAGAGACGACTTTACATAGCTCAGCCAGTGTGGATTTGCAAGCGAATACTTTATATAGTTCAGCCAGTGTCGATTTGCAAGAGAAGACTTTACATAGCTCAGCCAGTGTCGATTTGCAAGCGAATACTTTATATACCTCAGCCAGTGTCGATTTGCAAGAGAAGACTTTATATAGCTCAGCCAGTGTCGATTTGCAAGAGAATACTTTATATAGCTCACCCAGTGTCGATTTGCAAGAGAAGACTTTATATAGGTCAGCCAGTGTCGATTTGCAAGATAAGACTTTACACACCTCAGCCAGTGTCGATTTGCAAGAGAAGACTATATATAGCTCAGCCAGTGTCGATTAGCAAGAGCAGACTTTACATACCTCAGCCAGTGTCGATTTGCAAGAGAAGACTTTATATATCTCAGCCAGTGTCGATTTGCAAGAGAAGACTTTATATAGCTCAGCCAGTGTCGATTTGCAAGTGAAGACTTTATATACCTCAGCCAGTGTCGATTTGCAAGAGAAGACTGTATGTAGCTCAGCCAGTGTCGATTTGCAAGAGAAGACTTTACATACCTCAGCCAGTGTCGATTTGCAAGAGAAGACTTTATATAGCTCAGCCAGTGTCGATTTGCAAGAGAAGACTACATACCTCAGCCAGTGTCGATTTGCAAGAGAAGACTTTATATAGATCAGCCAGTGTCGATTTGCAAGAGAAGACTTTATATAGCTCAGCCAGTGTCGATTTGCAAGAGACGACTTTACATAGCTCAGCCAGTGTCGATTTGCAAGCGAATACTTTATATAGTTCAGCCAGTGTCAATTTGCAAGAGAAGACTTTACATAGCTCAGCCAGTGTCGATTTGCAAGCGAATACTTTATATACCTCAGCCAGTGTCGATTTGCAAGAGAAGACTTTATATAGCTCAGCCAGTGTCGATTTGCAAGAGAATACTTTATATAGCTCAGCCAGTGTCGATTTGCAAGAGAAGACTTTATATAGCTCAGCCAATGTCGATTTGCAAGAGAATACTTTATATGGCTCACCCAGTGTCGATTTGCAAGAGAAGACTTTATATAGCTCAGCCAGTGTCGATTTGCAAGAGAAGACTTTACATACCTCAGCCAGTGTCGATTTGCAAGAGAAGACTTTACATAGCTCAGCCAGTGTCGATTTGCAAGAGCAGACTTTACATACCTCAGCCAGTGTCGATTTGCAAGAGAAGACTTTATATAGCTCAGCCATTGTCGATTCGCAAGAGAAGACTTTATATATCTCAGCCAGTGTCGATTTGCAAGAGAAGACTTTATATAGCTCAGCCAGTGTCGATTTGCAAGAGAAGACTTTACATACCTCAGCCAGTCTCGATTTGCAAGAGAAGACTTTATAAAGCTCAGCCAGTGTCGATTTGCAAGAGAAGACTACATATCTCAGCCAGTGTCGATTTGCAAGAGAAGACTTTATATAGATCAGCCAGTGTCGATTTGCAAGAGAAGACTTTATATAGCTCAGCCAGTGTCGATTTGCAAGAGACGACTTTACATAGCTCAGCCAGTGTGGATTTGCAAGCGAATACTTTATATAGTTCAGCCAGTGTCGATTTGCAAGAGAAGACTTTACATAGCTCAGCCAGTGTCGATTTGCAAGCGAATACTTTATATACCTCAGCCAGTGTCGATTTGCAAGAGAAGACTTTATATAGCTCAGCCAGTGTCGATTTGCAAGAGAATACTTTATATAGCTCACCCAGTGTCGATTTGCAAGAGAAGACTTTATATAGCTCAGCCAATGTCGATTTGCAAGAGAATACTTTATATGGCTCACCCAGTGTCGATTTGCAAGAGAAGACTTTATATAGCTCAGCCAGTGTCGATTTGCAAGAGAAGACTTTACATACCTCAGCCAGTGTCGATTTGCAAGAGAAGACTTTATATAGCTCAGCCAGTGTCGATTTGCAAGAGCAGACTTTACATACCTCAGCCAGTGTCGATTTGCAAGAGAAGACATTATATAGCCCAGCCAGTGTCGTTTTGCAAGAGAATACTTTATATAGCTCAGCCAGTGTCGATTTGCAAGAGAAGACGTTATATAGCTCAGCCAGTGTCGATTTGCAAAAAAAGACTTTATATAGCTCAGCCCGTGTCGATTTGCAAGAGAAGACGTTATATAGCTCAGCCAGTGTCGATTTGCAAGAGAAGACTTTATATAGCTCAGCCAGTGTCGTTTAGCAAGAGAAGACGTTATATAGCTCAGCCAGTGTCGATTTGCAAGAGAAGACTTTATATAGCTCAGCCAGTGTCGATTTGCAAGAGAAGACTTTACATACCTCAGCCAGTGTCGGTTTGCAAGAGAAGACTTTATATAGCTCAGCCAGTGTCGATTTGCAAGAGAAGACTTTATATAGCTCAGCCAGTGTCGATTTGCAAGAGAATACTTTATATAGCTCAGCCCATGTCGATTTGCAAGAGAAGACTTTATATAGCCCAGCAAATGTCGATTTGCAAGGGAAGACTTTATATAGCTCAGCCCGTGTCGATCTGCAAGAGAAGACTTTATATAGCTCAGCCAGTGTCGATTTGCAAGAGAAGACTTTATATAGCTCAGCCGTGTCGATTTGCAAGAGACGACTTTACATAGCTCAGCCAGTGTCGATTTGCAAGCGAATACTTTATATAGTTCAGCCAGTGTCGATTTGCAAGAGAAGACTTTACATAGCTCAGCCAGTGTCGATTTGCAAGCGAATACTTTATATACCTCAGCCAGTGTCGATTTGCAAGAGAAGACTTTATATAGCTCAGCCAGTGTCGATTTGCAAGAGAATACTTTATATAGCTCACCCTGTGTCGATTTGCAAGAGAAGACTTTATATAGTTCAGCCAGTGTCGATTTGCAAGAGAAGACTTTACACACCTCAGCCAGTGTCGATTTGCAAGAGAAGACTATATATAACTCAGCCAGTGTCGATTTGCAAGAGCAGACTTTACATACCTCAGCCAGTGTCGATTTGCAAGAGAAGACTTTATATAGCTCAGCCTGTGTCGTTTTGCAAGAGAAGACATTATATAGCTCAGCCATTGTCGATTCGCAAGAGAAGACTTTATATATCTCAGCCAGTGTCGATTTGCAAGAGAAAACTTTATATAGCTCAGCCAGTGTCGATTTGCAAGAGAAGACTTTACATACCTCAGCCAGTGTCGATTTGCAAGAGAAGACTTTATATAGCTCAGCCAGTGTCGATTTGCAAGAGAAGACTACATACCTCAGCCAGTGTCGATTTGCAAGAGAAGACTTTATATAGCTCAGCCAGTGTCGATTTGCAAGAGAAGACTATATATAACTCAGCCAGTGTCGATTTGCAAGAGCAGACTTTACATACCTCAGCCAGTGTCGATTTGCAAGAGAAGACTTTATATAGCTCAGCCAGTGTCGATTTGCAAGAGAAGACTTTACATACCTCAGTCAGTGTCGGTTTGCAAGAGAAGACTTTATATAGTTCAGCCAGTGTCGATTTGCAAGAGAAGACTTTACATAGCTCAGCCAGTGTCGATTTGCAAGAGAATACTTTATATAGCACAGCCCATGTCGATTTGCAAGAGAAGACTTTATATAGCCCAGCCAATGTCGATTTGCAAGGGAAGACTTTATATAGCTCAGCCCGTGTCGATCTGCAAGAGAAGACTTTATATAGCTCAGCCAGTGTCGATTTGCAAGAGAAGACTTTATATAGCTCAGCCGTGTCGATTTGCAAGAGACGACTTTACATAGCTCAGCCAGTGTCGATTTGCAAGCGAATACTTTATATAGTTCAGCCAGTGTCGATTTGCAAGAGAAGACTTTACATAGCTCAGCCAGTGTCGATTTGCAAGCGAATACTTTATATACCTCAGCCAGTGTCGATTTGCAAGAGAAGACTTTATATAGCTCAGCCAGTGTCGATTTGCAAGAGAATACTTTATATAGCTCACCCAGTGTCGATTTGCAAGAGAAGACTTTATATAGTTCAGCCAGTGTCGATTTGCAAGAGAAGACTTTACACACCTCAGCCAGTGTCGATTTGCAAGAGAAGACTATATATAACTCAGCCAGTGTCGATTTGCAAGAGCAGACTTTACATACCTCAGCCAGTGTCGATTTGCAAGAGAAGACTTTATATAGCTCAGCCTGTGTCGTTTTGCAAGAGAAGACATTATATAGCTCAGCCATTGTCGATTCGCAAGAGAAGACTTTATATATCTCAGCCAGTGTCGATTTGCAAGAGAAAACTTTATATAGCTCAGCCAGTGTCGATTTGCAAGAGAAGACTTTACATACCTCAGCCAGTGTCGATTTGCAAGAGAAGACTTTATATAGCTCAGCCAGTGTCGATTTGCAAGAGAAGACTACATACCTCAGCCAGTGTCGATTTGCAAGAGAAGACTTTATATAGCTCAGCCAGTGTCGATTTGCAAGAGAAGACTATATATAACTCAGCCAGTGTCGATTTGCAAGAGCAGACTTTACATACCTCAGCCAGTGTCGATTTGCAAGAGAAGACCTTATATAGCTCAGCCTGTGTCGTTTTGCAAGAGAAGACATTATATAGCTCAGCCATTGTCGATTCGCAAGAGAAGACTTTATATATCTCAGCCAGTGTCGATTTGCAAGGGAAGACTTTATATAGCTCAGCCCGTGTCGATCTGCAAGAGAAGACTTTATATAGCTCAGCCAGTGTCGATTTGCAAAAGAAGACTTTATATAGCTCAGCCGTGTCGATTTGCAAGAGACGACTTTACATAGCTCAGCCAGTGTCGATTTGCAAGCGAATACTTTATATAGTTCAGCCAGTGTCGATTTGCAAGAGAAGACTTTACATAGCTCAGCCAGTGTCGATTTGCAAGCGAATACTTTATATACCTCAGCCAGTGTCGATTTGCAAGAGAAGACTTTATATAGCTCAGCCAGTGTCGATTTGCAAGAGAATACTTTATATAGCTCACCCAGTGTCGATTTGCAAGAGAAGACTTTATATAGTCAGCCAGTGTCGATTTGCAAGAGAAGACTTTACACACCTCAGCCAGTGTCGATTTGCAAGAGAAGACTATATATAACTCAGCCAGTGTCGATTTGCAAGAGCAGACTTTACATACCTCAGCCAGTGTCGATTTGCAAGAGAAGACTTTATATAGCTCAGCCTGTGTCGTTTTGCAAGAGAAGACATTATATAGCTCAGCCATTGTCGATTCGCAAGAGAAGACTTTATATATCTCAGCCAGTGTCGATTTGCAAGAGAAAACTTTATATAGCTCAGCCAGTGTCGATTTGCAAGAGAAGACTTTACATACCTCAGCCAGTGTCGATTTGCAAGAGAAGACTTTATATAGCTCAGCCAGTGTCGATTTGCAAGAGAAGACTTTACATACCTCAGCCAGTGTCGATTTGCAAGAGAAGACTTTATATAGCTCAGCCAGTGTCGATTTGCAAGAGAAGACTACATACCTCAGCCAGTGTCGATTTGCAAGAGAAGACTTTATATAGCTCAGCCAGTGTCATTTTGCAAGAGAAGACGTTATATAGCTCAGCCAGTGTCGATTTGCAAGAGAAGACTACATACCTCAGCCAGTGTCGATTTGCAAGAGAAGACTTTATATAGCTCAGCCAGTGTCGATTTGCAAGTGAAGACGTTATATAGCTCAGCCAGTGTCGATTTGCAAGAGAAGACTACATACCTCAGCCAGTGTCGATTTGCAAGAGAAGACTTTATATAGATCAGCCAGTGTCGATTTGCAAGAGAAGACTTTATATAGCTCAGCCAGTGTGGATTTGCAAGAGACCTTTACATGGCTCAGCCGGTGTCGATTTGCAAGCGAATACTTTATATACCTCAGCCAGTGTCGATTTGCAAGAGAAGACTTTATATAGCTCAGCCAGTGTCGATTTGCAAGAGAATACTTTATATAGCTCACCCAGTGTCGATTTGCAAGAGAAGACTTTATATAGCTCAGCCAATGTCGATTTGCAAGAGAATACTTTATATGGCTCACCCAGTGTCGATTTGCAAGAGAAGACTTTATATAGCTCAGCCAGTGTCGATTTGCAAGAGAAGACTTTACATACCTCAGCCAGTGTCGATTTGCAAGAGAAGACTTTATATAGCTCAGCCAGTGTCGATTGGCAAGAGCAGACTTTACATACCTCAGCCAGTGTCGATTTGCAAAAGAAGACATTATATAGCCCAGCCAGTGTCGTTTTGCAAGAGAATACTTTATATAGCTCAACCAGTGTCGATTTGCAGGAGAATACTTTATATAGCTCACCCAGTGTCGATTTGCAAGAGAAGACTTTATATAGTTCAGCCAGTGTCGATTTGCAAGAGAAGACTTTACATACCTCAGCCAGTGTCGATTTGCAAGAGAAGACTTTATATAGCTCAGCCTGTGTCGTTTTGCAAGAGAAGACTTTATATAGCTCAACCATTGTCGATTCGCAAGAGAAGACTTTATATATCTCAGCCAGTGTCGATTTGCAAGAGAAAACTTTATATAGCTCAGCCAGTTCGATTTGCAAGAGAAGACTTTACATACCTCAGCCAGTGTCGATTTGCAAGAGAAGACTGTATGTAGCTCACCCAGTGTCGATTTGCAAGAGAAAACTTTATATAGCTCAGCCAGTGTCGATTTGCAAGAGAAGACTTTACATACCTCAGCCAGTGTCGATTTGCAAGAGAAGACTGTATGTAGCTCACCCAGTGTCGATTTGCAAGAGAAGACTTTATATAGCTCAGCCAGTGTCGATTTGCAAGAGAAGACTACATACCTCAGCCAGTGTCGATTTGCAAGAGAAGACTTTATATAGCTCAGCCAGTGTCGTTTTGCAAGAGAAGACGTTATATAGCTCAGCCAGTGTCGATTTGCAAGAGAAGACTTTATATAGCTCAGCCAGTGTCGTTTTGCAAGAGAAGACGTTATATAGCTCAGCCAGTGTCGATTTGCAGGAGAAGACTACATACCTCAGCCAGTGTCGATTTGCAAGAGAAGACTTTATATAGATCAGCCAGTGTCGATTTGCAAGAGAAGACTTTATATTGCTCAGCCAGTGTCGATTTGCAAGAGACGACTTTACATAGCTCAGCCAGTGTCGATTTGCAAGCGAATACTTTATATAGTTCAGCCAGTGTCGATTTGAAAGAGAAGACTTTACATAGCTCAGCCAGTGTCGATTTGCAAGCGAATACTTTATATACCTCAGCCAGTGTCGATTTGCAAGAGAAGACTTTATATAGCTCAGCCAGTGTCGATTTGCAAGAGAATACTTTGTATAGCTCACCCAGTGTCGATTTGCAAGAGAAGACTTTATATAGCTCAGCCAATGTCGATTTGCAAGAGAATACTTTATATGGCTCACCCAGTGTCGATTTGCAAGAGAAGACTTTATATAGCTCAGCCAGTGTAGATTTTCAAGAGAAGACTTTATATAGCTCAGCCAGTGTCGATTCGCAAGAGAAGACTTTATATATCTCAGCCAGTGTCGATTTGCAAGAGAAAACTTTATATAGCTCAGCCAGTGTCGATTTGCAAGAGAAGACTTTACATACCTCAGCCAGTGTCGATTTGCAAGGGAAGACTGTATGTAGCTCAGCCAGTGTCGACCTGCAGGAGAAGACTTTATATAGCTCAGCCAGTGTCGATATGCAAGAGAAGACTTTATATAGCTCAGCCAGTGTCGATTTGCAAAAGAAGACTTTATATAGTTCAGCCTGTGTCGATTTGCAAGAGAAGACTTTACATAGCTCAGCCGGTGTCGATTTGCAAGCGAATACTTTATATACCTCAGCCAGTGTCGATTTGCAAGAGAAGACTTTATATCTAAGCCAGTGTCGATTTGCAAGAGAATACTTTATATGGCTCACCCAGTGTCGATTTGCAAGAGAAGACTTTATATAGCTCAGCCAGTGTCGATTTGCAATTGAATACTTTATATAGCTCACCCAGTGTCGATTTGCAAGAGAAGACTTTATATAGCTCAGCCAGTGTCGATTTGCAAGAGAAGACTTTACATACCTCAGCCAGTGTCGATTTGCAAGAGAAGACTTTATATAGCTCAGCCAGTGTCGATTTGCAAGAGAAGACTTTATATAGCTCAGCCAGTGTCGATTTGCAAGAGAAGACTACATACCTCAGCCAGTGTCGATTTGCAAGAGAAGACTTTATATGGCTCAGCCAGTGTCGTTTTGCAATAGAAGACGTTATATAGCTCAGCCAGTGTCGATTTGCAAGAGACGACTTTACATAGCTCAGCCAGTGTCGATTTGCAAGAGACGACTTTACATAGCTCAGCCAGTGTCGATTTGAAAGAGAAGACTTTACATAGCTCAGCCAGTGTCGATTTGCAAGCGAATACTTTATATACCTCAGCCAGTGTCGATTTGCAAGAGAATACTTTATATAGCTCACCCAGTGTCGATTTGCAAGAGAATACTTTATATAGCTCACCCAGTGTCGATTTGCAAGAGAAGACTTTATATAGCTCAGCCTATGTCGATTTGCAAGAGAATACTTTATATGGCTCACCCAGTGTCGATTTGCAAGAGAAGACTTTATATAGCTCAGCCAGTGTAGATTTTCAAGAGAAGACTTTATATAGCTCAGCCAGTGTCGATTCGCAAGCGAATACTTTATATAGTTCAGCCAGTGTCGATTTGAAAGAGAAGACTTTACATAGCTCAGCCAGTGTCGATTTGCAAGCGAATACTTTATATACCTCAGCCAGTGTCGATTTGCAAGAGAAGACTTTATATCTAAGCCAGTGTCGATTTGCAAGAGAATACTTTATATGGCTCACCCAGTGTCGATTTGCAAGAGAAGACTTTATATAGCTCAGCCAGTGTCGATTTGCAATTGAATACTTTATATAGCTCACCCAGTGTCGATTTGCAAGAGAAGACTTTATATAGCTCAGCCAGTGTCGATTTGCAAGAGAATACTTTACATGCCTAAGCCAGTGTCGATTTGCAAGAGAAGACTTTATATAGCTCAGCCAGTGTCGATTTGCAAGAGAAGACTACATACCTCAGCCAGTGTCGATTTGCAAGAGAAGACTTTTTATAGCTCAGCCAGTGTCGATTTGCAAGAGAACACTTTATATGGCTCAGCCAGTGTCGTTTTGCAAGAGAAGACGTTATATAGCTCAGCCAGTGTCGATTTGCAAGAGAAGACTTTATATAGCTCAGCCAGTGTCGATTTGCAAGAGAAGACTTTACATACCTCAGTCAGTGTCGGTTTGCAAGAGAAGACCTTATATAGCTCAGCCAGTGTCGATTTGCAAGAGAAGACTTTATATAGCTCAGCCAGTGTCGATTTGCAAGAGAAGACTTTATATAGCTCAGACAGTGTCGATTTACAAGAGAATACTTTATATAGCTCAGCCCGTGTCGATTTGCAAGAGAAGACTTTATATAGCTCAGCCAATGTCGATTTGCAAGAGAAGACTTTATATAGCTCAGCCGTGTCGATCTGCAAGAGAAGACTTTATATAGCTCAGCCAGTGTCGATTTGCAAGAGAAGACTGTATATACCTCAGCCAGTGTCGATTTGCAAGAGAAGATTTTATATAGCTCAGCCAGAGTCGATTTGCAAGAGAAGACTTTATATAGCTGTGCCAGTGTCGATTTGCCAGAGAAGAATTTACGTAGCTCAGCCAGTGTCGATTTGCAAGAGAAGACTTTATATAGCTCAGCCAGTGTCGATTTGCAAGAGAAGACTTTACATAGCTCAGCCAGTGTCGATTTGCAAGCGAATACTTTATATAGTTCAGCCAGTGTCGATTTGCAAGAGAAGACTTTACATAGCTCAGCCAGTGTCGATTTGCAAGCGAATACTTTATATACCTCAGCCAGTGTCGATTTGCAAGAGAAGACTTTATATAGCTCAGCCAGTGTCGATTTGCAAGAGAATACTTTATATAGCTCACCAAGTGTCGATTTGCAAGAGAAGACTTTACATAGCTCAGCCAATGTCGATTTGCAAGAGAATACTTTATATGTCTCACCCAGTGTCGATTTGCAAGAGAAGACTTTATATAGCTCAGCCAGTGTCGATTTGCAAGAGAAGACTTTACATACCTCAGCCAGTGTCGATTTGCAAGAGAAGACTTTATATAGCTCAGCCAGTGTCGATTTGCAAGCGAATACTTTATATAGTTCAGCCAGTGTCGATTTGCAAGAGAAGACTTTACATAGCTCAGCCAGTGTCGATTTGCAAGAGAAGACTTTACATACCTCAGCCAGTGTCGATTTGCAAGAGAAGACTTTATATAGCTCAGCCAGTGTCGATTTGCAAGAGAAGACTACATACCTTAGCCAGTGTCGATTTGCAAGAGAAGACTTTATATAGCTCAGCCAGTGTCGTTTTGCAAGAGAAGACGTTATATAGCTCAGCCAGTGTCGATTTGCAAGAGAAGACGTTATATAGCTCAGC
>CM067364.1:74661375-74936375 GCA_034401795.1 Chaetoderma sp. LZ-2023a
CACGACACGACGATGTTGCATAGTTTTAATACAACACACCAAACTTCACTGCTGCTAAACCTTTTTGGCTCAGTATATATATATATGTATATGTATATAAATGT
Source organism: Chaetoderma sp. LZ-2023a (assembly GCA_034401795.1). Lineage (NCBI taxonomy): Eukaryota > Metazoa > Mollusca > Caudofoveata > Chaetodermatida > Chaetodermatidae > Chaetoderma > Chaetoderma sp. LZ-2023a. The sequence continues at coordinate 74,661,480 of CM067364.1, forward strand.
TTCGTCAATGTAATGTCAATGGACGCATATGTATATGTATATGTATGTATATATATATATATATATATATATATATATACATATATATATACTGAGCCAAAAAGGTTTAGCAGCAGTGAAGTTTGGTGTGTTGTATTAAAACTATGCGTCCATTTATAACCAAATTTGCAGGCATGTTTCGTCAATGTAATGTCTCGCTGATCATGAAGAAATGCAAATCATTTCTTGCATTTCTCGGCCGCATGCTTAATGCATGTGAAAATGCATTTTTCATGCACTGGCCCACATTGACGGGTAGCGAAGGCAAAAATTCACCATATTGCAAAAGCAGATAACGAACGGTAACAGAAATATATATATATATATATATATATATATATATATATATATATATATATATATATATATATATATATATATATATATATATATATATATATATATATATATATATATATATATATATATATATATATATATATATATACACACATACATATACATATACACATACACATAAATATACACATACATACAGGACACACGATAATTGGCACATATACATTTTGTACCATAAATAATGTCCTTATTTGGATGCTTATATTGGTTCACTGACTCCGTCAGTCACCAAAACACGCCCCAGAAAGGCGATAATGCCACCCCCCCCCCCTGTTTCGGACTTGGGCAAGAAGAAGTTCCCTCAAAAGACAGACTGGCTCATCTTGGATTAACTAGGATGGCCAATGGCAGGGTAGATATTTTACTACATGCGCCTAACTTAGAATGTATAAATGTAATGTGTCTGAACTGTCGTTTGCTATGCAACTGTCCTGTTTAATTTATTTATGTAGATATTTATGTATATATGTGTAAGGTGTCCACCAATACAATATAGGCATTGGCTTCGGCGGACAAGCTATTTGAATCCATGACATGATACACAGCACCTGCCAAGCGATATATGCCCTTCTGTGTGCAGGCCTGCATGGTAAACGCCCGGTGGTAATCTATAGGATATGACAAATGTACATTAGTCCAAGACTGACGTATGGTCTAGAGGCATGCTACATTAGATGTACTGAAGTCAGTCAGTTGAAAAGAGTACAACGACAAAAGCTGAAATAGATCCAATCTCTGCCAGACAGGAATGCAGATATCACGGTATACTCACTCATGGGAGCGGATCCGATAGAAGCTGTGATCGACAAAACGATTCTGTCCTTGTACAGAAGTATCTGTAGGAGCCGAAACTCTAAAGAGCACCCGTTAGCAAGATACCAAATAGAAGTTAAGGCAATCGGGCCACTATCTGGTATTCGTATGTAAATGGGGTCCTGGAAAAGTACTACCTACCTTCAGCATGGCAGCTACTGTACGGAGTCCGCTGCGCAAGGAAAGCTGAAAAAATACAGTGAAGAATGCACTAAAGAAATACTGGACAGGGGAATGGCGTGCAGGGATCCACAGCAAAGTCTCGCTGAAATTCCTGAATACTCATGCACTCCAGATGGGAAAAGCTCACCATGTCTGGACCACTGTACATGGCGATCCAACAGAGGTAGAGAAAGCTGTACTCGCATCAAGGCAATCAAGCTAGATTTAATCAATTTCAGATTGACCTTACATGCCCCATATGTGGTGATGAAGCAGAAGATCGATGCCACCTTATCGTGAAATGCCAACCGTACTCTAAATTGCAGCTAAACTACCTGTCAAGATTGGGTAGAATCCTTCAGACAGCATATAAGATGCATGAAGTCGAGAAAATGATCAATGAACCAACGGTCTTGGCACACATAACATTAGACATCTCACGAGTCCTGATTGCTGCTACCAACCCATCATCGATAGATGCTCCAAATGGTATAATTCAGAAAATCGAAAAGTGGAGCCATGATTTCATGTTTAAAACCGACCTCAGGCAATCCTTGCTACTAGACTTGAGACCCTGAGTTCATTTCAGTTGTTAGAAGACTATCTGGTTAGACTCAAATCCCATCAACTGCACATAGATAATTCCTAAGAAGCAGTCATGCTGTATTTATATTTCTGGTATCTATACACGAATCTTAAAAATTCGTACATGCAATCTTAAGTGATTAATTTATAGCGCATAAATTCAGTGTTGTATGCTAGATCCGGGAATACTGTTTACACGGTTACCAACAGTAACAACAGTACACAAATTTAACATAGATTCTTGGACTATCATATAATATAATACACCGATTTATTATAACTACTAATATATAATAATTAAAATAAAGTCTTAGTTGCTGATATTTAAAGCTAAACCATCACCTAATTTAAATATTATAATGGGGTTTTAAGCCTTTGATTCTAATTTGATTTAAATTATTGCTGCAATTAAATTAACTGCACTTGTACGTCCAATTCTTTGATCAACGACGATCATCTCTTTTTTGTGTTCTATCCTTCCTCCGGCTGCCCCCTGTCAACCCTTTCCCTGAGTGGCCGCAGGGCAGAGAAATAACACTACAACTTCCTAACCAATCTTCTGCTTTCTGTGTGATGTCTTTGCACGTAGATTTGTAGCTAGGTCTGCTAATGAACACACCCACCGCCCTATTTCAGAATTTCTTTCTGACTGTCGACTACTAAACCTTTCATTCTACCGCCCATTACTAATCATCGACATATTGCAAAATGTGTGGGCTGAGAGATAAGGTATGCTGTCGAGATTGTGGGGTGAGTAACCCAACAGTGGAAAATCGTCCATGTGACGACTTCTTATGTAGTGATTGTAACCGAAAAAGATTCCCTCCCGTAGCGACACCAACGGCAGACACTGTTGACACTGATAAACCAGTCACAGAAATTCCACACATTTCAAATCTTGTGATTACGATATCTCCCCCAGGTATATTCACACAACCATCCACAACCTCGAATACAGACGAGGACTTGCTCATACTTAGTAGTCATTTACTACCAGATCTCAACGACTCAGCCCGAGTTCCTTCCTCTGGGCGCATTTTGTGCACATGCCAAAATCCCAACAATAAATACATGCTAATGTGCTACAACTGCAAAAACTGGCAGCACTATGCATGTATACTCCTACCACAATACATGCTTTCTGCCCTTACAGCATCCAGGCGAAAATATACATGTGCTAACTGTACCCCAATATCAAGCCATATAACAGAATACCTACAATGGCAGAAGTCCTCTGATAACCATGCTGGCCACGATACACCAGTTGAAACCACTAGTGCTACACAGCACGCTAATGCACCTCACAACAACAGTCAACATACCATTGAAATAAACAACACCGGACACCACTCACACAAGACCACTCAGAATAGTGACAATATTATTGCTGAATGCGAAACCACTTCTCATACTACAACCCACAACATTAATCAGTACTCAGATGAGTTATCACCAAGTAACATTATAGATGAGATCCCACTAGAACACAACATGCAGGTTAAAGCACTCATCAATGATTTGATTAATGAAGTCAGATCATTAAGACAAAATTTCACAATAGTAAAATCACAGATCAGAGAACTTAAGACTCAAAAGGCTAATAACAATCCATTAGTCAGCACGCATACAGATGCCAATACAAATGATAAGCACCAAAATATCATGCCAGGAAATAAAAGCTATTCACAAGCAGTTTTGGACGGCATACCATCAAATCCAAGACCAGTTGTCAGAAAGCAGGGCACACTGACTACAGAAAATCCATACACAACCAAAAGTCAAACCATCTAGAAATGTCTTGATAATTGGAAGTTCAATATTTAAAAAATTCAGTGGCAGATACATGTCAACGGAAACTTCCAACGTAACCGTGCGATCATACATTGGAGCATGTATTACGGACATAACAAATCGTATATTAGATTTAGATGTCCCCAGTATAAGTCAGTTTGACACAATAGTTGTCCATGTAGGTGGCAATGACATTCGGAAACAATCAACTCTTAGTATGATCCGTGATTATGATAGTCTCATTGAATGCATCAAAGATGTAGCACCCCAGATACATATATGTGTCTCATCAATTCTGCCACGCCCAAACAATCATTTTGATAACAACACAATTATGGAATTTAATGCGATGTTGTATTCCTTTGCAACATGGCTTAATGACATTACATTTATTGACAATTCAGATTTGTTCACGAACACAAACGGAAGTGTCATCAAGGGGCTCTATTATGATCACATCCATCCAAATCATGATGACATGAGTTTGCTGTCAGAAAACATTATGAGTTATGTTGTGAGCATTGGTGATCTACCGCTACTAAATGCCAACATAAGGCTCAACCTTTTTTTAATACAAAACAAGACTAGAAACAAACAAGACTATAGCTTAGTTAATGAAACTTTCCATAGTAATGCTAGCAATCCATTACAATTATCAAACCAGTTGTCAATCCTTTCAAGTGAATGTACAAATAACAGTAAAATACATTTTCAAGCCAACATCCAACTAACTACAAACAGATTCAATGTTTTACATGATGAATGTACATCAGTCACCTTCCCAGTCGATAATTCACAAGAACCTTAAAAAAGCACACGCTATCCATATATAAATAGAAAAACTGCAAAACAAACCAACATTAAACAGCCTCAAAGTCATAAGCATAACTTCATCAAAAAGTCTGACCACAAATCTGTAAAGTTTCCTCTGTACAGAAATGAATTACAATGTTTGTACACTAACACAGACAGCCTTCTAAATAAACGTTCTGAGCTAAAAGCATTTATTCAAAGCGAAAAACCTGACATAATTGCTCTCACAGAAAAACTAGCCAAAAACCGCTCAGTAGACCCACAGGAGAGTGAATTCATGCTTGAAGGGTATAATCTGTTCACCAACTTATCCGACAATCACCATCGAGGGATTATTATATATATTAACCAATCACTTCCTGCTAGTCCTATTAGCATTCCTGGCGATGAGATTTTCACTGAATCAAAGTGGTGTCAGATTAGACTCCAAAACACAGATACATTTATTTTAGGATGTATATATAGATCACCCAACTGCAACCTTCAAAACCATAAAAATCTAACTGACCTGCTAATAAATGTATCAGGTCTCAAACCTAGTCACCTTCTTATAATGGGTGATTTTAACTATAATGAAATTAACTGGATAAATGACATCTCACCCGCCAATCCCGAAAGCCCTGCTAATATATTTATTGAGATGCTAAGGGACTTATACTGGCATCAACATACACATGGACCAACTCATTTTAGGGGAAATCAAAAACAAAATATCCTAGACCTAATTATTACAAATGAGGAAAACATAGTAAATGATTTATCTTCTGGTAATGAGGCAAAGTCAAATCCTAAAGCATTTTTCAAATATGCACAAAGCAAAATAAAAACTCGAAGCACAATTTGTGACCTCATGAAGTCCGATGGCACACTAACCACAACTGACGGGGGAAAGGCAGATGCATTAAACACATATTTTGCATCTGTCTTTACGGATGAAGATATCAGTCAGTTGCCTAGTTTCAACAGTAGACATTTCATTGCTCCATTACATCATATCGAGGTCACTCGTGACATGATAATTAAAAAAATTGATAATCTAAAAACTAACAAGTCTGCGGGTCCTGATGGAATCTATCCCCGTGTTTTAAAGGAACTCAAACTTGAAATTGTCTGCTCATTATTACATCTTTACTCTAGTTCATTGAGGTAGTGTACTAGGACCACTTCTTTTCATCTGTTACATAAACGACCTTCCTGACGTAATTAAGTGCTCTACAATTAACATGTTTGCTGACGATACAAAAATCTACAAAGAATTTAAATCATCAATTGATGCAATCGAACTACAAGATGACTTAAATAGCGTAACGAAATGGTCTTCTATCTGACAAATCACATTCAATGCTGACAAATGCTGTGCTATGCATCTAGGTACAGCTAATATTAAACATTCATACTTCATGAACTCTCTTGATACAAATGTTAAGCTGGTAGAAACAACTGTCGTAAAGGATTTAGGCCTGAATGTAGACACCCAACTAAAATTTAGCATCCATTGTCAAATCCAAGTATCAAAAGCTAATAAGACTTTAGGACTGATAAGAAGGTCTCTCACCCATTTAGACTCTTCAACTCTAGTAAGGCTGTACACTTCGCTAGTTAGACCTATACTTGAATACGGGAACGGTCCATGGACTCCCATGCTAAAAAAAGACAGTCTAACACTAGAAAATGTGCAGCGAAGAGCAACTAAAATGATACCCTCAATAAGAAATTATACTTATTTAGACCGGTTAAAATATCTGAATCTACCATCTCTCTATTACCGTCGATCACGTAGGGATATGATTCAAACTTACAAATACATTCATGGCCTTTATCGTGTTCAGTGCCCATTCTTGGAGATAGACAAACAAAGCATCACTCGGGGACATAATTTTAAACTCACTAAGAGCCGAAGTAACAAACTAATTAGGCAGAACTTTTTTGCAAACCGAATTACGAATAGTTGGAATAGCTTACCAAATGACGTAGTTTAGTGCCGTAAGCCTAAATATCTTAAAAAATAAACTAGATTCATTTTGGTCAGATTTTTTTGTATACACAAGAGCCAGTACACAATCATTATCTTTCCTTTACCTCGAAACAAATTAACTAAGCAATAAGCATAATGTAGTCGCCATCTATCTACAGGCATTTTGCCTATAAGGGTAGTATATGATAAGTATACGTATAAGTATAAGTATAAGTATAATTCTACCTTTCTGTACTTGTCAACGTGTGTACATCGAAATGCATGTACGTTACTAATTGTGTATCGTCATCATAGATTTGTGATTGTAAGCAAACCGTATAAATATTCGCATTCAGCGTAATCGTGGATTAACTAATTGACTTATATCCTTACCTGGGAAACATGGGTGCGCCTAATGTAAAGGTGGGATTTCCGAAACTGAACTGAACTGTGGCGCAATGAAAAATTTGACAAGGGGCTTCGTAGCTCAGAGGTCTAGAACGTTGACCTCTGCTGCAAAAATCGAATCCAAATGTTACAGGTTCGATCCCGCACTCAGGCATGTGAATGTTTGCAAAAACTTGCACAGTTCCCTGTCCTTCAGCCGTCGGTCCCGTCTCGTGTGGCGTCTGTGCCATGTGGGACATAAAAGAACTCACTGAGTGTCAGGAGCTCCGTTGTGAATACACTCTGATAGCAAAGTCAGTTGTCAGACATGTAGGCTCAGGTCTAAAGCATGCAGATGATGGATACTAACTGATGGCGGCTAAGACTGAGTGGCATGGCTGATGGCGTGGACTCACACTACATTGAAGTTGTCATCTCTGATCCCAGCGACGTCCCGATGTGGTAAATGGTGATGGTAGGTGATGGCAAATAATAAAAAGATAAATAAAAATAGTACCTGTCACGTCGCCGAGAGTTAGAGAGATGACAGTCTAGACGAAGAAATCGGCTGCCTCAGAGTCAGTCACAACTCCAGTATGGGTTCACAAGATCGAGTTTAATCAGCATAACATGCATCAAAGCAAAGATCCTTATCGGAGCCTATAGATATTCTCCAGTCACCACCGTGCATGCTTTGATCAGAATGCTGTTGATCCCACGTGTGTCCTATGTAATCATGAACCGGAAGATTGAATATCTTACAAACAAAAGATTATATAAGTACAGCACTAGAATCATAAGGGGGTATATGGTAAGGGGCGGGTGAGGCTAGAGTTCAAATTTTCGCTTATGCTAAATCAATGTTTTCAACGTGTTTACCTAGTTTTATGTGATTGTTGTAATATGTTATTTTGTGACACGTGTCTCCTTAAAATCCGTCAAGCATATTTATACTAATAGGTGTATCCGATATCCGGAAATTATCTCTGGGCAGTTACTAATGGCAACGACGGTGATGCCGGCATATAAATTATTATTTGATAATTAAATTTAAAGAATAAACAACAATAACCAAATAAGCTAAATAAAGGTCGCATAAAGAATAAAAACCTTAATAGTATATACATACTTAAAGCTGAACTATCATATAGGTCTAAAAATTAAAAAAAAATTTGTATAAATAAACTCATATCCATTAAGTGCACTAAAATAATAATGTATAATTTGTATTGTCCATATGTTTTATAGTACTGTTCTTCCGTTATTGTCCTCACATAAACTTTAAACTAAACTATCATATTAAACTGCACTTGTCTGTCCAATTTCTGTGACTAACGAAAATTCTCTTTTTGTGTTCTATCGTTCTTCCGGCTGTCCTCTGTCAATTACTTTTCTTGAGTGGCCGCAGGGCAAAGATACTAACACTACTATTCTCTAACACACCTGCTGCTTTCATTTTGGTGTCTTTGCACGTTGAGCAATTTGTTTAAGCTGTACATGTATACACGTATGCCTCCAATAATACCTAAATTACTGATGATACATTCTGACTAGTCAATGCATGGATCCCTGTTATGACTGTGGGTCTAAGCACCCATCTGTGTTTACCCGGCAATGCGATGATATGTTGCGCGATGATTGTAACAACATAAGGTTTCCACCCAAACCTGTTGCACCTAGCAAACTAGTGATTCAGGAATGCCATGATAATGCCATTCTACCTTCATCACCTGTCACATATACATTGCCTCTAACTGAAAATATGTCTCCTAGCATCATGTCCGCTGGGTTGGCAGGAGATTACACATACGATGGAACTAGGCCTAAGGCGGGATGCCTGTGTGGTATGCCTGATTCCAAATACATGATTAAATGCAGTTCGTGTAGAAATTGGATTCACTATACATGTAGTAATCTTCCTGCATACATGCTTAGCATGTTTACCTCTTCAAACCGCAAATTCCTATGTTGGGACCAGTCGATCCACCACCCACTCCTATTATTATGTGTTCTGGGGTGCCAAAACCGTAGGTGACCCCAATAAAGAAAATTTCATGGTAATATTGGATGAGATCAGTGAAATGAAAATGAATTTCATAAATCTGCAAACACAAGTGACTAATCTCCATACCGCTAGTCAACCCAAATCCTTCACTTACGGAACCTCAGGTCAGTTTAGACAGGTAAATAATAGCCCACGTGCAGCTAAAAAACTGATCAACACAATCAAATAAGAAAATCGTGATAATTGACTAACCAAATCAAAAACACTTCAGCATGTAACTCGCAAATTTCAGTGATACCCTTTTCTATGCAACCATATAGATGATATAATGAAGTAGCTGCAATTAAACCTGTACAAGTAACACACCACTCCAAGCACACATATAGTTAGACAATACCTATAAACAAACAGCCTATGCACAATGAAACTGCACACAGAGTACATACTGGCAGCAGCCAGTCAATTCCCAACAACAAGAACCCCCTGTCCAATACAAATGCATTTATCAGAGAGGATACTTATATAAACAGCAACAAAATGTATCCAAACTACACCTCGCATCATTCAAGTATTAGTCAGACAATGAAGAAAAACCTTCTAGTCATAGGAAGCTCGGCACTCAGAAAAAGGAGTGGTCGCTACTTATCCACGGAAAGCGTCAATGTGAACATCAGGTCATTCTCCGGCGCGAGGATTAATGATATAGCTGAGTATATTGGTGATTTCCTTTTGACAACATATTATGATATAGTAAGACAAGCCTCCACTAAACCAGTGTCCAAAGCCACGCATATTCTTCTTTCAAATCGATTTAGCGCACTTGCCAATTTATAAATTCTAAACTATTCAATGAAACACTATCATTTTGTCAAACCGAACACACTATATCTCAATCACAAAACATGACATCTCAAGAACAACCAACTTTAGTCATGACTCTACATAATAATCAAGGTAATCCAATCAGAAAGTGTAAACAGCCAAATAAATCATGTGCGATCTATAAACATCATGATAAAAATGATCCATAAACAAAAGCATCCAATCATTTAGGATCCTCAGATCCAGAAACTAGACATATATTTCTCAATTGTTTTACACCAACACTGACAGTCTACTCAATAAACTTGCTGAGCCTATTGCTCTGATTCTAAGGCATAATTATGATATAATTGCCATAACAGAAATCACAGCAAAGAATAGTGTAATGGATCCCCATGGCAGTTAGCTTGCAATAGAAAATTATGATTCATTTACAAAGCTTAGTTAGGATTACCATAGAGGGGTGGCTATTTATATTAAGAATGCATTAAAAGCTAGTCCTATTCAAATTCTCGGCGATGACAGGTTCATTGAAAGCAAATGGTGTCAGAGAATTTTGGAAAACAATGATCAAATTCTCATAGGATATATCTATAGGTCCCCGAATTATCAACTTGAAAATCATGCATACCTACTCGACCTATTAAGAAATGTTGTGAATCTAAAACCAAGTCATCTCCTTATTATGGGAGAATTTAACTACAGTAAGATTAACTGCCAAAACGAGTCCACTCTCGCCGAGTCTGAAATTGAAGCTAACTTTCTAGAAACCATTGAAGAGTTATACTTGTTCCATCATGTCAAAAAGCCTACCCACGCCAGAAGCAGCCAAACAGCTAATACATTAGACCTCATTATGTCAAATGAAGACAATATGGTTGAAAATTTAACAGTTACTGCACCCATAGGAAAAAGTCATCACGGAACTGTATCACTCGCATTCAATTGCTATACTACTACACTTTCAAAAAGGCCACATCACATCATGCACAGAGGTGATTATGAGGGTATGCCTACTGATGCTACACATATCAATTGGGACACTAAGCTAACAGACATTGTGGAACAAGATTGGAATGCAATCCAGGGGCTGGGGGATTAAAAAACTAACAGATAATTTTGGAGCCACTTCTAGGGTGCGATATAATACAAATAAGGCAAAGAATGAGTGCAAAAAGGCAAAACGAAGGTTTGAGCAAAAGATAATGACAGAGTTAAAAGCAAACCCAAAAGCAATTTTCTGCTATGCCCAGAGCAAACGGAAAAACTAAAGACTCTGTGGGTGATCTTAGAAAATGCTGATGGATCCCTTACATCTTCTGATGGTAAGAAAGCCGAAATCTTAAATAATTTCTTCACATCAGTATTCACACATGAAGACAAGTCACACCTGCCTCGCTTCAGCAGCATACATTACAATACAGTTTTAGACAATATCAACATTAACGAGGATATGATTATAAAAACCTAAATGGAATCAATATGAGCAAGTCTGCTGGCCCAGACGGTATATACCCACGTGTACTAAGAGCACAACAGTCTTACTGCCTACCCCATACAACACTTTTTACAAATTCATTAAAACAAGGAATCTTGCCATCTGCTTGAAAAATAGCCCATGTCGCACCATTATTAAATAAGGTGATATAAAATCGGCGAATAACTATAGGCCTATTAGCCTAACATCAGTTGTCTGTAAAATTTTAAAATCAATAATAAAGGACTTCATTAAGAATCATCTTGAATCAAACAGTTTGATATCATCATGCCAGCACGGGGCTGTCAAGGGGCGCTCATGTATTACCCAAATTAGTGCTGTGCTTGACACATGTACAGAGAACTTGAATTATAATAAGCCCATTGCTGTCTTCTACTTAGACTTAGCCAAAGCTTTTTACTCTGTACCACATCAAAGACCTTTAATCAAACTGGAACATTACAGCATTCAAAGTACTATTTTAAATTGGATCAGAGAATTTCTGTCTAATATACATCAATTAGTTGTTGTCAATGGGACAAAATCTGGCGAAGCACCCGTTCTTAGTGGTGTTCCATAGCGTAGTGTAATTGGGCCAGTACTATTCATTTGCTATATCAATGACTTGCCTGAGACTGTACATTCACCGATCCACATATTTGCTGATGACACCAAAATCCACAGAGTAATTCATTCTGAAGTTGATGCATTCAGTCTTCAGGATAATCTTGGTAAAATCGAAGATTAGTGCCTCGCATGGCAAATTCAGTTAAACTCAGATAAGTGCTGTGTGATGCACTTAGTGAAAAACAATGCAAAATACCCCTATTATTTAAATAAATCTGGAAGATGAGTAAAACTAAACGAAACCACGACTGAAAAAGATTTATGTATTAACATATATTGTCAGCTCAAATTTAGTGAACATTGTGCAATCCAAGATAAGAGAGCAAATATAATTTTAGGACTAATACGAAGAGCATATACATATATAGATGGACTAACTCTTGTTAAGCTGTATACATCACTTGTTAGACCCGTCCTGGAATACGGTAACAGTGCCTGGTCGCCCCTAGTCAATAAGGATTGTGCTATGCTAGAAGCTGTACAGCATAGAGCCACGAGAATGGTACCTGCACTAATACCTATTTACACAGACTTCAAATTTTAAATCTCCCATCCCTACATTACCGCCGTTCGAGAGGGGATGTGATAGAAACTTATAAGCATCTTCACAAGTCTTACAATATCCAATGTTAATATCTCGAATTAGATCGAAATTCCAATACACGAGGTCACAATCTAAAGTTGAAAAAAAAAATCAAATAAATCAATAAGGCAGCACTTTTTCTCAAATCGTATTATCAACTGTTGGAATAACTTATCATAATTTGTAGTAAGGTCTACATTATTTTAAAAACAGACTAGACAAATCCTGGAGTAATTTCTGGTATATTCAAGAGCCTATGCACATAAATATTCTTCTGTAAACAGTGTCTACTTACAAAACATAAATAAGTCCTAATTATGATCTTCCCACATGCTTAAAGCCTATTAAAGGTGTTATGAGATAAGTATAAGTATAAGCATATGAACAAAGCGAGTTAACTCAAACCATTCATGATTCAAATGAAACGTTCCTGCAAATTCTACATGATGCGTCAACACATATCAACAGTGGACACCACAGCTGCACAAAAGCAAACACACACAAATACCCACCTGGCTCCAACTACCATCAGAATACCCCTATTGTGAGCAACCATGCTAACAGCTCACTGATGATTGCATATACAAGAGCGAAGTCCATGAAAATTAACAGTCCTCATATTGAGCACAACACTGCTACTAGGGAACAAAGTGATAGGACCCATATTAAAACATCTAACTGCAAACCCTTAACTGGTACCTCTAAGAGGAGAAAACTAACTGTTACATATCCTCGATCAGAGGAAGGTGTTCACTCGACTGCCAACAAAACTAGTAGTCTCTGCGTTGAGGTACACCCTATTCACCAACCTGTCCCGAACGCACAGAACAATGATTGTGCTAACAGACAATCAATCCAGTGGCTTTAAATAAAATATAACAGCGTCCGTTATGGATCCTCCTTTTTTGCAAAACGGGCCTCCTTACGAGGCCGCCGGAGAAAAGCCACTTCTCTCTAGGACTGAACACTGCCATCATCAAACCTACGAACGTTAAGCCAATTCCTCCAATAGGGCTAGATCCTTGCAATGCATCACAGTGATCTCTCAATCTCAAAGTACTTGGCCATTACTAGCTTTAAGGTTGAAGGCATTCGAGGTAACTCTCCTTATTTACAGCAAATCGTCCAGTACTCAGATATTATCCGTGGCCAAGGGCACTGGGCAATTCCATATGCTATTCAAATGGCATGTCCTTCGACGGGGACGTAAAGCCGTCGGTCTCATCCTATGTGGTGTCTGTGCCATGGGGAACGTAAAAGAACTCACGCTGAGTGTCAGCCCTGTATCAGGAGCTCAGTTGTGAATACGCTCTGATAGTGTAAGCGGTCATGGAGGGATCTTTATTGCCTGGAAAAGGAACTCAACAATATCCTCACTCCTTTAGATGAGGGGAACAATCGTGTAATCGCTATCGAGCTGGACCAATCACCAACACCAGTCCTGGTTAACAGAAATATGCCAACCTCTGACTATTCGAATACCACTGAAGAATACCAGAACTGTCTTGATGTACCGCATACTATGGTTGCTAAATTCAAATCTACTCATACCATTATTTGGGCAGGAGATATGAACAAAACTATGCAAGAGCAGAGAAACAACAGATTCGAAAACTCATGAAACACTTCCTCTTTAATGAAGGTCTATCTATTGTAATAGACATTCCCAGTCAGGCAACTTACAGTCATGCTGGAAATTGCTTCAAAATCGATTACTTCTTCACACATGTTCCGTCACTTCTTTTAAATCTACAGATCAAACATATCTCCTAGCCTTTATAAGACCGGCATTAGCACCATATTTGTAAAGGTAGAAAAGGGACAAATTGGTTCATTCATTGGCACTAACTACACTGGATGGCCTACCGTTGCTGATGACGTGACTCTGGTCAGCAACTCGGCAAGTGAATTACATTGTATCTTGAACTGCACATTTACTTACTCAGCTAGAGAACGGTTTCTCATACATCCTGAGAAAACTGTGTGTGCCTTCACCAAAATATCGCAATGAGGTGATCTTTGACTGAAATCTTTGTGATACTGATGTTTCACTCTCTTCGCAGGTTACCCACCTCGGCCAAACTCACAGCTCTAAAACGAATATTGATGTGGTACAATATTGAGAACAGAATATCCCTGTCTAGAGGGACATTCTATAGCCTCGCTGGGACTAGGCTACATAGTCCGCAATGATCTTGCGCCAAGAGTAAGCCTAAAAGTTTTTAACATGTATGTACTACCATGCCTTCTTTATGGGCTAGATATACTCATACAGCAGCAAAAACACCTTAAATGCTTAGAGTGGTTCATCTGCAAATGCTATACATAATTCAGTCTCTGCCCTTGCGCACAGCGAAATGTGCAGTTTTCATTTTGCCCAGGATTAGGCCTATCACTGCTGAGCTACATCTCAGAGAACTAACGTTTCTTTGTAACATTATTTATGGATGCCAAAATACTTCCCTGTTTCACATCATGCTGCGTCAGTGAGCAATATGTCCCAGTGCATCCAGAACCTGGTACAGCTATACTGACACGCTTTTATCTCAATATTACCTTCCACCTATAGCTCAACTTCTCAATCACGTGCCCGGGAATGAGGCATGGAAATCTATGGTAACATCTGCGATTGATTACTAATGGAGCGATAGCCTTCGGGATGAATGCAGTAAAAAGCACTCTGGCGTATCCCTAAATTTTGCCAGACTGGCTATCGGCAAAGTCCATATATCGATCTCAAACAACACCGAAGGCACCTCCCCAAAGTTTCGCCTTTCCCACCCACAGGTTCAAGTGCCTTCCTACACCCCTGAACCTTACCCGAGATCGGACGGCGACAGGCAGGCAGGAAGGCAGACAGATAGACAATTTTAATTTTCGCCAATAATAAACAAGGGCAATCAGAGACTGCAAATCCTCTCAATCCTGTTTTTGTCACATTGTAGCAAGTGTTCTGATTCTTCAGGATTTTCCTGGATCACAGTCAAACTTGTGCAATCATAATAAAGATTCACGCCCTTTCATGTGTCAAAGTCTGAGCCGATATTCTACTATGTAAAGGGCGAATAGAGTAATTCGAGCTCACAAGTTAGTGTTTGAGACCTTATGTGCCTCATTCTTTGCCTTACGTGTATCCAGTGGGCTGACAAAAATGATAGACGTATGACTGATGATACTATTAGATAATGGACCAGTCCAGCTTATCCATCCATCATATGACGTTATAATCAACTACGCGACATTCATGATGACGTCACAATCAATGACGCCATGAATGGCGTAGATAAGTTTGATTGATGACGGACTAAGCGTTCTTGTACGAAATGTATGTTGTTACTATTTAACAAACATTCTGTTGATTATTTTGAAACTAATTTGACTAAGCGTTGTTGCAGCTATAGGAAGCAATAGCAAAAGCTACAAGAGCACCCAGTCAAAGTAGTTTCAAAATACTCAACAACTTACCTGTATAGTTTTCTGTAAATTGAGATTCAGGGAGTTCAGGAATCGATAGATTCTAACACAGGCCAAAAGTGGGTGGGGCTTAACTAGAAATGGGCGGGGCATAGCTAAAACTTGATCTCACCATTAAAATTATTTGGACTTCAGAATAAAAGTGTAGATCGTGTAACATAATCATATGAACAATATAGGAACCAAATAGTAGCTATGCCCCGCCCATTTCTAACTAAGCTCCGGCCACGTTTACACTTTACGGTAATTATATATGTATAAACGGTTGAAAATTTTGAGTTGCAGTTGCAACAATAATTCCTAGTTTCAAAATAATCAATGTAATGTTTATTAAAGCGATGCTAATCTCATCTCAAATATTGTATTGCACAGATAGAATATGGTTTATAGATTCCATATCATTCATATCCCGTCACATCCCCTGATCTGTATCGCAATTATCTGTTTTGTAATATCGAGTAAATGTTGAACAGTGATCGACACCATTTTGTCTCCTCAAGCTATTGTGTGTGATGTCATGTCAGCTCCAAGGCATCACATTCTTTATTATGTAATGCTCATCCCATTGAATATTTTGAAACTAATTTGACACTATGGCAGCAACAACTTCCAATCAAATTGGTTTCCAAATACTCAACAGCTTACCTGTAGGAGTGCTTCTATACCACATTGCCAAACTATAGCTGGATCCTCTATGACAGCGTATATACCGAGGCAGACACACTAGGATTTTTCTGATTGGTTGAAAATTAAATCATGACAGCCATCATAGGGTATAGAACTCTACCAACATTTAACTACTAAATCCTGAATATCTTTCCTTAACGGCGTGAGAAAAAGCTTAAAATTACCTGGACAGTTTATGACCGGCGTGTTAGATCACTTGAATAGCTATCATGAGATGGGATTAGTTATCCTTTAAATTGTAAATTCATCGAATATATACAATTCAACACATTTTATTGACGGACATTTCGATTTTCTTGACGGATCTACACCCTTTTGAGTGTGACGTCAGCTACCAAGTGGTGCATGCGAATGTGACGTCACATACTTGATTGACAGATCGGATCTCTCTAATACCTAAAATATCATATCTAGGTAAGTTTATCCCTCTAATACCTACATTTGGTCAAGAAAATTACAATGTTTGCTTAATGAAGGTCCATTTGGAGGCCAAGAGAAGATTATTTTTTGAAAATTTAAATCTGGAATAACTGTCTCAATTATCGAGCCAGCCATTCCAGTGGTAAATTTTCAAAAACAGTATTTTCTTGGCCAGCAAATGGACATTCCTCAAGACCACTGCTGCGGTCATTTTTTGCCGTTTCGTCATGAAATAGTTAAGATCGCATTTATTGTAGGTTACGCAGAAAACCACCGAGAACAACTATTATATGTTTACTATATATGTTTCCATTTCCGTACGCGCTGCACGATAGCCCATGTCATAGCGTTATCTATATTATCGTTGCCTCTATGGACTATAAAGAATGTAGAAACGACACTCTCAATTTGGTGTTAGCTGACTCAGATAGCTTTCTTATAAATGTGTTCATCCACTACTGTTTTGCTTGTTCGTTACGCTGATAAATATATGCGCTTCCATAATAATAATAATAATAATAATAATAATAATAATAATAATAATAATAATAATAATAATAATAAAAATAATAATGATAATGATAATAATAAATAATAATAATAATAATAATAATAATAATAATAATAATAATAATAATAATAAAAATAATCTTTATTTAAGGAGGATAAATCTTCAGTAGCCTGATTTTGGAGAGGCCCTCACAGGATCATATATACAGACATATATAAATATATACATTATATTACATTTATGTGCACTCAGTCACACACTCGCTAGCGCGCTCCCTCGGTATCACATATGTTCTTTCGCTCGCACCTATGCCGACTCACTCGCCAGCTCATCCATTCAGTCGCTCACTTACTGACTCGATCGCTCGCAGGCTCGCTCACACGCACGTTTGCTCATATGCCGACGCGCTCATTTGGACGCTCGTTCGCTGAATACACTCGATCGCGCGCTCACTCACCCACTCGCCAGCACATACACACATTCGCTCCCAAGCTCATACATTCGATCACTCACTCAATTAGGCCTACTAACTGGCTCTCCCACAAGCAGGTTTTCTCACACACTAACACGCTCATTCGCATGCTCATTTGCTCATACACGTGCTCGCTCACTCTCTCGCACATACGCGCATTCACTCTTTAGCTTAGTCATTCGCTCACTCACTAACTTACTGACTCGCTTTCTCGCACGCTCACTCACATGCACGTTTTCTTGCACGCGGGTACGTTCATTTGCATGGTCATTCGCTCGTACGCTTGCTCGCCCACTCGTCCGCTCATACGCTCACTCATTCATTCATTCATTCCCTCACTCACACACTTACTCACTCGTACGTAAGCTCACTCGCTCACACACATGCTCGCACGCTCGTTCATACGTCTGCTCGCTCACTCACCCAAGCACCCACTCGCTCAACATATAATTACATAAATCAGTTATTTTAAACATGTATTTATACATAACCATTTCAACACCGACATGTTGGCATAATAATTTCAAGGCAATCTTACAGGTGAGTTGCTGAATATTTTAAAACAATAATTTGAACGAAAGATGTGGGTGAAGTACGCACCAACAGTTCCAGCCAAATTAGCATCAAACTATTCAGCAGGGGAACATTTTGTTTCTTTTCCGTAATTGAGTGTTTATCGAGATTTAAATGGTTATTCAGATATATATGGGAAATATTTACACAATATTATTATTATTATTATTATTATTATTATTATTAAATTCTTTTTGTACTGTAAATGGTAAACGCTGTGTGATTAGTGAGGATGACGAAGATGCCGAAATTTAACCATCCATGCATGTTGAAAACCTCTTAATGCACATTCTGTCCATGGACGCTACTACCTATTAGTAGATAGTCGGACATTTACAGAAGGCTCACGGCAATTTCCCTAAAATGATTTACAAAATTGCATCTTTCTATCCCAAAAGGTAGCGTACCTTAATAAAACTCGTGCTTACTTCAGATGTGGTATTATTACTGTAATGCATCAAGTTAGATATTTTATCCCTCAGGGTTTCATGCACTGTGTCCTTTATGCTAACCCTTTAACACGTATATCAGCCGAAACCGGCTTCTGCATCGGTCTTGTGAAATGTCCATTTGCAGACCAAGAGAAGATTATTTTTGATAATTTATCACTGGAAGGACTGTCTCGATAACCAAGCTAGCCATCCCAGTGGTAACTTTCCAAAAAGGTTTCTCTTGGTCTGCAAATAGACATGCTCTATGAGAAAAATTGAAATTTTCTTGAACAAATTCTAGGGTTAAACTATTATTGCCCACATACCTTAGGCCTACTTATACTTTTATTTCTGTCTCTCCGCGTAATGAATCAAGCTTGAAGTTCGTTTAACCCATTATCCGTGAAATTTGTTCAAGAAAATTTCAATTTCTCATAGTAAATGTCCATTTGTTGACCAAGAAAAGATTATGCATGGATATTTCTCAAGACCGGGACATTTTTTACCAGTTTAAAGCTAAAATTTTTAATTAGGTCTACTCAATTATTAAAAAATACCCAGTGATGCGTTAGGTTATATTACAAATTCATGATACAAATAATACAATTAAAAGACGCACTCCTCCGACAACGGGACATTCTAATCGACAAGTCTAACCGAACAGATTCAAGTTAAAGCTTCGGAGACGCGATGACGAACTTTGTACTTGTATCATGCGTGCTTGTTGTGCTGCTTTTGGTACAAGCACCAGCTGTGAATTCTCACCGGAGATGGGGATACAGACCACCTCCACGTCGCACACCTCCGACTCAAACCGGACGTCAGTCCTGCACACCAACTGTAAGTACAAATGTTAGATTATAATGGAGAGATGTCATCTGGCACTCAAGTATCAGATGCCATAATCAAATACGTCATATATTAGCGGACGTCACAATCAAAACGACAGCTGTATAACAACCACACTTTACCCACGATTGTAATATTTATGACCAATCCCCATATTAATCTAAATTACAAGGTAATTATACAAGTAAGCCGTTGATTATTTTGAAACTAACTTGACTGGTCTGTTGCTGTCTGCTGACAGCAACAGTTCCCAATCAAATTAGTTTCAAAATATTTAACCGGATTTTTATTAAATTGCAAATTCATCAAGGACATACAATTTGTACACTTTATTAACAAACTTTTCAATTTTCGTGATTTCCAAATGTTTGAGTCCATCAACCAAAGCTTCCTACAGTTATCCCACAAAATTGATCTTCAAAAGATTTGCATGGCCGTCATTGTGAATGCCGTATTTGGATCAATTTTATACGGGCTAATGGGGACTCCCTTTACACCATGCAATGACTTTTAAAAGTATGGAAATAATGGCGAGATCCGATTTGTCACTCAACAAGCGTAAAACGTGGGCAGAGCTTAGCTAGAATTAGGCGGTGCATAGGTAAAATGGACCCCTTTATTTATCACAGCTAAAAGAATCATTTTATGGGCTCGGATTGTCATGATGGCCGTCTGGTAATATATATTTGATTAGGTATTTGGACAAATGTTTCCAGCTATGCCCCGCCAATTCTTGCTAAGTTCCGCTTTTTACGATTTTTGGAATCGATTTGAAACTTTGAAACCTAACATCACAAAATCTAACTTTTAAGTGTGACAACAACAGCTCCAAGTCAACTTAGTTTCTAAAAACATATTAATCAGAGAAATTCAATTCATATAGTTTGGTGACAAACCCGTCCTTTTTCACGACGGAGCTAAATTATTTTGACTGTGACGTCAGCTAACTTTTGATGTATTTGAATATAAGACTGCCACACACCACATCTAATATATTTCCAATTCGTTTAATGCTACATAGTTATCACATGGAGATTACATTTTAAGTTGGCCGCTTGTATTTGTATCAGTGTTCTCAGGACAAGGTATAGGCAACAACAACACCCCACCCCTCCCCATGCCCCCAATCCCAGTCAATTAGTTCAAAATATTCAAACGCTTTAATTTGAAACTGGGATTTATGGAATTCAGTGTTCAAAGTATACCAATCGATTCCAACACGAGTAACAATGTGAGGAGGTTAACTAGAAATTGGCGGGTCATATGTAGCAACGAATATCTCTATTGATTTCCAAATTTGTTGTATAAACTGGTCAACGATACAGCGCTTTATCGGACATAAAAATAACTAATTTATAATTTGGTATAATGAAAAATTGAACTTCGCTATATATTCTCCAGAAAGTATGTCCAGTTAGCAACATACATTGTATATAAGTATATGTTGTTCTCCACTAAATAAATCAATCTGGGTGCATATCCATGAAAATATTAACACACTTCCCTGATAACGCAGCCTACTGGGCCGATACCGGGCCGATGCTGAAAGTATCAGCATGGTATCGGCCCAGCATCGGCCCAGTGTGCTGCGTTATCTGGGTTATTATCATTTTCCCAATTTTCTCATAGAGCGTAAGTAATAAGCAGAATGAGGTCGATTCCATACACTCAGCACGTTAACACAGTTCTCAACAACATGGTACATATTGTTAATATCAATATTCATACCTAGTTTATGATTAATACATTGAATAATAGTAAATGTGCAACAAATATATTTTCTCAACATGTTTAAATAGTTTTGAAATATAACACGAATTATAGCCGAAGGTCTATCTAGTTCTTTGTCATATAGCCCAACATAATACTAACACAGTGAAAGATCGGGAAAATTTTGGTTAACATACCCCAATTGGTTTCAATAGTTGGACCACATTATCAAGAGCAATAGCTCTAGCAGGTCTGTCAGGATTAATGACAGAGGACAAAATCAGTTATTTGGATCGGATTTTATGCTTCAATATGATATCAATATCCACGCTGACAGTAGGACTATATGTAGATCGTTGGTATTTACAAACAATGGACTTTTCCGGGTTTTAGGTTCTATTTTACATGACACACATCGATGACATCTTTATAATCTTGGAACACGCAAACACCTACGCACCATCACTGGACACCGATGGCCGGACAGCATAATTTCCAATGATGCACTATACAAGATGTGTAATACGTCGCCGCTGTCTGTAAAGGTCGCCCAGCAAAGATGGGCCATGTTTGGCCATGTGCTAAGGATGCCAGAAGAGACACCAGCACAGAGAGCCTTGGAATTCGCCCTACTCGGAGCCACCAAATACAAAGCCAGCAGAGGACGTAATTGCATAAATCTGCTAAGCGTGCTACGAGGTGACCTCAAGAAAGCAGGACTCGGTACACTCAAGTCAAGAATGGACCTGAGGAAGCTAAGTATTTCGGCTGAGGACAAGATACAGTGGGCAAAAGCGAAGAAGGACTGATTGCAGCTGTAGGATGTTTCACTACTACAGCCGCAGAATACAGTAATCATACATCATACAACACTCAGAAAAAGATGTTTGGTACATTTTTGTATTATTATAGAACGATGAGATAATGTTCTCATTTTCTTTATGTAAAGCCTGAGTGAATAAAATGTGGCTATGGTTTAGCAATAGCCACCATGTCTAGAACAAAGACTACATAGTCGAGGCAGAAAAGCAATTCAGTAATCCTAAGGCATCACTAAGAACTTGATGCGTTAATTTGGCTTTAAAGCCAAACTATTTCAAACTGTCACATTGTCAGGTCCGAAAGATACATATTTAGCCACATTATATGTATGCGCATTGTTCACCATTATAGATATTGATGTCAGAGTATGTACTGTAAAGAATGCATTTTATTTGACAAATTTCCAGATTCAGAAGAACAAGATACAGAATGTCTAAATGTACAAGAGTCTTCAAGGGAATGGTTTCTAATTTAATGGTGCAAATTACTTTCAAATATTTGGATGTCCAATGGGCAGACAAGTCCACCCAAATTCGTCATGCTTTATGTTTCAGAGTGAGAATAGGAGACAATGAACAAAACAACGATAACGCTTCTTGCCTCAACACCTCAATGACATCTTTTTAATCTTGCACAAATTCATAAGAGGACGTTTGTTATATCTTTCACTAGTGGAACATCTTCGATGACACGATCAATAAATGTTTTAAATCTAATCTCTCTGGAAAATTAGAATAAAAGGTATTCTTTATTCACACAAACTCATATCAGTGGCTTCACAAACGCACGCACGCACGCACATACGCACGCATGTACGCACGCACACACACACGCACGCACACACGCATGTACGCACACATTTATAGGTCTGATCAAATTCCAAATCATCCAGATCTTTAGCAACTCTAGCGGCTGATATCTGATTTGATCTGCATGGTATCTGCTCTCTCCTGATTGACGTTTTAAAAACACGAGGTTAGCTATCACATTTCTTACCACATTACGAGCCAGAGTTTGAACATGCCCAAACTATTTAATTAATCACAAAAATGTGTGAAGCGTGAATATTTAAATATGACAAAACAGCTATGTTGTAGACCAACAAACATTTGAGGGTTTTCAAAATAAAATGCATATGTATACAAATACACATTGTCGTTCTGATAATGTAGCAGTCTATTTGTGTACTTTGCCATGAAATGTTGATGCAAATGTTGTTAAACAGGCATTTATAGTTCATGCTAGGTGTAACATTTACACCTCAGCAGATACACTCATTACACAAGACTTTCAGCTTCCTGATCATTCAGGTGACATCATTTTGAAATCATGCCAATAGAAAAGATTCGCTTTTTAGCGGGGATAAAAAAAGCCCATTTCACAAAATCAGAGAAGATCATTGGATTAGAACACTCCAACCAAAAATACAATTCACTATTCAGACTAATTGTTGTGTCAGGAGTATCACAGAAGACCCCAATAATCATTATTTTAACTCACACGTAATATACGTAATGCAGAATTCGCGATATATATACCATTTCAACAGATACATTAGCGGTGTGCATTTGGAACAATACCAGTACGCGTGTTTGGTACTGAGGTGAAAACATGTAGTAATAATATGATATCTATTTAGCCTATTATTCTTCTTCTTCTTGCCGTTCGCTGATCATACCGCCAGTCCTGTAAGTGACTATCGACATGATCATAAGCGTTAAGTGCGTGGATCCATGGTTTATTAGAGTGCGCCGTGCGGCCTGGAACCTCCGTCTTCAGCACTCAAGGTTTCTGTCAGGATTACCTCACCCTTACCTCCTTTAGTCGCCTCTTACGACACGCAGAGGATACGGAAGGTGTATTCTAAGCCCCACCTACAGGGCAAAGCCTATTATTAACCCTGGAATAACATTTCAACAGATACAGTTTGTAGGCTTTGTATTTACAGGTTGAATGGGCAATACTGCATTAACAAACTCACCCATATTACATTGATGCATATTGATCTAAGAATATCAAATTAGTTTCAAAATAGTCAACACATTTTTCGGTTTAATTCGTGTTTGGGTTTCAAATGGCTAAACGACGTTAGTTGGGCAATACGGTCACACACGATGTAAGTAGTGCCATATCCTTAATCAATTGATATAAGCCATCAAGAAACTCCTCACCAAAAATATTCCAAATTATCTTATAACATTCCGAATGCAATCTACAATTCTCTGGAGCTGAATCGTTATGAATGGATCTGGCCTGTGACTCAAGAATCGACAATCTAACTTCTGATCAAATATGATTACATGCTAGCTGCCGTCGCAATCAAGGATACGTAGAGTTGAAAGTGACAATGGGCCATCATAAAATGTATCCTAATTGAGTGTCTCTGATGAATATACAATGGTCTGTTCAATATACTGCTGAATATTTGACACTTATTTGACAGGGAGATGTTGTTGCCATCCAAGCCAATGACCTAAATCGAAATCAAATATACGAGGGTGGCTTGGATCTGTAACTTCATAACAACCTAGAGCATGTGAATGTAAACCATCTAGTTGGTTAAAGTTCTTATAAAGCAGGATGAAGTTGCTAGAAACCTCCTGAGCGGTATTAAAACTTAGAACAGCTAGGTAGTCTTGTGTGAATTGAAAGGTTATATAAATCTTTCAATGGTATTTTGACACGCACACAAGTTAAAGATTGGATATCTGATACTTTGTACATACGCGATAGAATTAGGTTTAAGCACAAGAGAATCAAAGTAATGGCAGTCGATGAGCTATGGCAAATGGAATCTCAGTAATATATTTGTTTTAGTCACTGAAAATGATAATGTAAAATACGTGGTTTTTTAATACATGGCCTTTCTAAATGTCTCTGGGTAATTCATATGCAGTCAAATACATCCACAGCACTATGCACGACTTTTAAAACATTGATGAAAACTACTAACATATGCCCGGCCAGTATACAGACTGATGAAGGAGGCGAGCTAGTAAATGCCAAGTTTCGAGAACAACATTGAGATGCAGAAATTCATTTCTATACCTCGCAGAATGAAAACCATGTAGCCCTTGCCGAGCATGTACAGAAAACTGTATAAAATAACATCAGGCAATATATTAGTTATACATATTCTATATGGTACATAGATATCCTACATATGATTGTAAATATTTATAATAATTCTGATCATTCAACTATAGATTTGAAAACGATAGATGTCAATCGAGGAAACAAATATATGTTTTGGCAAAATTCCTTCCAGTGCTAAAGTCACTCTCAAGCGTGGTGATAAAGTTAGAAAGCGCAAACTAAAAACACCCTTTAAGAAGGGTTATCTATCCTTGTGGACCGAGGAAATTTTCACTATATAAAGAAAATCGCACATCGGGAAAACTGATTTACGCTGGCGGCTTATAAAAATGATCTAATAGTGGGGACATTTTATGGACAAGAGCACCAAAATGTGATAGACATTTAGGACAATACATTGTATAGATTCGAAAGAATCATTAAACCTATACACGAGAAAGGTGTACGTATATACCTTGGTAAATAGTGGGTTATCATTTGAATTTTAACTCCTGGGTTAATGGAAATACTGTAGCATACCTATTAAATTAGTAACTATGTCAGTGAACACCACAGGAGTATGGAAATGTTGTGGGTAAAAGGTTCCCAGTGAACACCACAAGAGTATGGATATGTTGTGGGTAAAAGGTTCCCAGTGAACACCACAATAGTATGGACATGTGGATAAAAGGTTCCCAGTGAACACCACAAGAGTATGGACATTTTGTGGATAAAAGGTTCCCAGTGAACACCATAAGAGTATGGACATGTGGGTAAAAAGGTTCCCAGTGAACCCCACAAGAGTATGGACATGTTGTGGGTAAAAGGTTCCCAGTGAACCCCACAAGAGTATGGACATGTTGTGGGTAAAAGGTTCCCAGTGAACACCACAATAGTATGGACATGTGGATAAAAGGTTCCCAGTGAACACCACAAGAGTATGGACATTTTGTGGATAAAAGGTTCCCAGTGAACACCATAAGAGTATGGACATGTGGGTAAAAAGGTTCCCAGTGAACCCCACAAGAGTATGGACATGTTGTGGGTAAAAGGTTCCCAGTGAACCCCACAAGAGTATGGACATGTTGTGGGTAAAAGGTTCCCAGTGAACACCATAAGAGTATGGACATGTTGTGGGTGAAAGGTTCCCAGTGAACACCATAAGAGTATGGACATGTGGGTAAAAAGGTTCCCAGTGAACACCACAAGAGTATGGACATGTTGTGGGTAAAAAGGTTCCCAGTGAACACCACAAGAGTATGGACATGTGGGTAAAAGGTTCCCAGTGAACACCACAAGAGTATGGACATGTTGTGGGTAAAAGGTTCCCAGTGAACACCACAAGAGTATGGACATGTTGTGGGTAAAAAGGTTCCCAGTGAACACCACAAGAGTATGGATATGTTGTGGGTAAAAGGTTCCCAGTGAACACCACAAGAGTATGGACATGTGGGTAAAAGGTTCCCAGTGAACACCACAAGAGTATGGACATGTTGTGGGTAAAAGGTTCCCAGTGAACACCACAAGAGTATGGACATGTTGTGGGTAAAAAGGTTCCCAGTGAACACCACAAGAGTATGGATATGTTGTGGGTAAAAGGTTCCCAGTGAACACCACAAGAGTATGGACATGTTGTGGGTAAAAAGGTTCTCAGTGAACACCGCAAGAGTATGGACATGTTGTGGGTAAAAAGGTTCCCAGTGAACACCACAAGAGTATGGACATGTGGGTAAAAGGTTCCCAGTGAACACCACAAGAGTATGGACATGTTGTGGGTAAAAGGTTCCCAGTGAACACCATAAGAGTATGGACATGTGGGTAAAAAGGTTCCCAGTGAACACCGCAAGAGTATGGACATGTTGTGGGTAAAAAGGTTCCCAGTGAACACCACAAGAGTATGGACATGTGGGTAAAAGGTTCCCAGTGAACACCACAAGAGTATGGACATGTTGTGGGTAAAAGGTTCCCAGTGAACACCACAGGAGTATGGACATGTTGTGGGTAAAAAGGTTCCCAGTGAACACCACAAGAGTATGGATATGTTGTGGGTAAAAGGTTCCCAGTGAACACCACAAGAGTATGGACATGTGGGTAAAAGGTTCCCAGTGAACACCACAAGAGTATGGACATGTTGTGGGTAAAAGGTTCCCAGTGAACACCACAAGAGTATGGACATGTTGTGGGTAAAAAGGTTCCCAGTGAACACCACAAGAGTATGGATATGTTGTGGGTAAAAGGTTCCCAGTGAACACCACAAGAGTATGGACATGTTGTGGGTAAAAAGCTTCTCAGTGAACACCGCAAGAGTATGGACATGTTGTGGATAAAAGGTTCCCAGTGTTGAAATCATTTACATGGCTCAAGTGTTCGTAATCTTTATTATTGCCATAATCTGTATGATAAAGTTAGCAATCAATAAGGGTGCTCATCTGGATTGCTTTATGGTCAGATTCATTAGAATAGATTTCATTGGCTCCAAAAATTCACCTTTCCAGAGCATCCACCCATCATCTGACCTCGTATGACGTCATAATCATCTCAGTGCGTGTATGATGACGTCACAATCATTACGTCACAAGGGTTCCATATCGACCGTCACCAAGTCCCAAATGGTCCGACACGTTGTATGAATTGTATGTCTTTGACATTCTTTGCTATTTAATAAACATGCTGTTGAATATTTTGAAACTAATTTGACTGGGCCCTGTTGCTGCCTTAGGCAGCAACCGCATCCGGTCAAATTAGTTTCAAAATATTCAACAGCTTACCTGTATAGTTTTCTTGAAATAGGTAGTCAGAGACTTCAGAGATCGATCGATCCGAACACGAGTGAGGTGTGGGTGGAGCTTAGCTGGTGATGGGCGGGGCATAGCTAAAATGGAAAGGTCCATTAAAGTGTTTAAAAGAGGCCATTTGTTCACTGATTCTTCCCCTGTATAATGCATAGACCTTTATAATGAATCTGGATCTTTGAATCTTGAGTTGGTTATACCGAGAGAAGAAGAGAAGCAAGACTGAGAAAATGGTAGCTGTATATAACTGCTTTGAGAAATTATTATGTTGGTCAAGTCCATGGGCGATTGTCAGTTTTTACAGGGGCAGCTCATATAAAAAGGTCATGGGCTAGGAAATATTTTTGTGGCCTTAAATTAGCCATACCAATAGTTGACAAAGTTGGCAGGAGTATTGGCAAAGATGCATTATCTGTTGGGGTCAGGTTAGCAAGTGATGTTTTGGAAGGAAGACATTTAAAATTTAATACAAGTAAAAGAGCGCTTTCTGTAGGAAAATATTTAGTTTCTGTATGCATTTCAGATATTCAGGCAAGATTAGGTGGCACTTCTAAGAAAAGAACCAGTAAAGGATTGTGGGTAAGCAGTCAAACATCCTGAGCAGTCAAGGTCCGATGTATTAGGACAAAGGTTGATAAGGATATTTTCTCATAATGACAACTACATCGTTGAAATGTACAAATTCTGACCTTGACCTCTTTAGTGTAAAATCAGTGTAAATTGAGTTTTGCATTAGTGGTAGCGGAGAGGGGAAGACCTGGATCTGTTACAGTTATATCTATCCTAGAGTAAAGGTTGTTGAGATTACTGCAGCTGGGGAGTCAACTCTTTCAGAGGTTCGACAAGTTTCACCAGTAAATTTATGGCTACAGTCGTTATTCTCCGGTGTTGATATCTATTTGAATGGGAAGCGAATTTCGGACGCATTGGACACATTCGCATATCGAAACTCGTTTTACTTATTGGCGTGATGCTCTTCATTCGCAGCTTTTAGCAATACATTGGGTTATGTGAAAATGAGAAATCTGGATATAGTTAACGAAGAGGGCGAGCAGGCTTTAGTAAATCGGTTTAGCTTATTGGCAGGATATATACAGATATTTTCACGCAGGACTGGTATGTG
Organism: Chaetoderma sp. LZ-2023a; assembly: GCA_034401795.1. Taxonomy (NCBI): domain Eukaryota; kingdom Metazoa; phylum Mollusca; class Caudofoveata; order Chaetodermatida; family Chaetodermatidae; genus Chaetoderma; species Chaetoderma sp. LZ-2023a. The sequence continues at coordinate 74,690,837 of CM067364.1, forward strand.
TTAAATGGCATTTCTCTCATGATTCGACTGCAATGAAGCAAGGACGAAATCTCACTCATGAAGACTCATGAAGAGTGAAGATAAGACATAAAATGTAAAGACTGAGAAGGCATCCTTCAATATTGAGAAAGTTAAGCCATCACTTGAGTTAATAACCGTTCATGTTGTAGCATTGCAGAGGACACCTACATGCTATCCAGTTACTAGGACAGTCATTAAGACTTTTACAATTCCAGTGGACGCCAAATCTGATAACGCTGATAATGTCTTTCTCGGAGATCTACCCTGTCGAATCATAGTGGGTATTGTGAGTAATGCTGCTTTTGAATGGAGATTTCACCAAAAACCCTTTAAATGTTTCACATGAAAATGTGAATTATTTTGGATGTTTTCTAAATTGTAACCCGGACTCCTCAGAGACGTTAGATTCAGACGTTTTATCTCTATCTTGTCTCGTCTATGTACCTATCTAAGTCTCTTCTCTGGTTTAGGATCATAGTCCATCCATTGCACTAAACATTTCTCACAAGTGTTCACATTGCTTGCTCAAGATTTCACACCAGATCTAGCAAGCGGTAGGCATATTTACCAGACAGAGTAGGAGACATTAAGATTACAGATTAACTTCCAACAGGAACTCACGGCCACGATTAATCTAGTAGTTTATGCTGAACATAAATAATGTCTTAGTAGACTTTTAAAAGAAAACAGGGAGTATGCTATACACTTCAGCTATAAACTTCATTATAAACAAGGATAAAGTGCCAAACATATTTTTCAAGGGTGTATTTGCCAGAGACCAGGTTTCTAACACTCTTAAGGCACCAGCATGCCTGATTGCTAATCTTGAGACACACGAAAGACTCAGTCAGTTTTTTACTCATTTGTGCGAACATCATGGTACTCATTTTTCAACAAACGATTGTATAATGTACGGACTGTGGCGAATGATGTACATATTATATTCATCATAGATCAAGGGGCAAAAGTCTCTTTAAGATTCAATCCATTCTTAATGATTTATATAAGAATGACACAATTGTTCAAGCTTCAAACTTGTTTACGGCAATAGAAAACCAAATATACTTCATCTGAGATCAATACAACAGCTAGATTCAGTGAGTGAGTGAGAAGTTAATCTGGTGCTACACTCCTAACTAACGTCTATAGTGTTAATACCGAAGGAAATTGGCCAATTAACAATTTTCATACATTCTCCTAGGATCTCGCCTAATTTTCTCAAGTTCTGATGTTGGTGTACTAGGGTAAGAATAAGCAGTAGCAATTACAATTACACAAATCAAACATATATTATCAAAATTGGTCACTGTTACGATTCCATGTTTTAATATCATGTTTAGTTCAAGGTCATTTCATGGTTTATTTCAGATTACCAAATACTGTTCCACCTGGGGTTTCAATATGAAAGAAATAGATTGTAAACGACTCATCTAATTTGACACTGAACGAATTTGGCTGGATTTTTAAGTATTAAGTCTCCACTTAATTTACTAATTTTCAGAAATTCAAGAAATACAGGTGTTTAAGTGCTGGGTGATTTAAATTCAGTCTTATATAATGATATGATGATATGTCTCAGTGCGGAAATATGATATGAATGGGTTATGGCGCCATTAAAATATTGCGTATTCCAGAATTAATGTCATGTACATTCTTACCATAAATTTCATTTGAAACACATACGCAGAGCAGCGTAATTTGTGATAAAGTGTTGCATAATGCTTCATGGCGCCAATTCTCTGATGGAATTATTCGACTGATGTGATGGTTAAATCGCCACTAGTGTGAACACTGATTAAAGCGAGAATCGGCCCAATACTCAATAGTTCACATTTTAATGCTTTTTGTTCTTTTAGGCACATTGCGTCAATATCCAATATTTTGCTTTTATGCTTTAAGCCAGCCAATTCGTTCATCTAACAGTTTTATCTGTCACAATAAATTGTTTAAACTGTTGATGTGATAAGTGTCACTTCCGCCAAAATCGAATAATTTATATCTATGGACATGTAATCCACTTAAAATGCCTCTAGCGCGAATATCCAATAATTGTTTATCTCTGATATAATAATTGATTGACACAAGTAATGGTCAATGTGGCACTTGTAGCACGACTGACCGGACGGGTACTGACCATCCCAGCAAAGCTGGGAACGGAATGGCCACTCCGGATTCGCTCCAAGCCCCCCCCCCCACCACCTGGATAGGATAGTACGCGTACATAAGCCCTATAAGAGCGGTTTTCGTTAAAATTGGCTAAGCACGTGGTGCGCCTGCGCGCGCGTCAGAGCTTCCCTGACAACACGTCACGGGATTGGAAGCGAGTGCATGCCAATAATGTACCGAGTAGGTACTCGTAAAAGCCTTTAATTATTCCGTTCTCATTGTTCTTGGTACCAACCAGGACCAGAATAAAACGAGCTTTCTAGAACTGTTAACCTTTTCAAAATCGGCCCAGAAATGTGTTAAATTATGTTCAAAATATTGTTTTTGACGTCGTAGTCAAGTGTATGCATAAAAAGATCTAGAATGTTCTAGAACGTGGTAAATACGTCACTGATCTAGCTGCACGCTGATTGGCTACTGCTCGGCCGCTGATTGGCTGAGGCATCTGTCTCTGATGTCACGAGTGGTATAAAAGGGGTGAAAAACCAAGAATCAGGAGCATCGCCGGGGTGGAAGCCGGCTCAGGACCTCTGGACCATCAGGAGGGCGGATATAACTGCTGACCTACCAGTGATTCTCACTTCTATTGGTGTCTTACGGATCCCAGCACATCCGCGGTGGTAGGCCGTCCTTGGCTTCCACCAGTTTTTGTACACTCCCGGACGGCCATCCGGGAGTAATAAACTAAATTTAAAGTTAGACCGTCCGCATCCGGAATTTCCTAACGCAACTTCTGCGAGAGGGGCCGTGCGGGCCCGAAATGTAATTCTACAGAATGTAGAGCTATGGTGATTCTTGGTGGATGACTCGCCGGATCTGCCAATCACGCTGGAAAGTGGACTGCAATCTCCGCACTGCATGTCGTGTGTGTTTTAATTAAGTTTTTGACCACAGTTTGGTGCCCCAAGAGCTATGCGACGCATCCCGCACCGTGTGCCAATTTATGTAACTGCCTAAATATTGTATACAGCCCTCTCTGTTAATGGGTAACCTTCAAGTTTATTATTTCCGTCGCCGGACGGATAACTTTCTCAGCTTCCGTATAAACTATATACTAGTTACTAAGACTATCTAATAGACATCTCCTCACTGCTCTGGTTCACTATCCTGAGTGTGTACCGTATCTACCCTGCCTGGAGGAGTCAGCTTGGGGAACTAACATGCGGAAACCAGCTGCGGAAATCGCCTGCGGAAATCTCTCCAGCTCCAGAGAACGTATCGACTCACGCTATGAATATGTTGGCGCCTCAATTTCAGTAACATAGTATCCTGCTCCATACTGATGACTATTAGGTACTCAAGTAACTATACTATTGTAGATTTAATTATTATTATTTCCGTATTTGGTACTGATGACTAATAGGTACCTTCCAGGTCTTAGGACCGCAATTTATAATTTCTTTATTACTGTGAATATTACCCTTGTTTACTGTGGTGCTTTCAACTAGCTGCACCGTCTAAGTTTATCAACCTATGATACTTAGTTACTTAATTTAATTACAATCTACTTATTGCATTGGTTAGTTGTATATGGCAGATAGCCATTCCAGTTAATATGTTTTGTTTAATTGTAGAACACTTTGGACCGCAGTACACAAGGAAATACTATACAGCAACATTTATATCTGCATCACTTATTCCCGCCATCATCAAATTTACATTGAGGTCGCTGACCGTGCTCTAATTGTTTGCGCCCGGCATGTTACCGACTAAACCTTACTATTCAGCTCGATAGTACTGGTTAAAGTGGCTAGTGACAATGTCTTCGTCTAGAGACATATTGTGTACGCCTCTTTTCCGGTTGTTGCGGTAATGTAGCCCCACACTCCGGCAACGTTGTATGAAATTGGCCAATTACCTATAGGGCCTCATATATATTAGGTTATTGTCTCTTTCCACGATCCATAAGCCGTATGGCTTATTAATTGTTTGGATTCCCCATCAGCACGTTGATCTGATCCGACCCTGGGGAACTATCGAAGGTTTCCAAGCGGTGATGGTTAAAGTGCTGATTTACACACACTCCCCCCCCCCCCCCCTTATCTTCGGATAATTGTTAGCTAGATAACCCTGCCAAAGAAGGAATCACTGCGAAAACATATTGTTATAAATGTGAGTTAGTTAGTTTTTTCACTGGCCCGCAGTGCATATTTGTGAATATTGGAATTTAACCCTAACGACAGATCCGTAGCATGCGGTAACGGACGAGATGCTGATCTCCATCCAATTCATTGGAGTGTCTGGATGAAGCATTGGAGCTCGTCACGCCCTCACAGGAAGGATGCTCGCGATGGATATCCATCTCTCCACCCCCACCATAAAGACATGCTGGTAATCAAACTTGCTTGTGTGAAATGTAGCCATTGTCCAGGTAATGTTTTATGTGCTTGCGGAGCAAGGTAGCCGGATTTTCATCGAATTCGGATGCCTTGTGTCGTAATATGTACGCATGCTGTCCTTGGAGGTAGATGGTATTCCAAAATGACCTACTGGAAGCTGAGCGTCTGCGCCCACTGGACAACTGTATCTAAAGATAGGTAGGAATCCATGCCACTTGTGGCCAAAGCTAGTTTCCGTTTCTAACAACTAATTGGTAGGTTAGACTGTAGTAGAATGCCCGCATAAATAAAGTGGCATCTACCAATACAGTATCTTTCGAAACTACATAAGACGGTGACCTGGGAATTCTTCGTCCCATCCTCATCTAAACCAGCATGCAACACCCAACATTTTCTGTTGGACAAAAGAGTGTTCATTTTTTCCAGCTCTTTCCCTCCGCTTCGGCGTTGAAGGCATTTTCCTGTGACGGAGGCCCGCACGGGGCACTTTGCTCTCGCAACAACAAGATTTTCTTTGTATGTGTTAGGGGTATATTAGCTTATATTAAGCTACTTAGTGACTTCTGTGCAGATTCTTCTCTTGCGGTGATACCTCTGCAGATTCAAGAACCTGTGTGGTACCTCCGTCAACACCACATAGAAAGAACACCAGCTAGCTCTATATTGTGTATTATTGTGCTCATTTTACTATCAAACGATTCACCTTGTTTGTATAGTATATATTAACATTTCTACTGCTTAATTATAAATTATTCCATAACTCTAATTTAGTTTGGATAGGTATACTGGTGATACTAATAGTTGGGATGACACCGTGTGGTTCAATCATGGCGGCAGTGGTCGCACAGCCCCACTGGAACATCAGTGTTACACCGGCTCTAGAAGTCGGTCTTTGTATTTCTCGGAGAGACGTCATACAAGATCCACAACCCCGAGATCCGCAGTTAACCAGCCATCCTAGTCACCGTGCACTTGCGGTGCGATGGGCAGAAATCTATTAGCAGACCAGTACGTACCCCCGCGAGCTACACACTATCATTTGGCCCAAGAAGTAATATTACCGTCATCACTGTCACTTGAGACAACATACAATAAAACACAATATAATAGTAACAGCATCTATAAATTATGCATGAATATCTCGCTTCAGTCAATCCATTTCCATTTCGCTGTTACAATGATCAATTAACACCATGGATACTGAAAGTCCCACTATGGTTTGTAGCAATAAGCAATATCACAGTAACAGCTTTTAATTTATGCGCGTCTATCGCTTCAACTAATCTGATCACATGCCTATTGGCATAGCTCATAATCGATATTCTTGAAATACCTGGCTATAATCTATGCACGCCTATCGTTTCAACTAATCTGATCACATGCCTATTGCTATAGCTCGTAATCAATGTCCTTGAAACACCTGGCTATAGTCTATGCACGCCTATCGCTTCAGCCCATCGCTTCAGCCCATCTGATCACACACATATTGCTATCGCTCATAATCAATATTCTTGAAACACCTGGCTATAATCTATGCACGCCTATCGATTCAACTAATCTGATTACATGCCTATTGCTATAGCTCGTAATCAATATCCTTGAAACACATGGCTATAATCTATGCACGCCTATCGCTTTAACTGATCTGATCATATGCCTATTGATATAGCTCGTAATCAATATCCGTGAAACACCTGGCTATAATCTATGCACGCCTATCTCTTCAGCCCATCTGATCACACACATATTGCTATAGCTCATAAAATCAATATCCTTGAAACACCTGACTATAATCTATGCACGTCTATCGCTTCAACTAATCTGATTACATGCCTATTGCTATAGCTCGTAATCAATATCCTTGAAACACCTGGTTATAATCTATGCACGCCTATCGCTTCAACTAATCTGATTACATGCCTATTGCTGTAGCTCGTAATCAATATCCTTGAAACACCTGGCTATAATCTATGCACGCCTATCGCTTCAGCCCATCTGATCACACACATATTGCTATAGCTCATAATCAATATTCTTGAAACACCTGGCTATAATTTATGCACGTCTATCGCTCCACGCAATCAGATCATGCATCTATAGCTATAGCACATACCCAATATTCTTGCAACCGCCGCAAAGTGACTTTAATTTATGTGCATCTATCGCTTCAGGCAATTAGATCGTGCATCTATCCCTATTCGACAAAATTCTATTTTACAACTGACTATAATTTATTCACATCTATTGCTTCAGCCAATCAGACCATGCGTCTATGTCTGCGCATGTGAATATTTGATTGACAGCTAGTCCCCATATAAATACAGGATTCTGTTTTTTTCTGGTCATTTTGGAAAAAAGCGAGCTAGAGTAGAGGTCTCTCTGTACTAGTCACAATGTATGTTTTGATTATACTTATGTTAATGCAACTACTAGTAGGAGTGTGGGGGATGTGGCAGCAGCGTAATTTACATATATACCATTGAATTTGCCTAATTCGTAGGAGGAAACAATGAAAAAAATTGGTATTTTTGTTATGTTTCTAATATCTTGCAAAACGTATAATAATGTGGTGATAGCTATATTTAATTGCTTGCTTCGAAATGACTTTCAAAGATGTTACTATTTTACCATTACCTATGCTCTGGCATGTCTTCTCGGTCAATTCCGCAGAAAGTGGAGGCGATAGACACACGTTTTTATTGGGCGTATTCGGGTGGATGCGTTTATACAAGGACACCCATCAGAAAACACCTCTTTGGAGTATTATATATGTGGTAATTTAGGCCATGCCCACATGACACCACATGATTTGGAAGGCTCAATGAAAAAGCATGGCCATCTCATCCCCGTTACTACTAAATTATTTTGATTATCGCTTGTAATTTATTTGCATTTAGACATTTGTGATTGGAATAGGTCAACTCATCTTGTACAAATTATCGTTATTCTAGTATTAATGCTTGTAAAATGAGACTAAGAAGAAGAAGAAGAAGAAGAAGAAGAAGAAGTAGAAGAAGAAGAAGATGTGGAAGAAGAGGGAGTATGCAGTGGCGTAGCCAGGTTTTGACGTCAGAGGGAGGGAGGTCTAAAAAGGCGCTACCCCACTTGAGCGAGGACTAAAAAGGCGTCATCCCGCATACCAATTAGGCGTCGGAATCTGCTTAAATTTCTTTAATAAGGAGAAAATAGCATCCCAGCGTCGCCAATTATTTTATTCTACCGGGAAAGTAGTGTGTATTCTACTATTCTTTGTCTTGATGTAGCGTAATTAAAACAAAATGTCTCACCATAGCGATGAACAAGCATGACAAGAAGACATTAACAACATTGTTAATTCAAATAGTTCTAATTTTCAGTGTAGATTAACTTGCTAAAGATGGCTTGGGAGTTGGGACGTCCAGAAACTTGTATGCGTTACGGACATGATTTAAGCGCCACATTTGGGAATATTGGCTCAGGGGGAGCAAGCAAACCACCTGCCCACCCCTGGCTACGCTACTTTGAGAATGAGAAGGAGAAATAGAAAGAGAATTAAAAGATGAAGAAGATGATGACGACGAGACATTAGTTTTTTGTCTTTCTCTTCTAGATGCAAGAATATCTGTTTGCGGTGGGCACTGACGTGAAACCAAACGTATATTTGTAAGTACCTCTTGAGATAACATGCATATTGATTAATGGATATGGGTGAACAGATGTGGGGGAATTGAGGGATGGGTGGACAGACGTATGGACAGACGTACGGACAAACCGATGGACCAATTGGTAAACGGGCAAAGGGATAACTAGAGGGAGGGAGCGCCGAACCATGCGACGCCCATGGCCTTCTGATAACGAGGTCGACTTATAAACCAAAGTTTTTGGGTTCGAATCCTGCGTCTACGTGACGAAGACCAAAAGTGTGAAACCAGTCATAGAGTGAGACTAACGGTAGGAATAATTCATTATCCGTAGTATATACTGTGCGTATGCAAAATCACATAGGTTTAAACACAGCTTTTTATCATTTGGACAGCCTATTGTTAAGTATATTATCACAATGAAGACGAGTGGTGGACAACATTAACCCATTCACGACGAAGTGGTGGTTTTGGGGAATGCCCCTTTGGAGGTGAAGAGAAGACTATTTTTGAAAATTTACCACTGGAATGACTGGCTCGATAACCGATCAAGTCATTTCAGTGGTACATTTTCAAAAATAGTTTTCTCTAGGCCTGCAAATGGACATTCAAAAAGTAAATATTTTAATTTTTTGAACAAATTTAGTCTTTAAAGGGCTAAAGTAAATTTATTATAACAATTTGATAGAACAAATGTAGGTAACAACGTTATTTTGAATCATGTGCCAGTGCGGTCTTTCAATATTAAGATGGAGGGTCGAATGGATGGGTGGATCGACTGATGGATGTGTCCATGGGTGAATTTGTGCTGGCTGGCTGGCTGGCTGGCTGGCTGGATGGATGGATGGCTGGATGAATGGATGTATGGATGTATGGATGTATGGATGGATGGATGGATGGATGGATGGATGGATGGATGGATGGATGGATTGGTAGGTGGGTGAGCTGGCGGGTGTGCGAATGAACAGACGGATCGACGGTTGGACGGATGGATAGATGGACAGTCAGAAGGAGGACGTGCAGGTGGGTGGACGGATGAATGGACAGACATACAGACGTGCGGATGGATAGGCAGATTGGTAGACTGAAGGATGGATGCTCATCCATCGATTTATATACTTTGAATCCAGAATCCCCAGAATCCCAATTTCACGGTAAATATAGATTACAGGTAACCTGCTGAATATTTTGAAACTAATTTTATCGCGCCCAATCAAACTGGTATCAAAATATTCCACATAATATTTATTAAACAGTAAAGACAAACAATTCGGAGGAAACCGGTATGCACGCGTCATCTTTACCCCCCATATGATGGTCAGAGTTGAGGTTTGCACCTCTATCGGAACGAACATCCCGAAGTAGGGGCTTTAGCATGCTGTTTATTTGGTTGTGATCAGCATTGTGTCCTGTCCATGTTGTCCGGGGACGGCATGGGTGTTTGAAAGTCGTATTTGTGGCAAATAGGCCATTGGAACTAAGGAATGCAACAGCTGCATCTCCATTGCTGTTTTACATGCCCTCTCCGTAAGGGTCCATGCATAAGCCAAGTCCTTAATTTGTGTCCGCATTGCCGAGTTTACCAAGCTTGGAGTTAGAATCCAATATGTTCAGTTCATAAATGGCTGGGATTGTAATGGCGAAGCTCAGTGCACCATGTGACACTTAGTGGTGGTTATTTTTCTCCTTCGTGTAGCCAGCTCGATGAATGCAACGCGATCACTGACATATCCAAGACTAATGACATGGTCCAACAGCCTTTGCCCGATTACGAAGCCTAAACCCCGGTTTGTGGCCTGTTTTTGTTCCATGAGTACTAGCTTATGGCCTGTCTGAAGTTGGTGTTCTGAGTAGGCATTTTAGTCTCTTGAATGCATTTAATATCAATGTTATAATGCTCACAGTCTGCACCTAAGGTTTGCCTCTTTGAAGTTGCAGTCAGACCACGTACATTCCAGGTAGTTATGGTATAGCTCATCGGAAGGTCGCGTCGTCTGAGGGTAACGAACACAGTTTCTAGTTTGAAGAAGGTTAGACATAATCAGAGTTGCCTCTGTATGCGGATGTGGTAGAGCACACAGAAATTACTGGACATCTCACTCCCGCCAGCATCGAGACCAATTTAGTAAAAGGGAAAGAGAAGGAGGCTATTGTAATTTTCAAACATCAACCAAACATGAACCTAGTCGAGGGTTACCAATCAATGCTGCCACGTGACTCCTCAAGAACGGACCGGAGTGACGTAGCCATGGACCGTCAATTAGTGCTGAAGAAGTTACCGAGATGGTCACTAAAGCTACACACAAACAAATTCTGCATCTTGGAGAAGTGGCTAATCTGCCCTTATTGTTTCAACAATGTTGTTACGTGACAGTACACACGTTCAGACTTGATATTTTATGTTAATACTGCGGTTGACCGTATGGACCTAACATGCCTATGGCAGCCTTATCTGGGGGTTTTTCAATTCCACACCACCACCACACATGCCGCTCTCAATACTCTCTCTCACTCCATCTCGACCTCTGTCCCTCTCCTCTCCCTCCCTCCCTCGCCCCCTCCCTCCCCAGTCCTTCTCCCACGCCCTCACTCCCGCTCTATCTCTCTCTCTCTCTCTCTCTCTCTCTCTCTCTCTCTCTCTCTCTCTCTCTCTCTCTCTCTCTCTCTCTCTCTCCCTCTCTCCCTCCCTTTTATATATATATATATATATATATATATATATATATATATATATATATATATATATATATATATATATATATATATATATATATATATATATATATATATATATATATATATATATATATATATATATATATATATATATATATATATATATATATATATATATATATATATATATATATATGATCTCCCTCTATCGCTCCCTCCCGCGCTTCCTCTCTTTCTTCCTTCCTTCACCCGTTCCTCTCTCCCTCCCTCTCGCCTGCTCCGGCCTCAAGCACTCCAGCGTTTCATCTCTCCTTCCATCCCTCCTTCCACCCTTCCACCGACATACTGACTTATAGAATTTTGGAGTCTGTTAATCAAGTATATGACGTCATAATGATTTATATCAGATTTAGGCCGACGTCAGTGCCAAAATGCGTAATGAATGACGTATCTACGTCCGTCACGCTGTTGTTGCCATAGACAGCAGCATCTCACAGTCAAATAAATTTCAAAATATTCAACAGCTTACTTTTATGGGTCTCTGGAAATTGAGATTGAGAGAGTTCTCTATTCGATCGATCCCAACATGGGCAAAGCGTGGATGGAGCTTAGGTAGAGATGGACCGGGGCATAGCTAAAATGTATTTACCATTGGAAAAGCTGTACCACCCGCAGATAAGTAATACAATTACATCAAGCTGCCAGTAACTCTTACCGCTCCGGTGCCAATATTCAATTTTTACTATGTCAATCAATAGTAAAGAAACTTGTGTATATTTTTCAACAATTTTGGTGGACGATTGTTCTACGACAGCAACATCCTCCACCAAATTTGTTGTAAAATGAACACCATTTCATCTTTTAATTTAATTTGAAAATTTAAATTGTGACATCCGCGTGGTAATGGTTAATGTGTTAATAAATCATATGAAAACTGCGCAATTAAACTTTATTCAACATTTAATACATCGTTTGCCAGATGCATGGCGTCATAGAACATCATTAACAACTAGTTTTAGTGTTCATGCTTTTTCCCAATGAAAATATACAAATCATTAAAGTGTCTGTCTGTGCGCCCGAAGCGTCTAAACATCGTTATGAACACATGCGAAACAAGAGCAATCAGAGTTTGCAGACGCCCGGCCGTCTAGGTCATATTGTAATTATCTTCATATTTTTAGGATTTTCAGGAATTTTGGCTAATTCTCAAGATTTTTCGAATGACAATCAAAGTTATGGAATTCTAGTATACGACCATCCCTTTCTTGTGCTAAGAATTGAGCCACATCCGACCAGTAGATTTCCGGATAGCCATGGATACAGGAATTGATCCGATCCGGATCCAATTTTTAAATCTGGAAATTGTTTTTCGCCGCTGAAATGTTTAATTGATTTGCTTGGCGTATAGTTTGGGCCCCTGTTAAACAAGTCCCATTCACGCCAGGTTCAAAACGGTATTAATTTCTATGCTGGGCTGAATCTTTTTTGTTGAAATTTTGAATCTATGGGTTTTTATTTTTCGTGACACCAACGACCCTATCTCCAGGAAGCGGCGGACAAATGGAGGGATTGGGGTTGACCGCTCCGTGTAAAATGGAGAAAGGAAGCTTGGAGTGGTGAGATCACCATTATTCATGATATCTAGGCCTAATCTAACTTAAATTAGTGATCGTGGAGCCACCACATTTTTCACCCGCTGGGCCTACTTTGTACCAACCTAACCACACAGGCCTTTCGACCTATGGGCCATCACAAAGAAATGAGTACATCCTGCTAAACATTCCACGATCCAATCTGAAGTCATGTGGAGACAGAGCTTTCAGCATCGCCGCGCCAAAACTTTGGAATACCCTACCACTAGATATTAAAACGATAAGCTCTAGGGAGAAATTTAAAGAAAAACTAAAAACACATATGTACCGAACCGCCTTTGAAAATTAGTCAAATTGATAAATGGCGCTATACAAACGCTGTATTATTATTATTATTATTATTATTATTATTATTATTATTATTATTATTATTATTATTATTATTATTATTATTATTATTATTATTATCCATGGCACAGTGCCCTTGACTCTAAAGCTTCCTCAGTCATAGATCTAACCATCTATTCTACTGGCATTTCCGTTGCCGATTATTAGAATTTTGACCGTGTAAATTTATCAGCTGGTGTTATTTATTAGTAGATAGAAGAGTAGAATTTGGTTAGTATAGTTAGGTTAATATGGGCATTGAGTGGGGTGGGTGGGTGGGTGGATGAGTAGAGGGGGCGGCATAGGGATGTCCAAGATGTTATGCGGACGATCTCTCTGGTTCTATATATGCGTTATCATCTTGTGTGGTATTGTCATTTTCTTCCTTTCCCGTTTATCCGAGTGTCACTTTATGGAAACCGCAAAATGCGGACGAGGAAACCGGTGGCACATCTGATCGGAGTAGTTATCGGCATCGACACGTCTGCGCTAGTGTCTCTTCATACTATTCACAAATAATCGGCACGGATCGTTGCACGATTCTATCATGTGTTAAAATGTGATCCAAATTTGATCAATGGTTGCTTAGATACAGCTCTGGGCACACATGCAGAGACAAACAGACAGTCGCGCAGTCATCATCCAGTTCTTGCATCTACCAAACCAAATAGTTTCTACCAGTTTCCTGAAACTGATTTTTACTTGAGCAAAACTATATAACAATCCGTCGTGTGTGCTTTGTCGCCATTGGCGAGATCGCATGCTGGAGGACAGGGGTGGGTTCTCCTCAGTGTATCAAGCGTACCTGCTATCACTGGGTAGCAACTCAGTTGCCCCTCATTCCATACAAACGTTTGCCGACCGAAATTGTCTGCGACATTTATGGATGCGTGTGGGTAAGGTCGTTTACTTTTAATGGATGTGAGCACCAACATGGGTTAAATTCTACCAAGAAGAGGAGAGGAGAGAGAGAGAGAGAGAGAGAGAGAGAGAGAGAGAGAGAGAGAGCACGCGGTGATGATGTTCTAAATTGGATGTATTATTTGATTTACACCTAACTGTAGAGGTGCACCAGATCCGTGTGAGAATAAGAGGAAAGGAGATCCTTACCAAATATCCACCATGCGTCGATTTTAGAGCACCGGTCGAAATGAGCTCAGGCCGAAAAATAATCTAATACCTTGGCTTATGAAGGACGCCAAGAAGTGGTGAAAGAAGAGTTTTTATTGTAGATGCACTGATGATGTCTCGGGTGCGGTCCTTTGTAGCTACAGCTCGCCGGATGTAGGCTTTCATGTGACTATAGTATAGGTTTAGTTTTAGCGTGTGTATGTGAGTGCGTGCATGCGTGCGTGCGTGCGTGCGTACGTGCGTGCGTGCGTACGTGCGTGCGTGCGCGCGTGCTAGCGTTCGTGCATACGAGTCTAGGTATCAGTTGCCTAGCAGATTTCTTGGGTATTAGTTGAGTAATATACAAACGCTATAACGGGTAAGAGGGTAGAGCCACTTACAACCTACCCAAGCTCGTTAGCGACACTAACACTCAGATGTCATACAAAAAGGCCCTCTGGGAGCAGATAGCTAACATCGAGGCCAGCTCCGATCCAAACGAATCCCTAACCAAAGTACTGAAATCTGTGAAATCATCAGCTACCAGCACCATAAGTGTTCTTAAAAACAACCAAACAAGGTAAACTAACGACCTTCTAGTTGTAATACCTTTAGCAGAGCAGGAAGCGCTATGGCTGCGCATCTATTACCGTGAGAAAGTAAAGACTGCACCAAACTACACGTGGAGCGCAATACCATTCTGCGCCACATTAGCAAGCGATGAAAAGATCTTACTATTCAACAAGCAGACTCCCTAGCGGATGAAATCACTGTCACGGATAACTGCCACAGAATGTTTCGGGCAGTCCGAGCCCTGAGAGTTACAGACTACACACCACCACTCAATGTACACAACTCTGAAGGACACTTTATCGGTACTGACCAGGAAAAAGCCAAGGCAATTCGAGAATGGTTTAAGGAACAGTCCACTGACAACGATGATGAGCCCTTGCACCCGTTCTCAGGAGACAACAGGCCATTACTGACACCAATTAAAACACCAGAAGTTGAGAAGGCACTTAAAGTCCTGACAGATGGACGTGCATCTGGACCTGATGGCATGAGCAATGACCTATTAACTATGTAAGTGACATTATCTCAAAACCGATAACACACCTAATCAATTCAGCTTTTATGCACCACCTTCCCATCAACGCTGTAGTCTATGGTACCATTATCGCACTACCCAAGCCCAAGAAGCTACTCGGTCCCCATGCAATCTTCGACACATTGTGCTCCTCAACAGCACACAGAAGATCCTATCCTATGTTACTCTATGCCACATCCGAGACAAGATCGATGACTTCACTAGTTCATGTCAAAATGGCTTCAAACGTGGACGCAGCTGCGCAGACATTGTATGGGCTCAACGCATGTTTGTGTTGGTAGTCATGTCCAAACACTGGGATTTCCACAAAATGGGAATTCACATGTCACGAGCCTTCGACACAATTAAATGCTTAAAGATCCTAGATGTACTCCGCTATGCCAGTTGCAATGAAGATGAGCTACAACTAGTGAGACTACTGCTTGAGAATACGAGTCATGTCGGTGAAGTCTGTAGAGTTTGGGACATCAATTGGCTCCCCACAGGTCAATGGTCTATCTCCGCTGCTTTTCACCTGTTACCTTGCTGCTGTATTGCTATCCGTGCGGGAAAGGTCCACAAGACCAAACCTACAGTGTCAATACTGGGTATGTTGCGAGAGATGGGATATGCCGACGATGTTGACTTCATAGACGAGGAAAACAACCCCCTTGACGAACTTCTCCCAATAGCTGCAAGCAAACTAAAAATTGAGACTGTCTTTATGAATGAATCCAAAACAGAGTTCACCCACATATACCCATCGACAAAACATGAAACTAAAGAAAATGACGAACCACTTCGTGGCATCGAACCATGGAGAAAAAGTAATTCCTGGGCTCACTACTTTACAATACCGCTGACATGCTGCATCATGGGTAACATTTCGGTTGAGGACAAGACACGGTGGGCAAAAGCGAAGAAGGACTGATTGCAGCTGTAGGATGTTTCTACAACTAAAGCCGCAGAATACAGTAATCATACATACATGTATCATCTCTGTCCTCTCTCTATCCTCTAACCTCTAGTTCCTCTTGTTGCCGTATCCATCGCCGTGACTGCCGCCGCCACCACCCCAGCCACCACCTTGTTATTATTATTATTATTATTATTATTATTATTATTATTATTATTATTATCATCATCATCATCATCATCATCATCATCATCATCATCATCATCATCATCATCATCATTATTACTATTATTATTATTATTATTATTATTATTATTCACAGCGATAACAATGGTGTAATGGCGGGATTCGTATTCGATTTGATAGATGCTGGTAAGATATGCCTATTTTTATTTGTAGCAAACACACAATATATGAATGGGTTCACAAAATTACACTAATGTCAGAGTAAAATTATTGATTTGCACTCGTCTAGTTTACATGAAATATTACCGAAAATTAGCAAGGTGAATATTGATGGAGACAAGTGTGGAGAGAACGCGATCGGTTGTCTGAAAGCACGGGCCATTCCATGATCATCAGGCTATGGTCCAAGAGAGATTAATGTTAACCTGGGACGCCTTCTAGTAACAAGTCAATAAGGAAATAGAGGAACCCAGTCTGTCAGTCAAGTATTTGACGTGATAATCAATTATGCCACAGGTAGGTTGACGTCACCATCAAATACGTCATGAATGAAATATCTAAGTCCGTCATAAATGCGTAATAGTGCGTCAAGTTGTATGAATTGTATGTCTTTACTATTTAATAAACATTCTTTTGAAAATTTTGAAACTAATTTGACAGGGTACTGTTACTGCCATAGGCAGCAATAGCATCCAGTTAAATTAGTTTCAAAATATTCATTAGGATACCTGTATAGTTTTCTGATACTTGAGATTCAGGGAGTGCAGCACATTGATCGATCCCGAGACGGGAAAAGCCTGGGTGCAGCTTAGCTAGAGATGGGCGGCGCATCACTAAAACTGGATTCATCAATGTATTGTTTTTCTATGCCCCTCTAAATGTATGTTTAGTGCTTATTGCAAAGGCTTGGTGTAACATCTGTCTATTTCCTGCTGGAATTTGGTTGCTATTGCCCATACTTTGCATCCGTAAAGTGTTACTGAGTCAACAGTTGCTTCAAAGAATCAAATGTTCAATTTGTTATGCGGTGGTGGAGATTTCCAGATCTTGGCCATTCCGTTCCAGGCGCGTGCATTCATGATCTTAAGGTCTTTCTCGGCACTGTTTATCCATAGCTATTCACCGCTTTTTAGAGCATTCTTCATTACATAGTTTAAGAAAATGATGAAGAGATAAGGGGATATACTGTCTCATTGTAGGACAGATGCTAGGATTGTGAAGTAATCTGTCCAACCATCCGGCGTGAGTACGTTCACCTCAGTCTTGGAATACACGGCTTTCATGGCAGTGAATAGCCTGCGTGGGATATCATACTACCATTAGGATTCTGACCATTTTCTCTATGTGGCTGCAGTTAAAGGCTTTCCTGAAGCCAATGAATGTTAGGGAACAGCTTGTAGATGGTTTTGCTTTTACTCATTCAATGACTCAGCACTGACTGCACAGTGTAAGGACATAACTCACAATTGGTCTTTCAGATCTAAAGCCATTCTGATTAATTCTAAGGTGTGAGTTGGCTGCTTTTTTAGTCGTTTGTGTATGAGCCTGTTGAAGGTTTTGCAGACAATGGAGACATTAGACTGACACCCCTGTATTAGAGTCTGTCACTCAGATCACCTGATATAGGAATATGTCTGATATTGAATATTGATCACTGCTGTTTTTTCACTTACTTGATAGGTTGGTATACTGCATATGTAAACCCTTATTTTGCCATTTAAAAAACTCAACATTTGTCATGAACCATGTTATATATATATAGATATATATATATACTTGGACACTATCGCGCAAGTATGTTTCACATGTTTCCGACCGCTGCCATATTGTTTATCATTTTGGCGACGAGACAGACAAATTTATACACGCGACTGCGGACGTTGTTGCTTTCTACTACCGTATTACTGCTAATTGCATTGGATGCGTTTGCTAATCACTGCTGTTACCGTATTTGACATACTTTGTGCGCCATTGGAATCCTGTGTAAACTGCCAGACATTGGAAGCTTTACGAAATATCTGCTACATATACAATTTACTATTGCAAAAATCTATTGCTATTATTACTACATTAACACTAATGTATAAAATCGCTGAAGGTATCGTAATACCAAACCCCAAGTTAGTGGAAGTAACGAATATTTTTCTACATACTATGAGCGTTTTATTTCAGGCATGGAGGCGAACAATATTGCAGATGAGAAGCGCCGTGTGCATATACTTATATCGTCCATGAGAGATGATTTATTTAAACTCGCTACTGATTTGTTTACACATACAAAAGTGTCAGACAAAATTTGACTGACATAATTAATAAACTTAAATCACATACGATGCCCAAACCAAATGCCATTATGGCACGTTGCATCTTTAATCGCCGAAATCAACACGAATCAGGAAACGTAAATGCGTATGTTGCAGAACTGTGGAAACTTGCAGATAACTGCAAGTATGACAACCAGCTGCAGATGTGGTTACGCGACAGCTTTGTAGCCGGCACTTACACCGAAGGCACCAGGCGGGAATTCACCTTTCCTGAGTACCCACCTATCATATGACGTCATAATGCCATAGGCAGCAACAGCACCCAGTCAAATTAGTTGCAAAAAATTCAACAGCTTCCCTGTATAGTTTTCAGTAAATTGATAGCTAGGGAATTTGGGGATCGATCAATCCCAACAGCAATAGCAACCCAAGAAGCACGTGCAATCTATAGTACGCCAATTGTTAAAAATGTGCAAAAACAAATTCATAGGTCGAAAAGTCAAGGAGAAAAATCTACAAAACCGAAACGTTGCTATCATCGTAACAGTAAAAAAACATTTGCTAAATGCATGCCAACATTGTACTACTATTTGTACGAATATCTGAAAAGTGACAAAAACTTAATGCCGTTAAGATGTTAAACTCTTTGACGACGAAATAAATTTAAGTAGTTTTGAGAACACGCATACAAATGATGATACAGATAGTGACTCCAATGATGTTAGCCTTTACCATTAAGAAACTATGCACAAGCAATGAAATGCGGACATTCAATGCCGTCACTGGATCTGCTGCTACATTGATTAGTGATGATGCATACAATGAATCACAAGAGCTTTGCAACTTGCCAATACACAATTTTTCTACAAATCTACGTTCATATACAAGGGAAACTATTCCTGTTAGAGGGGAAATGCATGTTGATGTTTCTGCTGATGACTGCATGCGTACGAATTTGCAACTAATAATCAAAGAGGGTGGTGGGCCATTATTACTTGGGTTGGACTGGTTGGGTTTTATTGAACCATGGTGCATTGTTATCAATTTCAATATAAATGCAGTGAAATCCGATATGGAAGTTCAGGAGTTGATTGATAAACACTTAGTTGTTTTCCAGTATGAGTTTGGACATTTGCGTGATGTCAAAGCAGCTCTGGAAATTCAGCCTGATGCTAAACCTGTGTTTTGTAAGGCACATAATGTTCCATTTGTGCTCCGTGCTAGCCAAAAGGGAAATTGAGCGCCGAGAAAATGATGGTATTCTAACTAAAGTTAAACATTCATCTTGGGCTCTTACACTAGTACCAGTTATCAAATCATCTTTGTGCAGATTATAAAATGACATTGAACACATATGTCAAGAATTAAACAAACCCGATTCCAAAAATCGATGAACTGTTCACTAAAATTACGTGGAGGTCAAGAATTTACAAAATTTGACTTGCGTCATGCCTATTAGCAAATTGATGTTGATGAGAAATCGTATGAGCTTACTACATTTAACACAACTTAAGACGTGCACTCTAGAATTCCATTTGGCATCAGCACAGCCCCAGCACCATTCCAGCCCATAATGGAAAACATGTGCAAGGGCATTCCGTATAATGCTGTATACTTTGATGATATTGCTGTTGCTACCACAAGTCGAATTCATTGGTTTTGTCACTGACAAGGATGGGTAACGTCCCACTCCTGCTAAAGTTACTGCGATACATAATGCATCTCTGCCTGCAAACACTACTGAACTGTTGGAGATTTAGGATTATTGAACCAATATGTCAAATTTCTGCCCCACCTGTCATCGCTGTTAGCCCCGTTATACCATTTACTCCAGAAGGATGTAAAGTGGGAATGGTCGAAGGACTATACTGGTGCATTTGAAGAAAGTAAGCGTGACTTTATAAGTGATAAAATGTTAGTTCATTATGATGCGGACACGGATCTAGTGTTGTCATGTGATGCGTCTGCGTAGGTGCTGTACTTCAACATCGAGTTAATGGTAAGGACCGCCCAATTGCTTATGCATCACAACCATTAACTAAGGCAGAGCGTAATTAGAGTTGTCATTCCCAATTCACTATGAGAATCATTGCTCCTAGAACTACACAGTGAACATGCTGGTGTCGTCCGAATGAAAGCAGCTGCACGCTCAATATTCTGGTGGCCTAGGTTAGTCTCTGATATTGAGCTAATGAGCCAAAATTGCTCAGATTGCCAAGAGGAATCGTCATTTCCTGCTTCTGTGAAGGCTACAAAGTGGAAGTGTCCATCTCCTACGTGGAAAAGATTACCTGTTGACTTTGCAGTACCATTTAAAATCAGTGTTACCTCATAGTCGTTGATGCCCATTCTAAATGTATTGAGGTATTTACTCATGGTTTGCCAGAACACATCGTGATTGATTATGGCTAACAATTTACATCTAGTAAATTCCAACAATTTCTCAAAATGAACTCAATCCGCCATACCTTAACTGTACCAGTCCACCAAGCTACGAATGGCCAAACTGAAAGGTGTGTTCAAAATTTAAAGAAAGCACTTAAAAATGAAAAACCAATCAGGCGATGTTGATGAGAAGATCAGTCATTATTTGTTAACCTGTCGGACCATGCCACATGGTACGACAAGGTAAACCACATGTGACCTGTTTATTAACAGAAATTTAAGAACTAGACTTTCTGCTATCTGTCCGTCTCCAGATTCCTTATCCCTTCCAGAGGAGCTCATTGATGACAATTTCAGGCAGTTTTTTGGTTGGCCACCCCGTGTTGATTTTGAATTTCAGTGTACGATGTCCGTGCTGGGTGCCCGCTGTTATTCTAGAGAGAGACAGCTGTCATAATTGCCATGTTTCAGTTTCAGTTTGAACACATATGGAAAAGACATGTTGACGAGATTCGTTATCGGAGTTTGATTAATGACATGAACATGAGTGATATTTTGAATCCACATGCTGGTACAATGCCGACGACAAGTATCCCAGATACTGACAACAAGCAATTCCCTACTGAGGTGACATATTCTGCAGAGCCAGAACGTACTATTCCAGTCCCTGAGGTAACAGGTCTCGAGAACACTGTACTTCAAAGTGCTGGATCCGCACACATGGATGACCCAGCTGCCAGCAGAACCCTGCATCGTTCAAGTAACCCATGTGAACGTTTAATCACCCAGATATAGTATCTTTGAAAAAAAAAGACGTATGAAATATTTTCAGCAAAATTTATTTTAAGTGAGAGTATATGTGGTATACTGTGTATATAATCTCATATATTGCCATTCTAAAAACCCAACATTTATCATGAACCATTTCATATATGTACTTGGACACTATCTGGCAACTATGTTTTTCACGTGTTTACTGTTTGTAGCCGCTGCCATATTGATTATCTTTTTCCAAGTATTAAAGTTAGTCAGTTTTAATTCCATGTCTCTTACTTCGTAATGTACTACAGATAAAAAAATGGGTCGAAAAAACTATGTTTCATGTGATGCAATGCCAGAGAAACTGTACAATAAGCCTAAGATTTTGCTCTTCCTTCCTTTTTTGCCAGAAGAACGAGACACATTTTTTATTTACGTCGCCTTTCACTGATAGTTGTACATCACTAAACGCTGTCTTGGCTTCGTTCATGAAGAGATTAATACTTTTGAGCTGTTCAGCAGCTATTTATGTGGAGGAGAGGCTTCTTTTCCTGGTCTTCATCGTCTGAATACTTAATCTGCAGTCGTAGGCGCAGTATAGATACTGGTAGTTTGAACTTGTGGGGTGCTCCTGCGTGGATGGAAAAACACTCTAGCGGATTTGATATGCCAATGTCCATCTTGTGAAAGTCCCAGTCTTTAAACATGGCCACTGGCACGATCATGTCAAAGTGACTTCAAATGTGGACGCCTGTATTAGTAATCATGTCCAAACACTGGGATTTCCACAATTGGCAGTGACATGTCACGAGCCTTCGACACAATTACACGTTCAGAGATCCTAGATGTACTTTACCAGACCAGTTGCAATGACGATGAGCTGCAACTAGTGAGACCGTTGCTTGCACACACCACGCTGAGAGTACGAGTCAAGTCAGTGAAGGCTGTAGAGTTTGAGACATCAATCAGCTCCCCACAGGGAGATGTTCTATCTCCGGTGCTTTTCACCTGTTGTTTTGCTCCAATGGAATTTCCACAAATGGGCATTGAGATGCCACGAGACCACAATAAAACGTTCAAAGATCCTAGAAGTACTACTCCAGGCCAGTTGTAATGAAGATGACATACGACTAGTGAGACTACTACGTGCAGACACCAAGATGAGAGGACGAGTCAAGTCATAGAAGTATGCAGAGTGTAAGACATCAATCGGCTCCCCACTGGGAGATGGTCTATCTCCAGTGCTTTTCACCTGTTAGCTTGCTACTGGATTGAAATCCGTGCAGGAAAGTTCCACAAGACCAAACCCCCAGTGTAATACTGTCTCAATACTGGGTATGCTGCTAGAGATGGAATATGCCAGCGATGTGGACTCATAGACGAGGAAGAGAAACCCATTGACGAACTTCTTCCAATGAAAGCAAACTGAAAATTGATAATCTCTTTATGAATGAATCCAGAACAGAGTTCACCCACATACACCTATGTACAAAGTATGAAAATAAAGAAAATGATGATCCACTTCGTTGCGGCGATCCATGGAGGAAAAGTAAAATCCTGGGCTCACTGCTTTGCAGTACTGCTGACATTGCTGCACGATGCGACTTGGGGAACATAGCTTTCCATCCAGTCCTTCTGGAAGCTATGGATTCGCAGATCTAAGATGCCCTTGATAAAAAGGCTACGTTTATACAATGCAACCTGCTGCATAACTGTAACAGTTTGGCAGCTCCAAAGGCAGCTCTAGACAAACTCGATGCCTGCCACCGCAAATACATACGCACCTTCACTGGACAATGATGCCCAGACAGCATAATTTCCAACGATGCACTATACAAGATGTGTAATACGCCGCCGCTGTCCATAAAATTTGGCCAGCAACAATGGTCCATATTTGGCCATGTGCTAATGATGCCAAAAGATACACCAGCACCGAGAGCCTTGGAATTCGCCCTACTCGGAGCCAGCAAATACAAAACCAGGAGAGGACGTCATTGTATAAATGTGATAAGTGTGCTACGAGGTGACCTCAAGAAAGTAGGACTCGGTACACTCAAGTCAAGAATGGACCTGAGGAGGCTAAGGATTTTGGCTGAGGAGAAGACACAGTTGGCAAAAACGAAGAAGGACTGATTGCAGCTGTATGATGTTTCTACAACTACAGCCACATAATATAGTAATCATACGTACTGGAACCATCATTTGATCTGCACAAAAATAGCTACGCAGCTACAGCATCATTTAAAGCTGATCTGACAGACTCCAGGTTAAACGGTGAATGTTTTATTTCCGAAAAAGTTAACGTTTTGTACATTGCGGCACAAAATCACATTGGCCAGGATCTTCCAGACGCTATTGAGGAGAGCACTATGCCAGTGGGTTACTGATGGTTCAGGTGACGTGTGGTTGAGCATCGGGATAAGAGTATATTGACAATCAAGAGGTGCTGCATGAAAGCAGAGTTTGTTATATCTGTGAGTGGTATGGAAATGCTATCACCTGTACGCGTAGCCAGGGCACGAGTGATGCTGACATACCGAGTGAATCTCTTAGAGACTTAAGTGACTTATCAACCTCAGTGGTTTATATAGGTGTTTGTAGTGGCCTTGGATTAGCTAGAAAAATGCGTAATGACTCATCGTTTGGATCAGTGAATTGTTTCTTAGACCATTCTCTGATCGCGCCTGCCTTTCCACTGTCTGTTCCGATGAAGTTGCACTCATTCTAATGTATCGCCATGATGGTAGTGTATCGGCAACCCTCTGCACAAAACATCACAAACAATTTTTGGAAAATCACCTGTGGCTGTGACGCTATCTCTCACGGAGTCTGCTTGTAGAGAGGCAGTTTCAGTTTCATTCCCATACTTAAACACGATTGTAAACTATAATACTAATCTATGAAAATGTACGACTACCTTCAGCAGCCCTTTCAGAATTGGATTATCTTTAAATTTTAAACCCTAATACAGTCTCGCCAGACATCAGGCCCAATGGGGCAAATACATACTCTTGGTTTGCACATGATTCGACATATTTAAAGCTATTGATTTCCAAAATGGTGGGTGGATACAGTTAGGGATAAGCTACAACCAAAACAACAACTATGTGGTTAACTTGTCCTTCACCAATTCATCTTTCCAGAGTATCCATCCATCATCAGACCTCGTATGACGTCATAATCAGCTCAGCGCGTGTATGATGACGTCATAATCATTACGTCACAAAAGGTTCCATATAGACCGTCACCAAATCTCTCTCTCTCTCTCTCTCTCTCTCTCTCTCTCTCTCTCTCTCTCTCTCTCTATATATATATATATATATATATATATATATATATATATATATATATATATATATATATATATATATATATATATATATATATATATATATATATATATATATACATATAATTTAAGGTTTGTCAGACAAATGGACTGGCGAACATCATGGATTATATTCCACGCAAAACTCCTAGAGGAAAGGAATGATAACGTTCAAGCGAATTTTCAAATAAAAAATGGGTGATTTCAAATTGAGATTCAACGTTGTTCATACGAAGCTGATTGGCACATTTGCGTAGAGACCATCATAGCTTTTGCTCTATGCTTAAAAACACATTTAAGCACCGTCTCTAAAACTGAACAGTGAATCTTTCCAATTTATACATCGATCATATGATGCCATAATCAACTACGTGACGTGTAGGCTCACTTCATAATCAATTACGTCATGAATTACATAGATAAAGTTCATCACGAATGCCCAAGACTAGGCATAATTGTATGAATTATATATTTTTACTATTTAATAAAAATTATATTAATTATTTGAAATTATTTGACAATAGACAGCAACATCATCCAGTTAAATTAGTTTCAAAATATTCAACAGCATACCTGTATAGTTTTCTGGAAATTAATAGTCAGGGAGTTTAGGGACAGATCGATCCCAACACAGCGAGGTGTGAGTGGAGCTTAGATAAAGTTTTGATGAATTTATGGTGCGAAAGGTTAACAGGGTTTGTAGCTATCAACTTACCATGAGCAAAATTTAATGGACCTTATGGATCTTATAGATGTTGACTCAATCCGTTCAACCCTTCCTGAGAAGCCGTTTCTCGGCAAATGTGATTAAAAATTATCTACCAGACAAATCGGCCAGTCATTTTGTTTTGAACAAGCTTGTTTCGGTTCTTGGCCCAGAAAATTTTTCTTGAGTTTCAAAATCGATCACCAAGTTGTTTCAGAGCAGATGTTCAAATGTCTTTTTAAGAATAGTGCACAATGCAAGATGGCCGCAAGTCAAATTGACCAGTCAGCTCCATTTGAATCCTGGACATTTATGAAAGTAGGATGATTCTTGTGAAATCTACGTGAAATTGGCACAGTCGTTCTTAAGAAGAAGTTATTTGAATCTTCTCATTCGTTTGGTGGGGGATTTTGTCATTGAATCCAAATTAAGTTATTCTGCAATCTTTGAATGATTTATCAGGTCAGAACGATCCTATGAGCATGTCAAATGTGCATGACGCAAATGATGTTTGAATAATCTCAACATCATAGTTATTTTCCTTGTAAATTCACATAGGCAATGGAGTGAATTGTGACAGACAATAAATAGTTTTGTAACACTCTATTTTGTATAGGGTCTAACTTATCTATAGGCCTACATTACATTTGGAGCTTAACATGTCTTAAAGCATGGCCTTTATCAAACATTTTCTGTGTGACTATTAAAACACAGCTATTAACATATGCTCTTGTGAGCCAAGATTACAGATTTTCAATAGTACAAAAGGTTACAATGACAGTTAATGGTACAACCTGCGAGATAACATAGAATTCAAAGTATAGTCTTTTTGTGATTTTTGACTCGTTAGTTTCTCGCCTTTATCAAGTGGCATTTTCATAGCGACATGGAGAATAGACCTGCTGTTTAAAATTGTTACAAAGTATAACTAGACGTATTTAGCCACGACACACAACTGATATATGTTTGTTTGTTTGTCTGTCTTTCAGTCAGTCGCTTGGTAAGTATGTCAGCCGAGTAAGTTGATTTGTCTGTAAGTCGATCTATTTGTCTGCCTGTCACATTTTTATAAATTTGGTGAACTGATTTATGTCAGACTTGCATTTGTATCCCTATTGTTTTACAGTTTGTCGCATCGCAGGAAAGACTTGCCGCTGGTCACTGCTGCCTGGGGTTGCATGTGCACTGACAGTTAGCAATAAGTTTGCACCTGGTGACTGTAAGTAATAGAGGAAACACAGACTCCTTAAGGTGACGTGAAATCGTTTCTATGAACATGTTAATTATTTCTTATGAAGCAAGCTATTTAAGACATCCAACAATAGTAGTAGCAGTAGCAGTAGTAGTAGTAGTAGTAGTAGTAGTAGTAGTAGTAGTAGTAGTAGTAGTAGTAGTAGTAGTAGTAGTAGTAGTAGTAGTAGTAGTAGTAGTAGTAGTAGTAGTGGCAGTAGCAGTAGCAGCAGCGGCAACAGCAGCAGCAGCAGACGCAGCAGCAGTAGATTTCAAAGTGAACGTATATATATATATATATATATAGTTAAGTTGTTTTTCTAATTGCATAAATCATTTGTTGTAACTTTGTATATTTTGGGGTGCATGACTTCGCAATCATGACTTGTCATTTTATGTTTAAAGGTGAAATCGTTCCTGGGGGTTATCCATTTTTGTTGGCCACTGGGCCTACTCAACTCTCCTTTTCTCTTGGCCAGATTCAGCCCGTCTGTATAGTTCAGTTTGACTGTTTCTAGTAACACTGCCTTGGCACGGGGTACCTTTATAGCTGGCAATTTGGCAGTCAAATCCTTTGTATGGCTCGCTTTCCATGCAAGCAATATTGCCATGCTTAAACGTCCGTGAGTCAGCCCACGTGAAGGTTGGTTTCTATTGCACACATTTTAATGCATGTCATCGTGCCCGCTGGTTATGCGCCATGGACCTGATTTTTTCCTTGTGCACTGAATTAAGATTTGCGAATTTGTCAGCATTTATTCGTATGTGAAAAGAATTTCTTCACGCATTTTGACCCTCACGCTCGTTAACGCGTACATGGAAATATGCCATACCACTTGCATGGAAAGTGGACTTTAGTTAGTAGGTGTGTTAGTTCAGAGCTTCGGCGGTTTTAAGCTATTTCAGTTAGCTGAAAATCTTCAGTAATTGTAGCTATTAATATCACGAAATCTTTGTCAGTGGATCACAGTTTTTAAACGGGTCACTGATTTATTAGTGTTTAGCTATTTGCGTGCCATCCTATAATGGGGTTAGTGAACCACAAACTGTTCGTGTGTCGCGATTTCAACTGCAAGCTGGGTAAACTCGGAATTTCGGACAAAGTTCAATATTTAGCTTATGCATGAGATCGTATGGAGAGGGAAAACGCAACAGCAACGGAGATGCAATGGTGGCATTCCTTAGCTCCTGTTTGCCACAAATACGACTTTCAAACACGCGTGACATCACCGGACAACATGGAGTGGACACATTACTGATCGCAAAGCTCCAAAATGTTCTAAGGCTACAACAGCTGTCTTCAACCAAATAGACTTCATACTATGCAAGCCAGAAGTAAAATCCTTACTGCGGAATGCTCATTCATATGCAGGGACAGACCTCAATTATGACCATAAGCCAGTCACCGGCACCATAGGTGTTCTTAGAAACAACCAAACTAGGTTTACTGACGTCCTTCTAGTAGTGAAAGTGTCAGAAGAGTCAAAAGCATTACGGCTGCACATCTATCAAAGTGGCCAAAGTGAAGACCGCATCAAACCACGCTGGGAGCGCAATAGCATTCTGCACCACATTAGCGAACGCTTAAAAGATCTTGCTATTCAACAAGCAGACTCCATAGCAGATGAAATCATTGTCACGGATGACTGTCACAAAATGTTTCGGGCAGCCCAAGCCCCGAGAGTTACTGATTACACACCACCACTCACTGTACACAACTCTGAAGTATATTTTATCGGGACTGACCACGGAAAAGCCGAGGCGATTCGAGAATGGTTCAAGGAACAGTTCACTGACAACGATGATGAGCCCTTGCATCCATTCTCAGGAGACCCCAGGCCATTACTAACACCAATTAAAACAGCAGAAGTTGAGAAGGCACTTGACTTCACCGAATCATGTCAAAGTGGCTTCAACCATGGACGCAGCTGCGCAGACATTGTATGGGCTCAACGCATGCTTGTGTCGGTAGTGATGTCCAAACACTGGGGCTTCCACAAAATACGCATCAACATGTCACGAGCCTTGGACACAATTACACATTCAAAGATCCTAGATGTACTACGACAGGCCAGTTGCAATGAAGATGAGCTACAGCTTGTTGGACTACTGCTTGCAGACACAAAGCTGAGAGTACGAGTCAAGTCAGTGAAGTCTGTAGAGTTTGAGACATCAATTGGCTCCCCACAGTCTATCGCCTGTGCTTTTCACCTGTTGCCTTGCTGCTACATTGAAATTTGTGCGGGAAAGTTTCACAAGACCAAATACCGTAGTGACAATGCTGGGTATGCCGCTAGAGATGGAATATGCCGACGATGTGGACTTCAAAAACGAGAAAAAGAAACCCCTTGACGGGCTTCTCCCAATAGCTGCAAGCAAGCTAAAATTTGGGAATCTCTATGAATAAATCTTAAATAGAGTTCACCCACATATACCTATCTACAAGGCATGGAACTAAAGAAAATGACGATCCACTTCGTGGCGGCGAACCACGGAGGAAAAGTAAAACCCAGAGCTCACTGCTTTGCAGTACTGCTGACATTGCTGCACACTGCGTCATGGGGAACATAGCTTTTCAGTCCTTCTGGAAACTTTGGATTCGTAGATCAAAGATGCCCTTGATAAAAAAGCTACGTTTATGCAATGCAACCTGCGTATCCTTGATGCTGTATAGCTGTAACAGCTTGGCAGCTCTAGACAACCTCGATGCCCCCCCCCCCCCCCCACCGCAAACACTTATGCACCTTCATTTTACACCAATGGCCAGACAGTATAATTTCCAACGGTGTACTATACAAGATCTGTAATACGTCGCCGCTGTCTGTAAAAGTCTCACAGAAAGATGGTCCATGTTTGGCCATGTGCTAAGGACGCCAGAAGAGACACAAGCACGGAGAGCCTTGGATTTCTCCCTTTTCGGAGCCAGCAAATACAAAGCCAGGAGAATTCATTGCATAAATCTGATAAGCGTGCAACGAGGTGACCTCAAGAATGCAGGTGGTGGGATGATGCTAAATCCGACCTGATATATATTTAATGGCAATATTCACTCAGGAATGTGCGAAAAATTAAAAAGTGCAAAAATGCACTTCAGCGGTCGTTGTATATATCAATAAGAAAATTAATGATGGTGAATATAATTATCATGAACGATTAGTTGAATTAAAAGGTAGACGAAATCAAATAGAGCAATATGAGTTTGATGTCGCCGACGTAATGTCGAGAGAACAAATACACAATGAGGGTGAAAAAGCCTAGACGTTGTTTCTGAAACATGAAAATATCAGGAGGTATAGAGTAATTAATGCGCTGCTCAAAACCTTGGATGGTGCATCAGTATTCTCAAGAGATAATGGAATAAGCATCAGAATTTTACACATCATTATATAAATCTGAGGGAAGCGATGAAGCTGTAACTAGAGATGTTTAGCTAATATAACGCAACCACTAGCATGTAATGATTTGACAAAGTGAGAGATGCCTCATGGTTGTGACAGACCTATAGTTGAATTTTTTCAAACATTCTGGCGCATATTTGATCCACTATTAGAAGAAATAGCAGCTTACATTTTAAAACAATGACATCTCCCTCCGACAACTCCTTACTATGTGTAAGTACTATAGATGGTGCGCCTTGGAGAAGTCATATGGTGGTGACAGAATCGGCCGATATGTTTCCCTATAGAATTCCCCATTTAATATAGAATCACCATCACTGTCATACCCACCGCCACTGGCAATTGCACGGTCGCAGGTGTACACACTGACACCCGCATCACCATCCACATACACACAAGGGACAAATTTTGATAAGTTGATATGCCTTATCTTTTGACATTGGACATATTTGTTGCTTACGTGGCTCAGGTGAAGTCTGTATTGCTACATCTCTATTTCACGTGACTGGATCATGTGCACAAGGAAATGTTCCATTTAATTTATCATTATCGTCATTACAGGAGCTATCTTCATACTCATGACTCTTAATTCCTTTGAATAACGGAGTACGTAGTTTCATTTCGGATACCTGTGTTGAGTCAGTTAAAATAAGAATTTTATCATTACCACACACTATCATTATGCTTAGAGTTACTTTTTCAAATTTACAGCTACACAAACAGTTCTGAACAAGATAACGCTAAATATGTTAAAACATTTCCAAAAGATTATGATGAATAGCGAGTCCAGATCGATTTACGAAGTTGACAGTGCGTTATTTTTAAAATAGCTTCCTAAGGATCATTTCTAATATTTGAAGTATGACCAGATGGTAGTTTGCATGTCTAATAGCTTCAAACTTCTTACAGATATTTCTAAAAACAGGATAAAAATCAATACCTATAGTGGCTTTCACTATCCTAACACATTCTAGACACACAACTGTACAGCCACAATTCATTTCTCTGTTTAGAAGTGCATTCAAAAAGATCTTTTCACAGCAAACCAAACATGTTAGTTCATCTTCAGGAACGGATTATATACGTATCATTTCCTCCATTCTAGGTATGAAATCAGCAAATATATCATCATCTTCATCATCAACATAACCGCCATTCAACATTAATCCAACAAGTTCAGTATATATGCAAACATAATCTGTGCATACATACTTTCTGAGCGTAAGGAGAGCCCCAATCCATCTTATAATAATAATAATAATAATAATAATAATAATAATAATAATAATAATAATAATAATATTATTATTATTATTATTATTATTATTATTATTGCGGTTACAGTAAAACTTTTGGAAATCGTGTTACTGGGACTGGAATATTATTCCACTTTCTTTCTACCTTTCAGTACAGTCTTTAATATTCTCAATAGCCTGCTGAGGTAAGGGTGGGGTGGGTAAGAGGATTGACGTGACACTGTTTGCACTGACAGCTATCACATCACAGGTTTTTCCATTTATCCTTTTTAGAAATCAGTTTTCTTCCAGCGGACTCAACAGTCACGATGGCCCTCTAGACAGAAATCTGATTGGATGAATATTATGTAGCGTCAGTAAGTCCCGTGCAGGAGATTGTCAATGCCATAGATGGCCCTCTGACTGGAAAAACCTAATTGGAGAAATACTAAGTAGCGTCAGTTAGTCACATGCATATGATTGTCAGTAGTATAGATGACCCTCTGTCGGGAAAACTTGATTGGCTATGGGTGCTGGTCAAACGATTATCTTAGAAAAATAATAAAGTAGCATCAGTTATGTATGTGCATATGATTGACAGCCACGTTGCAGTATAGTAGTAGTATAGATGGTCTGATAGCCAAACGATTTGATTGGCTAGGTACTGGCCGAGCAATTTGATTGATCGATCCATCGATAAGGACTTCCATGTAAGGACATCAGCATATGCCAATCAACTGCTGCAGACGATTATATATCCCAGATAGTGCGCCGGAAAATCTGATTGGCATACAGAAGTCACATGGTTTGAGTGGGAGAGACTCCCACTAAAACCATGTGACTTCAGTAAGCCAATCAGATTTTTCAGTTGGTATACCATCTATACCATTTATGTAGGCTATTATATTATTATACGGGAACGTTGTGTTGTCATAGCCACGGTCATTGATAGGGATCAAACATGGTCTGTGCCAGAAAGAACAATATTAACAAACACTTTGCTTTGTGCGACCGTAATCAATTAGTTGGAAAGGATTGCATTCCAGCATCAATAATAGCACTTGATAATGAGAAGGCGTTTGGCAGAATTGGAATTTCTTGTTTAAATCTCTAGACTATATTGTCATATGTTCCAGATTTATTAAATTGGTCAATATTCTATATACTGATATATCCAGCTGCCATTTAGTAATTAACCAGCTATCTAAACCTGTAACATTGAAGTGATGTGTCAAACAGGGGTGTTAATTGTCTCAACTTCGATTCGTCATAGCCATGGAATTGTTATGGGCCACATTGGGAGAGAAGCGATACTTTTAGGCAATGTGTATAGGTGGCATTAAAAAGCTACTAAATGTTTCTCAGTATGTAAATAATAAGACAGAGCTGGCGGGTAAAAATACAGATTTTAGAGTTGTATATTGAGTATTTGCAGATTTTCAACTGGCATTAAGACTTAAAGTCAATATAGACAAATCTAAGGGAATATTTTTGGGCGATTAGAAGGACAGGACTGACAATGTTATGGAAATCCGCTGGTCAAATGGTGTCATAGAGATTTTGGGCATTTACTGTAGTAGAGAACAAAATGTAATACAAAACTCGGAAGAGAGAATAACCAAACATTAGTAAATTGGAAACAACATCACCTAACTGGGTTTTCAGGCCTTAATAATTGAATTTTATCTGAGGTGTGATATACCGCCTCTGTCGTCGATATGCCCAGATCAGTAGAGACAGAAATCAACACGTTGCTTCTGTCCTTCTTATCGGAGGACAAAGGTCATTTAGTGTCACGGTCAGTCCTCATGAATGAAAAACATGAGGGTTACCTTGATTTGGGTGACATTTCCGGGAACTGTGCTTATTTAAAGCTGAAATTCTTGAATAAACTACTCACGTCAAACACCTCTTGATACAATGTTGCAAAGACACGTCTAGAAAGGTGCATACAGCCTTTTACCTTAGATTATTTATTTATATGCAATAACCTGACACTTAACTACCAGAAGATCGCAAATGTATTTAAAGACCAGCTCGAAGCCTTAAAACACTTACATGCTCATTGCTAACACCTAATTGTTGGGAAGGTGCCTTAGAACAATGGCCTTGGGAGCAACGAGTCACGTTGATTCTCGATAACAATGGTGCATTCTATGGCCAAAATGACAGTCAATATTTAGGTGAGTTGGTAAATCCGAAATCTCGTAAATGGATAGCAAACAATACATCTACCTTGTCTACCAGCGAAAGCATGAGAACAAGCATGACGACTACTTCACTGCAGCCAATGGGTTGGCCATCTGAGTTATATGTGTAAAATAACAATTACGGACCGATGCTTATTATGTAATACTGAGGAGGAAAAAAAAAATCTATTTACTCAGCGTTGCCTAATTACAGTGTTTTGGACATATATTAATATTCTCCCTGCTAAATTTGGAACCAATGACGTGAAATTGATGGCTAAAACATTTCTGTTCAAAGATTAGTTGCTCATGCATCTGAAGAATAATAAATAGCAAGGAGAAAGAATTCCTAGTCATCCTAACCCTGTTATCTGTAGGAGTATGGGCCATCTGGAAGTATTGGTGTTCAGACTCCAGAGATAAATGAGGCAGTTTCAAAATATGTATTGGGCTAACTGCATTGCAATAGTTCTTAAATGTGAAAGCGTCTTCGTTTTTAAATATTGTTTCAATTTTAATACCATTTGCTCTTTGATGATCTGATGTGGACCTATTGCTACCCTAAGCAACAACAGTTCCTGGTTGAATTTGGTTCAAATTAGACTCTGTATTGTAGATATTTCTTCGTATTTGGAATTTTGAGGTCACTAGGTTAGCAGACCATGACTAAAAGCAGTTCATGCGTGAAGTTTCTCCGATTGCTTTAGCAGCAGCAGCCGCAGCAGCAGCAGCAGCAGCAGCAGCAGCAGCAGCAGCCGCAGTAGCAGCAGCAGTAGCAGCAGCTGCAGCAGCAGTAGTAGTAGTAGTAGTAGCAGCAGCAGAAGCAGCAGCAGCACCAGCTGTAGCAGCAGCTGCAGCAGCAGCAGTAGTAGTAGTAGTAGTAGTAGTAGTAGTAGTAGTAGTAGTAGTAGTAGTAGCTGCAATCATCTTTGCTGCCACTGTAGCCGTAGCCACAGTTTCAGTGGCAGTCACATTAGCAGCAGCAGCAGCAGCAGCAGCAGCAGCAGCAGCAGCAGCACCAGCAGCACCAGAAGTAGCAGCAGTAAGGAAACGGGCTCAAATTTTTCTAAAACATAAATCCTCTCATAAGGCATCACCTCCACTTCTGGAGGTAAATATGGTCAGTTAGTCTGTGAAATTATTCTATTTTACCAATTGTTTAATGAAAACACACATGCCAGTTACTATCTCATCGGAAATATATTAACTTCAACCTAGCGATAAAATTATAATGGAATTACATCAGCTAGCAAACTTATAACAATATAACAGTGACGATGACATGGACCAGACACAACATATAGTCAAAGATAACAATGTGAATAGTAATAATCTAATTACATATAATCACAATCATTGCACATATTGGATTGAACGCTGCTCATTCTGGAAAACTTCATACTTATTTTATACCGTGAACTGCAGTCAAATTAGTTTCAAAATAACCACTATCAGTGTGAACTGAACATTGTATTATATTTATGATGATGTATTAGGCAACCTTGACCGGGTCTAGTGCTAAAAGGTGTTGTTAATTTTGCTTACAAATCTAAAGACTCATCTTTTATAATTTTGGAAGTTTCCACATTTTATCTAGTGCACTTTAGTATAATTGCGATTATCTCTCTTGTGTCGGTAAGAGATGGTTTAAAATTAATGCCATGAGGGTAATGGACCTTTCCTGTTTTAGCTATGCCCCTCCCATCTCTAGCTAAGCTCCACCCACACATGGCTCGTGTTGAGATCGATCGATCTCTGAACATCCTGACTCCACAGAGAAGATGTAGAAATATTTTGAAAACAGTCAAATTAGTTTCTAAATATTCAACAGCTTGTTTATTAAATTGCAAAGAATTACAAAAACATGCAATTCATACAACGTGTCAGACTATTTGAGATTTGATGACGGTCTATATAGTACCCGTTGTGACGTAATAATTGTGACGTAATCATACACGCGCTGAGCTGATTATGACGTCATACAAGTTCAGACGATAGATGAGTACTCTGGAAAGGTGAATTGGAGAGATCGAAACCGATAAAGGTCACTCACAATATCTGATCCAGGTAGCGCTCTGATGGACATACAAAGTGTCTCATGCAATGGCTCTGTAGCAACTGCGCTACCTGTGTGCATTGACACCTACGATGCATACATGCCCAATGTTGCTGCCGCCATATCCCAGAAGATGGTGATGATGATGATGATGATGATGATGATGATGGCGGTGGTGATGATGATGATGATGATGATGATGACGTTGACGATGATGATGATGATGATGAGTAGTGGTGGTGATGATGATGATGATGATGATGATGAGATCATGATGATATTGATGATGATGATGATGATGATGACAATAAAAATAATAATAATAATGATGATGATGATGATGATGATAATATAGTTTTGTAAATTTTATTAGAAATTCGGGAAATCTTTAAACGATTAACAACCTGAAACCCGATTGAACCTACGATATTACTTTCTTGCATTTGTCACTATGTTCTGTGACACTATGCAATAAAGAGATACCGCGATAACGAAAAAAGGCGTAATATGGTAAGAAAATTACCAGAATCAGCAGGACGATTATAAATAATAGTACATAATGCGATAATAGGAATATAAAACTCATTGCCATTTCTTGTCAAATTCATCACACTTGCTTAGTAAAAACTTTCAAAAAGGTTTCATATGAAATACCAGCTCATTTGAGACTCTCTCTCTCTCTCTCTCTCTCTCTCTCTCTCTCTCTCTCCGCTATGCTATATTACTATAGCCGTGCTGGAGTCAGAGTACAATAGGCGTAAAAAGCCTAGGATTGAATCGTGGCAGATGCAT
Source organism: Chaetoderma sp. LZ-2023a (assembly GCA_034401795.1). Classification (NCBI taxonomy): domain Eukaryota; kingdom Metazoa; phylum Mollusca; class Caudofoveata; order Chaetodermatida; family Chaetodermatidae; genus Chaetoderma; species Chaetoderma sp. LZ-2023a. Next base: position 74,727,279 of record CM067364.1, read on the forward strand.
CCACAGATAGTCCCATATGAATCGTCAGTGTGTCAGTATATCAGATATGTGAAAGCTGGTCTGCTAACCTGAGACTTTGTCTTGGCGCGGTGGTCCAGTAGAAAGATGTCTGGTTGCTGATGCTACGCGGAGTTGCAGAATGGCGGTTCGATCCCCCGACCGGGAGATGGTGATCAACAAATTAAACTAATGGGTGCATGACTGTCGGCTAAGTTAGCACATAGAAATTGAAGCCGCACGTTGCCAGTGCGTCAATAAAAAAAAAATAATAATAATACATACATACATACATACATATATATTATTTTGCAGATCTTATGGGTGGAGATGTGGATGTGTGTTCAATATACACAATGAACATTGAAAGGAAGAATTCTGTGGACTTTACCGCTCCATTTTACAGATCAGAAGACATATTTTTCATAGTGAGAACTGCAGATGCTGCCACCTTCTCATCAACCAACCTTTCTGGGAAGAAAATTGGTAAATTGTTATATAATATATCCCCTGTCAATCCAACATAATCAATGGCATATTCATTGATTTCACCTAGTTCATGGCTTTTTCCACAAAAGATTAAGACTTCACACGATCTTTTTAAATTTTAATTGTTTGACGCTATTCATAATAATCACTTTGTCCATCTGTCTGTCGGTCTGTCTGTTAAATTTGGAGACATTTCTCACAAAGCCGTATATCATAGCTATAGTACCTCACACTTTAAGTCTGTCCGTTTCTCGGTCCATCTGTCTAACAATGCTATTTATGTCTCACATGTAGTGTGCCACAAATGTTTTAGTTGTAATTTGCAACAAGGCTAAACCTGACCACCCGCCCACCTACCCACCAGCTCACCCATCGCCCGCACCCCTGTCTAACCTCCCCACCCACCTGCCCACTTAGCTACCCGTCTGTCAGCCTATCCATCTTCCCATCAAGCAATCCATCCATCCATCCATTTGTCCGACTGTGTGTCTGTCCATCCATTTATTGGTGTGTCCTCCATCTTCTTTCGCTGCACATCTTTTCAACCATCCGTCTGTCCATCCGCCCATCCATCTGCCATCCATCAAATCTATCTATATGACTTTCTTTTCTCTCCCCTCTTTCTTTCTATCTCACTCCATTCTCTCTCTCCCTCCCTCCCTCCCTTCCCTCCCTCCCTCCCTCTCTCTCTCTCTCTCTCTCTCTCTCTCTCTCTCTCTCTCTCTCTCTCTCCCTCCCTCTCTCTCTCTCTCTCTCTCTCCCTCCTCCCTCCCTCCCTCCCTCCCTCTCCCTCCTCATACCAAAGCATTATTTTTCATTCCAGCGGTGAGGAACGGATTTTTCACAAACGAGTTCTGTATTCGCGCAAGCGGTGTTACTATAACTGGAGCCACGTTCCTCGTGGTGTACTCGGAAGCTGAAGGTGTTGCTGCAGTTAAGAGTGGTGCGGTAAGCGTTCACTTTGAAGATTTTTTATCTTAATACACCCACTTAAGACTGGATTCGGGCTCCAATACCGACTTATTCCTATGGGCGGAGTCAATGTCAGAAAGCTTCGGAAAATAGATTGGCTACTCGAGAGACTACTCGAAACACTTGCATTCATTAATTATAGTAATTTATTAAATGTTTAGACCTCCCAAATAGTAGAAGATAACGAATGTACAGGCAATTTCATATAAGACACCGCAGTCTCAATCTGTGTGTCAAATAATGTATCTAAAATATTTAAATCTAACAAGGGCTAAGGGTAGCTAATCAATCTTATAAACGATAACTGAATCCTAGGATCATCAGACTTTTGAGTAATGATGATGTCATCAGGATTAATCCTGTGGTATGCTGACAAATTTGGCGCATCTTTGATAGCTGTATAATAACAATTGTGTTATGACAAGGCTCATCAATCTGTAATATCTGGCATAATATGGTACCGGTGAACAAGCCAGGCGGTCCGGTGGGTGGTTCTGATGGGGATTTCGCTCGCCACGGTCTCAACCCGCGTACCGGCCTGGATCTTCCTACTAGCGGAGATGGATGGAATGGATGACACAATGCTGTATTCTATTAATGATGACTCGTTTACTGATCATTCTTAATCCTGTAGTTTACTCATATAATTCAAAATTCTAGTCACGCGTCGCTTACCTATTCTAAACCTATTCTACTTAACTACAATGGATTCCTAAAAGAGAAATATTCTAATAAAACATAACAAATTTAACCGTAAGAGCTTATCTGTAACTAACCAGCCAGCTAACTACATTCTAACAGTCTCACTACTCACTAGCTGCCACTAGTCCAAGTCTGTCCGAGTCTGTAACCGTAACTCTCACTGTCCCCAACTAACTCCATGTCTAACCAACTGTCTGACTGTCTGTCGTCAACATTTTCCCACTCTTAAATATGATGCTGTCGTTATGTCAACAAATTTGTGTGTTGTAAATGATAGCGTGTCTGAGCGTAAATGTGGCCTAAGAGTATAATTAACTAATTTAACTAATAATAATTAACGTATATAATACAACCGTATAACAGCATATCACAACATGGTTACATTGAATTACAAGAACACGTGTCCATTCCGACGAATTACTTATCGTTCCATTGTGGGCGTGCCGATTAATAGTCTATGCATAGGCCTATATTTGTCCATTTATTGCTGTAAGGCTCGCGGCCTGTCCGTTTTAGTTTGTCACGTGTGACGCGTGTCCGTCATTCAGTATTCCGTAGTCGCGTCGTCGCGTGTGCGTGTCTGGGCGTGGCTATTGTCAAGCGTATGCGTGCGTTCGTGCGTATGTTCTTGATGCAGATGCGTCCGTGTGTGCGTAGGTCTCTATGCCCGTCCATATACGTTGGTGTGTCCACGTGGCTATGTCCCTGTACCTTAATATTCTGAATTATGTACTTGTTTGACAAACGTGATATGTATTCATTTCTACGTCTACAGGATTCAATTAATAAAAGCGTATTAATCTAGTGCCTTGGTAATTAACAACCTTCACAAAACATCACCCATTACAGGCTCGGTCTCTGATCCAGCATCTAGGAATATTACATTCCAGGTTTTACCCAGGAACTAATAAGGCTGTGTGAGACAAAATCATGTGATTATTTTTCACGTCACAATGAACAATTATATTAACCATATTATGGTTCCTAAACCATATTATGGCTCTTATGAGGAATATTGTATTTGCTACTTAAAAAGCGTCTTAGATCTCCGTCTTACCAGATATAGCAGATTAAATGCAACATATTTTATATGTAATCATCAACCTGTTGCTGACTTGGTAATCAAGTCTCACACAATGACTAGGTCTTAGTTCACAGAGACAAATCAATGATCCTTGCACAATACCATTTCTTAACAGGGGTCAGAGTTCAATATTAATTTATTACATAGACGTGAAGTATAATTATACCAGCCAGTGTTAGTATTATTACCGCTTTAATCTATGATTATAATTGAGTTGTAAATCCAACTTTTCACTTCAGGCAGAGGCCGCTTTGTTAAACACATTTGAATATATAGCAATTAATTTGAAATCAAAACATAACAAACAGTAAACTAATGTCAATTCTTTCAATTGATTCAAAGGTAAGCTGGCTTATATATATATATATAAATGAGAGAACACATCATAAATAATGAATAGCATTGTATAAAGGATGACAATGTGTCCAAACATCCATTTTTTCTTATGTCTGTACTTCTTTATAACTAACTCTTATGACTTAATATTACATACACATTGAAATGCTACACATAGACATTAATAGCGTTATTGCACATTCATTCTGAAATGCATTATGTATGATTACTGTATTATGCGGCTGCAGTAGGACAAACATCGCATGGCTGCAATCAGTCTGCTTCGCTTTTTCCCAATGTGTTTCGTCCTCAGCCAAAATCTTTAGTTTCTTCGGGTCCATTCATGATTTGGCTGTACCTAGTCTTGTTTTCTTGGGGTCCCCTTGTAACACGCTTAACGGATTTATGCAATGACGTCCCCTCTCCTGGCTATGTAATTGCTGGCTCCCAGTAGGGCGAATTCCCCTGGCATCCTTAGCACATGGCAAAACAAGGAACATCTTTGCTGGGCGACTTTTACGGACAGTGGCGATGTGTTACACATCTTGTATAGCTCGTCATCGGGGTCGAGTAATGATGCGTAGGTGTTTGCGGTGGCAGGCATCAAGTTTGTCTAGAGCTGCCTTTAGGAGCCGACCATCTTTTGCGGTTATACAGCATCAAGGATACGCAGGCTGTATTGTATAAAAGTAGTCTCTTGTGAACGGCGTCTTTGACTAACGAATCCATAGCTTCCAGAATGTTCCCCATGACGCAGCGTGTAACAATGCCAGCAGTACTACAAAGCAGTGATCCAAGGAGTTTACTTTTCCTCCATGTTCGCAGCCACGAAGAGGATCATCTTTTTCTTTAGTTTCCTGCTCTGTAGACAGGTATATGTAGGTGAACTCTGGCTTGGATTTGTTCATGAAGAGATTCTCAGTCTTTAGTTTGCTTGTAGCTGTTGGGACACGTTCGTCAAGGGGTTTCTTTTCCTGTTCAACATTTACGCGATAATAGAAAGCGGATAATTTTGAAACAGATAAGGGACTGTGACGGAATATGAATGATATGGAATCTATAATCCATAATCTACCGATGCAATACAACATTTGAGAAGAGATAAGCATCCCTTTAATAGAATATATACATGAGATTTTCATGTCTTATTGCGAAGCAGTGTTAGACACACCCAGTACGAGGATTGTATGCGATAGCAAATGATTGGAAAATTACGGAAAATGGTTAATTGACGAAGACAACGTGCCTATACGTGAACATCACAGCGGTCAAGAGTTTAGATTTAGCAATTGAGTTTCTATCAAATCCTTTGAATATGCGACATTCCCTGCTGTAATTGGCGATACCAAATGCAATATTTCTGCAGAAGTTGTTAATTGTTACATACCTTTGTTTCTGAGCAAGGAGTCGGTAAAGAAAGCTGACACCGTTTTAAATTTGAGTATTGATACAGCAAATATTTTTGGGGAAGCCAATAGATTTGAAGCTTGCTTATAGCGGACATTATTGTGTAAACCTGAGTGGGAACAATGAAGATGTCAACGTTATTAATGATGTTCTGTAACAGAATCACACACGCAAATGGACCGTTCCAAGTTTATCCCTCTATTATATGACGTCACATGACGTCATAATCAACTGCGTGTCGCGTAGGATGACGTCATATTCATGACGTCATGAATGACTCGATATAGTCGGTTTTCAACGTCTAATATTCCGACACGTTGTACGAATGTGTATGACTTTACCATTTAATAAGTATTCTGTTGAATATTTTGAAACAAAGTTGACTGGGCGCTTTCACTGCCATACTGGAAATTGATAGTCAGGGAGTTCAGAGATCGATCGATCCTAACACGAGCGAGGTGTGGGTGGAGTTTAGATAAAAATGGGATGGGGACAAAGCTAAAACTGGAAAGGTCTATTGGCCATGCATCGGCTGGGAAACTAGAAACGTTATTGAAGAATGTTGGATTAACCGATGAGGATGTCTATAATTTATTGAAGGACGTAGTTATGGACTGCAATATATGTGTGAGAATAACGTTTGGCATTTTGATTCCAAAACCAATGGTATTCGAGAGACCCATAGGAATTTCCCAACCAGGTTTGGTCAATATCTCTTCAATAATTGCTGAGCTTCACATCAACTGATTGAACAGACGAATGAATGGATTAGAGAATGAATGAGTGAATGAATGAATGAAAGACCGAATTAACGACCGAAGGGGCAAACGAAGAACGAGCAAATGATGACTAAATGAACAAAGAAATGGATGACTGAACGAAGGAATCAGCAAATGAACGAATTATCGAATGTATGAACAAATGAACGAAAGAACTAATGAAGATAAGAACGAACGATTGAGTGAATGAACGAACAAACTAACGAAGGAATGAAGTAACGACCAAATGAACGAATGAATGAACAAACGAACGAACGAACACATGAATACACGAACAAACGAATGAATGCAACAGCTCCTAGTCTAATTAGTTTCAAAATATGCAACACCTTACCTGTATAGTTACCTTGAAATTGGTATTCTGTGAATTCATTGTTCAAAGTGTTAACATTGATTCAATATGCACAAACAGGTGACCATGATTAACTAGAAATGGCCGGGGCATAGCTAAAAAATGACCTTTCCAGGTTTATCCATCATTTTAAAGTCATAACTAACTACGCAACGTGTAAGGTGACGTCATAATCACGACGTCATGAATGACTCGATATAGTCCATCTTTAACGCGTGATAGTCCGACACGTTGTACGAATTGCATGTCTATACCATTTAATAAATATTATGTTTAATATTTTGAAACTAATTTAACAAAGTTACTTTCAAAATATTTAACAGCTTACCTGTATAGTTTTCTGGAAAGTGATAGTCAGGGAGTTCAGAGATCAATCGATCCCAACAGGGGCGAGGTGTGGGTGGAGCTTAGACAGAAATGGGCGCGGCATAGGCAAAACTGGAAACGTCCATTGATTACCATATAGCTGCATGCACTAAGTTACCTGAAAACTTCGGTCTGCAAAAAATAATGTCAATTTTTTATTACAGGCCGATACGTTCTTCTATATTAGGGATCTTGGCCAGAGTGATGCAGATCTCACCAGTATACCATCAACCCCATCCTGTGGCCCGACAGGTGGCTTTATGGTAAAGAAAGGAAGCCCTATTCCGATATGGTGGAATCCTGCTTTTGCTACGTTTGTGTCAAGAGGAGGCTATGCTAATCTATGTGCCAGAGCCCGTACACTTCATGGAGGTATGTACATATTCATACATGAGAACGAGGGCATCCAGAAACACAACACATTCAGACATTAATGGATAAATTTCGTTAAAAAATATGTGCCTATTGAAAACAGATCTGCTGGCCAAGAAAAGACTATTTTTGAAAATTTATCACTGAAATGACTGGCTCGGTTACCGAGCCAGTCATTCCAGTCGTACATTTTAAAAAACAGTCTTCTCTTGGTCTGCAAATGGACAAATATGTGCCTATTGAAAACAGATCTGCTGGCCAAGAAAAGACTATTAAAACAAATTATCACAGGAATGGCCGGCTAGGTTATCGAGCCAGTCATTCCCGTGGTAAAGTTTCAAAAATAGCGTTCTCTTTTTCTGGTGATAGACATTCGTAAGACCACCTATATAGAATGGATTATTATGTTGTTTTCGTCATAAAAGGGTTAATATATTGGTACACGCATGCGCCGTCCATCCGACGACCTCCTCCAAAACATTTAGAGGAATTCAAGCAAATTTGTTATATGAGTTACTCATATGATTTTGGATTGTAAGACAACATTTACGTTTGGCAGGCAGGGGTCAGGGTCAAATGTTTTGGCGGAATTTAATCAAAACTGTTATATAGGTTACCCATATCAGCATTGATTGAGAAACAACTTTTCTATTTGACTGCTGGTGGTGGATAGAGCGCATGATCAGTATTCAAATATCACAAAACAACGCTATTGTCTGTGTAAATTGGCAGGTGACATTTACATTGGACTCTGCCCCCTGGTGACCAGGGGGCTGGGTCAAGAGTTCAAATATCAGAAAAAATTTCACCATTCCAAGCTTTTGGATCTTGTTTTTTTAACTACCTATTTAATTCCAAATTGCGGGAGGACATTAATGTTGTGATTGGCTCTTTCGAGTGAGGTCAAAATGTCAATTTGGGAATGTCACGCCATCAACTAACTGATGAAAGGTGATGATGGTATTGCATTTGGGGCTGCCTGCCTGCTTGCCTGCCTGACGTCTTGTCCGCTTGCCCTCCCGCTTGCCTGTCTGTATGCCTGCCCGCCTGCTTGCCCGCCTGTCTGCCTGCATGATTGCATCGCTCCTGTCCGTCCGCATGGCCTGAGTTGTATCTAAAGAACTACTAACCTGATTTGGCTCAAAGTGAAACACGACAATGTATCTTACAGTCAAAGAGAATCTTTTAGAATTTAGCTATGACTTGTATAAATAAAACAATTACTGGCCCGATTTATCTCACATTTAGAGCACATGAAAGCGTGTGACCGTAAACTAGGATTCCACATCAAGTCACCTTTCCAGAGTACCCATCTATCATTAGACCTCGTATGACGTCATAATCAGCTCAGCGCGTGTATGGTGACGTCATAATCATTACATCACAAAGGGTTCCGTATCGACAGTCACCAAATCTCAAATGGTCCGACACGTTGTATGAATTGTATGTCTTTGTAATTCTTTGCTATTTAATAAACATGCTCTTGAATATTTTGAAACTAATTTGACTGGGCGCTGTTGCTGCCTTAGGCGGCAACAACACCCAGCCAAATGAGTTTCAAAATAATCAACAGCTTGCCTGTGTAGTTTTTTTGGAAATTGATAGTCAGGGTGTTCAGAGATCGATCGATCTTAACACGAGCGAGGTGTGGGTGGAGCTTAGCTAGAGATGGGCGGGGCATAGCTAAAACCAGAAAGGTCCATTGACACGATCCGAAAATCTAAAAGAACAAAAATGATCGAGAAATTCAGACGAAATCCGGAAAATCTGAGATTATTTTACAAAACTATTATTATTATTATTATTATTATTATTATTATTATTATTATTATTATTATTATTATTATTATTATTATTATTATTATTATTATTATTTAGGTGACCCACGATGCTTAACGTTTTGAAGCCATCATATGCTGTCGTGAGGAAGATAGAGTGCAACCGTACTTCATTACAGCAGGAGCCTTAAAGGCTGACATTATCTAAATACTCGCTTATTTTAACCGATTCTCTCAATAATATTATCTTATTATGAACTAATGACTAAATATGAAACACCATCCTAGAATGATCCCAGTCAAATTAGATTCAAAATATTCAATACCTTACCTGTATAGCTACCTTGAAATTGGGATTTTGGTAAATCAGTTTTCAAAGCGTGAATAACTTTGTGTAAATCTTTTGCACTATGTCATAGTTAGAGTCATAGTCACAGCTTTTATTAACCTTAGGTGCCTTTATGGCATACAGCTTAATTTAACAAATCATTGAACATTGAAAGGAAATGACTAAGAAGTGCTTGAATATGCTGATCACTTATGAATAATAATAATAATAATAATAATAATAATAATAATAATAATAATAATAATAATAATAATAACTACATCTGTTTTAAGAACAGGTATATTACTTCCAAGATGATCTGCACACGAACTCGCCTCTCTTATGTTCTACTTCATTCAGAATCAATAACATTCTCTAGTAAATGGATCGTTCCAGTTTTGGCTATGCCCCGGTCATCTCTATCAGACCTCCACCCACACCTCGTCCGTATTGGGATCGATCAATCTCTGAACTCCCTGACTATAAATTTCCAGAAAACTATACAGGTAATCTATTGAATATTTTGGAACTAATTTGACTGGGCGCTGTTGCTGCCTAACTTTGATAGTTTCAAAATATTCAGCAGCATGTTTATTAAATAGTAGAGACATACAATTCGTAACGTGTCAGACTATTAAGAGTTAAAGACTCTTAAATGTGGCACACATAGAATAATTTATGACGTAATGATTAGTACGTCATCCTACACGGTGCTTAGCTGATTATGACATCATAGGCGTCATATGACGCCAGATGATAGATGGATACTCTGGAAAGCTGAGTTGTCTTTCAGATCAATCGTCTAGGTGGCTTTGGAGAAGCTCTATATATGGACACAAAGCTGGTCACTAAAATGATATATAAGGAACAAGTAGATGATTGACCATTCAGCAGTAAACTTGTTAATCAGTAATTAACCATTCAGCAGTACACTGCTTACGCATTGAATGCCGATTCTAGCTTTCTTAAATGCGTAATATACAGACCAGCAGGGAAGATATTTCGTTTATTGTAATTAATAGCCTGTGTAATTATATATGATTTTATTGCAAATTGTACTGTGAAACTACATTGTGTTCTAGTGTCCGTCACAAAATGACTATGTGATTGTGCACACTCAGGGGCCAAGTGCCTATCGTGGAATAAAATCTATTTATCATTAACAATTAGTGCAAAATCAATCAAATGAAATTTATCATTCTGCAGTATAAGGGTTATTACAACTCTAATTATTCACTGGTTAATAAGCAGGAGCAACTTCCAGTCAAGTGGTTTAAAAAAATATTCAGTGGATATCCTTAGGACATGCAATAACTACCAGTCAATAGTTATTAGGCCAAGAGTCAACCGATATTATAATGGCAATTCACCTTTTCAGAGTATACATCAATCAATTTAGCGTTATATGACGCCATAATCAGCTAAATGGCGTGTAGGATGACGTCATAATCATTACTTCATAAATGATTATATTTGGCCCGTCTTTAACTCTTAATGGTCTGACACGTTGTACGAATTGTATGTCTCTACTATTTAATAAACATGCTGTTGAATATTTTGAAAGTAATTTTACTGGACGCTGTTGCTGCCATAGTTCCAAGATATTCAATAGCTTCCTAGCAGGCACATAACGTTGTTTCAACGTTGAATCCACGTTGAAATCACGTCATGACGTGATTTCAGCGTGGACTCAACGTTGAAACAACGTCATGTGCCTGCTGGGTTACCTGTATAGTTTTCTGGAAATTGATAGTCAGAGAGTTCAGAGATCGATCGATTGCACCACGAGCGAGGTGTGTGTGGAGCTTAGATAGAGATAGGCGGGGCTTAGCTAAAAGTGGAAAAGTCCGTTAAGCCCCTGTCACATTAATACGTGTTTCTAGCGCCTCTAGAATAGCCAGTGTATTACTACATAGTAAAGAAGGATATATCAATCTAAATATCTCTGCCATTAACTAATGACTCACATTCTTGCTCTGCACAACGTTCGCTGACCTGGAACCAGTTTGGTTGCTCTGCACAACGTACGTTCGCTGACCTGGAACCAGTTTGGTTGCTCTGCACAACGTACGTTCGCTGACCTGGAACCAGTTTGGTTGCTCTGGACCATGCGCTTCGGGAGAAACCAATCCAGCTGATGTGTGAAATTTATTACTGCATACTAACGAGGAAAATTAAGATCCAAATACCTGAAACATTGTCGCCAAATCACCACCATCATCATCATCATCATCACCACCACCACCACCATCATCATCATCATCATCACCACCACCACCATCATCACCATCATCATCATCATCATCATCATCATCATCATCATCACCATCACCACCATCACCATCATCATCATCATCATCTTCATCATCATCATCATCATCATCATCATCATCTTCATCATCACCACCATCATCATCATCATCATCATCATCATCATCATCATCATCATCACCACCACCACCACCATCATCATCATCATCATCATCACCATCATCATCATCATCATCATCTTCACCACCATCATCATCATCATCATCATCACCATCATCATCATCATCATCATCATCATCATCATCATCATTTTCTCAGGACATAAGCCTTTAGGCTTTATATATATTTCCTTTTACAGTATGTCTTTAGGTCGGTGGCTAGTATGTCCTCATAGGTGAGGTACGTTATCTCAGGGACTATTCTGGTGGTTCGACGCTGAGCACTCTCGATTGCCCTCGATTGCTTCAGTAGATATGCTGACCACACAGTGCTACAGTACTCTATTACAGGTCTAACCAAGGTTTTATACAGTGACAGGAACACAGTGATATCCATATAGGTGAATGTTCTCCTTACGACACCAATTATTTCATTTGCTTTATTTACGATTGTGTTGATATGTTTGTCAAAGTTCAGCTTTTCGTCAATGTTTACGCCAATGCCTTTTCTCATTCGGTCTGAAGACATTTGGATGGTTATCAGTATCTGTCATGATGTATTCTAACTTAGGAATGTTTTTCTTAAATGTAGAGAATGGATTTTCGTCGAGTTTAAGCGACATTGCCAGTCAAGTGACCATTTACAGGTTAGATCAATATTTTTCTGAATGTCTGTTGTCTTTGGATTCCCAATTAGTTTCGTGTCATCCCCAAAGATTGTGCAAATGCAGTCTACACTTTCCGGTGAATCGTTAATGAACAAAACAAAGAGCACAGGACCGAGGACACTTCCCTGTGGCACACCACTAGTGACATCATTGTATTCTGATTTTGTGATGTCTATTTGAACTCGCTGTTTCCTGTTCGTTAAGAAATTTTGAATCCATGCTGTTAGCTTTCCTCCTATTCCGTATGCATGGAGCTTATTTAGTAGTCTTGCATTGGGTACAGTGTCGAATGCTTGGCTAAAATCAAGATAGATTATGTCCACTGGCTCACTGGCATCTAACATTTGAGTTACAGTTTCCAAATATTCAAGCAGCTGCGTTTTACACGATCTTCTTGGCCTAAATCCATGCTGGCATTCTGAAAGTAGGTGGTTTTGTTTCAAGAAATCCATAATTGCATGTCGTATAAACAACTCAAGTACTTTGCACAGAATGCATGTAAGGCTTACCGGGCGATACTTCCCAGGGTCATACTTAAGTCCTTTTTATGTGTACAAGTAACATCTGCTGTTTTCCATATGGTATAGAATCATTTATGACGTATTGATTATGACGTCATGTGACGCTATTACTCTGGAAAGATCCATTGGATGGCCAATATGAACATTTTTATTTGATGTATTTTAGAGGCGAACATTGTTATACTTATGCTATTTGGGCTCAGAAAAAAGAATATGCTACCTTTAAAAATACCAGATGATTGGTTTAGTGGCCATCTTTTATTATTATTCCACGTTTCCACTTGGTGGCTCTACCAAGCCACCGCGTCTAGCAACCAAGCAACGTAGTTCCATATCAGCGTATTCGTACTACGCAGTGTCTGTGCACATCAGCAAGATCCATTTACAACGGGCGAGATATTTAGATTTTAATTTTCCTCTTTATTATGTAAACATAAATTATTTAAACTGGTTTTGCAACCTTAGAGGTTCTAGGAAAACTGATTATTGTGCCGGGAATGTAATTGTCATTTAAAATATCTAAATCAGACAAAATAGTCCCAGATCAATTTAACCAATTTTGGATCATATTTTGAAAACATGGCATCTATCGTGTCAGATTAACATTCTTAGGCCCATAAGCAATTTATAAGCGGCCTTATTCAAATTTTAATTTTGTCTGTGACGTCATAAACCTAAGGTTGACGCGTCTATCCTTACAGCAGTAACATCATCCAGTCAATAGACCATCAAGTTGTACGAATTGTATGTCCTTACAATTTAATAAACAATATGTGGAATATTTTGAAACTAAATTGACCAGGCGTTTTTGTAGCCATAAGCAATAACATAGTCCAGTCAAATTAGTTTCAAAATATTTAACAGCTTACACTTATAGCTTTCTGGAAATTGCTAGGCAAGTCCTTCAGAGATCGATCGATCCCGACACGCTTGAGGTGTGGGTGGAGCGTAGTTAGAGCTGAGCGGGACATATCTAAAATCTCTTTAGCGAGCTGCGTGCAATCAGTTATTCTCTTATAATCGCTTAATAGACCGTCAAGTTGTGCGAATTGTATGTCTTTACTATTGAATAAACAATATGCAAAATACTTTGAAAATAAATTGACTTGACGTTGTTGCCAGTAACATCGCCCGGTCATTTTACTTTCAAAATATTCAACAACTTACCTTGATAGTTTTCTGGAAATTGCTAGCCAAAGAGTTCAGAGATCGATCGACCCCAACCCAATCGAGATGTGGGTGGAACTTAGCTAGAGATGGGCGGGGTATGGCTAAAACGCCAGCGCTATGACGAATTGTCTAACATGATGCATAATGCACAACAAATAACAGCCAGTAAATTTGTGATATGGTTTCGTTAAGATTATTTTAAACTGTAACATATTCCTCTTATATTTACACATTTGTTGTACTCAGATTTGTATATACATATTTCGATTCTGTTATAGTGAGAGTCTGCTGGAATGGAATGACTGGTTAGGTTATCTAGCAAGTCATTTCACGGATAAAAGTATGTGGCTGGTCTAATCTCGGTCCGCAAATGCAATACAATCGAGGTGTGGGTGGAGCTTAGCTAGAACTGGGAGGGGAATGGCTAAAACTAGAAAGATCCATTGGCGCTCTGAGGGCAATCGGTTATTCCGTTATAATCACTTAATAGATAGTCTAGTTGCCTGAATTGTATGTCTTTACTATTTAATAAACATAATGTAGAATAATTTGAAACAACGTTGACTGGGCAGTGTTGCAGCCATAAGCAGTAACATCGCCCAGTCAATTTACTTTCAAAATATTCAACAGCTTACCCGTATAGTTTTCTGGAAATTGCTAGGCACACGTATTACTACTTAAATATTGGCATTATGGCTAATACAGTTTAGACAAGATTGAAGTAAAACTCCATGGTCACGATAACATCCGTACATTCCAACTGTTTAATGCGAAATGACTTGAGTAGGTGAACTTAGCATTCGTCCAAGGCAATATTGGCAACAGCTGGGCTAGGAGAACTACACGCTTCTCTATTCGCTAACGACCCCCAAGCGCCCCCCCACCCCACCAACCCCCCCCCCCCCTGCAATGCGCACACACCTCACCACAACCCCTGCCCCACAGCGCCACAACCCACCCATCCCCACACCGCCCAGCAACCATATGAATAACAAACATATAGTCTGCTCAGACCAGTGGGGCATAACAAACTTATCGATTTTCTTACAATCCTTTAATTTGGACTGCATCATTAGCCAGGTGTGTCAGCCATTGGTGCAACTCTTGGGTCTGCCTCAAATTTATAACTATGGGAAATGAAAAACGCATGTGAGAAACAGACTTTGAAAATGTATTTTAACACGAATATGATAGAAGCAAGCTTAAACCATAAAATTTAAAAAACATCTGCATACCGTCTAACTGGTTAAAAAACCCGGACAAAGCTAAATTTAGATGCACAGCGTTTTTATTGCAACATTCCTCGTTGAAGCGCTATAAGCCTGTAATCTAATAATTTATGGGCTAAGCTTTGGGTAATTCGAATTTTTTTTATTAAATCTAGTAATGTCGTTATAATTGAAATCATCGCCAGCCCATGAATCTTATGATACAGAAAATATATGCAGAACTCGCCACAACGAATCAATAATAGGGGCTGAACTGTAACGCCATTATTTGTCTTGCAAACACATTCAAAGTTATTTATAAGCTGTACTGTAACATCTTTCAGCGACATTATAATATACACAATATTTACCTATTGAATGTCAATTTGCAGGCCAAGAGAAGGCTACCTTTAAAAGTTAGCCATTGGAATGTAAGACTCAGTTATCTACGCGGGCATTCCAGCAGTAAATTTTCAAGAAATAGCCTTCTCTTGGGCTGCAAATATTCATTCCCCAAGACCACTACAGAGGTACTTTATAAATCATTCAAATATCCCTTTGAATACCTAGTCTGATAAATCAGGGTTCAATTGAAAATATACACGAATACAATTGGATATTTTTTCAGGCCAAATAACTATACATAGTTACACGGTTGGTATGTGTTTGAGGTGTGCACACGTGCGTGTGGGCGTATTGGACTTGCATGCACCCACAAATCTGCATGTGCGCCCTGCAAATCTGCATGTGTGTCCGCAAATCCGCATGCTCAGGCGCCCATTTATACGGGCGGATGCACATTTATACACTCGGTCGAGTGCTGGGTTCAAGCTTACACGCAATCCTATAAAATGTCTCAAAATCAATATATATTCTCATTATAGTTTAAACAGCCCAACGGGACAGACGTGTATTTTTATCTACATAGTGGTTAGAGAAGCCTTAGGCCATAAGAAGATTTCTACAGCTACAGCTTTCACCAATAAAATTTATATTAAAATAATAAGTTTATCCTATAATCAATATGCCAAGACATCAATGTCTCGAATGTGATTCAACTTTTGCTAGATCGCATGACCTGCAGCGACATAAGACATGATTCCATAGCCATGAAGACGGCGAGAATCTGGAGCATGAAGATGAATATTGAACTGTGATGAAGCATGAAGATGATAAGCCAAGGGATTCAGAGAGCGAAAACCGCGATGACTCAATGGATTCTGAGAGCAATGATGCCTTAACGGAGGCTGAGAGCGATGATGATGAGGGTGATTCTGAAAAAGAAGACATAGACAATGACTCAACGGAGTATGAGAGCGATGATATGATGAAGGTGAAGACATAGACAATGACTCAATAGAATCTGAGAGCGATGATGAAGGTGAAGATGAAAAAGAAGTCATAGGCAATTGGGAGCTATTCGCCATATTGCAAAATATTAAGCAGAACATAGACGTTGAACAATCAGGTTTAGAAGATGAGGGTGGTGAAGCGAAGATAGCCCTCAAAGGTGTATATACTGATGCGTTAGTTACATAGTGTACTGACATATATACTGATGCGTTAGTTACATAGTGTACTGACATAATGCGCCAGTGGAGAAGATTACAGAACTCTATGCTCATTAAAATAATTACTAAAAAAAAAATTATCACCGAGGGTTATGCATATGATGAAGCAGTCTTCGCAGCGTTTCGCTGATCTTTCTGATCACGGAGTACAATCTAGATGTCGATGTTGATGATGATTATGGATCTGATACTGAACGTATTGATATGGCTGATGCGTAAAGTATCAGTCTACCACAGACTCGTGGATCTCCAGAACAATGACTATTTGCTCCTAACAGAAATTTTACATTTATCCTGCATAGGTTGCTGAATCCGATAACATTATAAGTATTAAGGGTGATCGTACCGCCACCCCGGCCTAGTAACACGCACGCACGCACGCACGCACGCACGCACGCACGCACGCACGCACGCATGCACACAAACACACACGCACGCACGCACGCACGCACGCACGCACGCACGCACGCACGCAGGTTCACCCGCCCGCCCACCCGCCCGCCCGCCCACCCGTACGCCCGCCCGCAAGCACGCCCGCAACAATGAACAGTCAATTTAATTTCAAAAGTAAGTGTGTGCATACCGATATATAGTTATTTCCAGAAAGCAATAAGTGTAAGCTGTTGAATATTTTGAAACTAATTTGACTGGACTATGTTATTGCTTATGGCTGCAAAAACGCCCAGTCAATTTAGTTTCAAAATATTCTTCATAATGTTTATTAAATTGTAAAGCCATACATCGTACAACTTGACGGTAACATATTGACTGGACGATGTTACTGCTTATGGCGGCAACAAGGCCTATTCAATTTACTTTCAAAGTATTTTGCATACTGTTTATTAAATATTAAAGACACAATGCATACACTTAGACGGTCTATTAAGCAATTATAACGGTATAACCGATTTCCGGCAGCTCGCTAATAGTCCCTCCCATCGCTAGCTTCGCTCCACTCACACCTCGATCATGCCGGGATCGATTGATCTCTGAACGACCTGACTATCAATTTCCAGAAAGCTATACATGTAAGCTATTGAGTATTTTGAAACTAATTTGACTGGTTGATTATTGATGTTGGTTTAAACGGATTTTATTTTTGTTCTAATGGAAGCACGCTAAGATATGTGGCTTATTACGCAGTCTTCCATATGCATAAACATATAATACATTGAAAACTGAAATAATCATAATCTATAACCCGTCCAACCACTGAGTCAACTTAAATTGGAATTTGTTTCCAAACATTGCGTGACCATTCAAGGCACTATAAAGTGTAAAAGGTTGTTGTTATTTCCCTAACATGATGGACAATTGATTCGGTGAACATTGTACGACTCTGACGATCATTATACGTGGTCGGAATTGGTTTAAAGCTCGACTAGTTAATTTTAATCTGTCAGGATAATAACTAAGCGATTGTCCTTACGCTATGCATCGACCCTTCTACATTGTCACGGCTAAAACGTCGAGGTTCAGAAGTTTAAATATGATCAAACCGTTAGACTAATAGAGACGTCTTCCACAATTGTCCTTACTCAACAGCTCGACCATTTAGAATCTCCCATGATTCCCAGAGTCAGAAATAAGACATGTCCAGACATGCAACCCGTCAGTAATTATTACTCTATGCATTAACCCGTGTCAATCATTACACTAACTACCTTTAAGCACACCTCATTGGATGCCAGGTGGCACGTGACTTAATGAGGGGGGGGGGGTTTCGGGATTGGACGAGCTCCCAGGAAAAGACGAGGCCAGACATGTAGCCTGTAAATCATGCTTAATTACCTGGCCATTAACACTTGTCAATCATTACGCTAATTACCATTAAGCTCAACTCATTGGATGGCAGGAGGCACGTGATTTAATGAGGGGGCGGGGCTTATGGGCAACCTCTTCATCTAACATCCAATCAGAACGGAGGAGATAGGGCCGCCTCTTTCACACCTTTACACAAAGGTGGCAAAGATCAAATGAAAAAAATGTGATAATGATGAAAACTAGTTGGTTACTCTGACACAGCAACTTCTTTTCACAGACGACCCTATCGCCTCTCATCTGCTGTTGGGAGCTACTAGATATTCTGGGGCTAGTCTGATTGGAGGGATTCTGAGGGATGGCGTGGTCCAGCCTTTCTACTTTTCTACTACTCAAGGTACACAATGACGTCAATGTGGGAAAGGCATATTCTTGTTCCCATTTCTGGATACATCCGTGCTGAATCTTACGACAAAATAAGAGGAACTCTGTTAACTGTACAGACGACTATAAGCTTTATATCATCTCTTTGTTGAAATATATGTTGGTACGAGCACTTAGTTCTATAAAGACTACATTACATTCTTTCTCTTACTCTTCGGGACATTATTACGCAAATGTCCAGCCTTATGCACGGAATACTTTTACCGATCTCGTACGCAGAAAGCATTTCAACAATTCAGTTTCATAACTTGCTCCAAACAACCTTTCAAGAGACGTGTCCAGAAGCGCCACCATGCTGTGATGATAAGAAATAGCCCAGAAAACCTAGATCCCTAATAAAGTACCAATCATTTATTCAGAACAAAAGAAACTCCGATGTTTTCCAGTACATCAAATCACAACCAAACACGGCACACTCATTCTAGAAACCCACACGTATTTGTTAAAAAAATAATTGTTTCAAATTATCACAAATAAATAGGCCACTAAAGAATAATAACTCCTTCAAAGATCCATTGAGAACACAATCACAATGAGTAGTCTCCTTTACTGTTGTTCTTCCGTAATTAATGGTACACCGTGCTATCCCCATATCAGCGTTCTCTAACCCTCTCCGACGGGCTGCATCTGCTTCTGCTATTTCTTGCCATGTCATGTTAAGTCGGTGTCTGAGTTGTTTCTCTATCATTGGCATCGACGTTGTTTTTCATAACGCCTTAGTTCACAGTTGGACAGGAGAATGGTTGATATGCATTGAATATCCTACCTTTCGTTGTGATCTTTAGTCTTTTGTTATTGACAGAGAATCGAAACCACAACCGGCGAGAGCACCCAGCATCACAATCTAAAAATAGAGGCATAGAGGAACACTTTTGGTATCATCTTAGCCTCTGTATCTCTGGATTGATACACACATTAAAATCAACTTGATCCATCCGGTGGTTCGTGTAATATCAGCATCTACGCAACGTCAGCAAATTCCTGACCTCATTTTGTGTGCGCCAGATTTGAACAGATTTGAATTTTACGACAAATTCAGAGGAACTATTTTTCTGTTAACTGCTTGCCATACAGCCTACTATAGGCTTTATATCATCTCGTTTTACGTGAATTAATATTGTCTGGTATGAAGAGAGTATCGCCCGTGTCCTTTTACGTTTCAATTCGTTCTACCACCATATTCTGGTGGAAATCACTACGCCAATGGCTACTCAATACATACGAGATACTTTTCTCGATCTCGTATCGAAGGAGATCTCGCGAGATACGAATGCTAGCATCATAGCCCACAAACGCTTCGTCCACACCAACGCCGCAGGAATCGCATAGTCTTGCGGCGTTGGTGTGGTGGAAACGTTTGTGGGCTCCTCCCTCTCCGCCTCCTCTCCTCCGCCTCCTCCACCTCCTCCTCCCCAACCGCCTTTTCCCCCCTCCTCCTCCTCCTCCTCTCCTCCTCCTCCTACACCTCCTCCTCCCTCTCCTCCTCCACCGCCTCTTCCCCCTCCTCCTCCTCCGCCTCCTCCTCAATATCCTCCTCCTCCTCCACCTCTTCCTCCTCCTCCTCCACCTCATCCTCACCCCCTCCTCCTCCACCTCCTCCTCCTCCTCCACCTCATCCTCCTCCTCCTCCACCTCACCCTCACACTCCTCTCCTCCACCTCCTCCTCCCCTCCTCCTCCTTCACCTCCTCCTCTTCCACCTCCTCCACCTCCTCCTCCTCCCCTCCTCCTCCTCCCCTCCTCCACCTCCTCCTCCTCCTCCACCTCCTCCTCCCCTCCTCCTCATCTTCCTCCTCCTCCTCCTCCTCCTCCTCCTACTACTACTACTACTACTACTACTACTACTACTACTACTACTACTACTACTACTACTACTACTACTACTACTACTACTACTATGACGACGACGACGTCCGCATGATTGCCTGGGTCCCTCTTCCTCCTCCCCCTCCTCCTCATGCGCATACTACTACTACTACTACTACTACTGCTGCTGCTGCTGCTGCTGCTGCTGCTGCTGCTGCTACTACTACTACTACTACTACTACGTCCGCAGAATTGTCTGGGTTCGAACCATACTAAGGTCGAGGACGGGTGGTTGAAAGCTGGTCCGGTGACGGAGGATTTTTGTTCGGTGGATGGTGGACCAGTGGTCAAATTTGCGCTATACCGTAGTGCTAGTGCGTCGTCTATGACAGGGTTCGTCGAACTAATGGCCGACGATAATGAAAACTAGTGCTGCTGCTACTGTTACTACTACTCGCTAGTGCTGTCACTGGGACAATTCACCTTTCCAGAGTATCCATCCATCATCTGACCTCGTATGACGTCATAATCAGCTCATCGCGTGTATTAATGACGTCACAATCATTATGTCACAAAGGGTTCCATTTAGACCGTCATCAAATCTCAAATACTCAGACACGCAGCAACAGCACCCAGTCAAATTAGTTTCAAAATATTCAATGGCTTACCTGTGTAGTCCTTTGGAAATTGATAGTCAGGGTGTTCAGAGATCGATCGATCCCAACACGAGCGAGGTGTGGGTGGAGCTTAGCTAGCGATGGACGGAGCATAGCTAAAGCGGAAAGGCCAATTGCTACTTCGGTTACTACTGCCACTATTGCTATTCCGGCTAGTATTTCAATATACAAGTGTTACCAAGTCGATATCCCCTACATCGCCACAATATGTACCTCAAACCTCTAATCTTAAAAAGAGATAACCCGAACAGGACATGACTCGCGTTAAAATGCTATTAACGGATCTCATTTGTACCATTCGCTTAAACAAGTTATTAATAGACCCAGGTCAAATAAGAGTATTTGAACCACGCCAGAACTGGCTAATTCCAAGCTTTCACCAAGATAGTCAACATTAGATTGAAGATAAAACATATTCGTGTTCGGCGAGACGAGACGATGACGTGATTAAATTGTAGAGGAAGGACGTGCTGTCGAGACGTGAAGGTCAGCGATCAAATGAAATCGACGTGGGAAATCCCGTGTAACCTCTGGGCACGAATAACATATTCATGCATGTAATTTAGCTAATGATGCCGGATAATTGGTGATGAATAGCGAGAATGCGAAGCCATTTTGTTCTTTTTTCTCTTCTCGACACGTTTTCTCTTACATTCATTGGATAGTTACTTTACTTGAACGTAATTGGTTAATGATATTGCGAACGAACTCTTCTGAGAAGACAAATGGTGATTGGAAGTGTGTATATTAAATTGCGTGGAAGTCTCGCGAGATCACGTTCTGTTGTGATTAATATATATAAGGGCAGAGAGAAATTAACAACGGATGGCCAGCTGACATAATGAAGGGCATGAATACAGCTGCGTGGCAAGGTAGCTGGGGCCCAGGTTCAGACCAGAGGGAGGGTGGGTCCAGGAGGGCCAATGCAGGGTGCGGTGGTCCTCCGCACCCACCTCCCTGGGAAACTTTGAAAAATTGATGCTCCCATTGTGATTATGTGCAGTTCTAAAATTTTACCAAAGAATTGACATGGCTTATGTCAAAATATTAGTACTTCATCGCAATGTCGTCTCTGGTTCTCTGCTATGCGGAGTTCGCAGTACGAGTGACGTATCTCTGTCATTGAAAATTGAAAAGCCTGTCACGACCATGTATGAATTCTATATCTTTGATGCATTTACTATTTAATAAACATTCCACTGAATATTTTGAAACTAATTTGCCTGGGCCTGGTGATGCCTAAAGGCGAATCTACATTGGATGCGGCGCGGGCGGGCAGCGAGGGTGGTAGACACACGGTATGTACGATTACTGCATTCTGTGGCTGTAGTATTAGAAACATTCTACAGCTGCAATTAGTCCTTCTTCGCTTTTGCCCACTGTGTCTTGTCCTCAGCCGAGATCCTTGCGTGCAGCAATGGCAGCAGTACTGCAAGGCAGTGAGCTTAGGATTTTACTTTTCTTCTGTGGCTTGCCGCCATGAAGTGGATCATCATTTTCTTTAGTTTCATGCTTTGTGGATAGGTATATGTGGGTGAACTCTGTTTTGGATGCATTCATAAAGCGATTCTCAATTTTAATTTGTTTGCATCTGTTGGGAGAAGTTCGTCAAAGGCTTTCTTTTCCTCGTCTATGAAGTCCACATCGTCGGCATATTCCATCTCTAGCGACATACCCAGTATTGACACTGGGGTGTGGGTGGGTGCGTGGGTGGGGGCGGGTGGCCTTGTGGAACTTTCCTGCACGGATTTCAATGCAGCAGAAAGGTAACAAGTGAAAAGAACCAGAGATAGACTATCTTCCTGTGGGCTTCACTGACTTGACTCGTACTCTCAGCTTTGTGTCTGCAAGCGGTAGTCTCTCTAGTCGTTGCTCATCTTCATTGCAACTGGCCTGGCGTAGTACATCTAGGATCTTTGCGCGTTTATTTGTGTCGAAGGCCATGTCAGTGCCCATTTTGTGGAAATCCCAGTGTTTGGACATGACTACCAACACAAGCATTCTTTGAGCCCATACAACGTCTGCGCAGCTGCGTCAACGTTTGAAGCCACTTTGACATGATCCGGTGAAGTCATCGATCTTGTCTCGGATGCAGCACAGAGTAACATTGGACAGGATTTTCCGAATGCTGTTGTGGCGCACAATGACCCTCAGTTTGGCTTGGGGACAAGCCGACCAGGTGGCTTCTTGGGCTTAGGCAGTGCGATAATGGTGCCTTGGCCTACATCGTCGATGGGAAGGTGGTGCATAAAGGCTGAATTAATTAGGTGCGTGATCGGCTTTGAGATAATGCCACTTGCGTATTTGAATAGTTCATGGCTCATGCCATCAGGTTCAGATGTACGTCCATTTTTCAGGACTTTAAGTGCGTTCTCAACTTCTGCTATTTGAATTGGTGTTAGTAATGGCCTGCTGTCTCCTGAGAACGGGTGCAAGGCCTCATCATCGTGGTCGGCGAACTGTTCCTCGAACCATTCTCGAATCGCCTAGCCTTTGCCCTGGTCAGTCCCGATAAAGTGTCCTTCAGAGTTGTGTACAGTGAGTGGTGGTGTGCTAAGCGTTCGCTAATGTGGCGCAGAATGTTATTGCACTTGCGGTCTAGTTTGTGGTCTTCACATTGGCCACTTTGATAGATGTGCAGGCATAATGATAGACGCGCAGTACTATATTGAATCTACACCAGGCACGAATTCTGCGTGGCGCGAATATGTAAATTAATTTGGCCTTAGATTGGCAAGACAGAACGTATAGACATCGCAGTGATCAGTTACTGTAAGTAGGCAATAGGTATGGCCACAAGCATTTGACCTCTAATTTGATTGGCCTCGATCAGTGACGTAAAGCGGCATTCTGGCGACAAATAAAATCCGTTTCACTGCTCCTCAGAGTCGAAACCCACCAAACGCGGTACACCTCACTAGTGCGTCGGCGGGGAATAAAAACATGTACACGGTCATGACAGTGTTTCCACTGAATGCTTTGAAGCGTAGTACAAATAGTGCACGAAAAAGCGCCAAGGCTTTCCTTTCTGTCTGTCACTTTGCACGAGTCTACCGCCCTGACATGACATGCCGTGGTGGTGAACACCATTTCACATATATGCTATCTCTCTCTGCACCTTAGGAACTTTATGCACACAGATTTATCTTGATACACTTTCACAAACAACAACAACAACAACAACAACAACAACAACAACAACAACAACAACAACAACAACAACCACAAGATGAGACTAACAAGGATGATGATGATAATGTAAGGATGCATACAGAATGTAGAGAACCAATAGATGTGGAACAGCAGCTGTTAATATGATTGAGGTACGCATACAGGTACACACTGAACAATAATAATAATAATAATAATAATAATAATAATAATAATAATAATAATAATAATGTCGACGATAATTTAATTACTTATAGCCTATGTCCATAGTGTAAACTAAAGCGATGTTCTTTGGTGGATGACTCACCGGATCAGCCGGCCACGCCAAAAAGTGGTTATTTAACCGTCCTCGCACTGATGTCGTCCAGGTTCATCTAGACTTTTCGACCGCAGCAAGTAAACTTTGCCCGGTACGTCTTCAGAGCTGGCTGACGTACCCCGCACCGTTAAGCTTAAGTTTTGTGTCTTCATCTGCATCTAACAACCCCACTTGTGATTGGGTTGTTGTCAACTTCCATCCGTACCATCGGTGTATGGGAACTTTCTTCACGGCAGTAATGCTATTGGGCCGAATTTATAAAAATTAGCTTACGCTTACAAGCACAAGCTTCTAGAACAAGCAAATGTATATCAAGGAGAAGCAAAAGCAAAAGCAAAAGCTTAAAGAGATATACATAACCTTTTGCTTGACCTAATATAGTTTTCTCGGACATTCTAGCAAGTTGTTAGCTAAAGCTTGGCGCGTGGCTCGTGCGCATTGCATGTGTGGCCAGCGCATGCAGGATGCCTATTTATATACAGTATGCATTTTGATCTACTACAGTTAGTGTTGAAGTGAACTGGCTGTGTAAACCATTATGGATTCGTATGGTGAATCTGAGGAAACGTTCAACAACTGTGATGAACTGAACTTAGTAATGGTTTCAATCATCAGAGATTACCCCGTTCTAATGGAGAAAAGTCAATTGCCAAGCGCTAAAGATCGAAAAGTCAATGCAATCAAGGAGGCTAAATCAAGAATTTCTACAAGAACTGGCAAAAACTTAGACGAAAAACAAATTTTGAAAAAACTCTCGAACATGAAGGCTAACGTTAAGAAAAAAACTGATGGTAAACAAACGGGGAACCGTAAAATAATTATGTGTCCGTGGGAGCAGCAGCTGTACGATATTCTCCAAGGTGATGAGAACCCAACCCTAACCAAGATGTCCTGCTCAGTCTCTGCCGGCTTCCAATCAACCCAATCCGTAACACAATGTGAATCCTCGTCTCAGGATGTTCCGCCCAAGTCAAGCTCTGCAACATTCAGGGTAAGTTTCCCTTTTTTTTAATAAAATCTCCGCCTGCATGCGATGGAAGAATATACCCGTTTTGAGACCTGGATCAAGACGCATTATTATTGCCATATAAGTGATATAACTGACGGTTACTCCTTTATGTTGTTTATTTAACCCTTTACTCCATACATCGGCCAAGAACGGTCAATGCATAGGTCTTATAAGATGATTATTTGCAGACATAGAGAATACAGTTTTTGAAATTTAACCACTGGAACGTCTGGATCGTTAAACTCGCCAGTCATTCCAGTTGTACATTTCCAAAAAACTACTATTCTCTTGGGCTGCAAATTGACAAATTCTATGAGAAAATTGAAATGTTTTTGACAAAACCTCGTCACGAAATGGTTAAGTTGTGAGCCTGAATTTACCAAATAAAGACTTAGATGCATTGAACATTTCAAATGTAGGAAACTCTTTCGTATCCAAAGCGCACGTGTAATAGTCTTACGAAATGTCCATTTGCATGCCAAAAGATTCCAATAGGATGCCCATGATACTGTAGGAAATTCTAAAAACTGCCATTTCATAACTTGCAAAATACATTATCTATATTTAAGTCACAATTGTAATGACCAAATGTTATCCTAAAAGTGTTACATTTAGGACCATTCCTTATTTCAACTCAGTGCAAAGGATGGTACTTTTGATGCTTTCATATTTACCCTCGACCCCGCAGGTGGAAAATGGTATTGTATTTGGGTCTGTCTGTCTGTATATCTGCCCCTGCCTGCCTGCCTGCCTGCCTGCATGCATGCATGTATGTATGTATGTATGTATGTATGTATGTATGCGCCCGTGCATGCATACCTTCAAGCGTGCATGCGTAAGTGCGTACACGTGTGTCCATGCTTGTGTGTGTGTGTGTGTGCGTGAGTGTGTGTGAAGCCCGGCAAAGCGATATATCAGGAACTAGGCCTATTGATCTGTTTTAACTAATCACATTTTAACACAATTAAGAAGTTGGGCATGGAAATGCAATTGCAGAGTTTGGTCCTGAGCTGGCAAAGAAAACCCGGATCTGGATCGAATCGAATTCCGGATCAATGTATACACTAATGATCAGATTTGAGGGAAAGTGTAATGCAATTGCGTGTGCTGCGATCAGCTAGGCTGTTAAAAATATATAATTTTAAAAAGATAAATCTTGGAAATCCGAAATAAAGGTGACAAAAATGGGAGGTGTGAGTGTCTGCAATCGCCGAGTGTTCTTGTTTAAATATTGGATTATATCCATGATATTTGGATTAATGCTATTTTCATTATTATAAGACTTGTATTACCTTTTATTTTCCAGCGTCGCAGTGAACGGAATGAGCCAGGCAGTTCTGCAATGACACCACCCACAAGTCGCTCATCGACACCAGTGAATCTACAAGCTCCGAAGAAGAAACGTTTGTCTGCCGAGACTGAGGAAACCGAGAACCTATCAACGACAGAACTGCAGAGACTAGTGCTACTTGAGCAGCTAAAATACACCAGAGCGAAGATGCGACGCCTTGAGCAGCAAAACAGTCAGACAACTGAAGCGGCTGATCCACCTGTCGACATGGTCCACCTGACAGACATGGATAACTGGCGATATATGTCTCACTAGATGCAACGTAAAGTGGGCTTGGTTCGTTGCGACTTTCAAGATAACATTTCCTTTCAAGCAAAGTTTTTGTTCCGTAAAATGCTTAGCCAGACTGGTACTGCCAACTTCCATGTAGTAGCAGCTCTTGACACAGATTGCGTTAAGTGATATTACACATCGTGCGCAACATGTTAAAGAATAAAGAGTAAAGAAATTTCACTACATAATTTTTATTTATAACAATATTAGAATTTAGTAGTTAGTTTGCTACACACGCCGGATGCGTTGTAAACCAGAATCATGCACTTCATTTATTTAGTCAGCGCCCCTGTCGAAAAGTATAGTGGTAATTTCTTGTCGTCTTTGCTGTCCTTGTAATAGAATGCGGCGAGCAGCCACATGGACCTGCTCATGTTGGTTCAAATCATCCTCATCCACCTCTTCATCACCTAAATCATCATTTGTGTCATTTAGAAATTTGGCGACGTTATGCAATACGAAGCATGCCATGATGCATTTCGGAATGTTCTCTAGTTTAAGACGAATGCCGTACCGCAGGATAGGAAACCGTCGTTTTAATTGACCAAATGACTGTTCAATGACCACGCGATTTCTAGCATGTATTCTGTTGAAATATCTCTCAGCTTGTGTGTTTGCCTCACTGTATGGTGTCATCATATATGGCGCTAACCCATAACCCGAATCACCTAGAAGAAATCCTTGTACATTCCCTGAAATCTTAGCATGTAGTTCGGATGTTTGAAATATTCGAGAGTCATGCACTGACCCCGGCCAGCCTACATCAACACTGGTGAATGTATACTTCTCATCACATGTCGCCTGAACATTAAACGAAGGAAAGTTTTTGCGATTTATGAAGTCATCTTCAAACTGTCCATGTGGCTTATCAATGCGTACATGAGTACAGTCGATGGCGCCGATTGTAAAAGGAAAACCAAGCTTATCCGCCCACCGTTGCTTTGCCAGGGTGATATCTGCATTAGAAACTGGAAATTGTATCCACGTTGGGTGTTCAGATGATATGAAATCCAAAGTACTGGAAACATGTCTAGATACCGTTGGTTGTGTTATACCTATCACCTCCGCTACTGTAGTCTGATAACCAGGGTCTGCTAAATAATGCAGAGTTGTTTCCATACGCTGCACCGGTGACAGACATCCACCACGCCTCTCGGGATTTTCTGGTAGAAATGTTTGTGCCAGCCATTCAACATTTCTCTTGTCAAATCGAAATAACTTGCGGTAGGTCAAAGGAGATATCTCATCACGATTAATCCTACTCTTATATACCTTAGAATGTTCTCTTATATGCATAAACATGTTGCAAATAATTCAGAACGGAACCCTTAGCTAAATGTCAAGCTACTCTAGAGGAGCTTGCAAAACGGAAAGCACATGCTTAATGTCATAAGGAAATGGACAATTTTATGTATACGGTTTCAAGCAATTGATCTCAATTTAAGCTAATACTTATAAGACACAGTTTTTGCTTTTCCTAATAAGCAAATGCTTGTTCTATGAAGCATTATCTATTTTTTATGTATATCTCTGGAAGAAAAAGCCTAGAAAAAGCTTATGCTATTTTTTTTTATAAATTCGGCCCATTGTATCTCTTGCTGACTACTCGTTAGACATTCTATATTGTGCTTACAGTCCTGAGTTCGATCCGCTCCCGTCATGAGCTGCTTGCGGGAAACCGGTTTGCGGGAAACCTAAGAATGACGTATAAATTTCAGTAACACGATAGCCCAGACTTAAGAATGGCTACCGATTATTCTAGTAACTATACTTAACATTTTAATTATTCCGTTAATTATATTTCTGATAATTATATTGTACCCATACAAATGGTCCCGATGACTAAAAGGCACCGTAACGGTCTTACGACCGCTAGTTATAATTTCTGTATATGTTTATAATTATTCTCATTTCTCTAAGGTGTTTTCACTAACCGCACCGTAGTAGGTTCGTTAACCTGTACCAAAGATATATAATTCTGATCATTTTCACACTGTATTGATTGTTCTGGTTAGTTTATATATATATGGCCAGTGGCCATCAGTTCATATATTTTGCTTATTTATAGAAAATATAGGACTGCAGTGCATGTAGGAAACACTATACAGCAACATTTATATATGCAGCATATTTCTCCCGCCACCAACAATTTTTCACTGAGGTCGCTGTCCGTGCTATAACTCTGTTTAGCCCAGCATACTACCGACTAAAACCTTTTCTATTCAGCTCGATAGGATAGGTTTAATATGATTAGAGACAATTTCGTTGTTTGGAAATCTGTAGTATATGCCTCTTTCCCGGTAGTTGCGATAATTTAGCCCCGCACTCCGGCAAGATTCATATCTCTAAGATATTGTCTCTCTTCATGTTCCACTAAGCCTTGTGGCTTCTTAATTGTTTGGATGTCCCTATCCACACCATGGACTGATCCGACCCTGGGAAACTGTTGGGGTTTCCGAGCGGTGATGGCCAGGGTGTGATATCACATACATCCCCCCCCCACCCCCCGTATCCTCGGATACTTAGTAGTTAGCACTTCTGCCAATGTATGAAAGCACTGCGAAAACAAATCTTAATTATTATTTTATTTGCTGAACAATCCTCCCGCACCGCAGTACAAAACTGGGCAACTTGTATTTAAACCTAATGACAGGTTAAACGGTTAGTTCCATATGACCTTGTGACGAGCGAGATGCGTATCCCCACCGAATTCCGTAAGAATGTCTGGGCATGATATTCAGATCTGCCACGCCCTCACGGGAAGGACATTTACGGTGGGTATTCATCTCTCTTACCCCCACCATAACGATAGACCAGTTGCCTAAAAATGCTTTTGTGAAAAGTAACCAGTGTCTTGTGACGGTTTATGTGGCTACGGAGCGAGATCTTACTAAGTAACATGTATGAGCGCTGTCTTCAGTATTGATGTCTTAGGGCATCTGTTTTCAATGACAGCCGTATCTAAAGGCTAAGTAGACACCCGCCATTTGCGGCCTAAAATAGTTCTTCTCTCTAAAAACTAAAAGTTAGCAGAAGCATAGAAGAAGGCCGCATAAATAAAGCGGCAACTACTAATTCAGCAAACTGAGAATTACATAAGACTGTGACATGGGAATCCTTCGGGAATCGTTCATCCCGTCTTCACGTAAAACAGCACGCAGCCTTATAGTCATAATCTCACTAGGTATGGTCTTTTCTTTACAGCATTTTTGGTTAAATATTAGAGTGGGCCTCTTTTTGCCTACTACTCCTCTCCCACTTTAAACAGTGGCGACATTTTCCTCTGACGGAGGCCCACACGAGGCACTTGCCTCTCGCAAGGATTCAGCGAAGACGGTCCACGCGAGGGTAATACTCCTCACCCAAACTAGCACTAGGAGTAGTGCCCGCGTGAGGCACATGATTTTCCGTCACTACAAAGACAATTTTCTTTCCTTTCAGCTTAGAGGTATAATAGCTTATATTAAGTTAATTATTTAAGTCTCGTGTATGGGAGCCTCCTTTGCAAGGGATACCTCTGCGGACCTACACGTCTGTGTGGTACCTCCGGGAGCCCCACGTCTAAAAGTTCATCAAGCTGTCTCTATGTCTTGTATTTTCGTATGCTCATTAGTTTTATCTAGCATACTCGACAGTCTGTTTAGGTAAAATCATTGTAGAGACTTATTTTAATTAGGTCACCAAAAATCAAATCTTATAAGTCCATAGATCACGAAATTGCTATGGACAGGCATACTGGTGACACAAACTCTTGGGATGAGACCGTTGTGTTTAATGTTCGCGACGATGGTCGCACGGCCCCACCAGAACGATTGAGTTCCACCGGCCTTAGGAGCCGGTCTTTGTTACCCGTAGTCTCGTACAGGATCTGTCACACCGAGACCGGAAGCTAACCAGCGTCATCATTGGTCGTGCACTTGTGGCGCGGCGAGTCGACATCAGACACTGTTTTATCTAGCATACACTACCCCTCGAGCTACAATATTCATCCCTCGTGTATCAATGTAAAATTGATCTGAGTGTAATAAAGTTCTATTCAATTCACATATACTATTTGCATCTGACATACATTTGCCTTTCTGACTGATTGGTGTTTCGGAAACACAGAAGAGAAACTGATAATTTACGCACCGGCAATCAAAGCACAGATAATTGTATGATAAAACATAAGTGAGAATTCTTGGCAATCTATCAGGAAGAAATTGAATCGCAAACGTAATTAATTAATACTATTATTCATATCAATCGACTAATCCTTAGCTTACTCTTCACACCCCAAATTTATCACCATTTTCATCAAATCATCTTAATTATAATCTTTATTATAATGGCCATAAATTATATATTTTTCAGATTTACTACCGATAATCAGTCCCGGGTTAAGCAGTTGGGGTATCTGTAGCGCAGTGTAGAGTCAAGGAAATGGAGTTTCCAAAAATCAAATTACAATATAATAAACAATACTTATGAAAATACTGTAATATAATTAATGTAACCCCATATTTAAATAAGACAGGTATTGAACGTATATAAAGTTGTTTGCAGCTGGTTAGGCAAAAATCAGTATTTCTCAGTTTATTTAAATAGCGATTTCAATGGTGTCTGCGCGCGTGCGTGTTAGGTGCGTGTAGGAAATACGCAATTTTTTCGTGGAGTCATTACGTGACGTCCGGTGTCTATTATGATGTAATATGTTTGATGTTTGATGACATCAATGAGAATTGTCTACCTGGGAGAATAGACCTTTCTCGCACGGCCGCCATTGAAATATCAGAGCGAGGCTGATAACGCAAAAGAATGAAAAGTATTGCGTCATGGACGTAGGCTCAACTACACAGAGCATATACAAGATCTCATCATAAACCCCCTCAAACTAAACACAGACACATATAGAGATATCAATCCAAGAGATGCTAGAACTGACCTAAATATACCTCCACAAACCTGTAACTACACACTTCTAAGTACATTTAATGATAAAATAATAAATAGCAAGGAAAGCATCACCCTCTCACTCATGCACGCAAACACCCGGTCGATACTGAAGAACAATGACAAGTTAAATACTTTTTTAAACATGAGTGCACATGAGTTTGGGATTATTGGAATTACGGAGACATGGCTAAAACTAAACTCACCTACTACCCTAGTTAACAAGAACAACTATACCTTTATTGAAAAGCACAGAAATGAAAAAATTAACAATGACGGTGGTGGTGGTGGTGGTGGTGGTGGTGGTGCAGGCATGTACATAAAAGACAGCATCCAGTTCACCGAACGTCAAAATCTTTCTATAATCGAAGAATCCATTGAGACCATATTTATTGAAATTCCAATGCAAAAAGGTAAAAAACAAAATTATTGGTACAATCTATAGGCCTCCTAACAGTGATAGCAAACAATTCATCGATATTATTCAAGGAGAAAACAAGATAGCCTACCTGATGGGTGAGTTCAACATTGACCTGCAGCAACAACAATGTTGTCATACAAAAGAGTTTATCAATCTACTAAATACCTACTTCTATTATCCGACAATAACCAAGCCAACCAGAATAACTGAATCTACAGAAACCGTCATTGACAACATATTCCGCAATAACATCAACCACAATATTAGTAAAAATCAAGTCGGAATTTTCGTAACTGATATCTCAGACCACTTACCTATATTTCTTCTAGAAAAACAACAAACATATAAAATCAATTTTAGCAGGAAAAATTTCAATGCAGAGATTACTGCCAGGTCAACAGTGAAAAATTCAAAAGGTAGAGACTGACTGGAGCTCAATAACAAACATACAGTCTTGTGGGCATGCACACAACAAATCTCATGACATATGCACATCTATTTTTGATCAAAGCTTCCCAATGAAACAAAATAAAGATTTAAGCACAACCCAACTAAACCGTGGCTTACGAATGGACTAAATGCTGCCTGCCACAAGAAACACAAACTCTACTTAACATTTATTAAGTGTCAAACTAAACACAATGATATCCAATTGAAAAAATATAGAGACGAATTAGACCAAATCATCAAACCAGCCAAGAAAACATACTATCAGAGTAAATTCGAACAGTCAAAAAATGATATAAAGGAAACATGGAAAATTACCAAATCGCTTCTAAATAAGACCAACAGGGCACAACAGACACAATTTCTTTGTGACAACAAAGTCATCACGGATAAATTTGAAATTGCCAATGGATTCAAAAATTATTTCGTAAATATAGGACCACAACTTTTGAAAAAAATCCAAGAAAATTAAAATAAAGAATTTACTGATTTCCTTGCAGGTAGCTATCAATCATCGCTCCTTTGCAATCCTATTAACACGGAAGAAATTTTTTACTATACTAAACACATTTAACCAATCAAAATGTGCTGGCATCGATGGCTTTAAGTGGCGTATTTACAAAAAACTATGCTGTCGATATTCTTAACCCACTAAGCCACATTTGCAATCTTTCTTTAACACAAGGCACTTTCCCAGCAAAATAAAAAATTGCACGGGTATGCTCTGAAAACAGGCAATTAACATGTGGTGTTCCTCAGGGATCTATTCCTGCCCCCTGCTATTCCTCTTATATATGGATGACTTACCCAATATCTGCAAACACATGTCACTGATACTGTTCGCCGATGATACCAATGCCTTTTGCTGTGAGAACGATATAGATACCTTATATAAAAAGGTAAACAAGGAAATGGAAGAAATTACCAACTGGTTTGCAATTAACAAATTATCACTAAATGTTGATAAAACAAATTATATGTTATTTACAAATATGAAATTAAAGAAAGAGGACACTCCAAAAATCTAGATAAATAAAAAGAAATTAAGGAAGCCCCATTTGCAAAATTTTTGGGAGTCTACTTAGACAAACATCTGACCTGGGCTAAACAAATCGAGATAGTAACAGCAAAAGTAGCAAGGGGCATAGGTGTCATACAAAGACTAAAACCATATATGACACCAAATACTATTAAAACACTATACTGCACCATTGTTCCCCCACATCTGACGTACTGCAACGCTATCTGGACCAATACGCACAAGAGCAATCTAGCAAAGCTTAACAGCCTTAAAAAAAGGAGTAAAATCTTTTTCAAAACCAGCAGGGCCCAGAATATATTTAAATCTGAAATTTTTTTAAAACTGACATAGGCAAACTGTACACCATTGTTAAAGATTATCACCACAAAACATTGCCACAATCCATCGCCTGCAACTTCACACTCAACACTGATACCCATGAACACAACACTAGGGCCAAACATAATCTACACACCCAATTTATGAGAACAAAAACAGGAAAACGACGAATCACAATAGCAGCCACAAAACTATGGAACAGCACCAGCACAAAAATACGCAAAAAAATCCCAAATCAGAAATCCTTTAAAAGAATTGCCAGAGAATCTATATTGGACTGGTATTAAACCAATACAAATCTTGCATCTGATTAATATAGATTATCTGTTAATTTATATTTAATACAAACGTGAGACAAATCAAACTGCAATCACCGCCACTACTACTACTACTACTACTACTACTACTACTACTACTACTACTACTACTACTACTACTACTACTACTACTACTACTACTACTACTACTACTACTACTCATACTACTACTACTACTACTACTACTACTACTACTACTACTACTACTACTACTACTACTACTACTACACTACTACTACTACTACTACTACTACTACTACTACTACTACTGCTGCTGCTGCTGCTGCTGCTGCTGCTACTACTACTACTACTACTACTACTACTACTACTACTACTACTACTACTACTATATTCAGACATGTCAGGCAAACCCGCATACAATAATATAACAATCTAACATAATCTGTGATGATAAGTTTTTCATTCAAATTCTCTATCTGCAGTGATAAGCTTTCCACGTCCCTCCCCATCCCACCCACTACCATACCAATAGTAAATCATTTAAAACCAACATAGAATACCACAATGATGTATTAATATATGCACATGTGCATGTATATGTGTGTATGTGTGTGATTGTGTATACATGTATGAATGTTTGTACACGTATAAAGTGAACTGTTGTGTATGTATGCATTCATATATGTTGGTATAGGTGTATATGTGTGTGTACCTGTATATATATATATATATATATATATATATATATATGTGTATGTATTTTTATTTTATTGACGCACTGGCAACTTGCGGCTTCAATTTCTATGTGCTAACTTAGCCGACAGTCATGCACCCATTAGTTTAATTTGTTGATCACCATCTCCCGGTCGGGGGATCGAACCGCCATTCTGCAATGGCAATGTGCGGCTTCAATTTCTATGTGCTAACTTAGCCGATAGTCATGCACCCATTAGTATAATTTGTTGATCACCATCTCGGGGGATCGAACCACCATTCTGCAACTCCGCATAGCATCAGCAACCAGACATCTTTCCACTGGACCACCGCGCCAAGACTAATAAGTCAAGCTTTGGCCGACCGAAATATATATATATATATATATATATATATATATATATATATATATATATATATGTGCGTGCGTGCGTGCGTGTACATGCAAAGGTATAAGCTATATGTTATATGCTATGTACTACATGTCATAGCATCAGCATCATAGCAGCTCTCATTCCCTATGGCATGTACACTGTCTCGTATTGTATGTTAGGGGGTCCATCGATTCATAGGCTGTGTCTTTGATGGACTGCCCATTTTCAATTTATATATATGTAAAATATGTTATGAAATAAACAACTTTGAACTTTGAACTTTGAACTTTGATGTCAGTGCGCGAGTACGCTACGATTTGTTTACATTTATAAAGTCTCGTTTAAAGACACTCAAACGTCCCTTAGACATATTTTAAAGGCGCTTAAGAAAAACACAGTAAAATTCTACACATTACTTTAACGCAACCGCTATCACAATTCTGAACTCGAGGCTATTTATATGTTTTAGCTTTACCGACAACGTGTGTATTTTCGTAGTATGTTACTATGTAGGCCTAATGCAAATTTAGAATATAGAGGTCCACACTGTTCAAGAATGTAACTAATAATATTAATTTAAAATGTACAAAAAATTGTCTTAATTTTTTCCCAACCATTCTTGACACAGGTGGACAGAACTTGGCACAACACCCCTGTATTAGGAGCACCCTTTATCTAGACCCAAATATTAATTTATAGGCTATAATACTTACATACAAAATTGGTAGGTGCTTGTAATACAGGTGTGGACGCGCCAAGGTTCGTCTACGGAGGGGTCAAACATTAAAAAAAATTGTTTTTCATAACAGAAGAAATATTTTGGCATAAATTCATACATGTGGCTAATGTAAGGGGTTTCCTAATACAGAGCTATGGTGTATAACATATATAACATATATATATATATATATATATATATATATATATATATATATATATATATATATATATATATATATATATATATATATATATGAAAATGTTGTAAAAATTAAATATAGGCTTTTGTATTACAAGTTAATATTTTTCAAGACATCTTCAAAGGCAAATTTCTTCCAGCTTTGTCATTAAGCAGTTATAATACAAATAGCTTGATTTTCATCCAACCTTTCATCCAAATCTGTTATCCCTTCATCCATCCATCTGGTTGTCCAATATCAACCTCCTCAGGCAGGAGGGACCTCAAACTTCCAAAACTCAACCAGCCAGACCTGTCTAGAAAGACCACCTTGGAGACCAGCCGAATTAACTCAATAGTAAACTTTTAGAAATGTAAACATGGAAATCGAAACTAATACAAACATTGGATTCTTTGCTTTTCGCTGAAAGCAGTTATAATATGGATTTAATCATACTATCTTGAAGGTACAGTCACAGTTTACAGATTATACAAGACGGAAGATGCACACAGATAATGGTAAGACGTTCTGTCTCCGTTTTCATTGTCACACCCTTTCTTATTAAAGAATTAGCAGTAAATGTATACTATGCACCCTGTAAATACGATCTTTATTCTGGTTGTAATAATTATGTTATGTTGACGATGTAATATAAAACAAAGTTCCTGGGACTTCTGATTGCAAAATTAGCTAAATTGGGAGAATTTAATTGAAATTTGATACAATAAGGCAGTTTAATCCTCGATTTAGCCTAAACATGTTAATAAATAACTTCATAGACTGGGTATAAGAGGTTTATTACCAGGTTTAACCGTAAACTGAGTTTGTATTTTTTACATACATGTGCATATCTGGCTGATATGCTACAATATCAATCTATGTACGGACAGAGTATTAGCAATTAAGTTATTAAAATCCCAACATTAAATGTAGAAAACAGTTCTTGTTTCAAATCCTAGTTTAGCCATGGCATGCAAAATGAAATGGATAATTAAGATAAGTCTATACTTATGTACAGTAAATAGTCTCAAGCATCTCTTTCTATTGCAGGAGCCATTGTGATCAATACTACAGCTGTGCGTGTTACCATAAGATGCAGGATGCCTGTGAAGAATTCTACATGGTGGGAGGACTGGTTCTCCTAAGCACAATATATTCTGAGATAATCAAATTCCCTGTGCATTAATTTGCAACCTCTGAAAAGTCATACTATGTGCTCCAATAATGCCAGCAGCTCAATGTATGACAACTATGACCCTGGGCACCCGATGTCTATATTTTGACTTCTCGACTACATACATGCTATTTATAGAAGACCCACCCACCCAACCTGTATGTATGGTATGTGACCATCCTGAATGGACATATACGAAAAATCATTTACAATGCAAGAATTATTCTGTAGATTAATTTGAAGCTAATTTGCAAAAGTCCCATGTTTAATTAGTTTCAAAATCTTCAACAGCTTATCTGCATAATTACCTTGAAATTGAGATTCTGAAAATTCAGGTTTCAAATAGATAATGAGACAGCATTCTACACCCTTTAATGGTCAAGATTGGTCAAGAAAATCAAACTATCTGCTTATAGACTGCCCATGTGCAGGCCAAGAAACGCTTACTTTGAATATTTATCACTGGACCCGACATTATAGTGGGATATTTTCAAAAATAGTCTTTTTGGCTTGCACATTCTTCAAAACCACAGCAGAGACTGTTTGTGGCCAGCATGGCCCTTAATGGGTGAATAGAATGTAACAAAACTAAATCTAGTGAGGATCATGTGAATTCACTGATGGTTTTAGCTGCATCAACCTTACCAATAAGACTACTATGGTATGCTTTGGTACTGATTACATTTATTATAATAAACAGAGAAAATACTGTTTTTGTGATGCATTATGTAATAACCATGATAGATAGAAGAAAGTTGTAGCACTTACAGCTAAAGGGTCATATCTATAATAGACAATCTATAATTGATAATGCATACAAACAAGGGGAAGTCGGCCTTGTCCCTTTAATATAGTTTGATGATGGTGAGTTATCGTTCTTGAATGATTAAAACTTTGAGAAATTGTCTCCCTTTTCATGCATGCCAATTGAGTTTTGAGATCACTAGATACTGTTCTTGGCTTAATTATCCTAATTTAAATCATGAATTGGGTTTCCTCAAAACATGACACTGAGGTCTAAGGTACTGTCATTTAACGCTGAATCTGGCCCAAAACTGCTGCAGCAGTGTCTTTGAGATGTCTATCTGCAGACCACGAGAAAACTGTTTTTTTAATTGACAACTGAAATAACTGCCTTGACAACAGAGCCAGTCATTCCAGACAAATGTACATTTTCTATGATGAAATTTAAATTTTCTTTAGAAGGGGAAAGTATGGAATTGTGAGAACCCCATTTCCAGGCCTTGAAAAGTAGACGCCTTGGAAAGTGAACAAGTCTACATTTTCTGCTAAAGATTTGTAAAAAAGCATTTACAACATAACATAGATAGTATTACAAATATTGACGATATCAACTACTAATTCCTAGTTTTTTTTGCGAAATTTGTCAGGTACGTGAACACTAAAAGGAGACATCATAAAATGGGTCAGGAAAGTGGTAAATTATGTATAAAAAAAGTATGGGATTTCATTCCGCAGAGGTTGTATGAAATCTGTTAACAGTGGGTGTTAAAGGAGTTACCAGGTACACCAGTCCATGTGCAGAGATGTGCACCTTGGTAGACATAGTGCATAGCCAGAACCTGTGACTGGTTAGATAATAATTGTTGAAGAAAATTAATTTAAAATAGAAATAAGACCTGCGGTGTACGTAAAGGTTTAGAGCATGCCCAACACAATACTAAATGAGTGCCCCTACCCGCCCCCCCCCCACCCACCACTGATATTGGCCTAATATTCTATGTTTTTGTTTGGGGCAGTTTGTATGACTACGTGTAGTATAATTGATGTAAATATATCTCCCTTTTAATGACCAGGAATGCATGAAATAGCTTCTCAGGATTCAAAGTTATTTATTTCATGCTTGATTCACTAAATACATACATCACAAATACATCACAAATATGCAGTCGGAGTCCATAGTTCATCTGGGCATAGGCTAACACACAAGTTGCTTGTACCAAATAAGATAACATACTTGGATTTAGTTACTATTTTCTTTTATTTAAAAAGTAGATTTTATATTTGGGATATCCATTATTAAAAGGTGTGAGGTGACGCTTAGGCTTGGGAGAACTCATCACTTCAACACGGAAATGGAAAGCTGTTAGTAGTTGGGACTTAGATATGAAGGTTGTAATATTAGACCTAGTACACTAGTCCGAGTCTGCTCGGACTCTCAACCCGGCCCTATGACAGATATTTGGGCAGACGGATGAGAAGACCTGTCAGTTTATCCAAATATCTGTCATAGAGCTGGTTGAGTCACGCAGATGTGAACTAATAGTACACATGAAGTGGGTCAATTTCAAATCATAGTTGTTGGATCATATTTGCCAGTACATGCATGCAATATGAAGTCAGTTAAGGCGGGTGTTATATTTTTGTGGTATTTTGTGACTGAATCTTAGATGCATATACACTATGATTTATTGTAATTTACATTGTACATAAATCATTATCGCCATAGACTGCCACCCCACTATTTCCTTATAATATAAAATACTTTATGGGTGTCAAAACCAGGGGTGAGTTCAGGAAGGTTTGCGTTCAAGGTGCGACAGTGTTCAGTAATGTATCGCCTGCATTACTAAAATGAAGTATATAGTGAGTATACGTACCATTACTGAACACTGTCCCACGGTGAATGCAAACAGTTCACACTCCTCAACTCACACCTGAGCATACAATTACATTCTTTTTTATTTCCAGGCTAGTGGCTACCCTACAGTACTGAACACGTAGTCGAAATATACACTGATATGTCATTCCATTCCTCTCAATGCGATGATGCAGTGACATCTCAGTACATATTTGGACTATTGAGTAAGGCATGCTAGGTATCATCAAATACCGTTCCTCTGGGAGTCGAACCCAGGACACTACTCAATGTGACAAGAGAGAATGTCTCCAATTGGAACCGTGTGTAAATAGATCCATCCATCCATCCATCCATCCATCCATCCATCCATCATCCATCCATCCATCCATCCCGTCAACCTCACTCGCTATTTAACTCCCTCCCTCCATCCTTCCGTCCTTTCCTCCTTCCATAACTCCCGCGCTGCCTTCGTCCCTCCTTCCCTCCCTACATTATTAACTCCACCGCCCTCCCTAAATCCCTCCCTACATCCATCCATCCCGCCATCAATCCCTCGCTCATTAACTCCCTCCTTACGTCCCTGCTTCCATCCCTCCTTCCATAACTGTCTCACTCGCTCCCTCCCCTCCCCTCCCTCCCTCCCTCCCTCCATCCCTCCATTCCTCCATCCATCCATCCATCCATCCATCCATCCATCCATCCATCCATCCATCCATCCATCCATCCATCCATCCATCCATCCATCCATCCATACACACATCCATTCATCCATCAATCCATCCATCCATCCCGCCAGCCATCCATCCCTCGCTCATTAACTCCCTCCTTACATCCCCGCGTCCAACCCTCCTTCCATAACTGTCTCGCTCGCTCGCTCGCTCCCTCCCTCCCTCCCTCCATCCATCCATCCATCCATCCATCCATCCATCCATCCATCCATCCATCCCGCCAGCCATCCATCCACTCACCCACCCACCCACCAACCCACCCATCCATCCATCCATTCCGCCTTCTCTCCCTCCCTCCCTCCCACCCTCCCTTCATCCATCCACGCACGCACGCACACAGACCAAACCTACCACAACTACCAGGCATGCACGCACGCACGCACGCACCCCCTACCCAACACACATACACACACCCCGCTCACACAAATCCGACCACACCACACAACACCCACACCCACACTACACCACTCATCCCCCGCACCTGCATCATTCATCCATCCATCCATCAATTCATCCTTCTACATCTCCCAACAAAACCACACCCACACACCTACACACCCATCCACCCACCACACAACGCCACACCACACAACACCACACCAATACCAACACTCCACTCCATACCACACCACCCACCACGCATCATCCATCCATCCATCCATCCATCCATCCATCCTTCCTTCCTTCCTTCCTTCCGTCCATCTATTTAATCCGCCTTGCCCTACTACCATATGCATGGTATGCACACAGTATCAGGCAGGCAAGCCGCCCGCGGCACTCATCTAACCACAGTATCACCGATCAGAGCAATACGCTGTCGCTAGAGGACCGAGCTTGCACCTCGGCCCACCGCCTCTCCACGCATCCACCCATCCACCAAGCCATTGATCCATCCACGCAACCCAGCCAGCCATACGCGCACCCACCCACGCCAACTCAATATCCATTTCATCCATCCATCTACCCACCAATCAGCCGAATATCCAATATCCCGTCACAGCATATTGAATATCCAATATCTTGTTACAGGATCTTGAATATTCAATATATATTTTGTGTCAGAATATATCGCCATACGTTTGCTGAACTTATTACTTTTTTCAACTGCATCGTCTCAAAGAGTCCTCTAAATACCCAAGGCACATGAGGAAGATATTTAAGCTACCTTGCCATACTTCCATACGCTCGGTATGCACACGACACTGGGCGGGCAGTCAGTGCGCTCTGTCAGTATGCCCTCAGCTCCACCCACGAGCTGTCTGCCCTCATGTTGCTCATTGCCCTGCCAAGTCAGGGCTGGGATACGCACTTACAATACAATTACATACATTTAGTCACAGGTACATGTATTTTGAACTTCAAATATCCATTTTCAAGCATGATGTTGAACACGAATAAAGCTATTGTTAAGTCTCACATTTATGGGTTAGATCACATATACGTTCATCTATGCATCCGTCCGCCCGTCTGTCCGTCCATACATCCGCCCGCCCGCCCGCAGAGCCACCCCACCAACTCAGCCACCCACTCACACAGCCATCCCCAACAACCATCACCGCCCAACCACCAACCCACCCACCAACCAGCCGACCTACACAGCATCACTACCACAACCAGCAGCCCACCCACTTACCCACCCACTCACCAACCCACCCTCCACCGAACTCTTTCAAAGAATCGATGGATGAATTGGATGGATTATTGGATGGATGTTGATGGTGGAATAGGTTGGGTGGGAAGTGAAGGATGACGTGTGTGTATGCCCATCCATCCATCCATTCATCCATCCGTCCGTCCGTCCGTCCGCCCGTCCGTCCGTCCGTCCGTCCGTCCGTCCGTCCGTCCGTCCGTCCATCCATCCATCCATCCATCCATCCATCCATCCATCCATCCATCCACCCACCCACCCGCCCACCCACCCACCCACACACGCACACCCATCAATCCATCCATCCATCCATCCATCCACCCATCCATCCATCCATCCATCCATCCATCCATCCATCCATCCATCCATCCATCCATCCATCCATCCATCCATCCATCCCCGCCCTACCCCGCCCCCATCCCTCCCTCCCTCTCCATCCATCCATCCATCCATCCATCCATCCATCCATCCATCCATCCATCCATCCATCCATCCATCCATCCATCCATCCATCCATCCATCCATCCAACCAACCATCCATCCATCCATCCACCCATCCATCCATCCATCCATCCATGGCTACCTCCCTCCCTCCTTAACTCCCTTCCACCCTAGCTCACTCTCTCACTCACTTCCACTCCATCCATCACTTCATCAATCCATCCATCCATCCATCCATCCATCAATTCACCTATCCACCCAGCCAGCCACCCGTGCACCTACCACCCCAA
This sequence comes from Chaetoderma sp. LZ-2023a, assembly GCA_034401795.1. Classification (NCBI taxonomy): domain Eukaryota; kingdom Metazoa; phylum Mollusca; class Caudofoveata; order Chaetodermatida; family Chaetodermatidae; genus Chaetoderma; species Chaetoderma sp. LZ-2023a. Next base: position 74,770,926 of record CM067364.1, read on the forward strand.
CTTAATATCCATCACCCACCAATCAACCGAATATTCAAGATATTTAATCCGCCTTACTGCCATACTCTCGGTATGCGCGCGGGACCAGGCGGGCTGGCCGTTCGCGCCACTCTGATAACCACACCTTAGTCAGCATACACGATCAGAGCAGTACGCTGTCGCTAGAGGACCGTTGAGGCGCCTGGGCCCGGCGCCTCTCCACCAATCCATCCATCCATCCATCCAGCCAGCCAATCATCCACGCACCCACCCACCCCAACCAAATATCCACCACCCACCAATCAACCGAATATCCAATATCCCGTCACAGCATATTGAATATCCAATATCTTGTTACAGGATATTGAATATTCAATATATCTTTTGTGTCAGAATATATGAATCTTCAATTGCATCATCTCAAACAGTCCTCTCAATATCCTAAGCACACGTTCGCCGATTTATTATAAGAGCCGGAATTTTATTAACAAAATTTGTCAACTTCATAATAAAACATGCATAAAGATAACAATAAACACTAAAATAAACTTACTGCGCTTAAAAATATCCCCTACCCGGTTTACAGATGCAATCTCAGTATCGCGTCATGTGTTTTTAAGGGTGATTTAATCGCATAATTTCAACTCTAGTGAAGCGGTGAATTGATGTAATTTTTATGATTTGAGCAAAGGAGAGTCTGTCACAGATCAGGTTATCGTCTGCTTTTCGTGATAACCGGATAGACGCAAATTTGAGGAAAAACATTAAAAAAGTTAAAATCTTTCAGTTTTTCTTTTGGAAATTGGTAAGTAGGCCAAGGCATCCTTATCGCGCTACCGAAGCCCAAGAAGCCACCTGGCCACCAGCCAATCTGCGGCCCATTGTGCTCCTTAACAGCATACGGAAAATCCTATCCAATGTTACTCTATGCCGCATCCGAGACAAGATCGACGACGTAACCAGATCATGTCAAAGTGGCTTCGAACGTGGACGCAGCTGCGCAGACATTGTATGGGCTCAACGCATGCTTGTGTCGGTAGTCGTGTCCAAACACTGGGAATTCCACAAAATGGGAATTGACATGTCACGAGCCTTCGACACAATTAAACTCTCAAAGATCCTAGATGTACTACGGCAGGCCAGTTGCAATGAAGATGAGTCAAGTCAGTGAAGTCTGTCGAGTTTGAGACATCAATCGGCTTCCCACAGGGAGATGGTCTATCCCCTGTGCTCTTCACATGTTACCTGGTTGCTGCATTGAAATCCGTGCGGGAAAACTCCACAAGTCCAACCCCGCCCCCCTCCCCACCCCACACCCACCCCACCGCCCCAACCCCCTCCACCACCCTCACCCACCCCACTCCACCCAAACCCCCTGCCCAAACAGACACCCTCCACAATCCCCGCCCTTTAAAAAAGAATTAAATCAATTAAGTCACTGAAATAGATATCCCCTCTCCCCCACCCCTCTCTCTTTCTCCGTCTCTCTCTCTCTCTCTCGCTCTCTCTCTCTCTCTCTCTCTCTCTCTCTCTCTCTCTCGCTCTCTCGCTCTCTCTCTCTCTCTCTCTCTCACTCTCTCTCTCGTTCTCTCTCTCTCTCTCTCTCTCTCTCTCTCTCTCTCTCTCTCTCTCTCTCTCTCTCTCTCTCTCTCTCTGTTTTTCTCTCTCGCCCATTCTCTCGTTCCGTCCAACCAGTGGTACTAAAACCAATTTGGTGTGTTTTGTCATGTATAGTAATTATATTAAATACACCTGTTTTTATATGAGTATCTTAGAGGATCATACTGTTACTGATTAATGTGTCATGTCCTGTATTATTTACTGTATATATCTCTGTTTGCATAATGCGCGCCGCACCCGCCGCCGCTGCTATTGCTGTTATGGACCGATAGTATCCGCGCAAGATACGCTTCTCTACTCCGCGCTGAGTTGACGGTTGAATATCCGAGAAGGGGACTGGATACAAATTCAAGAACAGGAGAAACAGTATATCATCTAGAATACTGATCGAATGTAAATGGATTTCATTAGGTTTAAAATAATGCGGACATGGATAAGGATAGACTAAAAATAAATGGTGATAAATAACAAATAACCCGTTTCAAAACCACAAGGTAAGGAACATCTTCTATCAATGAACCTTTCCGGTTTTAGCTATGCCCCGCCCATCTCTAGCTAAGCTCCACCCACACCTCGCTCGTGTTGGGGGATCGATAGAGCTCTGAACACCTTGACTATCAATTTCCAAAAAACTACACAGGTAAACTGTTGAATATATTTAAACTAATTTGGCTAAGTCAAATTAGTTTCAAAATATTCAACAGCATGTTTATTAAATAGTAAAGAATTACAAAGACGCACGCACGTACATGCCTACACACTTACACACACACACACACACACACACACACACACACACACACACACACACACACACACACACATACACACACACACATACACCTACACGCACGCACGCACTCACTCACTCACTCACTCACTCACTCACTCACTCACTCACTCACTCACTCACTCACTCACTCACTCGCTCGCTCGCTCGCTCGCTCGCTCGCTCGCTCGCTCGCTCGCTCGCGCGCGCGCGCGCGCACGCACGCACGCACGCACGCACGCACGCACGCACGCACGCACGCACGCACGCACGCACGCACGCACGCACGCACGCACGCACGCACGCACGCACACACACACACTGGCAACCACACTTAGGCAAGAAAAACACGCGGGATTACCGCATCAGGCCTATTTATAATTAAGACAAAGACCTAATCAGACACCAGGAATGAACCAGGACATGGGTCAAACGGCCCATGTCTGGCGCGTCCAGGCATCCTCCCCAAAACATCTTCCAGTGAGGAGGTTGAAAACTTTAATCTCGCACAACTCTAACTGATGCGTCGATCGAAAAAGAGTTTGCATATTTGGAATTCCCAATAAACTTTAAATCAAAAAGGTCTAAGCACCCCCTCAACAACGCAGTCTCACGGAAATGATATTTAATCATTTATAGATCATAGGCCAATAGCGTATTGCGATTCTGGTTCCGAATCTGTTTCTGGCTTCCTCTAAGGAATGTCCATAGCTCTAAAGCAAAGATAGGCAGAAAGCTACTCTAACGTTATCAAGATTGACGTCAAAAATGGTAAGGGCTCTGGTACATATCCACCTCAAGGGTCACAAGCTATCTGCTTTAGCTCTACATATGTAGCTGGTGTCATGCCATATGTTTGTAATACGATGTCTGACAAGGTGATGCTAAAAAACGAAGCCGGACCCAGACCCCGGCCCATATAACACGCCACAGGCCTTTGAATTTTCGTCCATCCATCCCTCTACCACATATTCCCCCTACTATATATAATATACACAAGGTGTGAAACCTTCATCTGTGGGCACCATTCTCAGAGAGCTGATTGGTTGGTTTGTTGTCAAAATCCGCTGACATCACGGTTCTGACTACAAACCAACCAATCAGCTTTCTGACAATGGTGCCCACAGACGAAGGTTTCATACCTTGTGTATATTATATATATAGTAGGGGGGATATGTGGTAGAGGGATGGATGGACGAAAATTCAAAGGCCTGTGAACACGCTAATAGATAGAACTGGACCCGGACTGATACTAAAGGGGCTGGGTGGGGGACAACTACCTGCACTAACTAAAATACGGATACAGACTTGAGAAAATAAAAACGCTAAATGTGTGACCGCTGTTCATATCATTGTCGGCTAGAAATAGTTTTGCTCAAAGAGTAAAATATTTACGCTACTGGCGTCACTATGTCGTCTATGTGCATTGGCGAAACGCAGGTGGCAAATTGTGGGTTCGAATGATGACCTAAGGCTATAACCGAATGATGAAAGCGCTGCACCGAATCACAGCCAAGGAAACAATTGATTGAGTAGAACAAGTGATTATTTTATGCGTTTTGATATCATTGTAGTGAAGAACATGTATTTTCACTAATACTCTTTTTACCCACGATGAAAATGCTGATAACTCGTAAGGCAATGATACAAATCAAACCAGATTTTGGGGCCAGCGACATCTGCCAGTTACTGTCCTGAGTAGCATAGCAGATCCGTTGCCATAGCAATAATTTATTTCTCCCGAAGCTTGGAACCGACATGGGGTGCTTATATAGTTTTCAGATCTAGATTGATTTTCTCTACCGACAATGGCAAGTCAAACAGGCCCTAGTTACCACATACTATATAAATTTCTATAATTTTTTTCTATTTTCCTGTAGGCAAAACACTTATGTTCATTTTCAATACCACATTTACCAATTTCCAAAAGAAAAACTGAAAGATTTTAACTTTTAAATGTATTGGATGAAATTTGCTACTACCCGGTTATCACGAAAAGCAGAATATGACCTGATCTGGATTTACAACTATAAATTAAGTTTGTATCAGACCCGTTTATAGCATTATTGTCGGTGATAGACGGTCCTTTGGTCAAATCATGAAAATCAATTCACCGTCTCACTAGAGTTGAAATTATGCGATTGCATCAATCTCGAAAACACATGACGCAATACTGAGATTGCATCTGTAGACCGGGTAGGGGATATTTATAAGCAGTAAGTTTATTTTAGGGTTTATTTTTATTTTTATGCGTGTTTTATTTTAGTGAATGTTTGCTAGTTACGAATTTTACAAAATCTCTTGATAATATTCCTACTCTTATATTAAATCGGCGAAAATGTGCTTACACCCTCGAAAACCCATTATCCGATGATATGTATGTATGTATGTATGTATGCATGTATTTTTATTTTATTGACGCTAACTTAGTCGACAGTCATGCACCCATTAGTTTAATTTGTTGATCACCATCTGCCGGTCGGGGGATCGAACCGCCATTCTGCAACTCCGCATAGCATCAGCAACCAGACATCTTTCCACTGGTCCACCGCGACAAGACAAGAGTTAAAGTTTGACCGACCAGCTTTCACATGTCTGATATACTGACACACTGACGATTCAAATGGGACTATCTGTGGATGCACCTGCCACGATTCAATCCTAGGCTTTTTATGCCTATTGTACTCTGACTCCAGCACGGCTCTGGCAGTATATGTATTTTTACCTTATTGACGCACTGGCTTCAATTTCCATGTGCTAACTTAGCCGACAGTCATGCACCCATTAGTTTAATGTGTTGATCACCATCTCCCGGTCGGCCAGATGAACGGGTTATCAATGAATTGGTCAAGTATGGCAAAGTGGACAAAGTAGAACACGAGACCTATCCATTTGATCGAACCTTGCTGGCATCAGAGGAATTGTGTTCGAAAAGGTAGAACAACCTCTCCCAAGTAAGGTCACGATAGATGGTCGATTTATCTTGCCATTATGGTACAGGGGGCAAATCAAAGAGTGTAGAATCTGCTTAAGCACAGAACATCTTGCAACAGATTGCCCTAACAAATACAAATGTCTAGTTTGTGGATCATCTGATCATTTTAAGTGGCGATGCCCGCAGAACAAATATGTCAAAAAGGGTGCTGATAAAAGTGCAGAGCAAGTTGTCTCTAAAGAGAATGTCATAGACCCGGTAGCTGCTGAGATTGTAGATGTAATCCATGTTAATGGGAAGCACGTTGCTAAGGAAAATGTCATCGAACCAGTGATTGCTGAGATTGTAGCTGAAGTCCATGTTAATGAGAAGCATGGGGAAAAAACTAAGAATCCAATCGCTGTAGTTGCAGGCGATGAAATAGAGGTTCTAGTTGAGGGGCTAAGTCTTACTCCAGTAACAAGTCAATCCAAGTCTGATGTCAGAGAGGTTAATTCCACACAAGTTGAAGATGATGATCAATACCCTCTGGAAGAAAGTTTTAATTTAGGACAAGTAACATTCAGGTCGCAAGATACAGAAACTAACTTTGATGTTCCACTGAGTACACTCAATATAGACGATTTAAATAATAAAGAGAAAGTAATTGGTGTCTCGGATCGATTGTGTGGAACAAAGCGACAGAAATATGGAGAGAGTTCTGAATCAGAAATAGAGGAAAGTGATATAGAAGACGATAATATGTTAGTCGCTGAATCCGATATATCCATTCAAACACAGAGTTCTAAATCACCCGATGAAATGGTCATGTACAGGTCAGAGGCAGGCGAGGTGTTAGTTCCATATGTGACGGCAAAAGGGGTTAAATATAGGCATCTGCGTCATGATTCAGATATATTAAAATATAAGCATTTGGAAAAAGTTGAGCTAAGTAATGCAGCGTTTGCGAGTAAAATAGGTAAATGGTCTAAGAGAGGGTCGAAAAAACCAAAATCTAGTTAGCTTAATAATGGCGATTATACACATCATTTTATTACTTTTTATGCTAATTTGCACACTCAATTGTAGAGGCTTAAATAGTGACAAAAAGCAACGTCACTTACTAGAGACTCTGAAAAAATGAGCAGATTGACATTGCTTTGATACAGGAAACAAAAATTCAGAAGTCAGAATCATACGATAATTTAGAAAAGATTTCTGGACCAGAATATTCTATTCGTTATCTCAAGATAATAGTGCAGGCGTAGCAATTGCTATACTCCCTCGTTGTTCAGCCTATGCAAATATAATCTCTTCAGTATCAGGTGCAAATGGTAGCTGGGTAAGAGTCACGGTATATATGCACCTGCATCTCATCAACTACGTCGTAATTTTTTTAATGAGATGTCTACAACAGCACTAGATAACATCACTGAAAACTTAGTAATGGGTGGTGACTTTAATTGTGTCGTAGACAAAGAAAATGACAGGAATGCAACTTCAACGTATGCTGATACATCACATAGACTCTTAAAAGAAATAAATGATTTAGTTGACACCTATAGAATATCAAAACCTCATGGTAAAGATCTTACATGCTTTTCGGTAGATGGTAAAGTTGGTTCAAGGATCGAAAGAAATTATGTGAATAGTTTGTTGACAGGGTACTGGAGAGATGTTAATATTAAGCCAGTCGCATTCTCAGATCATAACATGGTTTGTCTAACCCTTGCCAATGCTGATTGAGTAACAAAAGGGGTTTGGAAATTAAACACAACACTGTTGGGAGAAGAATTTTATAAGAATAATATAGAGAGTTGTTGGCTATATTGGATTAATAGGAAAGCATCATATAAGAGCACATTGCAATGGTGGGAGGATGTAAAACTGGATTTAAAGTATGTTTCCCGAAAGTATGCTATTAGAAAAGCACGGGAAATACGCAAACGCAAGAAAACACTTCATCGATCACTGATGAAAATTAATGCTAAAGTAAATAATGGTGAAGATAATTATTATGAATTACTGGTTAAAATTAAAAGTAAAATAAGAGATATAGAACAATATGAGTTTGAGGGTGCAAAAATTAGAGCAAGAGCCCAGATGCACGCATAAGGGGAAAAGCCAACCCGATATTTTTGCACATTAGAAAAAGCACAGGCATTGTACAAGTCAGAGGGAATTGATGAAGATGCAATATTAGATTTGTTAGCAAATATGGACAAAAAGGTGTCAGACACAGGCAGTGAATTTTGTGATCAACCCTTAACACTAGAAGATTTAACTAAATCCCTTAAAGGTATGAAACTAGAAAAATCACCGGGGTGTGATGGCCTTCCAGTTGAATTTTACCAAAGGTTTTGGCACATTGTAGGTCCAATAATGGAAGAATTAGCCACTGAAATTTTTGAGAAAGGCCATTTACCACCAACTATGGCTAGGGCATACGTAAGGCTAATATATAAACTAAATGACAGACGTCTAATTCAGAATTACAGCCCAATTTCTCTACTATGTGTAGACTACAAAATAATATCCAGCGCACTAACATTGAAACTAGGTAATGTTTTAGGAGAAATCATTGGACCAGAGCAGACATGTGCTGTACCTAGGGGGACACTTTTAACCAACACCATGTTAATAAGAGACCTTACACAATTGGTTGAGAAGGATAGCATCCCTTCAGCAGTGATTGCCTTGGACAACGAAAAGGCATTTGACCGTGTGAAATGGGATTTTCTTTTTAATTCTTTGCAATCGTTTGGGTTAGGCTCAAACTTTATTAAATGGGTTAAGAGGGATTTTTAAAAACGGATAGCAAGAGTAGCTATTTAGTGAACAATCAATTTTCCAGAGAAATCGGCTTAGAACGTGGTGTTAGACATGGGTGTTCCCTATGGCCATTATTATTTGTTATTGTGATGCAATCCCTTGGCATAGCATTGAGGCAAAATAATAACTTTCAAGGCATATGTATTCGTGGCATAGAAAGACCACTTAAGCTGTCACAATATGTTGATGACACAACTGTGTTTGCGTTTGCTAGTTCAAACAATGATTTTGCAATTTTAAACCACGTACTAGAAAAGTTCCAAAATGCATCTGGTTTGAAAATCAATAAAGGAAAATCCAAAGGATTATTTTTGGGGCCATGGAAAGAGCGGAATGACCAGCCACTTGAAATCAATTGGTCTAATGATACCATTAAGATTTTAGGCATCTATTTTAGCAGGAAACCGAATACAACACAAAATTGGAATGAACGAGTATCTAAGCTTAAGCGAATATTAGCAAATTGGAAGCGTCGTTGTCTTTCAATTTTTGGTAGTGGGTTTGTTGTCAACAACTTGGTATTATCTGGGCTATGGTATACAGCATCTGTTGTGCACATGCCAAACATGTAGAAAAGGAGGTTAATGAGTTGATATTGTCATTCATATGGGAAGAAAAGAATCATTTAGTTTCCCATCGTGTTCTCAGTAATGCTAAGTTAGAAGGAGGACTTGATTTAATTGATATTAAAGTGAAATGTGTTTCTTTAAGGTTAAGATTTTTGAATGATCTTATTACATCAGATGAGACGTGGGCATGTGTTTCACGAGCTCTGATGGAGAGAATTGTAGAACCATTTCTGTCGGAGCATGTTTTTACCTCAAAGAAGCCACCACCGAATAGCCAAATGATACCAAATGTGTTTAAAGATCAAGTTAAGAAGTTACAAATATTTGACAGATACATGCCTCCACCTACGTGCTGGAAGGAAGTACTAGAACAGCAATTGTGGGGCAATAGTAATATATGTTATAACAATGCAGTACTTTATCTACCGTCCTTTGCAAAATATGGCATTCAACATTTATCTGATATGATACACCCTCAAACACGTAGATGGATTTCAATGCAAGAAGTAGCTAGTAAAACACATATAAGGCATATAGATGTCCAGCGGTTGCTAAATAAAATAAAACATGCTGTACCAATTGAATGGTTTCGTCTGCCAAATGTAAATAATAATAGTTTGACTCCACAACCTGCATTAGTTCTTGATGATGAGATGTTAAAATACAAGATGAGATCCAAGGAATGGTACCACATTATGAGACGAAAACAAGTAACACCTCCCATAGCAATTAGGAGATGGGATGACACAAACTATAAACCATCCAGTTGGAAAAATGTATGGAAAATCTTACATTCTCCATACATACCAAATATGGCTCGTGATTTATTGTGGCGATTACTACATCGACGGCTATGGGTGGGACACTTGACATACAAGTGCAATATTACGACTTCTGATAGGTGTTACGAGAAGCCTGCATTTATTTGCGGAATGTCCAATATCGTCACAATTTTGGGACTATATCAGCCAAATCTTGGCACAGTTTGGAGCGAAGCCAATTTAGAGAATTTGGATCAAGCGGTGTAAATATCATATAGTCGGAAACGACTATTTTAATAACAATGCTAACCATAGGTGTTTGGGCCATTTGGAAACACCGGTGTGCACAGACGAAAAATCCATCTATGGGCAATCACAATAGAGCAATATAGGCAATATTTCGTTCATTGCTGCTGAATCATATTCCTTGCGAATATTTTAGATTAAAGCAGCATGATAAAGAAAACGTATTCAAAGACATATGGTGCAAAACAAACAAAGGTTCAATAGAGTTGGGAACTGTAAAAATAAATGAGCCTGCACTAACTTAAATCATTTAATTACTACAGCTGATTTATCTGTGTCTTTTACTTAATCTGTGTCCTGTAATTCATTTTAGTCTGCACTTTGATATTGTTATGTTTAATAATTCATGTTAACAAATAAATAGACTGGGGTAATTTAATAATCAATCGATAGAGTAAGTTGCCATTGAATTATAAAATCGTCCCGGGTAATTTTAGAAACTTGCACATGGTTTTATAGGGTTATTTGTTCCCGGGTAATTTACAAAACCTTACAACAAAGTAAATCAAAAATGTAAACAAGAGCGCCATTTATTTCCATCTATTTTTCTGTAATTTTCCCGCTGACTATATATGTTATGCTGCGCAAATGCTACTACGCCCGCTGATCTTTAAAGAATCAGCCCACTGGCGTCAATGATTGACTTATTTGTCATTGATTGACGAGGCACTTTTCATTTGTTGAATAGTTGCACTCGCCACACGGGCCTACTACCACACATGGATTGAATGGTAATTTACAAAACCTTACAATAAAGTAAATCGAAAATGTAAACAAGAGCGCCATCTATTTTTCTGTAATTTTTCTGCCGACTATATGTATTATACTACCCAAATGCTACTACGCCCGCTGATCTTTAAAGAATCAGCCCACTGGCGTCAATGATTGACGAGGCACTTTTCATTTGTTGGATAGTTGCACTCGCAACACGGGTCTACTACTACACCTGGGTTGAATAGTAATGCCTTTGTTAAGTTTTGTTTTGCTATCGGATCTTTATCAGCTTATTGTTTTGTATCTATACTATTTAAGCCATATGTATTTATAGATTGTATTAATGCTCATTATTTATCTTTTGTTTTGGTGTAATATTAATCAGGCTTACTAGTTCACCAGGTTTTTTTCTGGGGGTTTGCAAGACTTTTTAAAGGACTTCCTCCGTGAAATTTGTCCGACTGCGACAGCGGGGATTTTCGAAAAAAAGAGAAAAAAAAAGTAGTAGTAGTAGTAGTAGTAGCAGCAGCAGTAGCAGTAGCGGTAGTAACAGTAGCAGTAGTAGCAGCAGTAGCAGTAACGGTAGTAGTAGCAGTAGCAGTAGTAGTCGCAGTAGCAGTCGTCGTCGTCGTCGTCGTCGTCGTAGTAGTAGTAGTAGTAGTAGTAGTAGTAGTAGTAGTAGTCGTGGTAGTAGCAGTAGCAGTCGTAGTAGTAGTAGTAGTAGTAGTAGTAGTAGTAGTTGTAGTAGTAGTAGTAGTAGTAGTAGTAGTAGCAGTAGTAGTAGTAGTAGTAGTAGTAGTAGTAGTAGTAGTAGTAGTAGTAGTAGTAGTAGTAGTAGTAGTAGTAGTAGTAGTAGCAGTACCGGTAGTAACAGTAGCAGTAGTAGTAATAGTAGTAGTAGTAGTAGTAGTAGTAGTAGTAGTGGCAGTAACGGTAGTAGTAGCAGCAGCAGTAGCAGTAGTAGTAGCAGTAGCAGTACCGGTAGTAGCAGTAGCAGTAGCAGTAGTAGTAGCAGTAGCAGTAGCAGCTACAGCAGCAGCAGCAGTATTAGTAGCCACAGAGTTACACGCGTTTCTTTGGCTCTGCTATTAACGTCAGTTTTAAACGATTGCTACTGCTCTCTATGATTTATTTTTATGTCTGGCTTTTGCTTAACTTTACATACGTAAATTTTGTAGTTTGCTCTTTGAATTTTTGTTATGTGTGGTCGCATTTTACTGTGATATTTTCCAGCATTTGCTCCTCAGACTAGCTTGTCGACACATCGTCTCGGTCTGTATTGTTTAGCTGCTACGGGTCGATTGGCCCACTACTTCAGTAACCGATCTTACAGTTGACCTGTTTTCATGCCAGGGGCATTATTGTGTTATTTCTACTTGCTCGACAGGTGTTCCTATATTTTATGGAGCGTTGTACTGAGGCCGTCTTTACCTAATGTTTTGAATTATGTCAAGTTGTTATAAGCAGTTATTAAGCCTTCGCTAGATAACTAATGGATGGAATGTGGGGGCAATTGCCGTATACTACGGCTTAAATGATGTCATCGGCTCTCGGATTGAAGGTGTTAATTAACATCAACAGAAATTATGGCATGCCACATCAAATGCAACTGTTAACCCTTTAATGACTAAATTTGTTTAAAAAAAATAAAATATTTACTTATTGAATGTCCATTTGCAGGTCAAGAGCAGACTATTTTTGAAAATTTACCACTGGAATGACTGGCTCGGTTATCGAGCCAGTCATTCCAGTTGTAAATTTTCCAAAAATTGTTTTCTCTTGACCTGCAAATGGACATTTTCCAGGACCACTAAACAGGTCGGTTATGGCCGACATCGTCGTGAAAGGGTTAAGGAAAGGTTATTAGAAGATGGGTTGGTTGTGAACGGGGAAGCCAGTAAGATCCGAGAGGTAGATAGCGACAGGTTGTTGGTTAAGGTGAATGGCCCCTTAGAAATCCCTAATGATCGGATTACCGCAGAATTGGCCAATTATGACCTATTATAGTTTCTGTTGAAAATGAAACCTACGAGTTTGATGGGTCATTAGAAAATGGGATTTGACGGGTTTGGATGAAGGATATTGTCAATCCGCTTTCAAGCACAATGTCCATTGACAATGCCATTTTCTTGCCTGTGTGGTTTATGAGACAGGTTAAAACAAACAGATGTGCGAAGCACGGATGCGACTGAATCCAAAACTTGCCAAGAGCCTGAATCAGTGACTGCGGTGGAAACGCATCAGCCACCCAACCCTGTCGATACTGTGATGTCTGACTCAATTGAAGTGCTAGAGGAAGGTTTGACTCAGCCGCATGTAACCACTATCAGCGCTCAAGATGCATTCTCTGATACCGACAGCTCAAGATATGTTTTTGATATTGATGACAGTTTATCTATTGCAGAATCTGATACGTCAGTTAATGCCGGCTTCTCAGAGCGGTGGAATGGCATTTTATCGGTCAGAAACAGGACAAGTATTGATTCCCCACCACCAAAAAGGGTGTCAGGTATCGATATTTGCACTGACTCTGACATATCGAAGTACCAGCACCTTAGAATTGTTGATCCAAAGCGGCCCGCGTTTAATGCGAATTTAGGCAAGTGGTCGTAAAAATCTCTGCAAGAAAAACAAATCCAATTAAGAACTGACGTGTTTGCAAAAATTATTTTCAATAATGCGAATATGCACACGTAACGGCAGAGAACCTAAATGATGAGATTAAACAATGCGTTTTGCTAGAAGATCCGAAAGACAAAAATATTAACATTATCATGTTGCAGAAAACCAAGTTACAATTCCCAGGTGCTATAGAAAAATTGAAGCATTTAGCAAATGCCAAATTATTTCATTTAGTCGCCACGGCATCAATGCACCTTTCTGGTTTTAGCTATGGCCCGCTCATCTCCAGCTAATCTCTACCCACACCTCGCTCGTGTTGGGATCGATCGATCTCTGAACACCCTGACTATCAATATCCAAAAAACTACACTAGGTAGCTGTTGAATATTTTGAAACTAACTAGACTGGGTGATGTTGCTGCCTAAGCATGTTTATTAAACAGCAAAGAATTACAAAGACATACAATTCATGCAACGTGTCAGACTATTTGAGATTTGATGACGGTCTATATGGAACCCAATGTGACGTAATGATTGTGACGCCATCATACACGCGTTGAGCTGATTATGACGTCATACGCGGTCAGATGATGGAGGGATACTCTGGAAAGGTGGATTGCAGGTGTTGCTATCTTGTTTCTGCATAAATGTTTAAGTTTTGTAAATAATATTAATTCATCATCAGACGCTAGTGAACGTTGGGCTATGGTCATTGTTAATATACCGGTATCAGTGTTTACACTGTTTTCTGTTTATGCACCAGCTTCCCATACACAGAGATGTACATTTTTATCCTCTGTAGTTACTGATAAATCTGATAATATCATCATTGGCGGTGATTTTAATTATGTTATGGATGGAAGATTGTTAAGGGAAAGAAGTTCACTTTCTACTTACAGTGACATATGTCACCTTAGATTAAAAAAAATTTGTGATAGATAACATTTATTAAACTCTTATCGCATCTTATATCACGAAGAACGAATATTTACCCAGCACTCTGATAATAGACAACCATTCATCTCGAATTGTTAGAATATACATCAATACGACCTGGAGAGGTGATCTAGTAAGTGCTGGCGCGTATCTTATCATATTTCTGACTATGATATGTTTTTCATCGGCCTAGATAATGTAGATTGGATCACACGTGGTCCCGGTTTCTGGAAATTAAATAATTCACTTTTAGATGATTTATAATATCATGTTGTATTAAAAGGCTCTGGGAATTTAATTTTCGGAATCAACATTCCCACGATAATCTCATATCCTGGTAGGAAGACGTTAAAAAGGGATTTGCAGATATCTTCAAACAATATTCGATCCGAAAAGCAGTGAAAATCTGCAAAGAGACTAAGGCCCTTGAACGCGTATTAACCTTGCTAACCTGCAAAGTTGCAATCGGTGATAATCAACTTGCATATCGGCTCAATGATATAAGATCTAAACTTTCTGAGATCGAGAAACATAAAGCTAAATGTAATTCGAGCACATATGTATAATTACATCTAATTAAGATAACTAAGATTAAAGCATATTGTAGTTGTCAGTTAAATAAATAGCTGATTTACATGCCAATGTTTTTATTAATAATGTTTGTTCCGGGGTAATTTTAGAAACTGAAACCAAAAGTAAATTGTATTCGACTAAAATAAATTTAATGTTCAATTTAAGCCGCTTCCTAATAACATATTGTAAACATTTACCCTATATACACAATCCTGTTTGTAGTGGGATAATTATGGAAGCTGACTTTCAAAGTAAATTGTAATGTCATAAATCGTTTTTAAGTTTCATCCCACGTCCATTACTGATTAATCTTCTTTTATTTCCAATATTGCTGCTAAGTAAGCTTCTGTAGTGGTCTTGAGAACTGTAAATTTTCCGACCTAACGAAGTCTATTTTTGGAAATATACCACTGCAATGACACTTTAGCTAAATTTTCAAAAATAATCTACCTTTGTTTGCAAATTCCATAAGAAAATTATAAATATATTGACCACATTTGTGGATTAAAGGGTTAAAACGCGGACCCATTTGAACATACAGATGTCTACATTTCCGTTATTTTATATTCTCACTAAATTACTTATGATGAATTGCATCTGCAAATGCGGCAGCTGTTTGTAGCACCAAATCGCAGACAAATTACTTTCGAAATATGCAACGTACACGATAATATTTATAAAATTGTAAATGATTGACTTTCTATTGGTCTTTGGTATTTAGTGTTCATGGGGAGAAAGGTGACACCTCCACGCCGGTCTCCTCCGTAAGTACCACCTTGTTGGGAAACTAAGTCATCAGGGATTGCGGGCTGACATAGGCATACAGAGGCAACTCTGATTATGTCTAACCTTCTTCAAACAAGAAACTGTACTCGACATCCTCGGACGACGCGATCTTCCTAGGAGGTACGTGGAATTTACGTGGTCTGAGTGAAACATCAAAGAGGCAAACCTTAGGTGCATACTGTGAACACTATAACATCGATATTACAATGATGCACTATACAAGATGTGTAATACGTCGAAGCTAGCAAATACAAAGCCAGGAGAGGACGTCATTGCATAAATCTGCTAGTCGTGCTACGAGGCGAACTCAAACAAGAAGGACCCGGGACACTCAGGTTAAGAACGGACCTGAGGAAGCTGAGGATTTCGGGTGAGGGCACAGTGGGAAAGAGTCAAGAAGGACTGATTGCAGCTGTAGGATGTTTCTACTACTACAGCCGCAGAATACAGGAACCATGCATACATTCAGGGTTAATACAATCTAGTTGGTTACAAAATGATTTCTCTCCTTAATTCTTGTGCGCATGACTGGCGTCTGCTCGTTTTGTTATGGATGAGTTTCATGCTGCGTGAATAATTCATTATCACAATTCCGTTAAAATCACACGATTACCTATATCTAAGGCCGTCTTCTCACTGGAGAGTTTATCAGGAATAACGTCATACCTCAGTATGGCGCTACGCCGGTTAAGTCTCTAGTGAGTAACAGAATTACTTCAGGTCTTGAATAAGCTGACGAACATTTTGAAACGTTAAAATGTTCTAAAAAACAGCAAAGGGTCAAAACATCTTCAAAACACAAAAACATCTTAAACTCACAGACATAGGCAAGTCACAAATGATCAACATTTCCAGAGCCTTTCATCACAAAAAATCCTACCTAAATCTATAACCCACAGCTTTGCAAACAACATCGAAATCCACACATATAACACTAGGAACAAACATGATCTCCACATTAGATACACACGAACAGACACAGGGAAACGTAGAATTTCAGTTAGTGTCGTCAAAGCGTGGAATAATATAGATAAACACACACGCGAAAAAATACTAACACTAAAATCATACAAAGACATAATTAAAACTAGCATACTCAGTACATACTAGATCTAGAAAACACAATGCCAATATAACTAAGATCACACACTTCCTGTATCATTGCCATGGCTACTATCATAACAACCACCCACTACTGCTGCTGCTGCTGCTGCTGCTGCTGCTGCTGCTGCTGCTGCTGCTGCTGTTGCTGCTGCTGCTGCTGCTACTACTACAACATCATAATGCACTATTACAGCTATCGTGATTACTGCTTCCTTCAATCTGAGGCACCTCAACAAGTGCTACTACTAAATAGCAAACTATGGGTTGAGTTGGGGTAATTAGCATGCATGACCCCCACCCCCCTTCCTCCCCCCCACCCAAATATAAATCTCTAATCTCCATAACTAAAAGGAAAAACATAGATGTATTGTATCGTTTGTTCTTTTTTCTATGTCTACTTAGCTCAATACCGTATCTGTACATTCACAAGTATGTCTCACATTCTATGCTAAGCTGTGTGTGTAATTGTATATATATGTTTAATGTTAGGTGTCCGCCATCACTATAGGCAATGCCTTCGGCGGACAACCTGTATTGAAAATATGTAAATTGGTATCCAAGAAGCAAATAAATAATATTGAATCTTGAATCTTGAATATTGAATCTTGAACAAATTTCACTAGAAACTTTTACCCACAGCTGTCAGTCAAATTATGTTCAAAATATTCAACAGAATATTGTTAGGTTCATACGAATATAGCATAAGCTGATAACTATTTTGAATGTATTTTGACTGGAACCAGTTGCTGCCATAGGCTCCGTAGCAGCTATCAATCAAATCACTTTGATAATATTAAAAGGTAATATTTGATAAATATTCTGAAAGTAATTTGACTGATAGGAATGAAATTGGCCTTCAAAATAGTCAACATAATATTTAGGAATCTGAAAATTCAATGCTTTAAGGGGTACTCTTTAATGGTGAAATAAGTATTATTTTTTCATATTAAAGCTCCATGTGCAGATAAAGAGAAGACTATTTTTGAAATTTTTACACTGCAATGACTGGTTCTATAAGCGAGGCAATAATTTCAGTGGCAAGATTTCAAAAATAGTCTTCTCTTGGTCTGCAAAAATGTTTCTTAAAGAGACTCACTACCAGCAGATACATAGATGACAGACGCATACTCTGTTCCAGCACTTCTTAAGTACCAGACGTGGGCCCAAATATTCAAATGCATTTTCACTTGCATTTGCATTTGCACTTGCATTTGAATAAGTTGCAAACATTTGCATTTGCATTTAAATGCAATGGCGCTAGGCTGCATGTGCATTTGCATTTGAATCATTTACAAGCATTTGTATTTGCATTTAAATGCAATACCCTGCACTTGGACCCAAGCCTGGGATTGACACTATGCATGTATTCGACAGCCCGAGCAAAGGTCACGTAGTCAGTGGTCAGAAGAAATTGTAAGGCGGTATTAATGCGTCTAACTACCTTTTACATAGCCATGTCTAAAGGATTAATCCCCACCCCACCACATTCCCCATACAATTAGAATATGAGAATGACTGAGATTAAATGCATTAAGACTATACATGTTATACCCACTATCCGTGAATCAATAGTTTCTCATTTTAGCTGTGACTCACAGTTAGAATTACGTATACGTCTGTCTGCCTGTCTAAATTTTGCTATATTTTTAGGAAACCCCTATGTAACAACAACATATCATGTCACACTTGCTATATGAAAACTGTCTGACACTGAATTCTGGTTGGTCGATGGCGGCCGTGCTTTTAAACGTACTAATGCCCCTTGAACAAACTTGAATGGCCATTAGTCCCTAATTATATTTCCATAATTACGAACCGACATAACCGAATACCGATTTTATGGGTGACTTCGATTAGGTACCGGTATATGTCGAGAAAAAGTTGACTTTTAAAATGTACATATACATATTGCAAGCATCCCTATCACAGACTATTGCAGACAGAAACAAAAACAGTTAGTCAGCTTGTTCTAACAATACTCAACAGAAGATAACCTACATGCATGCCATTTATTTAGCTAATAAATATCATCTAAAAATATATAACATGGAATGGGTAAATTATATTGATTTAAGTTATCTAAATAGTCAATGGATACACCATGGCATAAACTAATTTGGGATTTTTGACAATGTAAGCTATAATATACATGACAGTTTCAGCGCTACAGCATGCTGGTCAGGATTCCCAGGTTAAACTTTCATTCTCATAAAGGTATTCCCCTGTTTAAGACTATATGCTCGGCCTCAATGTGGCGCAGGAGTGTAACCCACTGGGTGTCAATCCAGAAATTTGGAGGGGCTAATCAGAGCATTATGCACAACGCTAATGAAATGACACTTGGAGATCGAATCAACCGAAATGGTGCTCGCCCTGTGAGGATCCGCTAGGCAGGTGCAGCGCCGGGCTCCATGCCTCGAAGGAGCCCACCCTCAGCTACTGGAGGTCCCACCAACTCGTCTTGTGGAGCCAGGGGACGAGGATGGAGAGCTACTGGCCAACCGAAAGAGAAGACCAAACCCAAAGAGAACCCCAGTATCAACACCATGCACTGGAACGCAGAAGGGGTTACCAACAAGACATCAGAGCTCGAACAGTTCCTGTACGAAAACAACATTGATATTTGCTGCATCCAAGATCCACACCTGCAAGAAGAAAAACCATTTAAGATCAGAGGTTACCAGATTTTCCGGTGTGATCG
This sequence comes from Chaetoderma sp. LZ-2023a, assembly GCA_034401795.1. Lineage (NCBI taxonomy): Eukaryota > Metazoa > Mollusca > Caudofoveata > Chaetodermatida > Chaetodermatidae > Chaetoderma > Chaetoderma sp. LZ-2023a. Next base: position 74,790,111 of record CM067364.1, read on the forward strand.
AATAGGAAGAAAGAAAGGCGGGGCGATCACCTTGGTCCGAAACAGCATGAACGCCAGCCAGATCAAAACCTTTATGGAAGAGGCAGAATATATCAAGGTCAAGGTAACAACCAGCAACTCTGTGATTGACATTGTCAATTATTACTGCCCTAATGACAAGAATCTCTCACTTGACACAATCCAGGTCCCGGACTGCCACTTCCTCATTGCGGGGGACTTTAATATCTGGGGATACAGACTACCGCCCCTACTGGGCAACAGAACTGCAAGCAGCACATGATAAACTAGACAAGGCCAGAGCAGATGCAGAGGGTAATCCCTGTCATAAAAACCACTTCACGCTACAACAAACTAAAGCTAGGTATCTAAAGACCAAGCTGGAGGCCAAAAGAAGAAGCTGGAGGGAAAAGACGGCAGGGTCTAATTTAGAGAGAGACACCACAAAGCTATGGAGACTGACTAACGCACTGAATGATGAGGGTGTTTGGGGAGAGAAGATTACTCTTGAAGAAGATGGACAAACACTGTCAGGAAAGATGGCTGCAGATGCCTTTGTGAAGGCATATGCAACATTTCTATACCACGAATGCGTCAAAAAGAGGTTAGAAAAGAGCAAAAGGAAAGAACAGACACAAACACTCACGATGCAGTGAAAGTTGGCATTAGTTTAGCAGAACTGAAGAAGGCTATTCGCCAATTGAAGAAGAAGAAATCTCCTGGGCCAGATGGCATCACGAATGAAATGATCCAACACCTTGGTAATGCATCTCTCCACAAGTTGCTAGCCATCTTTAATCACAGTTGGACCAATGGAGAGGTTCCTCAGTGCTGGAAGGAAGCCAAAATGGCTCCTATTCTGAAAAAGGGAAGAACAAAACGAAAGTGCTGAGCTACCGTCCTATCAGTCTTACAAGCTGCATATGCAAGACCATGGAGCGCATCGTCAACCAGCGGTTGCAGTGGTACCTGGAGTCGGAGAACAGTATAGTTTCAGAGCAGGCCGGCTTCAGAAGATACAGGAGCACAGAAGATCAAACAACACATCTTGCACAGGTCATAGAGGACACTTTTCAAGCCAAGAAGGTGATGCTAGCTGCCTTTATCGATCTGCAGAAGGCATTTGACAAGGTGTGGAAGGATGGCCTCCGCGTCAAGCTCCGGCGCACAGGCATCGGTGGCAACATGTTCCGATGGACCAAGTCATACCTACACAATCGCAGAACTAGGGTGCTGTTGGATGGACAATCTGGACAGAATGTATTGCTGAGACAAGGGTGCCACAAGGCGGAGTATTATCACCAACTCTGTTCATACTCTTCATTAATGACATTGTAGCAGAGCTGCCCAATGGGATCCAAGCAGCCCTCTATGCAGATGACCTCGTACTCTGGTGCACCGAGGAGTACACAACGACTGCCACGTACAGAATGCAGATCGCCTTGGACATAATTACAGCTTGGGCCAATCGCTGGTGTATTACCATCAACAAAGGAAAATCATCAGCTATGCTATTCTCACTGTCCACCAAAACCAAGGTTGGCAATCTGACACTGGGCGGTACTCCACTCGAGTACGAGGACCAGCAGACTTACCTGGGAGTCACCTATGACAGAAGATTAACATGGAAGGAGCACATCCAGAACGCAGAGGCTAAGGCCAGAAGAAAGCTAAACATCACGAGGAAGCTGGCAGGAACAAAGTGTCGTGCCAATGAAAGGATCCTCAAGACCATCTACCTAGGTTCCGTACGACCACACCATGAGTATGGATCCAACTCATGGATGACAGCAGCTAAATCTCATCAACAGAACCTCGAGAGGGTACAAAACCAGGCACTGCGCATCATCGCTGGTGGAATGAGATCAACACCAATAGAAAAAATGGAGCTGACAGCAGGCATCCCCCCCCCCCCACTTAGCAAAGGAAGATGAATGCAAAGCACTGATTGTTGAAGCAAATATCCACATCTCTTGTAGTTAATTATTCACCCTTAAGCAGGAAACCACCTGAAAAATCATGTCAGCCATTGTTGGACAAGGCAATAATATTTAGCCATTTCATTCAATGCACAGTCAATATCTGCTTAATGCATATTTAAATTTCCAGATAAAATTAGCTTGATGGCCAGTCACTCAGAGCCATTAACTTGCTGGTCTGGCATAACAAAGTATTCACAAGATTGAATTATTCAATACATTTATCTTCTTCTTCTTTTCGATCGCTGGTATCACACTTGGAGAGCCGTTCTTAAGATGAAATCTGTAGGTTTCTGCAGTTCTTCCACAGGCCATACAGCTTTTCAAGAAAAGAGGTTGACAAAGGCCAGATCTCTTCTCTCAGCAGCTGATACGTCCTGCAACATTGAAGTATGTGCTCTGTGGTCTGTTTTGCTTCTCCACAAGGACAAGCGGGCGATGTCGTAAGGTGGAACCGCCTGTACATGTGTTGGTTTAGTCTGTTATGTCCAGTTCTGAGACGAAAAATGGTCACTTGCTCTGGCCTCGAGAGATGATGGTAGGCATCTTCCGATTGAGGTGTTCTATAAAGTGACTTGATGATAGTCTTCATCTCTGTATGTGTAACCATGTTTTCTGTCCGATTCTCTTCTGCACCCACATTTGCCATCTTGTCTGTTTCCTCATTTCCTTGGACTCCACAGTGTGAGGGGATCCACTGCAATGCTATCTGAAAGCATTTGATGGTTTGTAGTGTTTCTTCATGTTGTGGTAGCTTACTTTTGGTGATAGCCTCAAGGACTGAGCGGGAATCAGATAAAAAGACAATCTGTGCAATAGGGTCTGCTGTTCTGCTGTTGGTATTAGCTGCATGGACCAGTGCTTCGACTGCAGCTCTATAGTTTATGCAGTGTTTGCCTGTCGGTATTGCAGCTGACTCATGTTGTCCGTTTGGATACTGTACGTGCAGTCCGGCACCTCCGCTCCTAATTGCATCTGTGTAGATCCTTATCCATGTCTCCTGAGGGTACATTTCTTCCAGCATGGCTAGGGTCAGGGCCTTCTTGCTCGCATCACTGTGTTCATCTTTGGTTGTGAGATAAAGGACTGTGGTGCGAATAGCTATGCTCTCTAGTTTTGTTTTCCCAGGGTGGAGGATCAAGGCTGTGGTTTGGGTCTTCTCTTTGTGCTGACAACATTTCTTTGTGTTTCCTTTGAAGTGCTTTTTTCTCTTTCACAAAACTTGATCTTTTACGTCTTCTTGATGACAGCTGTGCTTGCCTGATCTTTATCGGGTGGCTGTTGAACGATTTGAACTTTGCAGCTTTGATCAGTGCTTTGCATTCCCTTCCTTTACTAAGTGGGGGATGCCTGCTGTCTGCTCCATTTTTTCTATTGGTGTTGATCTCATTCCACCAGTGATGATGCGCAGGATGTTCGACGGATGGTGAAATGAACGATATTTCTATGAATTGCCTGGGCCTATCTGACCTATCAATCACGAAGACTACAGGAAAGGACTGGGTGTTTCTCCTAGCTCATTAAGTGCATATTACGGTTATTGTTAAATGACAAACACACTGTCTTACATAAACGTAAGATAATAGTTGTATTTTCTGATCCTAACAAAGTTAAACTAAATTTTACAAAGTAAATACTAATACTTCCTAAGCTATATAGCTAACCGCTCTCATTCTAAAGATACATCAACACACCATGTACCTTGCATGTATGGCTATCCTAATTTAGCCTACCACACATTAGCTACTTAACTGCTTGACTGATTCTAACCAAAGTAGACTTACAAATACTTGAATATTATTATAGCAAGTTTCGATTCTAACAACGAAGTTAGCAACACTTAGGCTACAAAGACTTCTGTTCTTGCCATTTTAGACATCCCTAGATACCAGAGGCTAATATTGCTTACTAAAATAAAAACGTTAGTGAACATATTAACATTTCTGTTATTGCAAATCTGCACAATAAACTATATTTCCGTGATTTGCTGATAAATGACGGAATTATTGTCGGATTGTTTCAGCATTTAGATCGCCTGATCCCGGGGCCGAATTGTCTTTCAGATGACATTTACAGAACTCCGATATCCTGAACAGTTCATGGGATATAGCGATTCATGTATCGTAGACAAATACTTCCATAGGGCATGTATTGGAAATTAATTTGATGATAAAGGACCCTGTTTTGGAACCATCATCTCTAAACTTGGTACACCTCTAGTACGCACCAGGGTATGTATAGATGATCTACATAAATTGGTTCTGGTGTATGGTCCCCGAGAATTCCACGTTTTCTTGTCCAAAAAGTCCAATTGGAAATGGAAGGGAGTGCTATTCGGACAGCAACTCGTCCTAGAGTTTCTTGCAGATCATGGAGAAACTCAACATACTTCTGGCATCTGTTAACCCACATCTGAAACCTAAATATTTTCTGGTCCATTGAGTACTATTTGAGATTTCTAATCTCCAAACTTGAGACACTTTCAGTACACCTTAAACTCTGGGATGCTTTTATTTTTCTTTTAGATCCAGTGAATAATTTCCAAGAAATATACTTATCCATTCCCAAAATGTCCCATAGGAAATGCACGAGAGTGATGTTCTGATAGCGACTGACCATTAAGTATTCTGCAGATCATGTTGAAACCTAACGTGCTTCCAGAGTCTGTAATCACACACCTGAAAAATCAAGGAAAAGACCATCAAATGTCAAATAAAGGAGAAATTAATGAATTTTGTTTGGCCCAGGTAGTCAGAAATCGAATCCCACCAGATTTAATTGCCTCAATCAACTTCAACAGGTAAAGTGAAGTAATTCATGCCAAAACCTAAAATTGGTCACTGTGACCCCTGCTTGACGTTAGCCTTGGACAGGTCACTTTCAAACCATCAGCATTGGATCTGGCATCCGTGATATACCTTTGGTAATGTTTTTATGAAAATCAAGGAAAAAAATCTGAAGTTTCAAATAACCGAGAAAATAATGAATTTTATTTGGCCCATGTATTCAGAGAGAATCGAAATTCATCATATTTAATTGACTTGATCAACTTCAACAGCTAAAGGGAGGTAATTCTTGCCAAAAACAAAAATTGGTCAGTATTTTGCATAAATTGCTCCCCACCCCCTTACCTTTAATTCATTAATTTCTCCTTTATTTGACATTTAATAGCCTTTTCCTTGTTTTGATAACATTTCACTGCAGCAAATCAAGACACATTATTTTGTACTTTAGGGTCAAGGCTATCGGTTTTCAAGAAATAAGCTTTTCCATATCCTGTGCAAAACTATGGGAATTTCAACTATGGATCTTTGAACTGCGACAACACTTGAATTTCTATTAGATCAGCATCAGACATGTTCAATGATCATATGGGAAGAGGGCTTATAATACTCCTTAATGTTCAGTCATTGCGGATTTACTGTTACTTCAGTAAATGTGTTCGAGTTCTTTATTGTTGTCTTAGCTTTCGAGTCTTTATCTTTCAAATAGGCATTCACTGGCACTGTATTAAGTTCTGGAAGCTTTGTCTGAATTCTACAGCCAAGCAATACCTCTGCTGGTGATACACCTGTGGTGGAGGTGGGCCTGGCACGGTAGTTGGGTAGGAATCGTGGAAGCTCCGTCTTCCAGTCATTGGAATGGCTTTTCCTAATGTCTTTACCAATCTTTCTACTTCTGCATTGGCTTTGCGCCAATATGGTATTATCTTACCATGCAAGAAACCCATGTGTTTTGCATAATCGGCAAGTTGTATACCGTTGAATGGGGTTGGGGTGGATGGGGCGTGGGGGTGCGGTGGGGTAGGAGTGGGTGTGGGGGGAGCTGGGCAGTGTGGGCGGGGGGGGGGCGGGGGTTGGGTGTGTGAGGGGGTGGGGTGGGGTGTTTGGTGGGGGTGTTAGGAGGCGTTGTCACAAAGATTCTGTCTTTCTATGACTTTGGCTGTCGTCGTAGATTTTATGATTTCTACTTTCTACAACTAGTATGGATTCATTAGATGGAAATGGTCTGCAAAAATCAACACTGACCTTGCTCCAGCGGTTTGAAGGTTGTTTTGACATCTGTAATCGTTCCGGTTCTGACAACAATTTATCTAATGTCCGTAAGGTCCCACATTGCTCATTGTTCATCGGAAAAGTATTACATCCGGTATGCTTATTAATCCCAGATCACCTGATGTGTTATGCCGTAATAAAGATCCAACTCCTTTGTTAGTGACTAAGAATGTTGTTACCGAGATGTGCGATTTTGTCAGCAACAGCGTCAAATGTTCTCAGTATCAGTCCACCAACATATGCATGTCTACACCCACTATTGAGATATTAGCTTCAGGATATTTGTGGTTAATTGCTAGTACACCGACTATCCGTGCTAGTGTTGGGAGTGCTATGGACTGCATGAACTGGTTTAGTGTACGTAACCGGACACTTTTCTGCCATCGTCTTTGTGCTGGGTTGACCTAATTTGCTTCTACAACATTTGGCAGGATGATTAAATTTCCACAATTAGCACACGTCTTGCCATGCACCGGACACGCCCTCCGATCAGGGTGGGGCCATGGGCCATTGCAGTTGAAGCACGTTTTGGAAACCACCGGCTTGGATCCAACTTGTTGTTCATATTTAGACTGACCTGAGTAGCAGTAGGTGTGCAGAGTGCCTTTTGACAGGGTGGCCACCTCATTTCTCGAAGTTGAGCGTCTGTACGCTCTATTGCTCGTCCTTGGTCCAAAATGCTCTGAAGCATTGAATCAGTGTTACGAAACACACGCTGGTTTAAGCTTGTCGATAAGCATTTTTCCAAGAGTTGATCTGCTATGATGTTATAAGTCGTTTCGAAATCCCACAAGTCTCATACTATAATTCTATAAACACATGGGCCGCCAGCCCATCTCACAAAACCGATCTACGGTTCAAACCGATTTGAAAATTGACAACGACCGGGTTGACGTTATGCCAAACTGTGCAGCCTTATACTTGCTGCACCTTTTCTTGCTTTACGAGCATGTTAAGCTTCTGATATTGTATAAACATTGAAGCTAACAATTTCTAATGGACATTCAAGGTTGTTAACTAACATTTTCTAACACCATTAGGTTTGAATTTGTAACACTTGCCGCTTTTACCACGTCGCCAACTATAATGTACTAATAGAAAACACAGCCAAATAAGGTGAATCATATATATATGTATGTATATATCATCCATCTTCTTAATATTAAGTATATATCATTAGTTTGAGACACGATATTAAGAAAGCTATTAAAAACAAAATAGCCGACACGAGACAATTTGAAAATTATGGCATATTGAATACCTTGACCCTGAAAACATAGCATAGATACCAGAATTAAGTTCCTGTTTCCATTTTCGACCACGACACGAGGGATTGACAATCTGCATGGTTGCCATTTTGAAAAACGGCCGCCACAACTCCCACAGATCAAATCCGGTTGGGGTCCATCTTTGAAATAACCTGTTATTGGCCATAGGCGAACCTTAAAAACATTGGCACCAAAATAGACTTTTGGATTCTGTGTCCAATTTGTAAACGTCTCTAGTTTTAGCTTCTTCATGGGATCCGAGATGACAGTGTGCAAATCCTATCCAACAACGACCGCCAATGTATGTTGCGTCAACCTCAAACCTGTATACAGCACAGCGACGTCAGTCTGCTCTGGTTTAACAGAGTCAGCAGCAGTTCATATTCTTAGAACGAGGTGTTGGTGCTTGGTGGGTCAGGAGGAGCGATGTCATCACCGTAGTATTTTTCCTGCCCTTCACACTGAGGATTAATGGCACATGTAGCACGGATCGACCGGACGGGTATGGATCATCCCAGCTAAGCTGGGTGCAGGACGGCCTTTCTGGATTCACTCCAAGCTCCCCCCCTGACTAGGATAGTTTGCGTGTATAAGCCCTATGAGAGAGGTTTTTGTTAAAGTCCGTAAGAATGCGTAGCGGGCATGCGCACACGTCAGAGTTTCGCTGGCAACACATGTCAGGATTGAAAGAGAGTGTATGCTTATAGTGTACCGAGTTAGTACTCGTGATTTTCTGAAATCGCACCATTCTCGTCGTTCCTGGTACCGATCAGGAACAGAATGAAACGAGGATTTCAGAACTGTTTACTTTATTAAAATCGGACGAGAAATGGCCGAGTTATCATTAAAGCTCCTGTTTAAATTATTTTCAAAATATTGCTTTTGACATTGTAATTGCGCGTAAGCATTAGCTGAATGGGGAATGTGCTGTTCACGTGATACCCACGTCGCCACTTCTAGCTGCATGCTGATTGGCTACTACTCGCCCACTGATTGGCTGCAGCGCCTGCCTCTGACGTCACGAGTAGTATAAAAGGGACGAAAAAACGAAGATCGAGAGCATCATCAGCGTGGAAGCTGACCCGTCAAGAAGACTGATGGACCAGCGCAGTGCTAGACATGGGAGAACTGCTAACTGACTGCGGTACCTACATCGCAGCAGTGCCATTCGGGTTTGAGATCTCCGGCGTCAGTGAGCAGTCTTAAAAACATCCACGATACAAGAATTTTGGAAGCTCCCGGACGGCCATCCGGCCATTGCATTCATTAGCAATAAACTAATATAAAAACTCACTTTCCGGAACTTTCCTAGAGGAGTTTCCTGCAGATGGGCCTTGCGGTCCTGATGCCATTCTACAGAATGTAGAGATGATGTTGATTCTTGGTGGATAACTCGCCGGAACTTCCGACCATGTGCATTTTATTATTTCCGTAATAGGAACTGATGACTAATAGGCGCCGTTCCGGTCTTAAGACCGCATTTTTATACTTTCTGTTTCATACTGTGAATATTATCTTTATTTTCCGTGAGTGCTGTCACTAACAGCACCATAAGGAATCGTTAGCATTGTATTAGTTAGTTGTGTATATGGCAAGTAGCCATCCTAGTTAAATGTTTTGTTTATTTATAAAAACTCTAAGACGCAGTATGCTAGGTAATACTATACAGCAAGATTATATATCCGCATCACTATATTCCCCCAGCATCGATTTTACACTGAGGTCGCTGATCATGCTCTAATTGCTCGAGTCTGACATGTTACCAACTAAACCTGGCTATTCTAGCTCGATAGGATAGGTTTAAAGTGGTTAGGGACAATTTCTCCTCAAAAGACACATAGTGTATGCCTCTTTTCCGGATGTAGTGGATATATAACTCCACGCACCAGCTGGGTTGTGAAAAATTGGCCAATTACCTTAGGGCCTCTTATTAATATCGAGTTATTGTCTGTTCCCACAATCCACTAGCCGCAGGGCTTAATAATTGCTTGGATTCCCATCGACGCATCAGCAGGATACAACTCTGGGAAACTATCTGAGGTTTCCGAGCGGTGATAACTAAAGTGTCTATTTACACACACCTCCCCTGTATCTTCGGATACTGGTTAGTTAGATTCCCCCGCCAATGTAGGAAGCACTGCGAAAATAAATTAATTATGTTGTAACACCGGGCTGCAGTGCATCTCTAGGCATTCTGGAACTTCTAGTGACGGCTAAAATGCTAATTCCATGGAACGCGGTGACAAATGAGATGCGGATCTCTATTCAATTCGTTGGAACCGACCACGCCCTCACGGGAAGGACACTAGTGGTGAATATCCGTCTCTTTCTCCCCACCAGAAATGATATAGCGTTTTCTAGAATTGCTTTTGTGAACTGCAAACTTGTCCTGCTGATGTTATATGTGGTTGCGGGGCAATGCTGACGGGATCTTATTTGATTTCTGAGCCATTGCTCCGCAACACGTATGCACGCTATCTTTCGGAGGTAGATGCTATGCGGGGCGACCTACGGGAAGCTGAGCCTCTTCGCCTGTTAGATGAATGTCTAAAGTGAGGTAGGAATCCCTGCAACCTGCAGCCAAAGCTTGTATTCGTATCTAATAACCAAATTGTAGGTTAGAATGTAACAGAAGGCCCACATACAAAAAAAGCTGCAACTATACAGTGACTTTGGACCTAGATAAGACGGTTACCTGTGAACTCTTCGAAAATCATTCGTCCCGTCTTCATGTAAACCAGTGTGCATCACATTAATTATGGCGTCACTAGGATCAACCAGAACATAGCCTTTTGTTTGAACAAAAGTGTGGCCCTTTTTGCCAGCTCTTTTCCTCCGCTTTGGCGTTGAAGGCATTTTCCTGTGATGGAGGCCCACACAAGGCACTTTCCTCTCACAACAACAATGTTTTGTGTGTGTTAGAGGGGGGAATCAGTTTATATTAACCTACCAAGTGGCCTCGTTGCAATACTCCCTTGCACGGATACCTTTGCTGATTTAAGGATCTGTGTGGTACCTTCGGCGAAACCACGTAAAAAGAACACCTGATGGCTCTATGCACTGTATTATTTGCTCATAACTGTCAAACGAGTGATATTGTTTGCATAGTGAATTATTTGTGACTGTTTACTTATACCATCATGTCTAGACTTCCAAATTGGCAATGGACCATCATACCGGTGACACTAACAGTTGGGGCGAGCCCGCAAGGTTCAATCTCGGCGGCAATGGTCACACGGCCTGACTGGAACGTGAATGTTCCAACGGCTCTGGAGACCGGTCTTTGTACCTTCCAGAGAGACACGATAGGGGATCTGCAACCCCGAGAACCACAGCTACCCTGCCCTCCCACGCATCTTGCACATGTGGTGCGGTGGAGTAGAGTGACATGGCACACAAGCACAATCCCCCACGACTACAAGTGGCACCCGATGTGGGGCTCGAATGAGAAGCGAACCGACGCCAACTCTCAACACATGTGAGTTTCAGTCTCCTTCATCAGACAGTCAGCTCGTCCTAGATATGGAAGTAGCATCATATGACGGACGAACTGCTCGCATGCTCACTGACTATGCTAGTAATTTCCCTGTTGTGAAACAACCAGCACTGCCGCTATACGAGTTTTCACCAATCAGTGAGGGGACATTCCATGATGGCTCGTAGGCAGGACCTCAATATAATAACCGTGTCAGATATTCATGATCGGCATCCACTATCTACGCTGGATCACGTACGACCACGACACAGACCCTTACGGGGACACAACTATCCTTCACAACCATTATGTTCGCCAATGTCATCACAGGGTGACCAGTGCTGGACACTCATGTACCATATCCCGCATCTCCACCACTACGTACGTCATCACCATAATATCCCCCAGTGCTACGATACGAGCCGGAGGATGTGCCCACACCTTTTCAGCAATATACCAGAAGACCATCAGACAGCATACACCATCCCCGTCGGTCGCCTGCACCACCACCATATGAGGACGTCCGTCACAACCTCCAATAGAACATCCACGTCGTTTACATAGTACGCCTCCACCAGTCTATAGACCAACACCTGTCTATAGACCCGCATCAAGGCAGTATTCCGCGGCGCCAACATATCGTGCACAGCACCATCAACGCGAATCTCCCTCACGAACATGGCATCATCATCATCATCAGCAGGGACATCGACGGGAAACCCCGCCAACACCACCACCACCACCAACACGCAGACCAGCATCCACATTTTCATCAGTCTCCCAAGCACCACCACCTGGATTCGCACCAATCACTTCGCCTCGTGGACATGGCCGGATCATTCTCCCCACCCCTGAACTTAGTGGAATAATAGGTCGCACAAACCGGTGGACAAATCGTCAAATGGGAGAGTATCTGGCCGCGAAACTGTTCGGGAAAGGCTTACAAGTCCTAGCAGGTTTGGGTATAGATTACACACCAACCTACATGGAGTTGGAGAGCACGTTGTCGGAGAGATTCGGCGACACAGCCCTCGGGGAAACAAGTCAGTTGCAACTAAAGAGCTTGTGTCGGAGTTCTGGAGAAACACTAGGCTAGTCGTATTCGATGATTAGTTACCCACAGTTACCCCAGTACGAATCACGAGGGCATCACACATTTGCATCTAGATACCTTCATCGACGCGTTGAGCAGTGAACCTGCTCTAAAAGAAAAATTATTCCTTACGGAGCACGGTAATCTGCAACAACTTACAGCAACCGTGGTTCATATTGAGAACTTCTTAGAATGGGAAAAGAATAATCGCCCCCAACTGCACACCATAAACGAAGTAAACGATGTCAATCGCGCCACCACCACCGACAATAGCAAACACAGACAGATCACCCCACCGGTCAGAATCATGCGTCTAGAGGAAGAGGCTATAACCAATCCAATCGTGGGGGCCACAACAATGCCCCAGGACGCGGGAATCAACACAATAATAGCAATAGGCAAAACATGCATGATAGGCTAGAAGAGATCACTAAATAAATCTCAGCACTCACCAATTTAGTCACCACCATTAGTACAACAGTAGCGACGCAATCAACAACACGACCAGCAACCACCATGATTTCTGCACCGCCAGCAAGCACATGTTTTGGATGTTGTGAGATGGGCCTCTGGTAGGAGCGATGTCTTAATCACCCTCCGTTGACAACTCCGACTGCTGGCCGATGAACCCTGCAGCCTGAGACACCGTCAGACTAACAAGGACACCGATTACAGAGTCGCTTCGGTGCCCATTCTCACAGCCCGACTCAACTGCGGCCTCTGAAGAACAACATCAGGTGGCCAACAGAACTACTCATTCTCCTACAATATCATGCGTACACACGCATCCAGCTTCTTATATGTCGGTACCTACGATGCATACCGCTTCTGCAGCACTGACAATCCCCCTGGCGGAAATTGCGACCCTGCAATTTCCGCATCTAACAAACCTTCTTTCCTATGTAAAACGGCAGTGGTAGGTTGTATCACCTCTGCTGAAACAACGTTTATACAAGCACCACAACCCACCACCAAGGCACTTAACACCCGGTGTCCCTTGATGGTTTGCAATTCACAAGTCCTTACAGTATCATCTTACTACTACATCCAGCAGCAGCAGCAGCAGTGATTCTGATGGAAGTAAACATTCAGCATCATGGACCCACAAGAAGGAGCATCGTACAAATAATGGCAAACTTCCGTGTTGTCATTGCTTCTTCTGTGCATCCACTAAACATCCCATGATGCATTGTCAAAAGTGACTCACACATGTAGCCCTCATCCGTGATCAGGACAATCCTATCCACACTGCTGTTTACACCAAACTCAAAATACACAGAAACGGCATCAACACCACCACCATTGCTACCCTCAGCTCCGTCATCACCTAAGCAATCGCAGCAGCAGCAATGATGGGTTGGCCCTTTCCACACTCAGCTACCAACTGCACTCACGGAAGCTACTCAGAAACAGGCGGACTATATACAGGATGATACCACACCAAAAACACTCCCTCAGATGGTATCATTGGAAACTCTACCACAGGCACACCGTAAAGTGATATATAAGTGTACTTGTCTGTTTAGCGGTGTTTCTACCAGTGCCACTGTTGACACTGGAGCTTCCATTACCGTTTTTAACAAGCGCTTGTATGAGAGAATCCCACATAATAAGACGCCACCCCTTAAACCTACAAACATATTTTTGCAAACAGCTACCGGAGCAGATGTTCCCGTGGCCGGTACCATAAACTTCGTGATACAGATGGAGGAGATGCAATTCATCCAGCGAGTTGTCATCGCCTCTATTCAAAATGATGCCCTGCTTGGTTCTAATTTCCTCAGTGCCAGTGAAGCTGTCATACATTGCAAACAACAGGAACTAGACATACATTGCCGACGAATACCTCTTTGACCAGAATCATCATGGTACGACACATCTGCAGTGATTTTAGCTTCTACAGCCACAGTTGAGCTGGGACAGGAGAAACCTTTATGGGCCACCGCATCACAGTTAGGAAACAACATCAACATAGCCATGCTGGAACCCGATCCTGAGTACATAATCGCCTCACAATGCACCAGTCCCCAAATGATCGTGGACCCACCAATAAGGATCATATACCATTCAGGGTATTCAATGGCACAACGGACCCAATAACTCTTGAACCGGGAGTTCATTGTGGCCATCTGGTGAATGTGATATCACTGGAGACACCCCCTACTACACGTACACCAGCAACAACTTCTGATGATTTGCCGGAACATTTACATGATATATATCTGCATGCCACAGTTGGATTGGTGCAATCTCATAAACGTGACATACGGAAGCTCTTACACAAATATCACGATAGTTTCTCGGCTGGAGACATGGACCTCGGAGAAACTCACATGTGACACTCTATCGACACTGGAAACAACTGACCCATACAACAACCCGTTCGACGTCTTCCCATTCACAAGGAGGCGGAAGCACATCAACAAGTGAACGACATGTTGCGGACATGCATAAAAGAGCCATCAGCATCCCCCTGGGCCAGTCCGATTGTACTAGCGGGCAAAAAGGACAGATCTTTGTGGTTTTGTGTGGTCTACCACCGCCTTAATGATCTAAGCATCAAAGACGCGTATCCATCACCAAGAATAGATCAGGCCTTAGATTCTTTGTCCAGAGCAAGTGGTTTTGTACCCTTGATTTAGCTAGTGGGTACTGGCAGGTAGCCATGGATGAGGCTGACATGGAGAAGACCGCGTTTGTATGTAGAACCAGTCTTTTCCAATTCCGCAAGATGCCCTACAGATTGTGCAACACTCCTGGAACGTTCGAGCGTATCATTGAACAGGTATTAACTACCCTGCAATGGGAGATCTGTTTCTGTTACATCGACGACTTAATCGTCTCTGGCTCTTCGGTTGAGCAGGCTCTGTCAAACCTGGACAACGTTATAATGCGTTTTCATACGGCAAATCTAAAGCTCAAACCGAAAAAGTGTCATCTTTTTAGACAGAGCGCCGAGTTCCTGGGCCACGTCATATCCGGCAATGGAGTGACTACTTAGCCTTCAAAAACAAAAGTGGTAGCAGAGTGGCAGACCCCCACTTCAGTCATGGACACCCAGAGTTTCCTTGGTCTTTGCCAGTACTATCGTCGATACATCCGTCACTTTAGTGAGATTGCATCACCATTACTCAGCATCACTGGGAAAGATCGACTATTCGAGTGGACGAGTGAGTGTGAAGGTTCCTTCAGGGTGCTGAAGGAACTCGTAACAGCCGTCCCAATTCTTACTCATCCTAACACTAACCTCGATTTCATCTTAGACACTGATACATCGGCTTATGCCATTGGCGCAGTTCTATCTCAGGTCACAGAAGATGGAACGGAGCAGCTACTGGGTTATGGTTCGTCAACTCTGAACAAGACAGGGAAACGTTATGAGACCACTAAGAGGGAATTATTAGCCGCGGTTCATTTCGTCAAGTACTACAAACACTTTCACTTTCTGTATGGGCGCCCATTTACCCTGCGTACAGATCATGCCTCACTACGCTGGCTCAGAAACCCAAAACATCCGGAGGGCCAGGTAACAGGGTGGGAGGAATCCATGCAGGCCTTCAACTTCAATGTTGTTCATAGACCCGGCAAACTGCATGGAAATGCAGATGCCTTGAGCAGAATCGGGCTTGAGGATGAACAAGAAGTGGCCACCACTGTGATACATACTATACAGCCATCTCTGGTGTTCCCCGAATTGTGGTGCACAGAGTGGAACATGGAGACAGTCGCTCACGAACAAGCAACAGATGCGCAGACATGAAACATATACGCATGGATCCAGGAGGGGGTACGTCCTCCTAAGGAATCTGTTACACCACTTTCTGCAATGGCAAAATACTACTATCAGCGGTTTGGAGAATGCCACATACAAAATAACGTTCCTTACATTAATAACTGAATAGTGATCCTGGAGCGTTATCGTGAAACTATATTACAACAACTGCACGATAGCGCTGGACACCTAGCCATCCAACAAACAACAATGCCGATAAAACAGAGATTCCACTGGATCTGGATACGTGATAGCGTGAAGGCATGGGTTGCCAAATGTGTCCCATGCCAAAGACACTCTGTTGTCCAGCATCATTACGCACCTCTGCAAGTTAAAATTGTTGGTGCCCCATGGGAGTGACTGGCTATTGATGTGCTCGGACCTTTGAATATGACGGATGAGGGAAACAAATACATCCTCGTATTACAAGATTATTTCACTAAGTGGGTAGAAGAATTCGCTTTGCCACACCAAGAGGCATTCACAGTAGCGCAGGTTCTGAAAGGAATGTGTTCTGCTGATTCGGTATGCCCCAGGAACTGCACTCCGACCAAGGAAGTTATTTTGAGAGCCGGCTGATCTCCGAGCTCTGAAAACTGTTTCATATCATCAAAACAAGGACGACTCCATAACAGCCACGTGGTGACGGGATGGCGGAAAGGTTTAATCGTACCTTAGCGGAGATTCTTACTAAGGGAACATGCCTTGATTGTCTAGATTGGGATTTACGACTCCCATATGTGCTCATGGCATACCGTACTTTGATACATTCTAGCATGGGTTATACCCCGGCTCGGTTAATGTTAGTCAGTGAATTAGTCTTACTCCTGGATCTGGCCATGCCCCAGATTCCAGGGGAGAAAAATTCACTATCTCTCCATGTGAAGTTCATGCAGTGGCAGATAGAACAGACCCATGAGCTAGTAAGAGCAACATTATCCACTGCACACCAGCGTCAGATAACGTGGCATGACCGGCGAGTGCATGGAGACCCGTATGAGGCGGGAAAGATGGTTTGGGTTCACGATTCATGACGTTCTGCAAATGTGCTGAGTAAACTGAGTTACCAGTGGAAAGGCCCCTCTGTGGTAGTAGGTAAGAAGTCGGACGTGGCCTGCCGTATCCGTGCATCGGATGCCCTGACCTCAGTCATCCACTTCGATTGACCTAAAACTTGTGCCAGTGATGACCCAGTGCCAGGGCTCCAGTTGGGAATTTCATGCGACAACGGTACTCAGACAGTTGTCTCTACGGAAACAGGTATTCCCGACGTTAGTCCCGAGCACCGCGGTGCCAGTTCGACCCCTCTCCTACCAAGCCAGGAGTCCGGTGAGCATATGACAAGCGCTGAGGACGATAACGAGATACGTACTCGCCCTCTCCCTCCTCAGGCCGGGTTTACACGATCTGAGAAGTCGTATCTGAAGAATTTCTCGTTTGTGGTGTCCAAGGGAAAGGACGGAAAAGTTGTTCCGCCGACCTCTTCCCATTCCCACCAACTTCATGCTATTACCCCAATTATAGAGTTACCACAAGCGGAAGCTGAAGCGCCCCCGGGCCATGTTTCCTGTGGAGGGGAACATATTGTAAATAGCAGGGAAGTGAAGAGGCTGAATGAGGCCTTGGCTTGTTTTGAAGAACAGAAAAACCGCTCAACTCGGTGTATCCCTCCAATTCCGCACAATGCGAAACCACCCCCCCCCCATGCCAAGGTGCACCCCATCCAATGGCACCACCACCCCCACTCCAACTCGTGTCCCTCATCTGTGCACCAAGTTCGTACATCGTCGGTCCTGTCCATTTCACACTCCACTCGTCGTCTGTTGACTGTCAATCTTCAGATATGAGAGAGTCCGCTGCTAGAGAGGAGGTGGCATCCCCCACCACAGTCAACACCCCCACCCCACTGGGCTGGTGGTGGGCAGGGAAGCAGCCTGTTCAGCAGACTCTCGGCTCGGATATTCCTGGTACTTAAAAACTATGACAGACTACCAACCATCATGTAATGGGAGATGCCCCTCTCCATCCACAGGGAATCCCTGATCACAACCATCCTATCAAGCCCCCCCACCCACCCCCCAACCGTGGGCAGTCAGAACATTACACCAAGTCACAGAAAGCCAGGAGCATACAGAATACACTTACCTGCAAGGCTGGATACATCATATCATCATTGCCCGAACACCACAAACACACCCTGTTATAGAGAGGACATAACGGAGACATTCAACATCATCAACAACATCGTTAAGCATGCACCTAGCTTTTATAATCGAAAAGGTTAGACACCTTTTTCCGCAACATTCCCTCCCACACGAATACGGGGAGCTTATCACTTTCCGCAACCTGACTTTTCCGCAATAGCAACAGACT
This sequence comes from Chaetoderma sp. LZ-2023a, assembly GCA_034401795.1. Lineage (NCBI taxonomy): Eukaryota > Metazoa > Mollusca > Caudofoveata > Chaetodermatida > Chaetodermatidae > Chaetoderma > Chaetoderma sp. LZ-2023a. Next base: position 74,808,123 of record CM067364.1, read on the forward strand.
CAGCATTCCCCAGCTTGGAAACCTGGATATGCCCAATCCACATTACACCAGTATCACACAGCAACCCCGACTTCCCTACAACAGATCACCACCATCAACAACACGAGTCAACATTTTATGCAAACACCCCCTTATCCAGTTTACGGAAAACTGACCATACGGAAAGGAGGAACAACACCACATCCATATACAGTACATGCTATGGGGGATTCCCCATTCCCGCCGGAATCGTCGTCGTACCTAAACAGCTAAACTATCACATGTCAATCACACGTAATAGCAGTCAATATTATTAAGAGAGCAAGATGCCTGCAGTTTGTCGTTCATATCAGGTAGGATTTTGCTACTGAACGGAAGATCGATAATGGATTGATTCAAGTTACGACAGCACCCTTTTTTGGTCATCTGCGCTCTAAAGTAACTCTGTCCCGTCTTCGGACTCGGCCATTACAGAGCGAAATACATCATGTCCGATAAAGTTGACACTGCCCACATGCAGCTACCCCACACCCGCTGCCATAAAAACGTCACACTTCACAACAGCACAAGTATCATTCGCGGATAAGCAGCCACGCGTATCAATCAAATTCACCAACATGACAGAGACACAGACGCTCAGAATGACTGTATTCACAATCTCCATACGACGATATTGTAATTGCAAAAACTGAGGTACGCATTTTCCGAGCTGTATTATGATACTTAAGTTTGGTCTAGGTAGGGATGAGACTAATTCTACACACAGAGGAGGATGCTTGGCAGTCCACCCACCCTGAAAACACAGTCCAGCTTGGTGGGATCAGTAGACTTGATTTCCGCAAGACACGGAGCTGATTAAACCGAACAATAAATTGCAGTCAGCTTTACTGTCCGAATTTTGATTAAGAACATGATTGTTCTACCGCGTATACACATTTTCAGCACGCGGTATCTTCGGATACTGGGTAGTTAGATTCCCCCCGCCAATGAATGAAGCACTGCGAAAATAAATTAATTATGTTATAACACCGGGCTGCAGTGCATCTCTAGGCATTCTGGAACTTCTAGTGACGGCTAAAATGCTAATTCCATGGAACGCGGTGACAAATGAGATGCGGATCTCTATTCAATTCGTTGTAGTGTCTGGGTGAGGTCTTAGAATCCACGACGCCCTCACGGGAAGGACACTAGCGGTGGCTATCCGTCTCTTCCTCCCCACCATAAATGATAATTAGGAACAGTTGACTATAATTAAGATAATGATGTTAACAATAATAATAACGATGACAACAACAACAACAACAACAACAACAACAACAACAACAACAACAGTGTTATTAATTAATTAATTATGTTAATGATTGTGTTGATGATCACAATAATACTAATGTTACTTATAGCATAATGCCATAGCAATTTGTTGTGATAAAATTGGTCGGGCCTAAGCATTAATGATGATACATAAATATGGTATGATATGTATTATAATCAACCATGGCGAGCACATCCACCCCAACCCTCACCCCACCCCACCACAAATATGTTTTACAACAGACAGTACATGTTAATTTCTTCATATGTATTTTTATGTATTGTGAGTTATGTGAATGTGTTTTATTGTTGTCCTCTTTGTGTGTCTCTTGTTTGTAATGTAGTGTGATGTGTAAGGGGGGGGGGACCCATCATTTTATAGGCATTGCCTTGGATGGACTGCCTGTAGTATCTGTTTAAATGTACATAAACCGTGAAATAAATAATATTGAACTTGAACTTGAATATAGCGCTTTCTAAAATTGCTTTTGTGAACTGTAAACTTGTCCTGGTGATATTATATGTGGTTGCGGGGCAATGCTGACTGGATCGTTATTTGATTCGGGAGCTATGCGGGGCGACCTACGGGAAGCTGGCCATCTTCGCCTGTTAGATGAATGTGTCGAAGGTTAGGTAGGAATCCCTGCCAGTTGCGGCCAAAGCTTGTATTCGTATCTAATAACCAAACGGTAGGTTAGAATGCAGCAGAAAGCCTGCATAAAAAAGCAGCAACTACCAATGCAGTAACTTTGGACATAGATAGGACGGTGACCTGTGAATTCTTCAGAAATCATTTGTCCCGTCTTCACGTAAACCAGTGTGCATCACATTAATTATGGCTTCACTAGGGTCAACCAGAAGTTAGCGTTTTGTTTGAACAAAAGAGTGGCCCTTTTTGCCAGCTCTTTTCATCCACTTCGGCGTTGAAGGCATTTTCCTGTGATGGAGGTCCACGCGAGGCACTTTCCTCTTGCAACAACAATGTTTTGTGTGTGTTATTGGTGTATTTACTTTATATTAAACGACCAAGTGGCCTCGTTGCGATGCTCCCTTGCAGGGATACATCTGCGGATTTAAGGATCTGCGTGGTACCTGCGGCGAAACCACCTAGAAAGAACACCAGATGGCTTTATGTACTGTATTATTTACTCATTACTGTCAAACGAGTGATATTGTTTGTATAGTGAATTATTTGTGACTTTTTAATTATACCATTATGTCCAGACTTCGAAACTTGTAATGGACTGTCATACCAGTGACATCAACAGTTGGGACAAGATCGTGAGGTTCAATCTCGGCGGCAATGGTCGCACGGCTCCACTGGAACGTAAATGTTCCACCAGCTCTAGAGGCCAGTCTTTGTACATTCTGGAAAGACGCGATACGGGATCCGCAACCCCGAGAGCCGCAGCTAACCAGCCCTCCTGCGCATCTTGCACATGTAGTGCGGTGGAGTGGAGTGACATGGCAGACCAGCGCGTACCCCCGCGAGCTACACATGGTAGTCTCACCCACTCCAGATGAGTTGCCATCAGAAAAAGTAGATGACTCATCATTAGGAGTGGGCGTGACTTCATCAGCATGATCAGATAGGTCGTTATCAAAATGAATGGGTGATTCACCATTAAGAAAGGCAGACGAGTGGCCACTTTCATTCACCAGACAGTTTACCTGTGTCTCGGTGTGGTTGTCGTGCTTCCAAGGTTTCAAGAGAAGCTTTCTTCCTCCAAACGTATTTGTTTGAAACCTGATCGCCCTTTTCATGATAACAGGATCTGCCATGTAATAGATCACAACCTGTTGTCTTTTGACCACTAACGAAGCACAGTCTTTGCTGTTATCTCACCCAGGGATTCTTGGAATGGTTTGAGGATGGGGATGTGAAGCTCACGATTCCTGCTAGTTTGATAGCATTATTGATTTAATAGTGTTGCCAAGATTAAATGTGCCACATAATTACAATCTCAACTAAAACGCTACATCTCATCTTCACTTGCCTGAAACATGCGTCAATGAAAACAATCTATTACAGTAGATTAATTATCAGCATTCACAGAAAGGTAGCCTACCGGTACCTGTAAGCATTACTGTCAGATTCCTTCACCCGTTGCAACTTTCTTTTATTGTATTTCAGTTGTCAGACTTGCAACGAAACTCGGCACAGGTTTCCACAACACATATCATATTTACCTCAGAATCATTGGCGTTTTTGTAGCTAATTTGACTAGAGGTTGTTGATGTTTAAAGCAGCAACATCTTCCAATCAAAGTAGTTTATGAATAATAGATAGCTTACATGCATGGCCGCTTTGAAAATGAAAAAGTATGAACCTAATTTCCTCGTATTGCATGACATGGTTATGATGTTTAACACACCCCACCCACCCTTTATCAACGTAGCTTGGAATGGTCAAGTAGGAAGAAAACAAACTGTATCTACAGCTGGAGGAATGCCCGTGTGCAGGTCAAGAGAAGGGTACTTCGGAGATTTCACCGCTGGAATGACGAACTCCCTCGCGGGACAAGTCATTCAAGGGTACATGAAAATACTTTTCTCTTGCCTGCAAATGTACACTGACTAAGCAAATACCCGAATGTTTGTACCATTACTCATTTTATGGCTAACGACTCTTGGCAGATCAATAGAGCGATGTAAATAACACGATTCCAGAACAGCTTACACATACGCCACACCCGACCAATGCCACACCCGCCCCAGAAAATAAAGCTACCGTCACGATTTAATGTTCAGGCCTACGCCAGTTTTGAACTCCGACACCACCATCGCCACCACATCCAGCCCACCCACACAACCACCACCACCAAACATTCTTCAACCAAAATAACTAGTGTCAGCAAGCTGTACAGACGCTTGGGTATTAGCTTAAATTATGTTTACCTAGGCAATTTTATTCAATTACATTATAACTGAGCTAGCTTCAACGCAGGAGCCAGAATGATAGTTCGTATATGTATACACTTGTTGGTGTGACAACTATCATTCGTATGGCTTGTTATTCCAATCCAGGGAGCAACAGCTGTGATCGTAATCAATGGTGAAGTCATCTTGAAGCGGCTGCTGCGGTGGTCTCGATTAATCAATGGTGAAGTCATCTTGAAGCGGCTGCTGCGATGGTCTAGATTAATGAAAGGTGAAGTCATCTTGAAGCGGCTACTGCGATGGTCTAGATTAATCAATGGTGAAGTCATCTTGAGACGGCTACTTCGGTGGTCTAGATCAATCAATGGTGAAGTCATCTTGAAGCGGCCACTGCGATGGTCTAGATTAATCAATGGTGAAGTCATCTTGAGACGGCTACTGCGGTGGTCTAGATTAATCAATGGTGAAGTCATCTTGAAGCGGCTGCTGCGATGGTCTAGATTAATGAATGGTGAAGTAGTCTTGAAGCGGCTACTGCGATGGTCTAGATTAATCAATGGTGAAGTCATCTTGAGACGGCTACTTCGGTGGTCTAGAGTAATCAATGGTGAAGTCATCTTGAAGCGGTTACTGCGGTGGTCTAGATTAATCAATGGTGAAGTCATCTTGAACCGGCTACTGCGATGGTCTAGATTAATCAATGGTGAAGTCATCTTGAGACGGCTACTTCGGTGGTCTAGATTAATCAATGGTGAAGTCATCTTGAGACGGCTACTGCGATGGCCTAGATTAATCAATGGTGAAGTCATCTTGAGACGGCTACTTCGGTGGTCTAGATTAATCAATGGTGAAGTCATCTTGAGACGGCTACTTCGGTGGTCTAGATTAATCAATGGTGAAGTCATCTTGAGACGGCTACTTCGGTGCTTAGATTAATCAATGGTGAAGTCACCTTGAGACGGCTACTTCGGTGGTCTAGATTAATCAATGGTGAAGTCATCTTGAGACGGCTACTTCGGTGGTCTAGATTAATCAATGGTGAAGTCATCTTGAGACGGATACTTCGGTGGTCTAGATTAATCAATGGTGAAGTCATCTTGAGACGGCTACTTCGGTGGTCTAGATTAATCAATGGTGAAGTCATCTTGAGACGGCTACTTCGGTGGTCTAGATTAATCAATGGTGAAGTCATCTTGAGACGGCTACTTCGGTGGCCTAGATTAATCAATGGTGAAGTCATCTTGAAGCGGCTATTTCGGTGGTCTAGATTAATCAATGGTGAAGTCATCTTGAGACGGCTACTTCGGTGGCCTAGATTAATCAATGGTGAAGTCATCTTGAAGCGGCTACTTCGGTGGTCTAGATTAATCAATGGTGAAGTCATCTTGAAGCGGCTACTTCGATGGTCTAGATTAATCAATGGTGAAGTCATCTTGAGATGGCTACTTCGGTGGTCTAGATTAATGAATGGTGAAGTCATGTTGAGACGGCTACTTCGGTGGTCTAGATTAATCAATGGTGAAGTCATCTTGAGATGGCTACTTCGGTGGTCTAGATTAATCAATGGTGAAGTCATCTTGAGATGGCTACTTCGGTGGTCTAGATTAATGAATGGCGAAGTCATCTTGAGACGGCTACTTCGGTGGTCTAGATTAATCAATGGTGAAGTCATCTTGAGATGGCTACTTCGGTGGTCTAGATTAATCAATGGTGAAGTCATCTTGAAGCGGCTACTGCGGTGGCCTAGATTAATCAATGGTGAAGTCATCTTGAGACGGCTACTTCGGTGGTCTAGATTAATCAATGGTGAAGTCATCTTGAGACGGCTACTTCGGTGGTTAGATTAATCAATGGTGAAGTCACCTTGAGACGGCTACTTCGGTGTTCTAGATTAATCAATGGTGAAGTCATCTTGAGACGGCTACTTCGGTGGTCTAGATTAATCAATGGTGAAGTCATCTTGAGACGGATACTTCGGTGGTCTAGATTAATCAATGGTGAAGTCATCTTGAGACGGATACTTCGGTGGTCTAGATTAATCAATGGTGAAGTCATCTTGAGACGGCTGCTTCGGTGGTCTAGATTAATCAATGGTGAAGTCATCTTGAGACGGATACTTCGGTGGTCTAGATTAATCAATGGTGAAGTCATCTTGAAGCGGCTGCTGCGGTGGTCTAGATTACTCAATGGTGAAGTCATCTTGAGACGGCTACTTCGGTGGTCTAGATTAATCAATGGTGAAGTCATCTTGAGACGGCTACTTCGGTGGCCTAGATTAATCAATGGTGAAGTCATCTTGAGACGGCTACTTCGGTGGTCTAGAATAATCAATGGTGAAGTCATCTTGAAGCGGCTACTGCGATGGTCTAGATTAATCAATGGTGAAGTCATCTTGAGACGGCTACTTCGGTGGTCTAGATTAATCAATGGTGAAGTCATCTTGAAGCGGCTACGTCGGCGGTCTAGATTAATCAATGGTGAAGTCATCTTGAAGCGGCTACTGCGGTGGTCTAGATTAATCAATGGTGAAGTCATCTTGAGACGGCTACTTCGGTGGTCTAGATTAATCAATGGTGAAGTCATCTTGAAGCGGCTACGTCGGTGGTCTAGATTAATCAATGGTGAAGTCATCTTGAGACGGCTACTGCGATGGTCTAGATTAATCAATGGTGAAGTCATCTTGAGACGGCTACTGCGGTGGTCTAGATTAATCAATGGTGAAGTTATCTTGAGACGGCTACTTCGGTGGTCTAGATTAATCAATGATGAAGTCATCTTGAGACGGCTACTTCGGTGGTCTAGATTAATCAATGGTGAAGTCATCTTGAGACGGCTACTGCGGTGGTCTAGATTAATCAATGGTGAAGTCATCTTGAAGCGGCTACTGCGGTGGTCTAGATTAATAAATGGTGAAGTCATCTTGAGACGGCTACTGCGGTGGTCTAGATTAATCAATGGTGAAGTCATCTTGAGACGGCTACTTCGGTGGTCTAGATTAATCAATGGTGAAGTCATCTTGAGACGGCTACTGCGGTGGCCTAGATTAATCAATGGTGAAGTCATCTTGAAGCGGCTACTGCGATGGTCTAGATTAATCAATGGTGAAGTCATCTTGAGATGGCTACTTCGGTAGTCTAGATTAATCAATGGTAAAGTCATCTTGAGATGGCGACTTCGGTGGTCTAGATTAATCAATGGTGAAGTCATCTTGAGACGGCTACAGCGATGGTCTAGATAAATCAATGGTGAAGTCATCTTGAGACGGCTACTTCGGTGGTCTAGATTAATCAATGGTGAAGTCATCTTGAGACGGCTACTGCGGTGGTCTAGATTAATCAATGGTGAAGTCATATTGAGACGGCTACTTCGGTGGTCTAGATTAATGAATGGCGAAGTCATCTTGAGACGGCTACTTCGGTGGTCTAGATTAATCAATGGTGAAGTCATCTTGAGATGGCTACTTCGGTGGTCTAGATTAATCAATGGTGAAGTCATCTTGAAGCGGCTACTGCGGTGGCCTAGATTAATCAATGGTGAAGTGATCTTGAGACGGCTACTTCGGTGGTCTAGATTAATCAATGGTGAAGTCATCTTGAGACGGCTACTTCGGTGGTTAGATTAATCAATGGTGAAGTCACCTTGAGACGGCTACTTCGGTGGTCTAGATTAATCAATGGTGAAGTCATCTTGAGACGGCTACTTCGGTGGTCTAGATTAATCAATGGTGAAGTCATCTTGAGACGGATACTTCGGTGGTCTAGATTAATCAATGGTGAAGTCATCTTGAGACGGATACTTCGGTGGTCTAGATTAATCAATGGTGAAGTCATCTTGAGACGGCTGCTTCGGTGGTCTAGATTAATCAATGGTGAAGTCATCTTGAGACGGATACTTCGGTGGTCTAGATTAATCAATGGTGAAGTCATCTTGAGACGGCTACTTCGGTGGTTAGATTAATCAATGGTGAAGTCACCTTGAGACGGCTACTTCGGTGGTCTAGATTAATCAATGGTGAAGTCATCTTGAGACGGCTACTTCGGTGGTCTAGATTAATCAATGGTGAAGTCATCTTGAGACGGATACTTCGGTGGTCTAGATTAATCAATGGTGAAGTCATCTTGAGACGGATACTTCGGTGGTCTAGATTAATCAATGGTGAAGTCATCTTGAGACGGCTGCTTCGGTGGTCTAGATTAATCAATGGTGAAGTCATCTTGAGACGGATACTTCGGTGGTCTAGATTAATCAATGGTGAAGTCATCTTGAAGCGGCTGCTGCGGTTGTCTAGATTACTCAATGGTGAAGTCATCTTGAGACGGCTACTTCGGTGGTCTAGATTAATCAATGGTGAAGTCATCTTGAGACGGCTACTTCGGTGGCCTAGATTAATCAATGGTGAAGTCATCTTGAGACGGCTACTTCGGTGGTCTAGAATAATCAATGGTGAAGTCATCTTGAAGCGGCTACTGCGATGGTCTAGATTAATCAATGGTGAAGTCATCTTGAGACGGCTACTTCGGTGGTCTCGATTAATCAATGGTGAAGTCATCTTGAAGCGGCTACGTCGGTGGTCTAGATTAATCAATGGTGAAGTCATCTTGAAGCGGCTACTGCGGTGGTCTAGATTAATCAATGGTGGAGTCATCTTGAGACGGCTACTGCGGTGGCCTAGATTAATCAATGGTGAAGTCATCTTGAGACGGCTACTTCGGTGGTCTAGATTAATCAATGGTGAAGTCATCTTGAGACGGCTACTGCGATGGTCTAGATTAATCAATGGTGAAGTCATCTTGAGACAGCTACTGCGGTGGTCTAGATTAATCAATGGTGAAGTCATCTTGAGACGGCTACTTCGGTGGTCTAGATTAATCAATGGTGAAGTCATCTTGAGACGGCTACTGCGGTGGCCTAGATTAATCAATGGTGAAGTCATCTTGAGACGGCTACTTCGGTGGTCTAGTTTAATCAATGGTGAAGTCATCTTGAAGCGGCTACTGCGGTGGTCTAGATTAATCAATGATGAAGTCATCTTGAGACGGCTACTTCGGTGGTCTAGATTAATCAATGGTGAAGTCATCTTGAGACGGCTACTGCGGTGGTCTAGATTAATCAATGGTGAAGTCATCTTGAGGCGGCTACTGCGGTGGTCTAGATTAATAAATGGTGAAGTCATCTTGAGACGGCTACTGCGGTGGTCTAGATTAATCAATGGTGAAGTCATCTTGAGACGGCTACTTCGGTGGTCTAGATTAATCAATGGTGAAGTCATCTTGAGACGGCTACTGCGGTGTCCTAGATTAATCAATGGTGAAGTCATCTTGAAGCGGCTACTGCGATGGTCTAGATTAATCAATGGTGAAGTCATCTTGAGATGGCTACTTCGGTGGTCTAGATTAATCAATGGTAAAGTCATCTTGAGATGGCGACTTCGGTGGTCTAGATTAATCAATGGTGAAGTCATCTTGAGACGGCTACAGCGATGGTCTAGATAAATCAATGGTGAAGTCATCTTGAGACGGCTACTTCGGTGGTCTAGATTAATCAATGGTGAAGTCATCTTGAGACGGCTACTGCGGTGGTCTAGATTAATCAATGGTGAAGTCATATTGAGACGGCTACTTCGGTGGTCTAGATTAATCAATGGTGAAGTCATCTTGAGACGGCTACTTCGGTGGTCTAGATTAACCAATGGTGAAGTCATCTTGAGATGGCTACTCCGGTGGTCTAGATTAATCAATGGTGAAGTCATCTTGAAGCGGCTACTGCGATGGTCTAGATTAATCAATGGTGAAGTCATCTTGAGACGGCTACTGCGGTGGCCTAGATCAATCAATGATGAAGTCATCTTGAGACGGCTACTGCGGTGGTCTAGATTAATCAATGGTGAAGTCATCTTGAGACGGCTACTTCGGTGGTCTAGATTAATCAATGGTGAAGTCATCTTGAGACGGCTACTGCGGTGGCCTATATTAATCAATGGTGAAGTCATCTTGAAGCGGCTACTGCGGTGGTCTAGATTAATCAATAGTGAATCATCTTGAGACGGCTACTTCGGTGGTCTAGATTAATCAATGGTGAAGTCATCTTGAGACGGCTACTGCGGTGGCCTAGATAAATCAATGGTGAAGTCATCTTGAGACGGCTACTGCGGTGGTCTAGATTAATCAATGGTGAAGTCATCTTGAAGCGGCTACTGCGGTGGTCTAGATTAATAAATGGTGAAGTCATCTTGAAGTGGCTACTGAGGTGGTCTAGTTTAATTGCAGCGCAAGAGAAGAGTTTGTTGTACAACTAGATTAACTGACTCGGCATCAGAGCCATACACTCAAGTCGTAAATCTTCTGAAGCACCATTTTCTTAGCATGTACGTGCGTACGTAGGCGGCTGGACCGGTTGGAGGGGCATAGGAGTTGGGGTACTTACGTGAGCGCGCGTGTACAAGAGACATATGTATGGACGAACAACAATGAATCGTGCTGCATTGACATTGCGCAGACAGATGTTTTAACAGACGCTCATTGGTGAAGAACATTGTTTAATTAGGCATATTCAATAAATAAAAAATACCCAGTGATGCATTACGTTATATTACAAATTATGATACAAATTATACAAGTAAAAACCACACTCCTCCGTCAACGGGACATTCTAATCGACAAGTCCAGCCGAATAGATTGAAGTTAAATCCTCGGGGACACCATGGCAAACTTTGTAGTTGTAGCATGTGTGGTGGTTGTGCTGCTTTGGGTACAAGCACCAGCTGTGAATTCTTACCGGAGATGGGGATACAGACCACCTCCGCGTCGCACACCTCCGACTCAAACCGGACGTCAGTCCTGCACACCAACTGTGAGTATGAATGTTAGATTATAATGGAGAGATGTCATCTGCCACTCAAGTATCAGATGCCATAATCAAAAACGTCATATATTAGCTACCGTCACAGTCAATACGACAGCTGTATAACAACCACACTTTACCCACGATTCTAATATTTATGACCAGTCTCCGTTTTAATCCAAATTTCAAGGTAAGTATACAGTTAAGTCGGTGAATATTTATGAAACTAATTTTACTGGAGCTGTTGCCTATGGCATCAACAGTTCTCAATAAAATTAATTTCAAAATATTAAACTGGATGTTTAATAACTTGTAAATTCGTCAAAGCCATACAATTTCTACACTTTATTAACAGACCTTTCAATTTTCGTGATTTCCAAATGCTTGAGTCAATCAACCTTTTTTTCCTACGGTTATCCCACAAAATTGATCTTATATTTTATAAGGCCTAATGGGGACTCCCTTTACACCACCCAATGAAAGCATTGAAATAATGGCGAGATCGGGGCTCTCACTATATGACACCATAACCAATTACACCACGTGTAGGCCAGTGTCACGCTCTAAATGAGTAATGAATGACGCATTTTCAAAGTATATACATCGATTCCAATACGCGTAAAGAGTGGGCGGAGTTTAACTTGAATTAGGCGGAGCATAGGTAAAATGGATCCAATTATTTATCACAGCTAAAAGATTCATTTTATGGGCTCGGATTGTCATGATGGCCGGCTGGTAGGCCATATTTGATTACATATTTGGACCAATGTTTCCAGCTATGCCCCGCCAATTCTTGCTAAGCTCCATCCGCTTTTTACGATCGTTGGAATCGATTTGAAACTTTGAAACCTAACATCACTGAATCTAACTTTCAAGCGTGACAAAAACAGATCCTAGTAATCTTAGTTTCCAAAAACATATTACTCCGAGATATTAAATTCATATAGGTTAGTGAAAGACTTAGATTTTCGTGACGGAGCTAAATTATTTTGATTGTGACGTCAGTAACATTTGATATATTTGATTAGAAGATGGCAGATACTTGAATGACAGATCGGACCCATCCTTTGTGAATTGCATCTTCCCCACACTATATCTAATATATTCCAAAAATGTAAAAATAATTCGCTTAATGTTACATGGTTGCCGATGTTATTACATGGAGATTAAATTTCAAGATGACCGCTTGTCAGTCCGATACATGTCCAAAATAGGGAACGTTTGTTTGTCTCCTAAACAGGGAACATGTTTCCATAACAGGAGACAAATAGTTTTTGGCATATTTGACACATAATTACAATATTTGAGAAGGTACAATAAGTCTATCAGACACAATGTATGCAAACATCATAATAATTATAATATTTCATATCTATATTGATTAATTTACTCAATGTAAAAATGTCAAGTGCCATCTTCTTAGTTCCTGCGCATTTGTGATGAAACGTCCAGAAATGGCAAGGTTAAAATCAGCATACCCAAAATCTTTACAAAACCAATTTCGGCTTCAAAGTCCATCAAATAAAAAAACCAAAATGGCTGCCAACGATGCTACAGCTTGATTGGTAGGCGACGGCCATAGTTTATTTTCAACTTCTCTTGAACAAAATTTAATAACTTGTAATCCCTAATCATAACTAAAAACTAGGTTAACCGAGATGGCCATCGAACCATTTCGCCAATCAATCATTGATCAACGGTACAAATTAGATAATGACGCTTTACATCAATGTCTTAGCAGTGATTAGGGGCTTCATTTCAAAAGAGCTCAATCGGCTGCTGACTAGTTTAAAGAAGTTTGATTGGATGTTCCTGCCGTCTTATATAGGCATTAAAAAGTGTCAAAATAATCATCTTTGTTTTGTAGTGCTTTATTAAAGAAACATACCCCTCTAAGCTGTTGCTATACAAAACAACAGCTGCTTTCAGTAACTCCATTTCCTAACTTTATACACCTGTCATTCATGATTTACCTGCCTTACCAAGTCAGCTGATTTAGTTCATTGTTAGCTCACCTGGCCAGGTGAGCTTATGGCATGGTGCTCATCCGACCTCAAACCGCGAACCTTTCCTTTAAAACCATACTCGCCATTAGCTAATTTGGCTGGATAGACCTTATTGGGGTAGGCATCATAATTTCTATACAGAATGTTGATTGGTCAAACTTTGTGGGTAGAAATCTGAGATTTTATGAATATGTACTGGAAATTGTCAAAGTGCTATAACTTATTAACCACTCAATGGATTTCAACCTAAGTTGTCTGGGCGGACCATATCGGGATAGGCTTTAGCACTGTTATACAGAATTTGGATTGGTCATATTTTTTGTCAGCCATCTTGAATTTCCTGAAAAATGGCGGGAAATCGTGTAACCGCCTTCCTCATTAAATGCTTGGGCAATTTCAACCAGACTTGACTGAAAGTACCCTAGGGAAGTAGGCTTCAGAACATCAATGCAGAACTTTGATTGGTTAATTTTTCCAGCGGTCATCTTCGAGGTTTCAAAATTATCCATATCTATTTAAATACAAATGGTTCAAATGGTAATGATCCAGGTGGGCGCTACAGGCCCATGGGCCCCTTGTTTTAAAATAAAGTTGACTGGTATGTGTTGGAGCGTCAAGCAAAACGACTTACTGTCAACTTGTCTGTAAAATATTCAAAATGATTCCTACCTAGTTATATGTTTTAAGCCGCCTTGTTTTGATGCCAGCAACACGAGAAAATCAGCTAGAGGCCAACCCATCAACATAATTACAACATCATTCATACAATAAAACTGAATAAAAATCAGTTATGCATGATCGCTGCAAAAAGACTGTAACCCTTTCACGACGAAGCCGGCCAGCACCGGCCTCTGTAGTGGTCTCTGAGGAATGCCCATTTGCAGGCCAAGAGAACACTATTTTGGAAAATGTACCACTGGAATGACTGTCTCGATAACCGAGCCAGTCATTCCGGTGGTAAATTAAAAAAAATAGTATTCTCTTGGCCTGTAAATGGCCACTCTATGAGTAAATTAAGGGGTTAAAGCTAGGTAGACATGGATAATTTTGAAACCTCGAAGATGGCCGCTGGAAAAATTAACCAATATGGTTAAGCATGCCTTCTGCAAACTGGAGCAGGCGCTACAGAGACAAGATTTTCGGAAACTACAAATGTAAATCCCATGTTTATTGACACCCCCATCCAAAAAAACCCCCAAATTCTCTCTCAAACTGTAGGAGTTGCATCGACAAGATTTTCAGAATGTACGGATGGACGTGATGGACTAACGTATTGACTTTTCATGTATTGAACACACGTACGCACGTACGCCAGATGACAAAACACTTAACATTAGACAAATCTTTGGGTGGTTTACAATCCGGTCAAGTTTAATCTTGATCTTGAACTCTTTAATGCTCAGGAGTCAATATGGCTTAAATACAAATTTTCGCTTAGTGAATGAACATTTGCAGGCTAAGAACGCAATTCTTTACAATGTAATATCCCACTGGCATGAACGTTATTGAGCCAGACAGTCCAGTGATAGATTTTCAAAAGTAATCTCCTCTTCACATGCACATGTAAATGAACATTCTTGCAGAAGGCATGCTTAACCAGATTTATGGTTATATAACAGATTAAACCATGAAATACATTGTAATTTAGTTAAGCTGTTCAAGATATGTATATATAACTTTCATATTTAGTGACCATGGTGGACAAATGGTTTCTCGAACTTGTTCGGCGTTGGTGGGAATGATCGCTCGGCCCCACTGGAATGTGATCGTTCCACCGGCCCTGGGGGTTGGTTTTGTACACACCGGTGGTTCCATCCCTCCCCTCCGCATCCCTGCTGCCCGCTGACCAGGAGGAGGGAGAAACGGGACAATCCACCACCGGAGCTACACTATGCCCCTTAGACCATTTATTAAAATTTAAGATGGCCGCCAAAGAAAACACACCAATTAGAACTTTGTATCGAAATACTGAAGCCTATTACCATAGGGTCCTTCCCGCTAAATTAAGTTGAAATCTGCCAAACGGTTAATGAGGAGTAGCATTTTGGCAATTTTCAGCGGATTTAAAAAAAATAAAATCTAAAATTTTCCCCTAGAAAATTGGCAAATCAAAATTCTGTATACAAGTTTTGAACACTACCACCATAGGGAACTTCCAGCCAAATTATGCTGAAATCTGCAAAGCTGTTAATGACGAGTTTTGTTTAGACAATTTCCGGTGAATGTCTCATACAATCTAAGGTTTTTACCCAATAAATTGACAAATCAATATTCTGTATACACAGTTCTGAAGAGTACGACCATATGGTCCTTCCAGGCAAATTAGGTTGAAATCAACAAGCGGTTAATAAGGAGTAGGCTTTTAAAGTAAAGGTTGATGGGCAGTCGGCAGAGAGACAGTCACCATTGCATATGTTCACTTAGCCTTTCAGGCCAGCTGAACTAAGAAGTTTAAACTAAAAAACATTAAAAGTCCACAACCGTGAAAAATTCGGAATGGGGTTTGTACCTTTAATGATGCATATAGTACCACCTGCATAGTATATAACACTGCAGTAAAGTTGAAAAAGAATTGTCCGTAACCGTAGCCAGAAAATATGAGAAAGCTCGAAACTGAAAAAATAGTAAAAACTCAGTAAACAGTAATGATCCATTCCATGTATTGCCTAGAACACTTCTGTAAAGTATCTGTGAAATCTAAATGAACATTGTTGAGCTACAAGGCAAACTAAAAATATTAATAGTAAAAATACGAAAACATGTGAAATTCGTTGTCATGTAGCTTTCAGCCCCGTATACAGTAGCATAGATAGTTTCATTGAAATCAGATGAGCCATTGTTGAAACTTAAGTTGATTTAAAAACGTTAATCAAAAGTACAAATTTGGATGCCAAAATCCAATATAGCTGCCAAACATGGTACATTATGGTTAGTCCACGGGACAATTTTTTATGTGTCAACTTCTCTTGATATTTCATATCTCCCAAAGCTTTTTCCAAAGCTGAACTAAGTTCAGTGGTTTTGGAGTAGAAATCGTTGTTGCGATAACCAGGTCATTCAAAACGGTTGCCTAAATATGTGGACAATCAAGTTCCCTTCAACAAACTTGGTTCAGCTGTTGCAATAAATAATGTTTCATTAGTTTCATACCCAAGCGATTTCACAGATATTTAAAGACGTTTCTAAAAAATCAGTCAAAATCCAAGATGGTCACCGGCCAAATAGGCTGATCAGGTTTATTTGAACTAAATAAAATTTCTATGCCATAAGGATACCTCCTGCCAAATATAATTGAAATTGGTCCAGTGGTTCTCAAGAAGTATGAGAGTTTTTGGAAGGAAAAAAGATCCAATATGGCCATCAAACTGTTTATCCAACAGGACGGCCGGACAAATGTTGATCAGTCATCATGGCATAAGCTCACTTGCCTAGCATAGCAGGTAAGCTAAACACAAACTGTGCTGGCTCAATGTAAATATAGTTCTTTTAAGTACTTGCACATCACACATCAATGATATTTCTGTAAGATAGACACACTATTTTTTCATTTGGGATTTGTCTATTTATGACAATTATCACTTAGAAAGAGTTACGCCGACCCAGGTGAGCTCAATGTAATCACCTGCTGGAATGCAGAATTTCACTAACTTCTCTCTCGTTAGAGTATAGCTTATTAATGAACCAGCAATTCCTATGTTAACCTTTCTTTAACAAAAACGGGAATTTTTTTTATTCTTTATGCTATTTATAAAACTTATTATGTCAGATATTTTGAAATTAGTTTGACACAGGAAGCCATTGACAGCAACGGTTTACAGTCACCTTAATTTTAAAATATTCAACATTTTTCTTGTATTGAAAATGACATATGTGGGATTTCTTCTGTGAAATGGTTCAGCTTTATATGTTCTCATAAAAAACATTGGCCCGTTTAAGCATTAAAAGCAGGTGTTATCTTTTCCATACCTTGAATTACCAATCTCTACTTTGGTGGAAAGTTTGCGGGCAATGATGCTAGACTATGTCACCAGTTGTAGGTTGGATTTCCAGTCAATGAAATTATCAACAACATTGTGCTGCAGTGATTGAAAGAGGGTCATAAAGAAAACATCTTGAGGTGAACCTGATAAGCTTGTCTAAAAAGACTGACAATAGGTGAAAAGATTTGTCAAGTGCTCCCGCTAAGTTATCCATGTACAGAGAACTCAGGATATGTGGGTAGCAGATTCTCACTCCTCAGATACACATTTTTTTTCTGAATTCTTAGACAGGATTGTCCTAGAAGTTATTGTAACTATACTTCATATTTTGAAAACAATATGACTCAAACTTATTGCTGTCTTATGCATCATCAATTTTCAGTCAAGTTCAAAATAATCAACAGGATATATAGCTATTGTACAAAGTTACAATCACTTTAACAAAGACATCATATGTGCATTTACTATGTAATATATATAAATCATGTCTACTATTTTGAAAACAATATAACTGAAAATTGACGCTCCATACGATCAAATTGGTTCCAAGATAAGACGCACTATTAGTCTATTGGCAAAAAATATTGTACATATTGAATCAGAACTGCACTTGTTAAGTGGCGTTTAGCCAGAATTGGAATTGATACTGAGATTGCCCCAAACATGAATACTGTTATGCGTTATTAACAAATCCTATATCAAGATGTACAAAACATATTGACATACGGCAAATTATGATCCAATTTACATATTGTTCCCTAAATACAGAACAACCTAGATGTTCCCTATTTAAGGAAGGAAATTAATGTTCACTATTTAGGGAATAAAATTAATGTTCCCTGATCTGGGAACATCGTGATTGTTTCCCGATCTGGGAACATTTTTGTGTACCCAGAACAGGAAACATCAAATTGTCTCCTAATCAGGGAACACTTTTCACAATTTCAAGATGTTCCATGAACAGGGAACATGCTCCCAGAATATGGAACATGTTTCCTGTTTTGGACAGGTACCGGACTGCTTGTATTTTATCAGTGTTCCAAGGACCAGGTATAGGCAACAACAGCCCCACAGTCAAATTAGTTCAAAATCTTGAAAAGCTTGCCGGTCGATTTATCTTGGAAATTCGGATTCTTGGAATTGAGTGTTCCAAGTATATAAATCGATTGTAAGACAAGGGAAATACAGGCAAGATTCAGTTTTGTTCTGGTCATTCTGACAAAAAGCGAGCGAGAGTGAAGGTCTCTCTGTACTAGTCGCAATGTATATTTTGACGATACTTATATTAATGCTATTACTAGTAGGAGTGTGTGTGTGTGTGTGTGTGTGTGTGTGTGTGTGTGTGTGTGTGTGTGTGTGTGTGTGTGTGTGTGTGTGTGTGTGTGTGTGTGTGTGTGTGTGTGTGTGTGTGTGTGTGTGTGTGTGTTTGTGTGTGTGGGTGGGGGTGGGGTGGGTGGGATGGGGGAGGGGGCAGGTGTGTAATTTACATATATACCACAATGAAAATAGGTATTTTTGCTATATTTCTAATATCTTGCAAAAAGTATGGTAATGGGTGATGGCCGCTATTTTTGATTGCTTGGTTCGAAATGACTTTTACATATTTTACTGTCTGACCACTACCCATAGCGGCGATAGACACACGTTTTTATTGGCCGTTTTCGGGTGGATGCGTTTATACAGACACCCATCGGAACACACCCCATTTGGGTATTTAGTAGGCCATGCCCAGTTGCCACCACATGACTTGGGAGGCCCAACGAAAAAGCACTGATATGGCATCCCCATTACTACTAACGTGTTTTGATTATCTCTTGTAAATTATTTGCTTTTATATATTTGTGATTAGAATAGGTCAACTCATCTTGTAAAAATTCTCGTTGTTCTCGTATTAATTCCTGCAACAGGAGACGAAGAAGAAGTATAAGAAGACGATATTGAAGAACCGGGAGAATGAGAAGGAGAAACAGAAAGAGACTAAAAGACGAAGAACATGATGACAACGAGACATTACTTCTTTGTCTTTCTCTTTCAGAGCGTAGAATATCTGTTTGGTGTGGGCATGGACGTGAAACCAAACGCATATTTGCAAGTACCCCTTGAGATTACATGCATATTGATTGATAGATATGGGTGAATAGATGTGGGTGAATGGAGGGATGTGTGGATGTACGGACAGAATGACGGATGGATGAACTGATGGACCGATAGGTAGACAGACGGACAAAGGAATGGCTAGAGGGCGGAACCGACGAACCATGCGATGCCAAAGTAAACCAAAGTTCTTGGTTGAGAATCATGCCTCTACGTGACGAAGACCAAAAGTGCGAAACCATTCATAGAGTGAGACTCAGGGTACGAATAATTCATTATCCATATTATATATATAATGTAGTATTTAAAATCACATATGTTTAAACACAGCTTTCTATCACTGCGACAGCCTATTGCTAAGTATATTATCACAACCAAAGTGAGTGGTGGACAAGATTAAAGCAAACTTGCTATAACAATTTGATAGAACAAATTTGAGTAGCAATGTTATTTTGAATCATGTGCTAATGCTGTCTTTCAATATTAAGACGGACGGACGGATGCATGGATGGATCGACTGATGGAGGGACAGATTGATGGATGGGTCCATGGGTGAATTTGTGATTGGCTGTCTGGTTGGCTGGCTGGCTGGATGGATCCATGCATGCATGGATGGATTGATCGGTGAGTAGGCGGGCGGGCGGATGGGTGGGCTGGCGGGCGAATGGACTAATGAGCCAATGGTTGAACAGATGGATAGACATAGATGGAGGGAGCGACATGCAGGTGGGTGGTGAATGGATAGACGCATGACTGGACAGAAGGACAGATGTGTGGGTGGACGGATGGATGGGTGGACGGACGGATGGATACTCATCCGTTGCTTTGCGCGTGCAAAATTTTTATTTTGGTATGAATTACGTCCCTTTACCTGTTGAAGTTGATTGAGGCAATTAAATCTGGTGAATTTCGATTGTCTCTAACTACCTGGGCCAAACAAAATTCATTAATTTCTCCGTTACTTGTCATTTGATGGCCTTTTCCTTGATTTTGGCATGGATGTGTGACTACGGATTCTGGAAGGATGTTAGATTTCAACATGATCTGCAGAAACCTTAAAGGGAGTCGCTATCAGAATATCACTCTCATACATTTCCTATGGGCATTTTGGGCACGGATAAGCATATTCCACGGAAATTATTCACTGGATCCAAAAGAAAATAAAAGCATCCCAGGCCGTACCGTGCACTGAAGGTGTCTCGAAGTTTGGAGGCTAGAAATCGTAAATAGTACTCAATGGACCAGAAAAATATGTGGGCGTCAGATGCGGGTTAACAGATGCCAGAAGTCTGTTAACTTTCTCCATGATCTGCAAGAAACTCTAGGACGAGTTGCTATCCGAATAGCACTCCCTTACATTTCCAATTTGACTTTTTGGACAAGAAAACGTGGAATTCTCGGGAAACATGCGCCAGACCCAATTTCTGTAGATGATCTATACATGCCTGGCGCATACTAGAAATGTACCAAGTTTAGATAAGATATTTCGAAAACTGGGTCATTTATCATCAAATCAATTTCCAATACATTCTCTATTGCATTATCTGTCTATGATACAAAAATCTCAATATCTCTTGAACGGTTAAGGATATCGGAGTTCAGTAAATGGTGTCTGAGAGGCAATACCGCCCCGGATCAGGCAATCTAAATGCTGAAATTTCCGGACCATAATTCCGTGGTCTATCAGCATATCAAGGAAATATTGTTTAGTGTGCAGATTTGCAATAATAGAAATGTTAATATGTTCACTAACGATTTTATTTTAGTAAGCAATAGTGCCCTCTGGTATCTAGGGATGCAAAAATGTCAACCCTCTGAGAGGGACAGAAGTAAGAATTCTCATGATATCAAATAATTGTATTTATGCAGCATTTTCTAAAAAATTGGTACTGAAATGAAAGAATATTTTGGGTCAACTTGCGGGTCAACAGATCCTAGAAATATGCCAGGCTTCAAGATGATCCGGAAAAAATCCTAGAAGCAGTCGCTGACCGAATATTGCTCTCATACATTTCCCATGGGGACATGGTGGGCGCGGAAATGCAGAGTTCCGAATGGTTAACATGTTAGCTAACGAATTTATTTCATTAATCAAGAGTAGTACAATACATCTACGTATATGCCAAATTTCAACCATCTGACAGTCCTAGAAATATTAAGTATCTTTATTCCAAAAAATTCGGCTTATGCCGGGTTTTCTCCAAATCAGATAACCATACCGAAGAAATATTTTTGGCGGAGATGCGGATCAATACATGCTAGAAGTCTTTGAAGTCTCAAGATGATTGAGGAAAAACTCTAGGAGTAGTCGCTGTTCGAATATTGCTCCCATACATTTCCTCTGGGACCATACATCCGATCGAGAAGAAACATAACACCAAACGAGATCGCAATAACTACTACAAGTTGACAAAGATTGAAGTTGATCAGATCAAAACACTCGATGCCTGCCACCGCAAACACATACGCACCATCACTGGGCACCGATGGCCAGACAGCATAATTTCCAACAATGCACTACACAAGATGTTTAATACGTTGCCGCTGTCTGTTAAAGTCGCCCATCGAAGATGGTCCATGTTTGACCAGGTGCTAAGGATGCTAGAAGAGACACCAGCACAGAGAGCCTTGGAATTCGCCCTACACGGAGCCAGCAAATACAATGCAAGGAGAGGACGTCATTGGATAAACCTGCTAAGCGTGCTACGAGATGACCTCAAGAAAGCAGGACTCGGTACACTCAAGGTAAGAATGGACCTGAGGAAGCTAAGGATTTCGGCTGAAGACAAGACACGGTGGGCAGAAGCGAAGAGGGACAGATTGCAGCTGCAGGATGTTTCTACTACTACAGCCGCAGAATACAGTAATCACACATACAGCCTGCTGAATATTTCCAAACTAATTTTACTGGTGGATGTTGCTGCCCATGGTAGCAATAGCACCTAGTCAAATTGGTACCAAAGTATTCAACAGCATGTTTAGTAATCAGTAAAGATAAACAATTCGGAGGAGACCGGCGTGGAGGTGTCATCTTTCTCCCCCAGACGATGGTCAGAGTTGAGGTCAGAGTTAAGGTCTGCACATCCATAGTAACGAGCATCTCGAAGTATGGGTTTTGCTTCTGTTTTGCATAGTCTGGTGTCGATTTGGTTGAAGACTGCAGCTGTAGCCTAGAGACTTTTGGGGCTTTGCGATCATCAAGGTGCCCTAACGGTGTTGTCCGGTGATGGCATGGGTGTTTGAATGCTGTATTTGTGGCAAATAGGCCATTGGAACTAGGAAATGTCACCAGCGCATTTCCATTGTTGTTGCACATGCCATTTCCATAGGATCGCATGCATAAGTCAAATCCTGAATTTGTGTCCGTATTACCGAGTTTCGCTTGGCGTTGAAATCTCCACACATGAACGGTTCCCATCTGGCTGGGAGTGCAATGGCAGAGCTCAGTTCTGTATAGAAGGAATCTAATATTGATGAATTCTCTGTGGCTTTTTCAGTAGTTGGGCTATATGGGTTGACTATGCGGTTGTGTGTTTTCTCATTCATATAGCCACGACAAAGAATGCAACACGATCAATGATGTATTCAAGACTAATGACATGGTCCAACACCCTTGGTCCGATTACGAAGCCTAAGCCTCGGTGGCCTGTTTTAGCTCAATGAGTACTAGTTTATGGCCTGTCTGAAGTCGCTGTCCTGAGTGGACAGCTACTTCAGTCTTTTGGATGCGTGTAATGCCGACGTTACAATGTTCACACTCTGCACCTAAGGTTTGTCTCTTTGATGTTGTGGCCAGGCCACGTACATTCCACGTGGCTATGACAAATTCCTTGGAAGATTGTGTCGTCCGAGGATGTAGAGCACAGTTTCTTGTTTGAAGAAAGTTAGACATAATCAGAGTTGCCTCTGTATGCGGATGTCAGCATGCAATCCCTGGTGACTTAGTTTCCCAACACAGTTAGTACTTACGGAGGAGACCAGCGTAGAGGTGTCAGCTCCCCCCTCCCCCCACCCACCACACCTAGGTTCTAAGGCTACAACACCTGTCTTCAACCAAATAGACGTCATACTATGCAAGAGAAAAGCAAAATCCCACCTTCGAGATGCTCATTCCTTTGGAGGCATATACATCAATTCTGACCATAAGCCGGTCATTACACGCCCTCAGATGAACAATACCTACCCAATGTATAAATTCTATACCAGGAAAGAGGGTAGAGTCACCTACAACTTACCCAAGCTCATCAGCGACACTGACACTCAAATGTCATACACAATGGTCCTCGGGGAGCAGATAGCTATGGTCGACGTCATCAGCTCTGATCCAAGTGAAACCATAACTAAAATAATGAAATGTATGGAATCATCAGCTACCAGCACCATAGGATTTCTAAAAAAACAAATGAACTAGGAATACTGATGACCCTGTGGTAGTAAAATTGTCAGCAGAGCAAAAAGTATTATGGCTGTGCATCTATCAAAGTAGCTAAAGTGAAGACCACACCAAACTACGCTGGGAGCGTAATAACATTCTGCGTCACATTAGAGAGCACTTAAAAGATCTTGCTATTCACAAGCAGACCCCCTACCAGATGAAATTACTGCCATGGATGACAGTCACACAATATTTCAGGAAGCCCGAGCCCTGAGAGTTACTGACTACCCACCACCACTCACTGTACACAGCTCTGAAGGACACTTTATTGTGACTGACCAGGGCAAAGCTGAGGCGATTCGAAAATGGATCAAGAACAGTTCACTGACCACGATGATGAGCACTTGCACCAGTTCTCAGGCGACCTCAGGCCGAAACAAACACTAATTGAAACTTCAGAAGTTGAGAAGGCACTTAACGCTCCGATAAATCGACGTGCATCTAGACCTGATGGCATGAGCAATGAACTATTCAAATGTACAAGTGACATTATCTCAAAACCGATCACGCACCTACTCAAGTCAGCTTACACGCATCACCTTCCCATCGACGCTGTAGGCCAAGGCACCCTTATCTCGCTACCCAAGCACAAGACGCCACCTGCCCCCCAGCTAATCCGTGGCCCATTGTGCTTCTCAACAGCATACAGAAAATCATATCCAATGTTGCTCTATGCCGTATCTGAAACAAGCTCGACGACGTCACAGGATGATCTCAAAGTAGCTTCAAGTGTGGACGCAGATGCGCAGACATTGGATGAGCTACAACTAGAGAGAGTAATGCTTGCAGACACCAAGCTGAGAGCACGAGCCAAGTCAGTGAAGTCTGTAGAGTTTGAGAAATCAATCGGCTCCCCACAGAGAGATGTTCTAACTTCAGTACTTTTCACCTGTTACCTTGCTTCTGCATTGAAATCCATGTGGGAAAGTTCCACAAGACCAAACCCCCCGGTGTCCATACTGGGTGTGCCACTAGAAATGAAATATCCCGACGATGTGGACTTTATAGAAAAGGAAGAGGAACTCATTGGCGAACTTCTCCCAATAGCTGCAGACAAACTAAGCATTGAGAATCTCTTTATGAATGAATCCAAAACAGAGTTCACCCACATATACCTATTTACAAAACATGAAACTAATGAAAATGACGATCCACTTTGTGGCGGCAAACCATGGAGGAAACGTCAAATCCAGGGCGTACTGCTTTGTAGTAATGCGGGCATTGCTACACGCTGCGTCATGGGGTACATAGCTTTCCAGTCCTTCTGGAAGCTGTGGATTCGTAGACGATAGATCAAAGATGCGCTTGGTAAAAGACTACGTTTATACAACGCAAACTGCACATCCTTGATGCAGTATAACTGTAGCAGCTGCGCAGCTCCAAAGGCAGCTCCAGACAACTTGATGCCTACAACCGCAAACACATATGCGCACCATCACTGGACAGCATAGCTTTCATTGATGCACTATACAAGGTGTGTAATACATCAATACACATGTACATAAAATGATGAATTATCAACTCCCCTCAAATTGTGTAACAATTCTATTTTATCCGTGTTCCCGATGCCCCTCGATGCATCTGTGTTACTCGTTGCCGGTTGCGCTGTGTGAAGTTCTCCCCGGAGCATACAACTTGACGATCTTGCGATGAGTGACTCAATCAGCATTGACGCTGCCTCATAATTAGGTCTACTGAGAACCCTGCCCTTAACCCGTGTTGTTTAATATTTTGAAACTAATTGAGTCGTGGTCTACTGCTTGCAGACTAAAGCCATTACATTCCTTATGACGTGCAAGGGCAACAACGGTTCAAGGTTGCGAGGGTTAAAGGGTTGTGAAATTGTCATTAAATGAAGTTGTCGAATATTTTGAAAGTTAGCTCATCTAAAGGGCCTGCGACCCATGTTGGTTTACAGTGGTGGGAGTCAGGGAGATTAATTTCATCTGTCTAATTCGTACTATTGACGCTCATAATTTGCTTTTAAGCTATTTCAACTTCGTATTGTTGTTTTGGACTCGTCGATGTTCGCCACAGATGGCCATCAACTCGAAGATCATTCAGATTCAGATTCAGATTCTTTATTGCAATAACTCAAACATGAGGATATGACAAATACGTTTAGCGACAATACATGGCAATTAATAAATTCAAATTATCATATAATTAAAAAACTATAGCATAACATAGGAATACCAAATTATAGAAATATATGCATATGGAGAGTTGTGGTCAGCGAAATTATGAGGGCGATAGTGTCTTTCGTTTTGTTGAGCGACAGTATTTATAAAACTGGTAGCAATTATTTTGTGATATCCTAGTTACCTATGCAAGAGAATCTTAAGAATTCAAATTGTTCACTGTCAGATAGTGTGTCAAATGCTGTACATTGTGATAGACTATCAAACAATTGAATTCGCTCAACAAGAAAAGCGGCACAGCATAAAATGCTTTTACATCTTTCACATTGCCAGAATCGCGCAATTTACATAGTTGAGCATCAGCTTGAACTTTGGGTCGGGAATATCCATCCCTTTCAATTCGCAGGTAGTGCTCACTTAACCGTAGCTTAGAGAGCTCGCGACGTTTACTTACTATAGGCTCCGCCAAGACGTAACTTTCTATTTGAAATGACTTCCTGTGAGGTTTATAGAAATGTAGTTTGTGTTATTATCAGACTCATTTATATGCCACATCAATTGAGAGGTATACACCTGTTTCAAACTGGCTTGGAAGTTGGACATACAATTTCCGGAAGGAATGAAGCTTCTGTTGTCCCACGCATTCAACACACCAGAATGCGAAAGAAGTAATTTTATGCAAGCACACCAATAGACACTTCTTTCTGTAGTTTCATATGATTCCAAATACGCCTTAACGATAGAGGGTATACGGATGACTTTCGGAGCCAGTATTTGATGCCGTGTGGGCTGTCGAAATGGAATATTGACCTAGATCGCTCCTAACCACATCAGTAGTTGTTCCTTTGCTATCGCCAAGCAGATACGTAGCAAACTTTTCAGCAGGCACAGTCTCACGATGCAGTAAACGCTATTATCGTCGAGTCTACTCATATACAGCGGACTCCAAATCTCACTGATCTACATTAAAATAGGCACGATTAAGCTGTTGAATAACTTATACGCTAAGACAATATTGCCCCTAACCTCTATTCTTTTATTTTAAAGAGGGCTTTGGAAGCTTGGTCACAAAGCATCTCACACGCACATTTTAGGCTACCAGAAGAAGAGAAAATCATTCCCACGTCGCAGTAGGCTTGGACATTTTCCACCACAGTATTTTCATATGTCAACCTTCCCATTCTGTTAAAGATGATAACCGTAGTATTGGTAAAATTTGCAGTACATACTTAAGTTGTTTAGCGTTATTTACAGCCTGTGTGAGACCTGTATACTAATATCAATTCATCAGCGAACAGCAGGCAACTGACTTTGTGTCATGCACAGTTATTGAGTCAAACGCAAGGGACATATCTGGAAGGTCACTAATGAATAAATTGAATAACAATGGACTCTCAACGCAACCCTGTTTAACATCAATGTTGGAGTGGATATTGTCACTGAATTTGCCTCCCAATTTAATAGAGTACTTAACACTTTAATACACGCTCTGCATAATCGAAATGAAATTACTGCCAACACCCACCTTAGTATGTTTGAAAATCAAGACGTTTCTGGACACCGAGTCGAATGCAGCTTTAAAGTTCACAACAGTAAAGGTGTTCCTTGGAAAGTGTGTTTACATATTTATTAATTAAGCATTCTCGTGTAAAAATGTGATCAGAGGTGCGCGCTCATGTTCGATAAGCAATCTGGCATTTAGGGATAAGTTACATATCTACAGCAAATTTAGACAATCTGGTATGTAAAACGTTACAAAAATGTTTGCACATATTGCTCCCAAATCGCAATACTCCTGTGGTTATTTGGATCGTTCTTGCCACTCCCTAAGTGTAGAGACATTAGATTATTGGATCAGCAAGCATCGGGAAATAACTCGTCGGTAATTATTTATTGAATACTTTGTGCAACAAAGACAAAATGTCATTATGACCGGCTTTCAATATTTCATTTGGTATCAAATCGAATTCACCTGATTGCCTGACTTTCAATTTCAATATAGCCGTAACAATTTCGGTGGCTGATATGGACTAGTTAAGCATATTACACACGTCATCTTTATGGGAGTTTATAAAGTTATCCATACCATTATATAAATTAGCATTTCTCACATTAGGAATAGTTGAGAAGTTTGGTGAAATCATCAACCCACTCAGCATTGCTAATCGAGCTATTATTAGAATGGTTGATATTAATGTCCCATAGCCTATCGCATAGTAACCCAAATTCTTGTAGATTCTTCCAATCCAATGCATCCATCTGGGAAAGAATATCATGTTTAAAAGATATTTATTCTTATTGTGAAGGCGTTTATAGCTTTTCCCCAATGAACGGAAGTCAGAAATAAGCCTTGCATTATACGGTTCTCTGCTTCTCGTCCTCCCAACTGCTTCTTTACCTGTTTACAGTCTGAGTTGAACCAATTATTCCTCACATTTTAGGCCATACCTTTACACCCAGAGTAATATATTTGTTGGAATTTATAGTCATCACCAGCTGTCCACAAAGATTTGATATATTTTTTCTCATTACTTATGGAATCGTCTTGGGAGATACGATATAGTCCTAAAACTAGTATACTGGATAACAAGCAATGAAAGCAATGAATAGAGCGTGGATCAGGACTAGGTACAATAGAACATTTCAACACAATTCAACATATTTACAGGGACTAGGAAATAGTCTATCACACTCGGCGTACTGTGCAACTGAATCTTATATGACTCACTAACATGCCACCAAAAGCACGGCCGTTTAGAATTCTACGGCCTGTTGACTTACACAAAGATAATCATTTTCTACCGTGGCCATGAACACCACTATCATCCGAGTTTCGCCTATTAATGTATGTGTTGCCAATATATAGATAATTTCTAGAGATATCAATGTGTAGAGAAAAGTCGTCAATACAGAAATTAGGTTCGCAATTTAAAGTCCCCACGCACGACACATGTCGTTTTTCAATAATTCAAAGATACCCTCACTCCGCTTAGAATATGATGATCATGCTGGGCTGATATATACTACAGCCAGAAGTAGGTATTCATCAAGACTAAAAAAGAACTTGTTATGTGTTAACCACATTATTTCGCTTGACGATGTTTGAAGCCACTGGTCGAATTTATTTCCTTTCTGATACATGCTAAAATACCATCATAGTTGCGGAATTTAGAAAGGATTTTGAATCCTAGCAAATCCAAGGAGTCATGCATACCACAATGGGTTTCTACTAAGAATATAATATCATATTTACACATCTGACTCTGCATGTCCAAGTCGCTCAATTTTCAAACTCTCTGGTTAGCAATACGGTTGTGAATCTCATCAATATTAGCAAACGCTATGGAGATATTGCTGGTTATAATATCAAGAAACATGATCAGAATTGTTGGACTAATACGTGAGGACTCGTTTAATCCTCAACTATTGATGGTTATAATGGGATATTAATCTTGTTCACTTACACGTTAAATATACTCTCCACAATAGCTTAGTGTTTGTTTACAACTATTTAAATCTCTTAGATACATTTATAAGCTACGGAGTCCTATAACGCCCAAGTTCTTTTAACGTTCAACTACGTGACAAACATCGGTTCTACAAAGTCTTTGGATATCGACCCGTTTAGCAAGCCTGAGAAAGCCAATTTTAAATTACTTTCAAGCGTACATATTGCTGTTTGCAGAGTCGGATTTAGCCTACTAGGGGCCCAGGGCTATTAGCTTTCTGGGACCCATCTTTCATCCACCTATAGATCACAGTGGTGAAGCAAGGGTTGGGTTGGCTGAGATACTGATAGTGGCAATGGCAACTAAGCAAGTCCTCCGCACTCTTTCCGGTTCATGACCCCAAACCCTAATTGCCACAGTATTGTGTGAATTGTGGGACTGTATCCCACACAAACAATGAAATATTCAGCCTGAGAGCAATGCACACATCGAGTTATCCTTGCAAAGCTTCACGTCCGTTAGTCACTTAGCAGTATATCTTACTATTGTTACCATGTATCTATTCACAGGGACACATTCCCTAGCGTTAAAGTTACACGTTGTTATTATATAATGTAGCGCAAATTTTAGGGGCCCCCGAAACAGTGGGGCCCTGGGGCTTCAGCCCTGCCAGCCCTTGCGTAACTCCAGCCCTGGCTATTTGAGTAAGCGTTAAAAGTGCATATTCATAGTAAAATGCTTGAAAATTAAATTGTGTATTTTTAGAGGCTTAAATTGTGTGCCTGGGCGTAATGAAACGAAATAAATCTTAAAATATGATGATTTAATTCCCTACAAATTATTATAATGTATTAATTGCGAAGTTGAATTAGGGACTCGTGTTTCTAATTTAATTTAGCGGCTTAAAAATTATATTAATTCATATTAATTCATACGTAAAGAAATTAATGTGTCTAGAGTATCTGGCGATGCATTTCGCCCCGAATTACCAACCCCTCACACCCCTACATAGCCATACGTCTGCACGCGTACAACCACCACTCTCACCTACACACCCCAGCCATCCTACACACGCACCCATATTTTCACGATTTGACGAATCATGTTTGGTCAAATTATCGGTATGGCAACGACCCTATCTATCGGGTCTCTCAAGACACCACCTGGGGTTTGAAGAAACAATATGTTGAATAATTTGAAACGAATTTAACTGACAGGTTATCGACATTCAAATCCTCAAATCAACTTTCTACGAAGGTTTGCCAACTATTCACTCTACACTCGAGTGAGGGCAAACGTTTGAAATAATTTTACTCGAATGCTAGGTCCCAGTTTGTAACGCTCTGCTGAATATTTAAAAAAAAATTTTGGCCTGGCACATCCTATCTGTATATGTCTCTCAAAACCCCTGTAAACGACGTGCCCACGACCTACTATTGCCTTAGGCCACGTCCATGTTACGGGCCATTAGGCCTGACAAAGACGCAGCTAGCGGCACTAGAGACTCTTTATCGTCAAATGTATAAATTTATAGTACACTTCATGTGCTACAATTGTAGCCTGCGAGAAGAAAGATTACGCGACTTGACTTGGGTATGCAAGAGTGTCGTCGTCATTGTCGTTGTCATTGTCATCGTCGTCTTTATCTTCGTCTTTGTCTTATTCGTCGTCGTTGTAGTCTTCGTCGTTGTAGTCTTCGTTGTAGTCGTCGTCGTCGTCGTCGTCGTCGTCGTCGTCGTCGTCGTTGGTGTTGGCACACACGCACGCACGCACGTACTCACGAAAGTGTACTTGTGAGCCATTTTGCTTGTGTCTTTGATAGATGGGTACAATGACTACTTGTGCACACTGAAATTTTTAATTTTTGCAAATGGGTGTTTTAAAATGTCCACATATTGTGTGTCTGCCCAGTGCCCATATATTGTGCGTCTAAAAATGTCCACACATTGTGTATCTGCTCTCCCCCCCCCCTTGTGTGTCTGCCCAGTGCCCATATATTGTATGTCTAAAATGTCTAGGTAGCCACAACGTGTGCGCTTGTGCAGTAACCGATGTGTGAACGCAAAATGGAATAAACTGATAGAATCAGAATAAATTACTGCCAAACTTGTGAAATAGTAAGGCCTGTCTGCGTAGTACCCTATATTAATGGCTACTTTAATTCATTGTATAGATCATTCACAGCTTGTGGGACTGCACAATAGGTATATTCCTTATTTAATCGGTATCTAATACGCTTCCGGTATCGCCCTGGCTATAATAGAAAAACGGCGTTTGACTTAGAGGGATCCGCGATTACCGAAAAGGCATATCTGGATATATGTGGTATAACAATTTTAATGAGAAACTAAGTTCAATTCAATAGATTTCCATCCACATAACGGGTAGGCAAATGTGATAAACTTTCAACGGGTACATCTACCGATGCACATATTTTAATCGGTTCAGCATGATATGATGTTTAATGAAATCATGGGAGAATGTCCAGACATATGGATGATATCACAGATTAAAAAACGTGAATCAACATGGCATAGGTATATAACACGTCAACGGGGTTTCTAAACCTGCTTACGTAGTTCTCTATAACATAATCTTCAAACTATATAACAGGCGTCATTAAAATATTGCATGCAGTTCTATATGATACGTTGTTTGTAAGAAAATACCGCACATGTTTTCGTAGACAAATTTCAAAATGAATCCCCTCCGGCCAAATGTTAGCGAGACTTATATAAACTTTCAAAAGGTACATCTACATGTCTATCATAAAGAAGCCACCGGGTAAGTTAATATAAGATTATTTCACACAGCGCTAGATGAGAACATTATGAGATAATTGTAAAAGATGATAATTTTCACCCACCCCTCCAATGAGTGATCCAAACTATCAACACCTTGAAAAAGTACATCAACCTGTTATAATGGAAGCATATACAATATCCCCAGTTTTATTCACATACATACGGTTCGATCCCAGACCGGGGAGATGGTGATCAACAAATTAAACTAATGGGTGCATGACTGTCGTTTGGTTAGCATGTGGAAATTGAAAGCGCGCGTTGCCAGTGCGTCAATAAAAAATTAATCCATGTACTGCCAGAGCCGTGATGGAGTCAGAATACAATAGGCTTAAAAAGCCAAGGATTGAATCGTGGCAGGTGCATCCACAGATAGTCCCATCTGAATCGTCAGAGTGTCAGTATATCAGACATGTGAAAGCTGGTCGGCTAAACCTAGACTTATTGTCTTAGAGCGGTGATCCAGTGGAAAGATGTCTGGTTGCTGATGCCATGCGGAGTTGCAGTATGGCGGTTCGATCCTCGACCGAGGAAATGGTGATCAACAAGTTAAACTAATGGGTGCATGACTGTCGGTTGGTTGGCATGTGGAAATTGAAGCCGCACGTTGCGTCAATAAACTAAAAAATACATATATATATATATATATATATATATATATATATATATATATATATATATATATTTTCTTGAAGAACAATAATAAAGCCGCGTTGCCATGTAAATTATGTACATCACACTGCTGCTAATGTATATAAATTGCTACGGCTTACCGCTTGAATCGGTAGAAAAGAAATTGGTGTCATTTGTGAGCCAATGCTGTTTGAATGCGCCAAAAACAACACTGAAGGGAATCCCAAATGGCAAAGGGCTGTTGATTCGGCGTATGTGGACCAGATATGACTTAATTAGGCCTAATTATCTAAAAAAAATTATTTTAATTACTAAGAATCGTTAATTGGACAATAAGGATTCATAAAACAGAATCTGTTTAATTACGTTTGATATGTCTTGTAATACGGCTAAATTTAAAGGATAACTAATCCCATCTCTTGATAGCTATTCAGGTGATCTAACACGCCGGTCATAAACTATCCAGATAATTTTAAGCCTTTTATCATGCCGCTAAGGAAAGATATTCAGGATTTAGTAGTTAAATGTTGGTACATTTCTACACCCTATGATGGCTGTCATGATTTGCTTTTCAACCAATCAGAAAAACCCTAGTGTGTCTGCTTCGGTATATACGCTCCAGCTATAGTTTGGCAACGTTGCATAAAAGCAATCCTACAGGTAAGCTGTTGGATATTTTGAAACCAATTTGATTGGAAGTTGTTGCTGCCTATGGCAGCAACAACCTCCAGTCAAATTAGTTTCAAAATATTCAATGGGATGAGCATTACATAATAAAGAATGTGATGCATTGGAGCTTACATGACATCACACACAATAGCTTGAGGAGACAAAATGGTGTCGATCACTGTTCAACATTTACTCGATATTACAAAACAGATAATTGCGAAACAGATCAGGGAATGTGACAGGATATGAATGATATGGAATCTATAAACCATATTCTATCGGTGCAATACTACATTTGAGATGAGATTAGCATCACTTTCCGACGTTAGATCAAATTAGGCATACTTGTCACATATGAATTTACAAGTACATTTCATGGTGCTAAACAAAAGCCGACAACTGCAAACCAATAAGGAATATTATCCAACACTACGTAAATAAACACTCACATATTACACTTCATCGTGTCTCATCCACAAGGTTTTGAAAGCGGGATGTTTACAACCAGCAAAATTATGCTGTGTTCGTTAAAAAGCTTCTCGATACAAATGAAAATATGAGTTTAGATTTTGATTGATCAAATCTTTCTGTCAGCCAATGAAATAGCGGGGTGGTTTGGGAAACGTTTCACCAAAATAACAAATATTTAGCGCTCGGTTTGAGCGCAGTGCATCAAACAGGCAGTGCATAAATGCTTTGGATTAGTCCCGGACTTGTGCCTCTACTGAAAAAATAACGTTTAAATGGCATACCCGTCGGCCTGGACACAAATATGGTCCTCTGAATTCAGTAGCTGACCACTCATTTCGGAAACAGCATTTAATTGACAGATTAGTTGGCTAAGTACACAAATATATGCCACTGACTTGTGTGGCTGGCCACACAAGAAAAGATGAACGCACAAGGACAGTTTGTGCTCACCAGTAGCCAAACACAAGCACACGCACAGCCCCTACTTCGCGATACTCGTTCCTATGGAGGCGCAGATCTCAATTCTGACCATAATCCAGTTATTACTTGCCTTCAAATGAAGCATCTCTGCCTAATGTGTAAACGCCATACTAGGCAATAGGGCAAAGTCACCTACAAGCTACCCAAGCTCATCAGCAACACTGACATTCAAATAGCATACAAAAATGCCCTCGGAGATCAGATGTCGGCTCTGTTCCATACGAAGCCCTGACCAAAATACATAAATCTATGGAATCATCAGCTACCAGCACAATATTAGTTCCCAAAATCAACCGGCCTCTGTATACTGACAACCATGTAGTAGTAAACCATCAGCAGATCAGAAAGCACTACAGATGTACATCTATCAAAGTGTCTAAAGTGAAGACTGCACCAAAATTAAGCCGCGAACGCAAGAACATTCTGCCCCACATGAGCGAATGCATAAAAGATCTTGCTATTCAAGAATACTCCCTAGCAGATGATATCACTGCCACAGATGACTGCCAAAAATGTTTCGGGCAGTCCAAGTCCTGAGAGTTACTGACTGCACCCCACCACTCACTGTACACAATATTGAAGGACACTTTATCGGGACTGACAAGGGCAAAGCTGAAGCAATTCGAGAATGGTTCAAGGAGCAGTTCACTTACCACGATGATGACAATTTGAACCCGTTATCAGGCGACACCAGGCCATTACTAAAGCCAATTAAAGAAGATGAGAAGGTACTTAAAGCCCTGAAAAATGGACGTGCATCTGGATCTGATGGTACGAGCAATGAACTATTTAAATATGCAAGTGACATTATCTCAAAACTGTTCATGCACCTAATTAATTCAGCGTTTATGCACCACCTTCCCATCGATGCCGTAGGCCAATGAACCCTTCTCGCGCGACCCCGCCCAAGAAGCCACCTAGCCCCCTCCCCAGCCAATCTGCAATCCATTGTGCTCCCCAACGGCATGCAGAGAATCCTATCCAATGTTAATCTATGCCGCATCCGAGAAAAGATCGATGACTTCACCGGATCATGTCAAAGTGGCTTCAAACGTGGACGCAGCTGCGCAGAAATTGTATGGGCTCAACGCATGCGTGTGTCGGTAGTCATGCCCGAACACTGGGATTTCCACAAAATGGGCATTGACATGGCATGCGCCTTCGACACAATTAAACGCTCAAAGATGTACTACGCCAGGCCAGTTGTAATGAAGGTGAGCTACGACTAGTGAGACTACTACAGTACAGAGGGTACTAAGCTGAGAGTACGAGTCAAGTAAGGGAAGTCTGCAGAGTTTGAGACACCAATCAACTCCCCATAGGGAGATAGTCTATCTCCTCTGCTTTTCACCTGTTACCTTGCTGCTGCATTGAAATCAGTGCGGGAAAGTTCCACAAGACCAAACCCCAAGTGTCAATACTGGGTATGCCGCTAGAGATGGAATATGCCGACGATGTGGACTTCATAGAGGAGGAAAAGAAACCTATTGACGAACTTCTCCCAATAGCAGCAAGCAAACTAAAAATTGTGAATCTCTTTATGAATGAATCCAAAACAGAGTTCATCCATATTTCGCCATCTACAAAACATGAAACTAAAGAAAATGCCGATTCGTGGCGGCGAACAATGGAGGAAAAATAAAATTCTTGGCTCACTGCTTTGCAACACTGCTCAAATTGCTGCACCCTGCGTCATGGGGAACATAGCTTTCAAGTTCTTCTGGAAGCTATGGATTCGTAGATCAAAGATGCCTTGGATGAAAAGACTACTATTATAAAATGCAAACTGCGTATCCTTGATGCTGTATAACTCTAAAAGTTGGGCAGCTCCAAAGACAGCTCTAGACACACTCGATGCCTGCCACCGCAAACACCTACGCACCATCACTGGACACCGATGGCCAGACTTCCAATGATGCAATATACCAGATGTGTAATACGTCGCCGCTATCTGTAAAAGTCGCCCAGCAAAGATTGTCGATGTTTGACTATGTGCTAAGTGTGCCAGAAGACACACCAGCACAAAAACCTTGGAATTCGCCCTACTCGGGGTTAGCAAATACAAAGACAGGACATCATTGCATAAATATGCTAATCGTACTACGAGGTGACCTCAAGAGAGGAGGACTCTGTACACTCAAGTCAAGAATGGACGTGATGAAGCTAAGGCTTTCGGCCGAAGACAAGACACGATGGGCAAAGGCGAAGAATGGCTGATTGCAGCTGTAGGATGTTTCTACCACTAAGGCCGCAGAATACAGTAATCATACAATACATTAGGTATTTATGTGAATTGAATGTCTATAGCTCACTTAGGTGAGCTGATTCAATCGCGATTTTGCCTGCCTGCCTGCCTGCCTGCCTGCCTGCCTGCCTGCCTGCCTGCCTGCCTGCCTGCCTGCCTGCCTGCCTGCCTGCCTGCCTGCCTGCCTGCCTGCCTGCCTATCTGCCTGCCTGCAGGCATGCATGCATGCATGCCTGCTTGCCAGTCTGCCTGCCTGCATGCCTGCCTACATGCATGTCTGCCTTCCAGCACGCCTACCTGTCTGTCTGTCTGGCTGCATGCCTGCATTCACGCATGCATGCCTGCCTGCCTCTCTGCCCGCTTGACCTCAATTGTGGCATATTTCGTCATTTGCTGAAAAATTAAAACCAAATTTAGCAGATATATTGCTTTAGGCAATATCTTTTTGGGCAACGAACGGCCACGCTCACAAATATCAGAGTTATGGTCCTTGCTATATTTACAACGTATTGAAGTCTATGGGGGGAAAATACGTTTGCGGCATATTACGTCAAGGATTAGAACAACATTTGGCAGATATGTTCCTTTATACAACATCTACTCGAGCCACGCCTTTAAACAAGGACTATACCTCTGCGTCATTAAGTCATTTTAAAGTATTGAACCCTATAGGAAAAATGCATGTGTATCGTCAACTGTTAATGGAGCAAAACCAAATTTAGCAGATATATTTCTTCAAATATCTATTTTAACTATGAATATAAAGAGTCCGCGCGTTTAAACAAGGGCCATAGCGCTGTTTCCGTAAGTCTTAAACTATTCAACCCTATGATTAAAATACATTTATTTCGTCAATTGATGAGAGATTAAGACCAAATTTAGCAGATATGTTTCCTCAGGAAGTATCTATTTATCTCATGAATATGGACTGGTCACGTCCAGAAATAGCAGAGTTATAGCCCCTGCTATATTTTCAAAGTGTTGAAACCTATGGGGAAAATATGTTTGTAAGCAC
The DNA here is from genome assembly GCA_034401795.1 of Chaetoderma sp. LZ-2023a. Taxonomy (NCBI): domain Eukaryota; kingdom Metazoa; phylum Mollusca; class Caudofoveata; order Chaetodermatida; family Chaetodermatidae; genus Chaetoderma; species Chaetoderma sp. LZ-2023a. Next base: position 74,845,552 of record CM067364.1, read on the forward strand.
GTTTTGTTATTTGCCAATGATTTAAAACCAAATTCGGCATATATGTTCATTTCGTGAATATCCATTTGAACTATAAACATGAAGCGGCCACACCCAAAAATGGCTGAGTTATGACCCTTGATACATTTTCTAAATATTGAAGCCTATGCGAATAATACGTGTGTGGCACATTTTGTCATTTATCAGCGGATTAAAACTAAGTTTGGCAGATAGGTTTCTTTATGCAGCATCTATTCAAGCTACGAATATGAAGTGACCACGCCCTTGAACAAGGGACATAACTCTGATTCCCTAAGTCGTTTTAAAGTATTGATCCCTATGGGGGTAAATACATGTGCTTCGTCAATTAGATTTGAATTAAAATCAAATTCAGCAGATATGTTCTTTCAGTCCAATATCTATTGAAACGATGCATATAAAGGGTCTGCACCTTTAAGCAAGAGCCATAACTCTGCTTCATAAAGACAAACTATTCAAGCCTATGGTTAAATTGCATGTGTTTCATCAATTGTTGATAGATTAAAACCAAAATTTAACAGCTATGTTCCTTCAGGTAATATCTATTTGCCCTATGATTATGCAGAGGTCACGACTTGAAATAAGGGCCATAACTCACGGTCTTTAATTTTATTAAGTTATTGAACCATATTGGGAAAATAATCTGTGAATTTCGTAAATTTTTAATGGATTAAAACAACATTTGGTAGAAATGTTCCATTAGTACACATTGATCATTTGACGGTTGGTGTCATGGACGGCTGCCCCATTGATCAATGGTAGGTTTCCCATTCGTCAATCATGTCAATACTCAAACATTTCCGTATCTAAAGTTTTACTGTGACCCCACCATGCCCCTCTTGGTAAATATTAGTGTTATGTCACTTGCACTATTGGTCAGTGACGTCAGTGATGACTTCCCCATTGATCAATGGTACATTTTCCATTGGTCTATAATGTTTCCGTATCCAAATCTTTTACTGTTACTTTTACTGTGACCAGTGCCTCATTTGGATATATACTCTGCTGGGTCAATAATGTCAGGGATGGCTACCCCATTGGTCAATGGTACATTTCATATTGGACAATAGTGTCAAGGACACTAATATTTTGCATTAGTCGTAAGAATGATTGCCTCATTTGTTAATAATGATACGGATTCTGGCCCCATTGGTATATTGCAAAAGCTATGCTTGCCTGATGGACTAATGGTGCTTGCTGTTCATTAATTAATGTAAAAATGCTTACAGTTCCTAATTAGCTTGGCGATGATTATGGCCCCTGGGTCATTACTGAGGGTTGTCCTACGGATTTTGAAAACCTGTCAACTGAATTCACCCCTCCCCCACACGCCCCGACACACTTCCAGCAAAGTTGGCGTATCTACGGATAGCCAGCACTCTAGAACACGATTAAGTTCAGATTGTGTCCAGGTCCCGGTATGTGCAACGCATGTATATTCGGCTTTTAGGAAAAAGCCTACCTGTAAGTTTGTCTCAGACCTGCTCAACATAGCCTTATCGGTTGCTAGAGGGGTGGGTGGGTGTAACTGGTATGAACTCGTTTGAACTCTGAGGATGGGTTTAGCATTTATGGTGGTTTGTGATATGTATTTTGAAAGCGTTTTGCCTGAATGAGTCCCGCCATATTATCAGCAAAGTTGTCACACATCGACTCTCTATCAACGTAGAGATTGCTCGAAAACACTATTAGGCTAATATCGTTGTCGTCCAGGCATGTATAACAGTCCTCAGTCCTGTTTGACATATGGTTACGGGTTATTAGAGGGATGGGTCGGGGTGTAACGTGTATGAGTTCATTTAAACTCTGGGGAATAGATTAGATATTCTGGTGACTTGAATGTTTGTAGCATTTATAGAGGTTTGTGATAGGTATTTTGAAAACGTTTTGAGTGAATGAATTCCGACATATTTTCAGCAAAGCTGCAACACTGATAACCCTGCAGATTTCAGCCGATGTAAATCAGCATACCCCGATAGCTATTCGTATTAAAGAAAACAGATTATTTAGTAAAGTCATAAATGGAAATCATCGTCATTCATTGGGCATAACTCACTACGCATGACAGCCGTCATACTCAGAGTGACGATATGGATATCGATCTAATTGGTCAAGAGAATGATGATGTCATCAATATTTGAATTGGATCACGTCATCAGGGTTCAGGCCATGCCCATTTTCATGGGTAATTAGGCCTAACGACGAGAAAGCTGGCATCAATAGAAGTGAGCTATCCCAAGCGACGGTATGGACACCCTTTCCAGTACGACGATATGGATGCCATTAGGCCACGCTCCCCGACCTTAGGCTACACCCATCTTATAGGTCATTAGACCAGGCAACGAACCAGCTTGCGTCAATAAAAGTGAGCTATCCCATTAGGCCCGGAAATAAGCATCGATGCCATACAAATTTGACCAGGGTGACGATATTGATGGCTTTGTAGCAGACATATGATTTAGTGACGATATGGACGTCATTAGGCCATGTCCACAGACCTTCGGCTCCGTCCCTTTCACAGGTCATTAGGCACGGCAACTAGCTAGCTGCCATCGATAGAAGAGAGCTACCCCAGGATGATGGTATGGACGTTCTTAACATTGCGATGATATGGACGTCGATCTGATTGGCCTAGACGTGTGACGTGATCTGATCAGGGTGATGATATGCACGTTGATCTGGTTGGCCTACAAGTGTCACGTGATCTGGACCACGACAACTAATGACTTCGAACCTAATTGCACGTGTCAATCATCAGCACGCGCCCTCCCATATACATTTCAGAAAACAGCAAAGATATTGCCATCGATTTGATTTCACGAGAGCTTGATGACGTCATCATATGGTAATTAGGTCACGCCCCCTCTTTCCCCGCCACTAAATACTCGAATCTGTTTGGTCGAGAGAGAACACAGGATTTTCTGTTCCACAGGCTCAGTGATGTGTGCTGACAATCTAGCAATTATGTCAGATAATGTTAATCATATGCAGCAGGCGATTAAAATTGCGGAGATTAATGCTGCCAATGAAAGATATCTCTCCAGCTGCGTCAAAACAGAAAGAGTTGTCCCTAAGACGCGGTAGTAGTCAAATGCCAGAGCTATCATTTAAATTAAAGTTTGCAGTATCAGCTGGGTCTGTCTATGGAGAAGTACACCTAGGCATTCATCGAGCTAGTGATACAAAACTTAAATCTACAATTACAGCATGTATTGAAGCTGCTCGGCGCGATACATACTCACTAATGGCCATATGTATGCATGGCTTGAACGGCATCAATCCAAGAATTTCATGTAAGATTTCGGATATATATTTGACACCTGCATGGTCTAGAGGTAGTTTTATTATCAATAGGTTGAAATTAGAATGTTGGAAGAGCACTACAGAAGCTGTTTGAAGCAAATACAACACCTACCAGCATGGACATCTAATGCGGCTACATATCTATTGCTTGGTACGATTCCAATTGGGGAATAGCTATATAAGGAAATGTCGACGTTATGTGTGAACATAATGTGACGATCTAACTCGGTCGAGGCTCAGATTATTATTCGTCAAGGACTACACCTCCCATAGTTGAATAATAGTTATTAGGCAGCTATTAATCGAATAGGACTTGCCGTCTGTGTTCGATCTTCAAGCGAACCAGCTATCTATGGATATCTGAAGGAAACTACTGCATCACAATGTAAACAACTACAAGCATGACCTTATAATGAAGCCAGCATCAGCTAAAGTGACACTAGCTTACATTACCCTGGTTTCCTGCGTCATCGGAACTTCCCATTCATTATGGAATATTCAGAATACTGATGTACGGCTGGTCGTCAAAGCAACAGGCAAGGTCCAATTGCTCACACAAAGATACAATGTGCGTAAGGGCGCCATGCGTCTCAGTTCACAGAACACTACATGTCCATTATGCAAATCTACAGCTGAAACAACAAAATACTTGATCCAATTTTGCCCTCACCTAGAAGATGCCCGTAGTCCATATCTTCACAAGATAGACATTATTCTGCAAACAGCATTGACGGCCAGATGGCTCAGTAAAACTCATTCTGGACATCACACGTGTGCTGTCTACAGGTAATCCACTATCCATTCTCTTAGAAGATACTACTCACGACCTATGCTTTAAGCTTCACCATTTAAGGTCCTACTAGCTTACCGGAAAGTCCCAATAGAAGCAGATGATCGAAAAGTCATGCTGAAACATCGAGATAGCAAGAATCTACTATATATTTTGCACATCAGTCAAGATTTTGGCTGATGGTTCACCTAGACCCAGAGAGGTGGCATCTACAAACATAACAGAACAGTTAGCAGCTACCAACACACGCGTGTTAATGGTAAAACAGTTTATGGTCACAGTTCTGAAATTTCTCAATATATTACAGTTTATGTGCACGGTATAACACTGTGAGACTATTCACGCAGGTAACCCTGGTTATAAGTGACAACATGCCATAAAAGGTACCAGTCACAACTACGGCGGATACCAAAATTGTGTCTTTCCAAGTTTTTCAGAGGGGAGCGTGGTTATTGGGATAAATGATCCAGAGAGGGGTCACGTGACTCCCTCATCGCCGGGCAAATCAGATCCTAAGCTTTTATTGACAAGGTGCACCTCTTCCTAGCACGCCAGTCTCTGTCTTAATGATGTGATGACTAGCCTCTGCAGCTGAGAGAAGAATTTAGATATATCTTTGATAACTTCGCCATTATTCATAGTAGAAAAAATCTTAAGAGATGTAACGATTATATATATATATATATATATATATATATATATATATATATATATATATATATATATATATATATATATATATATATATATATATATATATATATATATATATATATATATATATATATATATATATATATATATATATATATATATATATATATATATAAATACCAAAATCGTTCATATAACCTGTGCAATAAAGGCATGCCCTGAGATAATCCTGGTGTCATATATCTTGAAAGGTTATATTCCCAGTTTATAAATTTGAAATTTAGCTCTACCAATCAATGCCAATCCATAGGGATATGCACCCACGTGACGTAACACCACACATGCCTCATATTGACCGGCGATGTTATAATTAACCATCACGAGCCAGCGGTAACGTATGGAGAAAACCAGCATACACCTAGGGCAACTTGCTCTGTAACTCATGTATCAGATATCATAATCAAATACGTCACTTGTTTCTGACATTATAATCAAAATGACACAGGCCCGCCACAAAGTTGGAAATAGTACGTCACAGAGCTGTCTAAATTGGAAGCCATTGATCAATATATATTTGATTAAACATTATGTTGGAAATTTTGCAACTAATTTAAATAGGGGTTGTTGCTGCCTTGGGTCGAGTCAAATTAGTCTCTAAAGATACAAAAACTTATCTGTATGTTTAGCTTGTTTTATGGGATGGATGGATGGATGGAGGGATGAGTGGGTGGATGGACTGCTGGATGGGTGGATCGAAGGATGCAGGGATGGATGGATGGGTAAATGGATGGATGGGTGGATCGCTGGGTGGTTTGGATGATTGGGTCGTTAAAATTATTATTATTATTATTATTATTATTATTATTATTCACAGCGATAACAAAGGTGTAATTGTGGGATTTGTATTCGAGTTGATAGATGCTGGTAAGCTATGTCTACTTTTATTTGTAGCAAACACACAATATATGAATGGGTTCACCAAATTACGCTAATGTCAGTAGTTATTGGGCTTCGATCAACGGAGGATTAAGACTCGCTAATGCAGTCACGTGACCTGTGACGTCATCAAATTTAACCATTAAGCCACGGCCTTTAACCCTTTAATTTACCATATATGGTCATGCAAACAGTCTTTACACATCCTTCCTGAGAAAGTTATGGACCCCCCACCCCCATCTCCTGTGTGATAAGATCACTTCCGGACAGGAAACGCCACTTATGGACAGGAAACTGTCTAAGCCGGTGGACCCAAACCCCGTCGCAACATGTGAGAACATCCTACCCCACTTGAAGCTATTACACATCCTTCCTGCGGAAGTTAGGGACCCACCCACTTCCAGTGTGATAAGATCACATCCAGACCAGAAACACTACTTCCAGATCGGAAGCATACCTCTGGACCGCAAATGAAAATAATTAGAATAGCAGCTCGCCTTGGACAGAATTACAGCTTGGGCCAATCGCTGGTGTATTACCATCAACAAAGAAAATTCATCAGCCATGCTTGGCAATCTGACACTGGGCGGTACTCCAGTCGAGTACGAGGACCAGCAGACATACCTGGCAGTCACCTATGACAGAAGATTAACATGGAAGGAGCACATCCAGAACGCAGAGGCAAAGGCCAGAAGAAAGCTAAACATCATGAGGAAGCTGGCAAGAACAAAGTGGGGTGCCAATGAAAGGATCCTCAAGACCATCTACCTAGGTGTCGTACGACCACACCTTGAGTATGGATCCAGCTCATGGATGACAGCAGCTAAATCTCATCAACAGAACCTCGACAGAGTACAAAACCAGGCACTGCGCATCATCGCTGGTGGAATGAGATCAACACCAATAGAAAAATGGAGCAGACAGCAGGCATCCCCCCACTTAGTAAAGGAAGGGAATGCAAAGCACTGATCCAAGCTGCAAAGTTCAAATCGTTCAACAACCACCCGATGAAGATCAGGCAAGCACAGCTGTCATCAGGAAGACTTAAAAGATCAAGTTTTGTGAAAGAGACAAAAGCACTTCAAAGGAAACACCAAGAAATGTTGCCAGCACAAATAGAAGACCCAAACCACACCATTGATCCTCCACCCTGGGAAAGCAAACTAGAGAGCATAGCTATTCGCACCACAGTACCTCATCTCACAACCAAAGATGAACACAGTGATGTGAGCAAGAAGGCCCTGACCCTAGCCATGCTGGAACGAATGTACCCTCAGGAGACATGGATAAGGAACTACACGGATGGATCAGCCAAAGATGCAATTAGGAGCGGAGGTGCCGGACTGCACATACAGTATCCAAACGGAGAACATGAGTCAGCTGCAATACCGACAGGCACATACTGCACAAACTACCGAGCTGAAGTCGAAGCACTGGTCCATGCAGCTAATACCATCAGCAGAACAGCAGACCCTATTGCACAGATTGTATTTTTATCTGATGCCCGCTCCGTCCTTGAGGCTATCACCAAAGGTAAGCTGCCACAACTTGAAGAAGCACTACAAATCATCAAATGCTTTCGGATAGCATTGCAGTGGATCCCTTCACACTGTGGAGTCCAAGGAAATGAGGAAGCAGACAAGATGGCAAAGGTGGGTACAGAAGAGAATAAGACAGAAAACATGGTTACGCATACAGAGATGAAGACTATCATCAAGTCACTTTATAGAACACCTCAATCAGAAGATGCCTACCATCATCTCTCGAGGCCAGAGCAAGTGACCATTTTTCGTCTCAGAACTGGACATAACAGACTAAACCAACACATGTACAGGCGGTTCCACCTTACGACATCGCTCGCTTGTCCGTGTGGAGAAGCAGAACAGACCACAGAGCACATACCTCAATGTTGCAGTACGTATCAGCTGCTGAGAGAAGAGATCTGGCCTTTGTCAACCTCTTTTCTTGAAAAGCTGTATGGGCCTGTGGAAGAACTGCAGAAAACCACAGATTTCATCTTGAAAACGGCTCTCCAAGTGTGATACCAGCGATCGAAAAGAAGAAGAAGAAGAAGAAGAAGAAGAAGAAGAAGAAGATTAGAATAGGAAACATCAAAGGTGCATAGAGAAAAAAGAAGATACATCAGCATTTTTCTGAAAAGTATATAAACACAAATTCATCATGGCCAGAAAAGTTGAAAGATACCTGAAGAATTCTTTATTTACTTTGACACTTGGAGTATTGGTGATAAATGGTGAGAAATGTGCGGGCGGTTATCCTACTAAGCATGGCATTTATATTAGTGGGAGTGCCTTTTATGACTTTAGTGTGCTTTTACCTGAATTGGAGAAACATTGTGAGGGATCATTTGGAGATTACAAGAGAATATTAGTTGATGGAGCTCGGATATCTATAAGAGACAAGTTTCTAGGTGTTGACATTCGAAGATTTTGGAAACCAGAATTGGACTCTGAGCACTATCCTACACGTAGTGGTATTCTTTGAGCATTTCAGAATTGAGATGTGCTAAGAGTAACGTAACTGATATTATAGTTTCGTTGGAATTAGGTGCTACATCAGCTGACTTAGAAACGTCATTGGATTAGGTTTTGTTGATAAACAAGGCTACTGAAGAAGCTGATAAAATCGAGATTAGCTGTCCTCCTCCTACGACGAAGAAGATGACGAAGAAGAAGAAGAAGAAGAAGAAGAAAAAGAAGCGAGATGGTTCAAGCTCAATTGGACAAATTTGATGATCTTTTATGCATAAGAAATGTTTACAAGGCAATCGATATTGGTGAAAGTGGAATTGGGCTAAAAGGTGATAAAGCACATGAGGAACTAATTGGATTATTTGGAAACTCCCCAGGATCGAGTCGTCGTATGTATTTATATTGTTTATTTAAACCAAAGTCGCTTCTCTGAGAATCGGTATTTTTGAATTTCTACAATATCTGAAAGGATCTCCGATCCTGGCTCGTTATGCTGAGGATCTATTACGTATGTGTAGAAAGTGTTGGTGGGATGAAATTAGACGTCTTGTTTATCAGGTTCGGGATAAATAATATCGAATATTTAAAAAAACATTAGTATTATCATAATATTTTCATGAATATAATAGTCATAGTTTTAATAGAAATATGCTATTTTTCCATTAAAATAGGTTTATCATATCATATATATTCAACTGTATAAGAACTCTATGTCTGTTATATCTGTGGTCTATATTCAATAAAATTAAAAATAATATCTGGTCTTTTTTGCGTTGACATATTTTCATAATTACTCTTTCCCGTAATAGAACTATTCTATCAACGGCTGGATTTCTTTTCTGTTATTTAATCAAAAATAATATCAGTTTTCTGTCGTCTTGGGAATATCAATGTCCTCATATGATGAGAAGACTATTTTTGAAAATTGACCATTGAAATGCCCGTTTGAATGTATTGCGTCTTAAACATGTTTGGTAAATACTTTGAAAAACTAATGTGACTGAAAAAATGTCGATAGGTTTGTGTGGAAACTTTTAATATTTTGAAAACTATGATGGCTGAAGTTTGAGAAAAGCTAATCTCTTTCCTACCACACATGCACTCATGTACTCATGCCCAGACACACACACACACACACACACACACACACACACACACACACATACGCGCACGCAAGCACGTACGCACGCACGCACGCATGCATGCATGCACGCACACACGTGCATGCACACACACACACCCACACACACACACACACACACACACACGCACACACACACACACACACACACGCACGCACGCACGCACACACACGCACACACACGCACGCACACACACACTCGTAATTACGGACACAAGTTCAGGACTTGGCTTATGCATGGGATCGTATGGAGAGGGCACACGCAACAGCAATGGAGATGCACTGGCGGCATTCCTTAGTTCCAATGGCCGATTTGACACAAATACGCCTTTCAAACACCCATTCATATTACAAAACGTTACAATGATCGAGACCAACATTTTCATATAAATAAGCTACATCTTGCGAGATAACATATAATATATATATATTGACTCGGTTGTATCTCGCCTTCAGCAAGTGCTGTCTTTTCATGGCAACATGTAGAATAGACCTGATTTTTAAAATTGTTACAAAGTATGAATAGACGTATTTAGTTGCGACACACAATAGTAAATGTTGGTTTGGTGGTCTGTCTGTAAGTCGATCTATTTGTCTGTCTGTCACATTTTTATAAATTTGACAAACTCATCTATGTCGCTCTTGCACGTGTGTTCCTATTGTTTTACAGTTTGTCGCATCGCAGGAAAGACTTGCCACTGGTCACTGCTGCCTTGGACTGTATGTTCAACGACGATTAGCAATAGGTTTGCGCCTGGGGACTGTAAGTTATAGAGAAAACACAGATAGCTTAAGTAGCTGTGAAATTATTTATATGAAACATCTTCATATGAAGCAAACTATTTAAGTCATCCAACTGTAGTAGTAGTAGTAGTAGTAGTAGTAGTAGTAGTAGTAGTAGTAGTAGTAGTAGTAGTAGTAGTAGTAGTAGTAAGAGTAGTAGTAGTAATAGTATAAGTTGTAGTAGTAGTAGTAGTAGTAGTAGTAGTAGTAGTAGTAGTAGTAGTCGTAGTAGTAGTAGTAGTAGTAGTAGTAGTAGTAGTAGTAGTAGTAGTAGTAGTAGTAGTAGTAGTAGTAGTAGTAGTAGTAGTAGTAGTAGAAGTAGTAGTAGTCGAAGTGAATGCATGCGTTTATTTAGCTCTGCAATTGCTGCCCGAATTTGCTAGTTTCTAGCACGATTTTGTTGATAAATTTTGTACATATATTTCGTATTAGTATTTCCTTTCAAACTTTATGTTAAATTTGTAAATTCTTGTCTTGGTTGGAGCGGATTTTGTGTCTCCATCTTCTAAAGGCACTCCTCTTAGCTGGCGGTTTCCGCCATTTAATAGGGCTCCTCTTACTGTGGTCAATGCAATACATTTCTCTCCACGCCAGTATGCGATTTCTATAGTTCGTTTGCTAGCTCATTATATTTGGCAAGATCGCTTGAGTAAGTGGATTTAATTCCCTTCTCATTTGTGAGTGCAAGCCTAGTTCTTTGATTACATAAATCTTTATAGTCAGTTGGCTGTCCCCTCAGCTCAACTCGAACAAACTAACAAATATATGACTGTAATATGTTAGTATGCATTAGGAAACTACTTTAATCGGTTAGGTGTTAGTGAACCACTTAATAAGTGGTTCAGACTAACAAATATATGACTGTACTCTCTATTCGTATATTTGTTGATAGATGTCAGGGTTTCAAAAGGGGACACTATTTATTTAGTGTTAGCTCTTTCCCTGACGTCTTGGTATTATATATTTGTATTATCGCCATTATATATTGTAGTAGTATGGGGTTCCTCTTTTTATAAAACACCATGCCAACCTTCTATAAGCGTACCCTAAGCCTTAAAATAACAAGGGGTTGGTGTCATGGCTATCGATGCGTATCATGGGTTAAAGGATGTCGTTGGCGCAGGACCTGCTGTTTTGTAGGGGCTTATCAATGTTACTAAACTGTATGGAATGTGACTGTGGCGAATGGAAAGTATTAAGGAGAAGCTGCTTGAAGAGGTCCTTGCTGTGAAAGGCGAAGTGTGTAATGTAGAAGAAATCGAGTCGAATAGGTTGTTAGTTAAAATGAATGTTCCATTGGAGATTCCAGATGAACGAATCATGAATGAACTGAAAATGTATGGTAAAATACAGACGATTGAAAGGGAAACATATCTGTTTGACAGAACTTTGGAGAATGCTGAAATGCGCATCTGGTTTGAAAAAGTGGATGCCCCTTTGCCAAACAGATTGACGCTTGATGGCAGCTTTGTTCTGCCCTTATGGTACAGAGGGCAGATAAAAGAATGTAGAATCTGCCTCAGTACTGACCATCTTGCAGTAGATTGTCCATATAGAAATAAATGTTTGCTCTGTGGTTCAACTGGCCATTTCAAATGGCGCTGTCCAAACAACAAAAACAGCCCCACAGTAGAAGTACACAATCCTACATTAAAAGATGCACCTGAGACAAATGCGTCTGATGACATCACTGCAGAAGATACCGTCGAGGTTCATGCCATTATAAAGGCGACAGAAAAGGCAGCAAATCCTATTGAAGTAACTGCAGATGATGAGATAGAAATATTAGAGGAGGGAATAACCTTAACCCCAGAAATTAATCAAAATGTGGTGGTACCCATTATGGATGTAAATGAAACGATGAATGATGATAGTAATGGAGACGCAGATCTTACGCTTTAGATGATGACTTAATATTAGGACAGAGTAAATTTAGGTCACAGAAAACAGAAATCTCTGTCGATTTCCCGCTAAGCCTGATTGATCTAAGTCAGCTTGAAGCTATGGGGAATGGTGTTGCTGCCAAATGTAAGTCAAGTGGCAATAAGCGCCAGAAAGAAGACAATAGCACAGAATCTGAGATTAAGGAAAATGATATGGATGCTGATACAATGTCAATTGCAGAATCAGATGTGTCAATACCAACCCAGAGTTCACAGATGAAAGATGAAATGGTGATGTACCGATCAGAAGGTGGTGAAGTGTTAGTGCCCTATGTAACGGTGAGAGGCATTAAATATCGTCTGCTGCGTCTACTGTGCAATGATTCTGATATTTCCAAATATGAATATTTGTCTGTGGTAGAATTAGGAAACATTGAATTCGCAGGAAAATTAGGTAAATGGTCTAAGAAATGAGCTAAAAAAACAAACCAAGTTAATCTAATGATGGCGGTTGTATACATCATTTTACTAATTATGATTATCTGCATCATAAATTGCAGAGGATTAAACACCGAAGTCAAGCAGCGTCACTTGCTTGAAGAATTAGCAAATGAGAGGGTTGATATTGCTTTTCTACAGGAGACCAACATTAAAAAACATGAAGTGTATGAATCTCTCAAAATTTTGTCAAAAGAACAGATTTTTTATTCTTTATCACACGACAATAGTGCGGGAGTGGATATTCTTATCCTGCCGTGCTGTCTCAACTATGTTGACGTTATATCCTCGTCATCAGATATAAATGGTAGATGGATTTGTGTATCAATTGGTTTACTAAACACAAGGTTAAATTTGATGTGCCTTTATGCGCCAACCTCTCATCAATTGCGTCATGAATTTCTAAATGATGTTTCCACAATAATTCAAGACAGAACACCTGAAAACCTAATTATGGGTGGTGACTTTAATTGCATATTAGATGAAGTTAAAGACAGAAACGGTAGGTCTAATTTTAATGACACATCTCATACAATTTTGAAACACATCTGTGAATATAAAAGCTTGTTAGACACTTATCGGATTGAAAATCCAGTAGGCAGAGACTTTACTTGGGTTTCAACCGATGGAAAGAAATCATCCAGATTGGACAGGATCTATGTAGAACGCTCATTGAAAGGTTACATGTGTAAAGCTAACATAAAACCAGTAACTTTCTCTGATACAATATGGTTTCCATCGCATTAGACAATGCTGACTGGATCAAACGAGGAGATGGATTTTGGAAACTCAACGTAGCGTTGTTACGAGATAGTTGCTATCGCAAAAGTGTAGAAGGTTGTTGGAGGCATTGGGATGAAAAGAGAAGTTTGTATGAATGTATAACAGACTGGTGAGAGGATGTTAAATCCGACCTGAAACATATTTCAAGGCAGTATTCCATCAGGAAAGCACGCGAAATGTGAAAGCGTAAAAAGGCGCTTCAGAGGTCGGTGTGTAAAATTAATAAGAAAATCAATGATGGAGAATATAATTATTACGAACTAGTTAAATTAAAAGGTGGACAAAATGAAATAGAGCAATATCAGTTTGATGGGGCCAAAATAAGGTCAATAGCACAAATGCACACCGAGGGTGAAAAGCCTACATGTTACTTTTGTAACTTGGAAAAAGCAAGCGGTATAGAGAAATTAATGCGCTCACTGAAGACTAATGATGGTGTATCAGTGTCCTCAAATGCAGAGATGATGGAAACAGTATCCAAATTTTACAAATCATTGTATAAATCTGAGGGAACTGATGAAGCTGCAACTAGAGATATTTTAGCTAATATAATGCAAAAACTTCCAGATGCATATCGCGAAAGTTGTGACCAATCACTAACAATTGATGATTTGACAAAATCCCTCAAAGGTATGAAGTTAGAAAAGTCTCCTGGCTGCGACGGACTTCCAGTCGAATTTTATCAAACATTCTGGCACATATTTTGTCCAGTATTAGAAGAAATAACAGCTAGCATTTTTAAGCAAGGGCATCTCCCTCCATCAATGGCCCAAGCATATGTTCGGCTTATATACAAGAGGGGTGACAGAAATAAAATGCAGAATTATAGACCAATCTCTCTACTCTGTGTAGACTATAAGATTATTACACGGGCACTAACATTAAAACTTGGCACAGTCCTAGGTGAAGTAATTGATGATGATCAAATGTGCTCTGTACCAGGAGGAACAATATTAAACAACACATTGCCTATGCAAGACATTATTCAATTAGTTGAACAGGACTGCATCCCAGCAGCAATAATAGCACTTGATAACGAGAAGGCGTTTGACGGGCTTGAATGGGATTTCTTGTTTAAGTCTTTAGAGCATATTGGCTTTGGTTCCAGATTTATTAAATGGGTCAAAATTTTATATACTAATATAACAAGTTGCTATTTAGTAAATAATCATCTATCTGAACCTGTAGTGTTGGAATGAGGTGTCAGACAGGGTTGCTCATCGTCTCCGCTTCTAGTCGTCATATCTATGGAATCGTTGGTGACCACATTGAGGCAACGTAATGATTGTCAAGGAATATGTATACGTGGCGTAGAAATGCCACTAAAGGTGTCTCAATATGCAGATGATACGACTGTGTTTGCAGGTAATAATTCAGATTTTAGAATTTAAAATGGAATATTATCCGATTTTCAAAAGGCATCAGGGCTTAAGGTCAATAGAGACACATCTAAGGGATTATTTGTGGGCGCTTGGACGGACAGAACTGACAATGTTATGTATATTAACTGGTCAGATGATGTCATAAAATTTTTGGGTGTTTGCCTTAGTAGAGAACAGGATATAATAATAAACTGGGAAGAAAGGGTATCCAAACTAAAGTGTGCATTAGTAAATTGGAAACGACGTCGCCTAACTGTATTTGGCAGGACATTTGTCCTTAATGATTTACTTTTATCTGGACTGTGGTATACCGCTTCTGTAGTTCATATGCCAAAATCAGTAGAGTCAAAGATCAACACGTTACATTTGTCCTTCTTATGGGAGGACAAAGCCCATTTAGTATCGCAATATATTCGATCCTCAGCAATGAAAAGCAAGATGGAGGCCTGGATTTGGTTAATGTTTTAGCAAAGTGTGCTTCTCTAAAACTGAAATTCTTGAATAAGTTACTCACTTCAGACTCGTCTTGGTCAAGTGTTGCATGGGCACTTCTACAAAGGTACGTAGATCCATTTCCAGTAGGATGTTTATTTTTGTGCAATAAACTGCCACCTAACCATCAGAAGATACCAAACGTATATAAAGAACAGCTCGAAGCCTTAAAGATATTTACACGATCAATACCACAACCCAGTTGTTGGGAAGATGCCTTAGAGCAACGTCTTTGGGGCAACGAGTTGATTCGTGATAATGATGCTGTATTATATTTGCCCTCTATGGCCAAAAATGGCATTCAATATTTCCGTGACTTAGTTAATCCAAAATCTCGCTAATGGATTGCGATGCAGGATGTAGCAAGAGCAAAATCAATGAGACCTATTGATGCCCAATGCTTATTTCTTAGAATAAAGAATGCAATACCTGGTGAATGGTTCAAATTGCCGAAAGCATGTGGCAACAGAGATATGTTGCAACCAATCTTAGTATTTAAGTCAGAGCATATACAATACAACATGGCATCTAAAGACTGGTATGGAATGCTAATGCAAAGTCGGGGACAGACTCCTATTGCAGTTAGGAATTGGAACACTCTACCTTGTCTACCAGCACACGCACGAGATCTGGCATGATGAGTACTCCATCGAAGGCTATGGGTCAGCCATCTGACCTATATGTGCAAAATAACAAGTACAGACAGGTGTTTATTATGTAATACTGAGGAGGAAACAATAGACCATCTGTTTACACACTGTTGTATAGCTACAGGCTTTTGGGTATATATCAATATTCTCCTTGCTAAATTTGGAATCAAATATATGAAATTAATGGCTGAAACAATTGTGTTCAAAGACTGCTCAACTATCGGACGAATCATTAATAGCAAGGAGAAAGAATTGTTAGTAACCCTGTTATCTGTAGGAGTGTGGGCCATTTGGAAGCATCGGTGTTCAGAGGCCAGAGATAAAACAGGAAACAACCACCAAAGAGCCATACAAGCTATATTTCGATCATTGTTGATAAACTGCATTCATTGTCAATTTACAGGCTAGTGGAACATGGAAAAGAAAGTAGATTTAAAGATGCATGGTGCAAAACTGGCCTAGTATCAATGGAACACGGATATCTGAAAATAGCTGAAGCAGAACTTGTATAAGCTAGCACACTCGCTGCTTGTTGTATGGTGATATATGGTATTTTATTTTATTTAATTGACTTTATTTTAAAATTTTAATGTCTTAGGAAATGATAATTTTGACGAATAACCTAACCTGGGAATCGGTATATTTAAATATCAAATGAGCATTGCGTCAATATTCTGGAGGTGATCCGACTTTCGAGTTCATTAGGTTAACATCTTACATATATACAATTAACATCCTGTTGTAAATGTTTACTGTAGGCGTATTTGTTCCAGGGTAATTTGCAAAAACTTACAATGAAGTAAATTTAGAATGTGAACCCAGAGCGCCGTCTATGTAGTCATAGTTTGTATACGTTTGCTTTGTGAATTATACGACATAAAGGCTACTACGCCTGCTCAGTATTTAAGTATCGACCAACTGACGTCAATGAGTGACCGTTTGTTACTTATTGACGAGTCACCTCGCCACTTGTTGGCGAGCTGCACTCTCCATGTGGGCCTAATACTATACGATGTGCTACGTTAAACTACATATGATCTACTTAGCCTGCCGGTCATGAATCGGCTCAATGGCGTCAATGAGTAGCAGTAACTTACTGCTAATTATTGATGAGTCGTTTTACCACTTATTGGATAACTATGCTAGCCGTTTGGGCCTACTACTACACGGTGTGCAAATAGTAATGGCTTTGTTGAATTATATTATGTTATCAGCTCTTTATTAAGGTTTTTTTTTCTATGTAGTTATGCCATGGGTGTGATATATGGTAATACAGTATTTTAGCTTGCAATGTTTTGATATGTTAAGTTTGTAATGTTATTCATATACTATTAATAAAGCCTGCTATTTCACCCGAATTTTTATGGGGGTTTGCGAGCCTTTTTTAAGGGAGGTCCTCCGTGAAGTGTGTTCGACTGCGTCAGCGTCGGATTTAAAAAAAAAAGGTAGTAGTAACAGTAGTAGTAGTAGTAGTAGTAGTAGTAGTAGTAGTAGTAGTAGCAGGAGCAGTAGTAGTAGTAGTAGTAGTAGCAGTAGTAGTAGTAGTAGTAGTAGTAGTAGTAGTAGTAGTAGTAGAAGTAGAAGTAGTAGTAGAAGTGGTAGTAGTAGTAGTAGTAGTAGTAGTAGTAGTAGTAGTAGTAGTAGTAGTAGTAGTAGTAGTAGTAGTAGAAGTAGTGGTGGTAGTAGTAGTAGTAGTAGTAGTAGTAGTAGTAGTAGTAGTAGTAGTAGTAGTAGTAGTAGTAGTAGTAGTAGTCAATGTGAACGCACGTGTCTTTTTGGCTCTGCAATTAACGTCCATTTAAAATAAATACTACTATGCTTATGTGATTTATTTTTTGCTCAGTTCTTTATAAGTGTATATACGTTGATTTTTTTGTATTTATTTTTAGGGAATTTAGATGTTGGAGGTCGTGTTTTGCGACGGACTGTTTCAAACTTGCTGCTTCGCTCCTTTCAGAGCTAGCCAGTGTTGATTGTACTATACGACGCGCTTGTTCACTTCTGTAATACCCTCATTTACTTGTGCTTGTCCACGTCCTTTCAAGCTGATTGGTGCAAGCGCCTTTAATATTGGCCGACTTTAGATTTGCTTGTCGTCATTTAACCTGTTAGCCGTGCCTTTGTTTGGATAGACGGCTTATTCGCTCGCTGATCTGAACATTACACTTTATTGTGTGTTGAGGAAGGGCGACCTTTAAGCATGCCTAGCTTGTATAAACAGCCGTTAAATCTTCGGCTGATTACTGTGGCGTGGGATGTGAATGCGATTGATGTTTACCACGGCCTAAAAAGCGTGGTAGGTGCTGGACCACAGAAATTAAAGGGATTAATAAACGTCAAACGTAATGTTTGGAATGTGACAGTCAGCAGGTAAAAGAAAGATTATTTGAGGATGGGCGTGTTGTCAATGGTCAACTGTGTAAATTTCAAGAAATAGACTGTGACAGGTTATTAGTAAATGTGAAGGCGCCAGTTGAAATACCAAATGAACGCATTGGTGTTGATATGGCTAAATATGGCTTGGTCCCGTCTATTGATAATGAAACATACCAATTTGATCGTTCATTGGAGAATAGCATCCATTGCACCTGGACGAAAAGTGTCGAGAAAGCCAACATGTTTTCTAGTAATAATACCTTTTTCCTTCCAGTATGGTACCAGGGACAAGTGAAAGCATGTCGCATATGTATTAGCTCAGATCACTTGGCAAGTGCTTGCCCACATCAGAACAAATGCCTAATATGTTGAGGCAGCGCCCATTTTAAAAGGCGGTGTAAGCAAGCAGCAAAGCCACAGGCTGCTGTTGATGTGCAAAATGCAGATGAATCAGAGCCAGAGCGGCCAGAAGTTTCGGAATCATTTAGTTTAGCTGAAATCGCTGTTCTGCCCAATCCTGTTTTAGCTGTTTTGCCGGATGAAATCGAGGTATTGGACCTAATGCAAATGTCTATCCTAGAAGCTAGTACTGATTTGGATACTGTTGCGAAACTAATTTCTGATTCTGAAAACTCTTTTCCGATCTCAATCCTCAGATTGCGTAGAGGAATCGGCCTTAGACCTCATAGCTGGCACTTATGGCCGTATGATAAAAAACAAATTTCTGCTGGTGATGACGAAATACCAGCAGTCAATATTAGTGCAATCTTCACCCCAGATAATCCATGTGGTTTTGAAAAGACAGAATGATGATTTCAGCTCTGATAGTGAGGTAGACAATATGCATGACATGTCTTTCGTAAATTATGGTGATGGTGTGTCCGTCGCAGAGTCTGATATTTCAATTAATACTCAGACACTTGACAGTCAGTCGGATATGACTGTATATCGATGTGAAGATGAACAGGTATCAATACCTTATGTCACTAAAAATGGTGTTTATTACCGCCATATGCGGGAACACTCTGATATATCAAAGTATCAACACTTGCCGATTGTTGATCTAACGACACACGATTTGAATGAGAAGGTGGGCAAGTGGTCCAAGACAAAGTTAACTAAAAGAAATAAATCTAATTACGTTATGGCAGGTAGAGGTACATTTTTAATTTTAATTTTAATGTTAATTGGTACACTAAACTACCGAGGCCTAAGCGATGGAATGAAACGACGTTCTCTATTGAATGTAATAAAGGATAAGGGCATAGATATTATTATGCTACAGGAAACGAAATTATGGAAAACAGAAGACCTAGAAAATTTCAAGCAGTTAATTCACGGTGAGATACTTTACAAACCTGCCATTGAACCTAGTGCTAGTGTGGCAATTTAGTTTCTTCCAATGGCACTGGGCTCTATATATATATTATTAGCTCATCGTTTGATGCCAATGGCCGATGGGTTAAAGTCAGTATTGACATTGCAGGTCTTATATACACTTTAATTTCTGTGTATGCGCCAGCTGCTGATTTACAAAGATGCAGGGGTTTACCCAACCTCGATTCTATGTATGCGAGAATTCGGAGAACATTATCTTGGGTGGCGACTTTAACTGCGTTGTGGGTGGAGAACGGGATAGGAGGTCACTTGCAGCGTACAATGATACATCTCACTTCATACTAAATGAGTTATGTGATAAAGCACATTTAATTGATAGCTATCGCATGTTATATCCTGATGAGCGTGACTATACACAGCATTCCTCTCGTATTGGCATGGTATATGTTCAAAGAGTGTTGAAAGGTAATCTTGTTAATGCAGGTGTGCATTCTGTCTCATTCTCCGACCACTGCATATTCCACACAACATCTGATAATGAAGCATGGATTAAACGTGGTCCAGGGTTTTGGAAGTTTAGCAATTCTTTGTCAAACGGTGTCAAATATCACAAGTGTGTTAAACGTTTCTGGAATTATAAACTTCTTAACAAGGATTCTCACGACAATATAATATCATGGCTGGAAGATGTCAAAAAAGGTTTTGCTCAGATTTCCAAACAATATGCGATAGCCAAAGCTCAGTAAAGGCTTAGGAAAGGAAAAGGCTTGAACGGCCATTGACTTTACTAAGGCGCAAAGTCGCGAACGGTGGTATTCGGCTGACAAGAGATCTCAATGAAGTGAGAATTTGATAGACATAGGGCTGCAGGCGCAATAACTAGAAATAGGACATTACCATATGTTGAAGGAGAAAAACCAACAAAGTATTTCTTCAGTCTAGAAAAATCAAGACGTGTCGAAAAGTGAATACTGAGTTTATATTGCAATGGTATAAAGTGTACATCTCCACATGAGATTATGGCAACTGTGTACACATTTTATCAAACGTTGTACAGGTCAGATGACATCAATGAAGTGAAATCCTCTGAGATGTTGCACAATGTTGAATACACTTTGTCAGAAATGAATAGAGAATTTTGCGATCTTTCATTATCATTAGAAGATTTAACCACGTCATTAAATAACATGAAACGAGATACAGCACCAGGCAGTGATAGGATTAGTGTGGAATTCTACCAGGCGTTTTGGCAACTGATTGTGTCTAAGTTCCTACAAGTCATTAAAACCTTATGTAAATATAGATTCATAACAGTCATGACATTTGCACAGGGGTAATTTTATATACTGGCGTCAGCTATCATAGTGGGGATTCATATTAGTGTTGATATCTGGGCTAGGGTAATTTAATAAATTGGACACATGTTAAATATCTGGTCTAGATGCAGAACTTTGTAGCTTTTTAGAGATACACATTGATATAATTGCTTATTGAATGTCCATTTGCTGGCCGGGGGATGGCGGTTGGGGTTTGGGTGGGGGGGGGGGTGGATGCTGCTAGGGTGGCCAGTCCTGTAGTCAAGTCACTCATTCTAGCAATTATTTTTCAAGATAGTCTTGGGCTGCAAAGAGATGTTCTTTAATTCAATTTCATCAGCCAGTTTTGGCCAGACTAACCATTAAACTGTCCCTATGATAATTAACAGTTTAGTTAGTGTGGGGTAATGTTTTTATACCCGTCCGTGTCATTATGTGCTTGTAAGTATTGAGAGAATTTAAAAAAAAAGATTTCTAATGTATGTTAAGGGT
Organism: Chaetoderma sp. LZ-2023a; assembly: GCA_034401795.1. NCBI lineage: Eukaryota > Metazoa > Mollusca > Caudofoveata > Chaetodermatida > Chaetodermatidae > Chaetoderma > Chaetoderma sp. LZ-2023a. Next base: position 74,866,879 of record CM067364.1, read on the forward strand.
TTGGTACGGAAGTCCTTTGCATGGAAGCTGTTGCTACCTTATGTAACAACTGCTTCTAGTCCTTTCGCTTTCGGAATTCCCGGTCTTATAATATTTGTGTTGAAAAGAGTAAAGTACTAAGATCATCATTTAAATGAATTTCGAAGTGATCTTTGATAGTTTTGTAATCTGTCTCTCAAAGTAGACAGAGACCACTTCGACATAACACAGATGTTTATTTTTGTTTAGCAAATTACAAAGCAATCCCGAAAAGTTTTGTAAATGGTCTCTTGAAGTAAAGAGAAATGCTAACAGTCAGCCGTGATATTTATATTTGCTCGCTGCATGGCTGACAAAGTGATTGAGTTTAAATACTCATAATTTGACTGTTAACTAAAAATGACCCGGGCCTTTTCATGAACTGCGTATAATAATGTAGGTACATCGTTTATTGCATTAGTATATTTTTATTGAACATAGAGTTTGAATCATATTATATTGATGGAAGGACTGATGAATTTTTGAAAGTTAGTTTTTTCTTTTGACGTGTGTTTGGTGTTTGCGTATTGTATGATTTGTCAGTCTTTTATATATGTTTGCATATTGAAGACCTTAATCATGATCAGTAGTAGTAGTAGTAGTAGTAGTAGTAGTAGTAGTAGTAGTAGTAGTAGTAGTAGTAGTAGTAGTAGTAGTAGTAGTAGTAGTAGTAGTAGTAGTAGTAGTAGTAGTAGTAGTAGTAGTAGTAGTAGTAGTAGTAGTAGTAGTAGTGGTAGTAGTAGTCAATCATAGCTCATGCTGTATTTTAACTGCTAATTGCGTCCATTTTAGATGGTCTCTACTACTCACCCATGCTTAATTTTTGTCATCTTGTTGTATAAGTGTATATACGTTTAGCTCTATTTAATTTTACAAATTTTGTTGTTGGAGGTCGTATTTTGTGAGGAAAGTTTCAAGGCTGCAGTAATTATTTATTGTTGCTGTGGCCATTTCAGCCGGCCTCCTGTGTTCGTGTATTGTTTGTTGTGTCCTATTATTGTTGGGATTTTTCCCAGTTCACGGTCTGTTGTAACGACGCCTTTATTGTTGGTTGATTTTTCAGCCGTTATAGGCTTGCTGTTGAGCTGTATATATAAGCACTGCCGTTTGATTTGACTCATGTTTTAAAGCATGGCGACGACGGGCGGCTGGAGCGTGGGAGCAATTGACCTTTATCATGGCTTGAAAGACGTTGTTGGTTCGGGTCCCAAGGTGATAAAGGGCCTGATTAACATAAGCAAGTCAGTGTGGCATGTTACGGTATGCACTGAAGGAATAAAAGAAAAATGGTTGGAGGATGGACTGATTGTAAATGGAGAAGTCTGTAAGGTGCAGGAAATAGACTCAGACAAATTACTAATTAAAGTGAAGGCGTCATTAGAAATACCTAATGAACGAATTAGCGCAGAAATGGCCAATATGGTCTAATAGTTTCAATCGAGAATGAGACGTACCAATTTGATCGATCTCTAGAAAATGGCGCTAGAAGAGTGTGGATGAAGGATATTTCAAAACCTCTTCCAAGCACTCACTCAATTGACAACACGTTCTTTCTGCCATTATGGTACAGGGGTCCGATGAAGTCATGTCGCATTTGTAACAGTACTGACCACTTGGCTAGTGCATGTCCGGATAAGGACAAATGCTTAATTTGTGGGTCAACTGATCATTATAAATGGCGATGTAAGGAAGCAACAAAGAATCAAACTCGAAGTGCTTCAGAGCCAAAGAATCACCAGGAGCCGGAACCAGCCACTGTAGCTGCCGTTGACAAAAAGGCTACTGTAGCTGATGTTCATAAACCAGCTGATCATGTGGTAGTAGACATGGCAGATTATATTGAGGTTTTGAGGGAGAACGAGACACAAACTCCTGTACCAATGGCTAAGAATGTTAGTTTGGCATCTGATTCAGAAAGTCTACAACTAGGGCAAACAAGATTCAGATCATTGTCCACTGAAAGCACTGATAATTCAATATTAGATCAGGCCTCTCTGACTGTTACCTTGAAAGGCATGGAAGGTAAAACAGATATTGCTGTTGGAGCCAGCAAAGAATTAACAAGCACCAGTTCCAGTATTTCTCGCAATACAGAAAGTAGTATTAAGCGACAAAATGATGACTCCAGTTCAGATTCTGATGTTGAAGAAGACACAGTTCATGCTATGTCATGATTATGATGATAGTGTATCTGTTACTGATTCAGATATATCGCTCAGTACATAGAGTTCTCAAAATGCTGAAATGGTTATGTACGGCTGTGAAACAGGGCAAGTATTAACCCCATACATAACACAGAAGGGTGTGCGCTATCGTCAGTTATGCAATGATTATGTTGTATCAAAATATGAGCATCTGACAGTAATTAAATTAAACGCCGCAGAATTCAATGAAAAGATTGGTAAATGGCTGAAAAAGAACTTGAATAAGAAAAACAAATCAAATTAAAATACGGCGGTTTTAAATTTATGTTTTAATATATTTTTAATGTTAACTTGCACATTAAATTGCAATGGTTTAAATGACGAAATAAAACAACATGTACTATTAGATGAATTAAAGGCAAGAAATGTTGACATTATTATGCTGCAGGAGACAAAATTACAAGAAATAGAGGTTATTGAAAGGTTCAGGTATTTGACGAATGGAGAACTCTATTACTCTGTTGCAGGTGTTGCAATTTTTTCTCCCAAAATGCCTCAGCTGGATAAATACCATTTCTTCTTCATCTGACAACAATGGGCGGTGGGTTAAAGTTGTAATCGACATAGCAGGGTCAAATTACACTTTGGTTTCAGTCTATGCACCGGCATTGCATTCTGAAAGATGAACATTCTTGTCCAATATATTACACATTCTTAATGATAATGCTGACAATATTATCCTAGGTGGTGATTTTAACTGTGTTAAGGATGGGACGCCAGACAGAAGTTCACTTTGTAGCTATGGTGACACGTCGCATGGCAGACTTAAAACTATATGTGATGCAGAACGTTTACTGGATAGTTATCGAATATTAAATCCAGAGGGTCGTGATTTCACATTGTATTCAAATAACGGCCAACTTGCATCTAGGATTGATCGAATTTATATTCAAAGAATATTGAAAGGAAATCTGGTAAATGCTGGTATGTATCCCATTACATTCGCTGGCCATGACATGTTTTATATCACGCTGGATAATGCCGACTGGGTTAAACGCGGCCCTGGCTTTTGGAAAATTAATAATTCACTGCTAAATGAATCTAAATATCAAACTTGTGGTTTTGGCAACATAAGCTTCGAAACAAAAATTCTTATGACAATTTAATAACATGGTGGGAAGATGTAAAAGTTGTATTTGCCCACATTTCAAAAACAATATACAATTGGGAAAGCGCGATTGATGCGCAAGGAGAAGAAAGCACTTGAGCATTCTCTGTTTCTCCTAAGTAGGAAGGTTGCGAATGGTGATAGTCAGCATAGTGAACGGCTAAGCGATATAAAATCAAAGCTTACGCAAATAGATAGACATAGGGTGGAAGGTGCAATAACTAGGAGCAGAACACACATGCATATCGAAGGAGAGAAACCAACGAAATAATTTTATGGGCTCGAAAAATCTAGAGGAGTTGAGAAATTAATTAGGAGTCTAAATAATAGCAACAACAACAACAACAACAACAACAACAACAACAACAACAACAACAACAACAGGCAAGATTGATCTACGCAAAAGGAAATTATGGAAATGATAGAAACAGTTTATCAGATGTTATATAAATCTGATAATAGTAGTGATATAAAGTCATCTGAGATGCTAGCCAATGTCAAAAATGCATTCTCAAAATCGAGCATGGAATTCTGTGAGCTCAAATTAACACTAGCTGATCTGACCACTTCTCTAAAACATGAAGGGTGGCAAAGCTCCAGGAGGTCATGGACTTAGCGTGGAATTCTACCAGACATTTTGGCATCTCATTGGGCCAGAGTTTATTCAAGTAATAAATGAAATTTTCTCACATGGTAGGTTCCCTTCTACCATGTCGCAAGCATATGCTCAGCTTATATTCAAGAAAGGAAATCGACATAGCCCAGACAATTCCAGACCCATCTCGCCCCTCTGTGTCGATTATAAGATCATTTCTAAAGCGCTTGCTAAAAAACTTGCTAGTGTTCTGGATGAAGCTCTCCATACTGATCAAACTTGCTCTATTCCAGGCCGCTCTATCTTGACCAATACATTTTTAATTAGAGACATTACACAATTGGTTGAGAAAGGTAATGCCCCAGGAGCCATTATAGGTTTAGACATCGAAAAGTCGATTTTGATCGATTAGAATGGTAGTTTATGTTTAACTCATTGTCACATTTGTTTGAGACCAAATTTCATAAAATGGATCCGAATTCTCTATGGCAACATTAGCAGCAAATACCTCGTAAACAATTTTAAAAGTCAGCCCATTATTTTAGAGCGTGGTGTGTCTCAAGGGTGTTCATTGTCTCCCGTGTTATTCGTCATAGCAATGGAGGCATTAGGAGCAACCCTTAGGGAGGACCCACGTTTTCATGGTATAGATATTCATGGTGTAAATCGGCCCATAAGGGTGTCTCAATATTCCGATGACACAACTGTTTTTGCAGGAACCAATGCTGATTTTAAAAGGCTTGACACGATTTTATTGGATTTTCACATGACCTCGTGTCTGACGATAAACAAAGCTAAATCAGTTGGATTGTTTTTGGGTCAGTGGAAGAGTACGTGTGATAAGCCAATTGCCATCCGATGGACAAATGAATCAATTAGGATTCTAGGTATTCACTTCAGTAGAGAGGGTGAAGAGAACCTTAATGGGGAAGAGAGAATAGCTAAAATGAAGAAAGCCTGTAATGCGTGAAAGCATCGGCATTTAAATATTTTTGGCAGAACCTTGGTTATAAATACCTTAATATTTTCGAAGTTATGGTATATGGCCTCTGTTTTATATATATTTCGACATGTTTGGGCGCATATATATATATATATATATATATATATATATATATATATATATATATATATATATATATATATATATATATATATATATATATATATATATAAATGCCTCTACATCTACATCTACAAGATTAAGCCCGCCATGAATTAAATCATGCATGCAAACATCCGGTGATACAAGACATTGTTTTACCGAATGTGAAATAAACAGAATGGTCCGATACTTTTTATGGGAAGGTAAGGAATGTCTTGTATCACAGGATGTTTGCATGAATGATTTAATTCATGGCGGGCTTAATCTTCATTCTAATATTCAGTGGGCAAATGTATCAAGATCGTTAATAGAAAGCCTCTCAACCAAAGGCTTTTTTGTGCCAAAGTCCGAATTATATGCGAGTTCCTCCGCATTTTCTCGAGGTAAAAACCGGTTTTTATGCGTTTATTAAAGTTGACGATGTACCACTATCCTGGGAAAATGTATTAAAATTGGAGCTATGGGGCAATAATCACATCACTCATCAAGGCAAAGCTATGTACTGTCCATCAATTGCAGGGAAAGCCATTAAATATGTATGTGACATTGTTGACTCTATTAGGAGGGAATGGAAATCATTGGCTGAGATTTGCTATGTTACTGCTCTTCGACCAATAGATGCTACGCGTCTGTTAGCTCGCACACAAGAAGCTATACCGAAAGCTTGGTTCTCTCTATACAGTGCCGATCTTACTGATGAAGATGCTGAACTAAAATTTATCAGTAATGATAAGGAATTTTCCTGCAGAATGGCAGTAAGCAGCTGGTATAAGCTCCTTAGGGAACTACATGCTACACCTCCAAGAGCTATTTTTGCATGGAGGTAGCATGGTTATAATATTCCGAATTGGGAGGTAATATGGAAAAACATACATTTACCGAATAATCCCAATCAGACAAGTGATTTAGTTTGGAGACTAATACACAGAAAACTTAGGGTTAACCATCTTATGACAAAAGCAAAACTGTGTGCTGAAGATGATAATAAATGCGTTTTCTGTGTAAGCTCTGAGGAAACATTGGTACATCTATTCGCTGAATGTCATGTTGTAGTTCAGTTCTGGGTGCCTGCAAGTAGGATGTTATCAGACCTCGGTGTTCCTACATCGGACATAACACCACACAATATTTTATTTCACGACCTTGCAAATGAGCCACTACAAATGGATAATAAGGTTATAGTTTTAGTCTGCTTAAGCATTGGAATTTGGAGCATTTGGAAACATCGCTGCTCAGTAGTGCATGGCGCAAATGCTACTCTCACATCTGATCATTTAAAATGTTTAAATGGGATATTTTATGCGTTACTGTCACGTTGTGTTAGAGACGAATGCCATAAGTATATTGAACAAGATGGCCACCAAACCATTTGGCCAATCAAGGTCCCTTGAAACAAACTTGGTGCAGCTTTTGCCCAAGATGATATTTCATGCGTTTTGAATTGATCCCCCAAGCGGTTTTGGAGAAGATATTTAAAGACATTTAAAGCAGCCAGTTTTTTTGACAGATCAACTTCTCTTGAACAAACTTTAATGGCGCTTAGTCCTTGATCATATATCACAAATTTTGGCCTGATCGCTTCAGCGGTTCTGGGAAAGAAGTAGTTTTTGCGAAAACGAGGTCATCCAAGATGGCCGCTGAACTGTTTAGTCAATCAAGTTCCCTTGAACAAACTTGGGTCAGCTCTTACCATAGATCATATTTAATGAGGTCTGAATTGATCTGTCAAACGGGTTTGGAGAAGATTTTTAAAGACATTAAAAAAATCAGTCGAAATCCAAGATGACCGCCGGCCAAATTGGCCGATCAGCTTCGTTTGACCAAAATGGAATCTCTATGCCCTAGGAATGCTTCCTGGCAAATATAATTGAAATCGGCCAAGTAGTTCTCGAGAAGACATTTTAAATTTCCTATTGCTTTAGTATGGGCGCATTTGGCGGGAAAATGGTCCAAGATGCACCCCCCCCCCTAACCGTTTATCTGACAGTTTCGAAAATTGCAAATTTGAGATCAGGATACCCAATAACCTATATAAAGCCAATTTTGGCCTCAAAATCCATCAAATAAAAAAATCCAAAATGGCCGCCAAACACGCTATATTTTGATTGGCCCACCGCACCCATGTTTTTGATGGATTAACTTCTCTTGAACAAACCTTAGTGGCACTTAGTCCCTAATCATATATCACAAATTTCGGCCTGATCGCTTCAGCGGTTCTGGGGAAGAAGTCGTTTTTGCAAAAACTAGGTCATCCAAGATGGCCACTGAACCATTTGGTCAATCAAGTTCCCTTGAACAAACATGGTTCAGCTCTTACCCGAGGTCATATTTCGTGAGGTCTGAATCGATCCCGCAAACGGTTTTGGAGAAGAAGACTTTTAAAGACATTTCTAGAAATCGGCCGAAATCCAAGATGGCCGTCGATCAAATTAGCCGATCGCGTTCTTTTGAACAAACTTGAAACTCTATTCCTTAATGATGCTTCCTGCAAAATATAATTGAAATCGGCCCAGTAGTTCTCGAAATGAAGACGTTTTAAATTTCCCATTGCTTTAGTATGGGAGCTTTTGGCGGGACAATGATCCTAGAGGGCCAATGATCCAAGAGGGCCGCCAAACCATTTATCCGAGTTTCGAAAATTGCAAATTTCAAGTTGGAATGCCCAAAAAACCTATATAAAGACAATTTCAGCCTCAAAGTCCATCAAATAAAAAATTCCAATATGACCACCAAACATGCTATAATTTGATTGGCCCACGGCGGCCATGTTATATTATGGATCAACTTCTCTTGAACAAATTTTACTGGCCCTTAATCTCTAATCAGATCAACTCAATTTTGGCCTGATCTCTTCAGCGGTTCGGGAGAAGAGGTCATTTTCGCTAAAACTAGGTCAACCAAGATGGCTGCCGAACCATTTGATCAATCAAGTTCCCCTGAACAAGTTTGGTTGAGCTATTGCTCTAAATCATATTTCATGAGGTTTCCTTCAATCCCTTAAGCGGTTTCGGAGAAGATTTTGAAAAACGTTTCTAAAAATCGGTCAAAATCCAAGATGACCGCCGGCCACATTTGCCGATCGGCTTCGTTTGAACAAACCTTGATCCCTATGCCCTAACGGATGGACGGACGGATGGATGACGGACGATGGACGACGGGCACACGATGGACGGTCGCCACGACATAAGCTCACTTGGCCTTTCAGGACAGGTGATCTAAAAACGAAATCGATGGACGTTTAAAAGAATATGGTGCAGAGGTAGATTAATATCATATGAAAATGACAACCTGTCCATCAAAATACCGCCGTGATTATTTAACCTTTCATTTCATCTGCCGAATACGTAACTATTTCAACATTTATATTACATCCTTGTCAATTTGTGTATAATTTAATGTTGATTATGGAAATATATTTTTAAGAATTAATTTTCAAAGTAGACTTACCATTTGGCAGGAAATCGTTTGAATGGAGGCTGTTGCAGCCTAATGTAACTGCCGCTTCAAGTCATTCGGTTTCAAAATGTTCAGTTGTGCAAATAGTAATGGCTTTGTTGAATTATATTATGTTATCAGCTCTTTATTAAGGATTTTTTTTCTATGTAGTTATGCCATGGGTGTGATATATGTTTTGATATCTTAAGTTTGTATTGTTATTCATATACTATTAATAAAGCCTGCTATTCCACCCAATTTTTGATGGGGGTTTGCAAGCCTTTTTTAAAGGAGTTTCTCCGTGAGGTGTGTCCGACCGCGTCAGCGTCGGATTTTCAAAAAAAAAAAAAAGTAGTAGTAGTAGTAGTAGTAGTGGTGGTGGTGGTGGTGGTGGTGGTGGTGGTGGTGGTGGTGGTGGTAGTAGTAGTAGTAGTAGTAGTAGTAGTAGTAGTAGTAGTAGTAGTAGTAATAGTAGTAGTAGTAGTAGTATATATTTATTGTTCAGTTGTTTTTCTAAGGGCATAATTGCCTGCTTTCCATGTAAGCAATATTACCATGCTTAAACATCATTGAGTCAGCCTGTGTGAAGTTTCGTTTCCATTGCGTACATTTTATTGCGCATCTTCGCGCCAGGTGGTAATGTCTCATGTACCTGATTTTGCCTTTTGTACTGGATTATGTGTTGCGAATTTGCTAAAATTTATTCGCAATAGAAAAAAAAAAGGTCATTGATCAGTTTTTTTATGCAGGTGAACCTTGTGCATGTTAACACGTACATGAAAATATGCGATAACACGTGCATGGAAATATGAGATAACACATGCATGGAAAGTGGACCTTAGTTAGTAGGTTTGCTATTTCAGAGCATTGATGGTTTGAGTTACATCATTTAGCTGGATATCGTCAATAACAGTAGACTGACAAATATACGGCTTTTAATATCACCAGATTTTTGTCAGTGGATCACATCTTATAATCGGGACACTGATTTATTGATATTTCGCTGTTTGCGTGTTGTCCTATACACACACTATAAAGGGAACATTATCTCCTTACATGTTGGTAATTTCGTGCAAAGCTTGGTTTCGTGTTGTGTATAGGTAGTCATTATGGCAGTGTAGTGTTTATTTATACTGACCAGTTGTTTTAAAGAGATATTATTATAATTTCTCCTGATGCGTTGTAGCACCTATTGCATCAATGATTTCCATCAGACCATAAACGCAAAATGGCCACTACGTTCACACGTACCATACGCCTTAGAATAACAATGAAGTGGTGGGGATGTTACTGCTATCAACATGCATCAAAGGTTTAAAGGACATGGATGGTGTGGAACCTGTTGTTTTAGAGGGGCTCATTAATGCTGCATCATTAAAGCTTTATGGAATGAAGGTATCAAGGAGAAGCTGCTAGAATATTTTCTTATTGTGAAAGCTGAAGTCCCTATTGTCGAGGAAATAGAGTAGGATATGTTGGTGTCGAAGATGAAAGTCGCACTATAAATTCCAGATGACAGAACCATGAACAAAGTCCGAAAGCATGGGAAAGTGCAAAGGATTGAATGACAAACATATCCCTTTGACATAATGCTAGAAAATCGTGTAAGACATCTAGTTTGAAGAAGTGGGCTATGCTTTAGCAACCAGATTGACGCTTGCTGGTAATTTTGTTCTGCACTTGCGGTCTCGAGGGCAAATTAATGAATGTCGGATCCGCCTAATTACCGACCATCTGGCAGCAGATTGCCCCCACAAAAACAAATGTTTAATCTGTGGTTTAGTTGACCTTTTCAAATGATGCTGTCCACCAAGACAAACAAGCCCACAGCAGAAGAAATCAATCAAACATTAAAGAATGCAACTGAGTCAAATCCTTCTGAAGCAATTGCTACAGAAGCTACTGTCGATGTTCATGCACTGAAAATGAGACAAATTAACAAATACGGTTAAAGTAACTGAGATTCAAGTACTCGGGAAGGGGATAACTTTAACACCAGAAAACAATCAAAATGCAGTGGAGTCAAACATGGATATACATGAAACGCATAAAAATTATGATCACACTGAAGATGCAGATCATTATGCTTGAAAAGATTACCTAAAACTAGGACAGTATAAATTTAGGCTATAATGGATGGGAAGTTCTGTCAATTTTTTGCTAAGCTCACGTAAATTTAAATCAGTTTGGAGCTATGGGTCATGGTGTTATTGCTAAATACAACTCAAGTTCTGAAAACAACAAAAATCCAAATTAAGCAAAAAGAGGAAAATGGCTCAGAATCTGAGATTTAGGAAAATGATCTGGACGGTGATACAGTTGCTGCATCAGATGCATCAATATAAACAGTTCCCAGATGAAAGATAAAATGATAATGCACCAATCAGAAGGCAGTGAAGTCTTAGGGTAATATGTAATGGTTAGAAGAGCTAAGTTAAATATTGTCTACTGTGCCATGATTATGACTTTTCGATAAATAAATATGTGTTAGAAATAGGAAACACAGAATTCGAAAGTAAATTAGGTAAATAGTCTAAGAGAAGATCTGAAAATGAAGTTAATTTAAAGATAGCAGTCATAAACATCATTTAGCCAATTATGATTATTTGCATTCTCAATCTCAGCTGATTAAACACTGAATTAATGCAGCACTACTTGCTTGAATAATTAAAAAATTAAAGAGGCGATATTGCATTTATACAAGATACCAAAATCTACAAACCTGAAGTGTATGAATCTCTCAAAGATATTTCAAACGGGCACATTTTTTATTCTTTATCCGAAGACAATATTACGGGAGTGGCCATTCTTATCCTGCCCTGTTGTCCCAACTATGTTGTCCTAATATCCCCATCATCAGATACAAAGAGTAGATGGATTTGGATATTGATTGATGTATTAAACAAAGGTTTTAATTTGATCTACCTTTATGCATCAACCTCTCATCAATTGCACCGTCAATTTCTTAATGATGTTTCCAAAACAATTCAAGACAGAACGCCTGAAAACCTAGGTAAGGGTGGCGACTTTTATTTGCATATTCGATGAAGGTAAAGACAGAAACTCTAGGTCCGCATATAACAACACATCTCACAATATTTTGAAAAGATCTGTGAGAATAAAAATACTTGTTAAATACTTATTGGATTGAAAATCTAAAGGGCAGAGAATTTACTTGGTTTTCAACTGGTGTAAGATAGCTTCTAATTTAGACAGGATCTATGTAGAACGTTCATTGAAAGGTTACATGGATAAAACCAACAAAAATCAGTAACTTTCTCTAGTCACAATATGGCGTGCATGAACTTAGATAATGCAAATGGGTGAAACGAGGGGATGGGTTTTGGAAACGTAATGTAGCATTGCTCCGAGATAGTTGCTATCGAAAATGTGTAGAAAGTTGTTGGAGGCATTGGGATGAAAATATAAGTCCATCAGAATGTATAACTGATTTCTGGGAGGATACGAAATCCGACCTGACATATATTTCAAGGCAGTATTCAAAATGTCACATCAGAGGTTGTTGTGTAATACCAAAAAGAAAAGTAATGATGGTGAATATAATTATTATGAACGATTAGTTAAATTAAAAGGCAGAACAAATGGAATAGCTCAATATCAGTTTGACGTTGTCGAAGTAATGTCGAGAGCACAAATGCACAATGAGGGTGAAAATCCTAGACATTATTTCTGAAAATTGGTGGTGAAAGAATTGGCCGATATGCTTCCCTATAGAATTCCCCATTTAATGCTAAATCACCCGCACTGCCATTACCACCGCCACTGCTAATTGCACTGTCGCATGCATCTACACAGACAAAGGCATCTCTATCTGCATACACACGCCATCACAAATTTTCAACACGTCTATTGTTTCTCAGTATCTTAATGAATTCGAAATACATAATTATATGGTCACAAGTCGTTTCTCTATTTAGAAGTACATTCAAAAAGATTTTTTCACAGCAAGCTAAACATGTTGGTTCATGTTCAGGAACAGATTATATATGCATCATTTCTTCCATTCTTGGCAGGAAATCAACAAATATATCATCATCTTCATCATCAACAACATAACCGCCATTCAACATTAATCCAACAAGTTCAGGATATATGCCAACAGAGTGTGTGCATACCTCCTTTGTGCGTGTGAGGAGATTTCCAAGCCATCTCACAATATATGGTCGCAATATAAAGACATAATCCTCACCAGATATTATTATTATTATTATTATTATTATTATTATTATTATTATTGTTATTACTACAGTCAAATTTTGGAAATGGTGTTATTCAGACCAGAATATTATTCCACTTTCTTTCTATCTTTCAGTACAGACCATTTCTATTTTATATTCTCAATATCCCGTTGTAGTGGGGTGGGTATGACGGATGATGTGACACGGTTTACACTGACAGCTATTACATCACTGGTTTTCCAAAATGAGTCATTTATCTTTTTAGAAACCAGTTTTATCTATCTGACTCAACAGTTGCGATGGACATTTATCTGAAAATCCTCTGGTTGGTAAGTCTGATTGGAGAAATACTAAGTCGCGTCAATAAGTCACGTGCATATGATTGTCAGTAGCTAAGATGACCCTCTGGCCAGAAAACTTGATTTTAAAGCGACTTTATTAGACAAATACTAAAGTAGTTAAGCATGTGCATATGATTGACAGCCATGCGGTAGTATAGTAGTAGTATAAATGGTACGATAGCTGAACGATTGCTTGGCTAGGTATAGCCAAACGAGCAATTTGATTAGTCGAGCCATCGATAACGGCTTCCATATAAGGACATCAGCACATGGCAATCAACTGCTGCAGAGGATTTCATAACCCAGATAGTAGGCCAGCTGAAAATTCTGATTGGCTTAGAGAAGTCATGTATTTTGAGTTGGTGGAGCGAGTCAATGGACACGCATCCTGTATGTCACCACCCTACCCCACCCGACTCAAACCACAGACAACTGCCAAAATACCAATCAGATTTTCCGGCTGGTATACCCTCTATACTATTTGTATATGGTATAAGATTATTATATGGGCACTAACCCCAAAACTTTGGGCAGGTCTAGGCGAGGTCATCGATAATGATCAAACCTGGGGCCGATTTCACAAAGGGTACTTAAGTGCACTAGGCTCCTTAGGTATGGCGTAAGTATAAAATGTGGCATTCTGATTGGTCAGTTTTCTATTGTACGACAGGACTTAAGTTATGCCCATTTGTGAAATCATCCCCTGGTGTGTGCCAGTGTTTGCTGGTAGGAATATGGATTTTAGCGTTATATATGGAATATTAACAGATTTTCAAAAGGCATCACGTCGTAAACTTAATAGAAACACGTCTAAAGGATTATTTTAGGCGATTGGAAGAACAGGACTGACAATGTTATGGATATTAGCTGATCAAATGATGTCATAGAGACTTTGGGTAGATATTTTAATAGAGAACAAGATGTAATAATAAACTGGGAAGAAATGTGTCCATTAGTAAACTGGAACTGACATCGCGTAACTGTTTTTGACAGAGCGTTAAACTTTGACCGTAATAATTTAATTTTATCACAACTGTGATATACAGCTTCTGTAGTCTATATGCCCAAACCAGTGGAGGCAAAGACCATCACGTTGCTTCTGTCCTTCTTAAGGAAGGATTGCGCCAATTTAATGTCGCAGTCAATCCTCATGAATGAAAAGTGTGAGGAAGAGCTTGATTTGGTTGCCATTTCAGAGGATGTGCTACTCTAAAGCTGAAATTCTTGAATAAACTACTCACTTCAAACACCTCATGCACGGACACTTCTAAAAATGTACATGCAGCCATTTCTAATAGAATGCACATTTATGTGCAATACACTGCAACCTAACTACCAGAAGATCCCAAGTGAATATAAAGAACAGTTCGAAGCATTAAGAATATTTGCATGATCATTGCCAAAGCCTACTTGTTGGGAAGATGCCTTAGAACAATGGAATTGGGGGCAACGAGTATTGTAGATTCACGATAACAATGGCGTATTATATTTGCCTTCTATGGCCAAAATAACATTCAATGTTTAGGTGACCTGGTAAATACGAAATCTTGTAAATGCATAGCAATAAAGGAGGTAGCAAGAAAAACTGGAAAGTGCCTGGAAAAGAAAACATCTAGCATGGTGATTCATTCATAGCAGCCTATTGATAGGTCATCTGTCTTATATGTGTAAAATAACAAGTACAGCCTGATGATTATTATATAATATGGTACTGTCAAATCAACAGGATATTAGATGTATGGCACCTACAGCATACAATCGCATGGAGTTCAGCGCAATATAAAGGTACTACCTATCTATCTATCTATATAAAACCGAGGAGGAACGGATAGAACATCTATTTACTCAGTGTCGCATAACAGTTCTGTCTACATATATTACTATGCTCCTTGCTAAATTTGGAAACAAAGATCTGAAAATGATGGCTGAAACATTTCAGTTCAAAGATTGCTCATGTATCTGACGTATAATAAATAGCTAGGAAAAGGAATTTCTAGTAACCATAACCCTGTTATCTGTAGGAGCATGGGCCATCTGGAAGCATTGATGTTCAGAGGCCAGAGATAAATTACGAAACAACCACCAAAGAGCAATACAAGCTCTATTTCGATAATTGTTGATCAACTGTATCCATTGTGGATTTTATCGGCTAAAGGAACATTTAAAAGAAATTATATTTAAAAATGCATGGTGTAAAACTGGCATAGTATCACTTGAATATGGGAATTAAAAGAAACGGAATGCAGAACGTGTATAAGTTTGCACATTGGTTGATTGTTGTGTATTGCTTATTTTATTCATTTGGCCTTGATTTAAAATTGTTAATACCTTAGCAGACGATACTCTTGACGAGTATACTAACCACATGACTTTTAAGGATCGATATATTTAGATATCAAACACGCATCTGGTGAATATTTTGAAAGGTATCTGAATCGAAGCTATTGTTGCTATATCAGTCAGCAACTGTGACTGGCCAGATCAGTTTCAAAATATGTAATCCGCTAACTGCATTGCAATAGTTTTGAGCAGGCAAAGCATCTTTTCTTTTAAATATTGTTTCAATTTTAAGACCATTTACTCTTTGATAATCTGACGGGGCCTGTTCCTAACATAGGCAACAACAGTTCCTTGTCGAATTTAGTTGAAATTGGACTGCTGTATTGTATATGTTTTTTCGTATTGGGATTTTCGAGGTCATTAGGTTAAACACACCATGACGTCTTATATGTATTCATTTATTGTTATTGGTATAAACTTATCTTTATCTATCTCCTGACTTTTGATTTGAGGTTTGGAAGCCATTTTTAAACAAGTTCCTCCATGAAGTTAGTCCGTCTGCATCAGCATCGTAGTTTTAGAAGAGAAGTAGTAGTAGTAGTAGTAGTAGTAGTAGTAGTAGTAGTAGTAGTAGTAGTAGTAGGAGTAGTAGTAGTAGTAGTAGTAGTAGTAGTAGTAGTAGGAGTAGTAGTAGGAGTAGTAGTAGTGGCATCAGCAGCAGTAGTAGTAGTAGTAGTAGTAGTAGTAGTAGTAGTAGTAGTAGTAGTTGTAGTAGTAGGAGTAGTAGTAGTAGCAGCAGCAGCAGCAGCAGCAGCAGCAGCAGCAGCAGCAGCAGCAGCAGCAACACCACCACCAGCAGCAGCAGCAGCAGTAGTATAAATACTGGTAAGAGTTTGATGTCAGTTGTTTATTATTTATTTCGGTCTATACCAGTACCTGCAGGAGGGTATAGAGTAAGAAATAACAGATCACTGCACATGTGGTCAATACGGGATGTGGTGTCACACTTCCATCAGTCTGTATGTTTAGGGGTCCTCCCCAAAACAATGTTGAAACATAAATGCACTGATAAGGTATCACCTGCACCTCTGGAGGTAAATATGGACAATTAGTCTGTGAAATTATTCTATTTTACCAATTTTCTACAGAAAACATATTTCAGTTACTCTCTCAATGAAAATATATTTACTTCACTTAGCGATAATACTATAAAGGAGGTACATCTGCTGGCGAACTTGTGACACTCTAACATGTACAAGGAAATGGACCCGACATAGCAGAGAGTCACAGATAACAATGTGAATAGTAATAATCTAACTGCATATAATCACAATCATTGCACATATTGGATTGAACACGGCTCCTTTTGGGAAAACAGCATTATTTATTTAATAGCATGAACTGCAGTCAAATTAGTTTCAAAATAACTGCTATTAGAGTGAATATTTATGATGCTACATTAGGCAACCTCGGCGGAAACAGGATATATCGCAAGAAAAGAGTTTTCTCGAATACGGTAATAGCTCTAAAATTTTGAACAATTGTGCACTTTGTGAAAAAAGCACCAAACTTGGTAGCTATCTAGAGGAATTGTTATGAAAAATTGTAGATGTGAAGGCATCTAGAATTCTACATCTAAGCTACCATCTTTCAAGATGGTCACCGAAATGGCATCTACATATATAAATATCTATATATTTGCTTGTATGATTGAAAAAATAGTGAGACTCTGATGACATATTTTTACATTTCCAATTGGCTAAACAGTTTTCTGGTGGAGAATCTTAAGATAGTTAACAAAATCGTAAAAATATGGCAATTCCTATTATTAAACATGATTATTATAATAAAGCGTTCAATAACACACATGCATTCTGAAGGAATAGAATATGGTGCATATGATAGGCTTGTAAGTGCATTGGTGAGTTCTGATAATACTTTCCATGTTTCACAGGCTGGTCTCTTGCCATGCCCAACAAATGCAGAAATAGTATCACACCTTGTCTGCGCATAGAACACTGGGAGGGCATATGGTTTATGTGGTTCAAAACCGACAGCCAATTCATATGCAGCCAAATAGCGGAGGTTTTTCCTGTCCCAAAGGCTAACCATAACTCACCTTTGTCTCGAAGTGTCTGTACTACCATTACTGCAATCACAACGTCAGTGTGCCTATAAGTATCTTATGATGTCAATAATGTGCAGCATGAGCTACATGTAGCAGCATACGACTTTGCATGGGATAAGTAAAGTGAGGTCATCGTGACGTGGTTAACTGAGCATATGCTCATCATCAGTGACTACCAGTTCTTTCCCATTATCTTGGCAAGAGTGAAGCATTGCCTTTGAGAAGAAACTGAAGAATTCTTTCTTGTTACTGGCCACTTGCAGAAAGGTCTGCACATTTCTTGGTATGGTACTTGACTTGACAACACATCTACGAACTCCCTTGCCACGTTTTCCTCTGGCTATACCTTTAAGGCTGTCTGATAGAAATCTGTCCCACGCCAGGTCTCGACGTTTTACATATTGAAGTTGCAATAAAATATACAGGGTGAATACATTATGGGCATATTCATCAAATGTTTTTGCAGTTCCAGGCTTCAACATTTGAACAATGGCTGATCTATCAAGGACTACACATGTAACAATAGGTCCCTCAGATTTTTCTTGACAAAGAATAACAGATCGCTCTTGTTACCAAGGTACTGTATCTGAGAGTGATGGTGGACATGCCTGATTTACATGGCGCAAGAAACCATCTAGATTCCAATCACGTGTTTGACACCCAATATACATCCTGGAAAACAGTTCCAAATCGACTTTATTGAGGTCAACGGATGCTTGGCTTTGCACACTGAGCTCGGTGCAGAAGTACCAAACAATGGTAACGTGTTACAAGTAATAACATCATGCATTTGCTTAGTTCTTTCCATTAAACAGTTTTTCATGCGAGCGTGAAACATGTCTAGCTGATGCTACTGAAAGGGTTTCCAGGCCCTTCAATCACAGCTACGAGTGAGGGATCATCTTATGCAAATGATTTCTGTACACTAGCAGTTTGGTGATGATGAAGTGTGTGTTTCAAATTCCTCTATCAATCTCTGGGCCAGTAACCATCCAACGCCTTAGTGGATTTAGATTACATGTCAGTCAAACTGCACCTCCATCACCTTTGATACATGCATTATTCTGTTCATGTGCCTGATCTATTTGGATTGCTGACCACACACGTTTGTCTTTCTGTGCTACAAAATAGCCAGCATTGGATTCTTTAGCTATATCTGGATATTTGGATATACGCATATACATATCCCTCAGATGTACTGGTATCCAGCGGGAATAGTGTATATGGTTCATAGCAAAGAACCGTAGAGTAATTTCATCCAGAGCATCGAGATACATCGAAAGGTTGCCATCTCGCAATAAGTGCACATGTATAAGGACGTATAATTCCAGGGCTATGACAGTTTCCCAATACTGAACTTGTGGACAGGTCTGTGTTTGATCCTTTATACCAGGAATTGAAGCTCAGGGGAAGACGCACATCTACCAGTTTGACATATAATTGACCACATGCATGGGGATGCAGAATATATAATGAAGCAGCGGTGAGTTGCTGTGTCTGCCTTGTATGCGTAGCATGTGCTCCTCGAAGGAAAGAATCTGATATGCCGGAAGTCATGATTTCTGCTTGTACAAGAGAATGGGACCATGCACTCCCTTGTATCCAGTCACCTACAGTTTTCCATCTCTGTGTGGATGCCACAAAACATAACAAGGGACACCGTACTTCTCAGGCTATTTCCATTGGATCTGTTTTGTAATCGCATATATAGGTTGGTCATATGCAGTCACATATACTTGCTGATGATCAGTACAGTATGCAGCCCAAGATAAATTTTCACGGTGAGTCTCAGAAGGATTTCGAGGGCGGTTCTAGTGATCTCCATCCACTTGCACGCTTCATCATTATATTGTTGATAATTTTTCTGCATCACGCATCACGGATACCACACCTCGCTCTTGAAGCAATATACATTTAATGTTTGATGCAACAGACGGCACATCACTGTCGTGGTGTGTTAGATAACCAACTATTTGTGAGCCTGAATTACAACACGTTTTGGTTAAACCTAAGATAATACCTACTGTTCTGCTCATAACTAGCAGTAGTAAAGAGACAAGGCGATAACGAACAGATGGTGTAAAATGATAAGAAAATTACCAGAGACTGCATGAAGATTTTAAATAATAGGATATAATACGATAATAGGAATATAAATCTCATTGCCATTTCGTGTCAAATTCATCACTTTTGCTTAGTGAAAAAACTGTAAAAAAAGTTTCATATGAATTGCGAAATCGTTTGAGATACTCTCTCTCTCTCCCCACCCCCACCCCCGCCAAATTCATCCCATTTGCTTAGTGAAAATATTTTTTATAACGTTTCATATCAACGGCTAACTCGATTGATATCTCCCGCCCCATTCTCCCACCCAGCCGCTCTCTCTTTCAAATACCTTGAAAACGTGTTGACTCAAATTTTGACAAGCCCACTACGTAACAAACCCTCAGCATCTTCTCGCAATCACCAGCCTCTTTGAAGCTTAGATAAATGGTAACTATACATATGCCAGGGTAAATATACAATGTCACATTTCAATGGCTTCCTTAATCGAATCCCTGCCAAACTGATTATTCCGAGTCATTACGCGAGCTCCCAGTCAAACTAATTTCAAAATATTCAACAAAATATTTATTTCATAGTAAAACACTCAATTAGTTCAACTGGCGATCCAGCCAGCTTCATGATTAAGCATGGCGTTCTCATTATGTATGATTACTGTATTTTGCGGCTGTAGTAGTAGAAACATCCTACAGCTGCAATCAGTCATTCTTCGCTTTTGATCACTATGTCTTGTCCTCAGCTCAAAATCGTTCTTGAGGTCATCTCGTAGCAGGCTTAACAGATTTATGTAACGACGCCATCTCTCGGCTCTTTGCTGGATCCCAATGGGGCAAATTCTAAGGCTTTCTGTGCAGGCGTGTCATCTGGCATCCTTAGCACATGGCCAAACATGGACCATCTTTGCTGGGCGACGTTTACACACACACATACACGCACGCACGCGCACACGCACACACGCACACACGCACACACGCACACACGCACACACTCACGCAAGCAAGCACGCGCTCACGCGCACGCGCACGTGCGCATCGCGCACATGTGCACACACACGCACACGTACACACGCACACATGCGCGCACGCAAGCAAGCAAGCAAGCACGCAAGCACGCATATATATATTATTTTGCAGATCTTATGGGTGGAGATGTGGATATGTGTGCAATATACACAATCAACACTGAAAGGAAGAATTCTGTGGACTTTACCGCTCCATTCTACAGATCAGAAGACATATTTTTTATAGTGAGAACTGCAGATGCTGCCACCTTCACATCAACCAACCTTTCTGGGAAGAAAATTGGTAAATTGTCATATAATATAGCACCTGTGAATCCAACCTAATCAATGGCATGTTTCACCTAGTTCATCGCTTATTTCCCAAAAATTAAGACGTCGCGCAATATCTAATTTTGTGACGCTACTAACATAACTCACTTTGTTAGTCTGTCAGTCGGTTTGTCTGTTAAATTTGTTGACATTTTTTAGAAAGCCGTATATCGTAACTACAGTACTTCACACTTGTTTAGATGCGATATGCAACAAATTCAACTACTAGTTTAAGTCTGTCCGTTTCTCGGCCCATTAGTCTAATAAAGCTGTTTATGTCTCGCAAGTAGTGTGTCACAAATGTTTTAGTTGTGATTTGCAACAAGTTTAAACCTTCCCACTCGCATGCCCGCCTTCTCCCCATTCCCACCCGCCAACCTGATACACCCACCCACCCCACACCCACCCGACAGCTCACCCACTCGTCTGTTCACCAACCCACAAAATCGCCCGCCCATCCAACCACCAACCCGCCCCATCTGCCGACCCACCCGCCCGACCGACAATCGCCAACTCGCCAACACGGCCGTCTACCCACCCGCCCGCCTATCCATCTGTCCATCCAGCAATCCACACATCCATCCGTCCATCCGCCCGACTGTTTGTCTGTACATCCATCTATCAGTATGTTCCTCCATCCGTCGATCCACATCTGTCCACCAATTCGTCTGTCTATCTGTCCAAATCTATCTATATGACTGTCTTTTATCTCCACTCTCTCTTTCTATCTCACTCCATTCTCACTCCGTTTTGCTGCCCCTCCATTTTTTCTTATCTCTCATTGTTATTAGAAGATTATTCCAAAACATATTTCATTCCAGCGGTGAGGAACGGATTTTTCACAAACGAGTTCTGTATTCGCGCAAGCGGTGTTGCTATACATGGAGCCACATTCCTCGTAGTGGACTCGGAAGCTGACGGTGTTGCTGCAGTTAAGAGTGGTGCGGTAAGCGTTCACTTTTATGCTTTTGGATCCTAATACATCCACTTAAGACTGGACTCAGGCTCTAATACCGACGTATTACCATGGGCGAAGTCAATGTCAGAAAGTTTAAGGAAATAGCTTCCCTGCTCAAGAGACTACTCGAAACACTTGCACTGATTAATGATAGTAATTTAGTAAATGCCTATATCTCTCAAAGAGTAGACGATAACGAATCTACAGACAATTTCATAGAAGACACAGCAGTCTCCATGTGTGTCAAATAATGTGAATAAATGTAGAAAATATAAAAATCTAACAAGAACTAAGAGTAGCAAATCAATCTTATAAACGATAACTGAATCTTAGAATCATCAGGTTTTTTTAGGGATGATAATGGGATCAGGATTAATCTTGTACCATGCAAGCAAATTTGATGCATCTTTGATAGCTGTATAATAGCAGTTATGTTATGACAAGGCTCATCAATCTGTAATATCTGGCATATTCTGAATTATGTACTTGTTTGACAAACGTGATATGGTTTCACTTCTACGTCTACAGGATTCAATTAAAAAAACCTTCTTAATCTTAGGCCTTGATAATTAACAACCTTCACGCTTCATCTCCCATTACAGGCTTGGTCTCTGATCCAGCATCTAGGAATATTATATTCCAGGTTTTACCCAGGAACTAATACGGCTGTGTGAGCCAAAATCATGTGATTATTTTTCACGTCACAATGAACAATTATATTAAGAATGGTATGGTTCTTATGATGAATATCGTATTTGCTACTTTACATAGCGTCTTGGATCTCGGTCTTACCAGATAATGCAGATTGCATGAAACATGTCAAGGCATACTAACATGTATCATCAATCTGTTGCTGACCTGGTAATCAAGTCTCACAGAATGCTTATGTCTTAATTCATAGAGGCAAATTAGCGACCCTTGCACAATACCGTTCGCCAACAGGGGTCAGAGTACAAGAATAATCTATTACATAGAACTGAAATTTAATTCTATCCGTCAACGTTAGTATTACGTCAATACTGCTTTAATCTATGATTATAACTGAGTTGTAAATTCAGCTTTTCACAACACACAGAGTCCGTTTTGTTGAACACATTTGAATACATACTACCTAATTTGAAATTGAAATATCACAACAACCAAACTGATGTTAATTCTGTCAATGAACCTTTCCACTTTTAGCTATGCCCTTCCATCTCAATTTAATCTCCACCCACACCACGCTCGTCTTGGGAATCGATCGATCCCTGAACTCCCTGACTATCAATTCCCCGAAAACTATATAGGTAAGCTGTTGAATATTGTGTAACCAATTTGACTGGGTGTTGTTGCTTCCTATGACAGCAAGCGCGCAAAGTCAAATTAGTTTCAAAATATTCAACAGAATATTTATTAAATAGTAAAAACATACAATTCCCATAACAACGCATAGTCCGTTTTGAAATATGCGTTCGTGACGTACTTATCTACGTCATTCATGACATCATAATCACGTCATTTATTATGATGTTATTCTACACGTCACACAGTTGATTATGATATCATATGATGGATAGATAAAGTGGAAAGGTGAAATGATTCTATGGTAAGATGATCCAGTGGATAGCATTGTATAAAGGATGTATGTCTGTTCTTCTTTACAACAAACTCTTTTGAATTAATATTACATAGACATTGAAATACTACACATAAGCATTAATAGCGTTATTGTACATTCATTCTGAAAAGTATGATGCATGATTACTGTATTCTGCGGCTGCAGTAGGAGAAGCATCCTACAGCTGCAATCAGTTCTTCGCCTTTACCCACTGTCTCTTATCCTCAGCCAAAGTCCTTAGCTTCCTTAGGTCACCTCATAGCGCGCTTAACAAATTTATGCAATGGCGTCCTCTCCTGGCTTTGTATGTGCTGGATCCCAGTAGGGAAAATACCAAGGCTCTCCATGGTAGTGTCTCCCCTGGCATTATGAGCACATGATCATACATGGACCATCTTTGCTGGGCGACTTTTACGGACAGCGGCGATGTGTTAAACATTATGTATAGTATGTATGACGCGTAGGTATTTGCGGTGGTAGGCATCAAGTTTGTCTAGAGCTGCCTTTGGAGCCGCCCATCTGTTGCAGTTATACAGCATCTGGGATACGCAGGTTGCTTTGTATCCTGTCAAGGGCAAATTTTGATCTACGAATACATAGCTTCCAGAATGTTTCCCATTACGCAACGTGCAGCAATGTCAACAGTACTACAAAGTAATGGGCCAAGGAATTTACTTTTCCTCCACGATTCGCAGGCACGAGGTGGATCGTCATTTTCTTTAGTTTCAAGATGTATAGATAGCTATATGTGGGTGAACTTTGTTTTGGATTCATTCATAAAGAGATTCTCAATTTTTAGCTTGCTTGCAGCTATTGGGACACGTCCATCAAGGGGCTTCTTTTCTTCCTCTATGAAATCCACGTCGTCGGAATATTTCATCTCTAGCGGCATAGCCGGTATGGACACTGGGGGTTTGGTCTTATGGAATTTTCCCGCACGGATTTCAACGCATCAGCAATGCAATGGATGAAAAGCACAGGGGATAAACAATATCCATGTGAGGAGTCGATTGATGTCTCAAACTCTGCAGACTTCACTCGCTTGACTAGTACTCTCAGCTTGGTGTCTGCAAGCAGCAGTCTTACTAGCCGTAGCTTATCTTCATTATAACTGCGCTGGCGTAGTACATCTATAATCTTTGAACGCTTGGGTAGCGCGATACGAGTGCCTTGGCATACAGCATCGATTGGAAGGTGGTACATAAAAGCTGAATTGGTTAGGTGCATGCTCGGTTTTGAGATAATATCACTTACGTATTTGAATAGGTGATAGCTTATGCCATCAGGTCTAGATGCACGTTCTTTTTTCAGGGCTTTGAGTGCCTTCTCAACTTCTGCTGTTTTAATTGGCGCTAGTAATGGTCTGAGATCGCCTGAGAACGGGTGCACAGGCTCATCATCATGGTTGATTATTCCTTGAACCCTTCTCGAACTGCCTTTGATTTGCCCTGGTCAGTACCGATAAAGTGTCCTTCAAAGATGTGTACAATGAGTGGTGGTGTGTAGTCAGTGACTTCCAGGGCTCGGGCTACCCGAAACAGTTTGTGATAGTCATATGTGGCAGTGATTTCATCTGCTTGCGAGTATGTTGAATAACAAGATCACTTACGCGTTTGCTGATGTGGCGCAGAATGTTATTGCGTGCCCTGCGTAGTTTGGAGCGGTTTTCACTTTGGCCTCTTTGAGAGATGCGCAGCGGTAACGCTTTCTGCTCTGCAGAGTTTTCCGATTACAGGGTTATCAGTATGCCTATTTCGATTGTTTTTTTTAGAACTCCGCTGGTGCTGGTAGATGATGATTCCATAGATTTCAACATTTTGATTAGGGCTTCGTTTGGGTCGGAGCTGATGTCGATGTTAATCATCTCCTTCCCGAGGACCTTTCCCTTTATTTAAATATGGATTAGATATAGCTGGACAATTTTCTACTGAATATTTTAAAATTAGTTTGACTGGTCGGTGTTGCTGCCCCACCCCTCCATTCAATTTAATTTAAAAAATATTCAGCAACTTATGATTCTGAAATTTGTCACCAATACTGTTCCTGTAACGTTATAAAATATATTTATTATTTTCTGCTTTAAATTATCATGGATATATTTCTGTCAATAAAATTTGTCTTCATTTATTCTATGAATAAAGCATTTAAACGTATTTGTCCTTTCCAGTCGGTCGATCACTGCAATCTTATGGTGACATCATAGTACCCTGCCCAATAATCACAGCTCGCTAATCATATTTGACTATTTTATTTTATTCATGGTACGAAAGAACATTTTATTAGTGAAATATATACATGGGATCTTCATGTCTTATATCGAAGCAGTGATAGACACACCCAGTACGAGAGGACTGTATGTGGTAGCGAATGGCATAGCAGTGGTCAAAAGTTTAGATTTGGCAATAGAGTTTCTATCAAGTCTTTTGTAAATGTGACATTCCCTACTGTAATTGGCAATACCAAATGCAAAATTTCTGCAGATGTCATTAATTATTACATACCTTTATTGCTGAGCAAGGAGTCGGTAAAGAAAGCCGACACCGTTTTAAATTTGGGTAGTGATACAACAACCATTTTTGGGAAGCCAATAGATTTGACGTTTGTTTATAGCGGACATTATTGTGTAAACCTGAGTGGGAACAACGAAAATGTCAACGTTATTAATGAAGTTCTGGCACCGAATATAAATTCAGAGATATATAATAAGAATATGGTCATGAAATTACACACGCAAATTGGCCATACATTGTATGAGAAATTAGAAACTTTGTTGAAGAATGTTGGATTAACCGATGAGGATGTCTATAATTTGTTGAAGGACGTAGTTATGGACTGCAATATATGTGTGAGAATAACGTTTGACATTTTGATTCCAAAACCAATGGTATTCGAGAGACCCAGAGGAATTTCCAAACCAAGTTTGGTCAACATCTCTTCAATAATTGCTGAGCTTCACATCACCTGATCGAACGGACGAATGAACGGATGAGTGAATGAATGAGTGACCGACTGAAAGAACACATGACCGACTGAATGACCAAACGACTGAACGAGCGAATGAATGAGTGAATGCGCAAACAAATAAAAGACTTAACGAATGAAGAAGCAAATGAACGAATGACCGAACGTATGAACAAATGAACGAACGAACCAATGAAAGAGGGAAGGAATGAACGATGAATTGAATGAACGAACGAACAAACTAACGAAAGAATGAAGTAACGACCAAATCAACGAACGAATGAATGAACAAACGAACGAATGAAGGAACGAATGGAAGAGCAAACAAATGACTGAACAGATGAGTGAACGAACGAACACATCAATATGCGAGCAAACGAATGAATACAACAGCTCCCAGTCAAATTAGTTTCAAAATATTCACCAACTTACCTGCATAGTTACTTTAAAATTGGTATTCTGTGAATTCAAGGTTCACAGTGTTAATATTGATTCAATATGCACAAACAGGTGACCATGATCAACTAGAAATGGGCGGGGCATAGCTAGAAATTGATTACCCTATAGCTGCATGCTGCATGCACTGTAAGCTACCTGAAAACTTCGGTCTACAAAATAAAATGTCAGTCTTTTTATTACAGGCCGATACGTTCTTCTATGTTAGGGATCTTAGCCAGGGTGAAGCAGATCTCACAAGTCTCCCATCAACCCCATCCTGTGGCCCGAAAGGTGGCTTTATGGTAAAGAAAGGAAGCCCTATTCCGAGATGGTGGAATCCTGCTTTTGCTACGTTTGTGTCAAGAGGAGGCTATGCTAATCTCTGTGCCAGAGCCCGTACACTTCATGGAGGTATGTGCATATCCATACATGAGAACGAGGGCATCCAGAAACACAACACATTCAGACTTTAATGGATAAATTTGGTCAAGAAAGAAATATGAACGCCGATTTGCAGGCCAAGAAAATGCTTTTTTAAAATTTAGATTTTCGAGCCAGTCATTCCACTGGTAATATCCTCTAAAAATTGTATTCTTTTGCCACTCGTAAGGTCAACTACGGAGAACTGATTAGGCTGTTATCGTCATAAAAGTGTTACTGTATTAGTGCACGCACACAATCCATCTGTCTGCCTGGCCGTCCGATGACCTCCTCCCAAACTGTTTAGCCGAATTCAAGCAAATATGTTATGATAGTACGTATATGATTTCGGATTGTAAGACGACATTATGTTTGGCAAGGAGGGTGATGGGTCAAAAGGATAAATAATAATCCACATTCTGCCCATGACGCTATCTCCTCTGAAACATTTTTGGTGGAATTGAATCAAAATTGATATGTGATTTCCTCCATGCCAGCGTGGATTGAGAAACGACATTTCTTTTTGGTTGGTAATGGTGGACAGAACCCACGATCAAAAGTCAAATATCATAAAACCACGCTATTGCCTCTGAAACCGTGTTTGTAAATTGCCAGATAACATTTACATTGGACTCCGCCGCCTGGGGACCAGGGCGCGGTGTCAAAAGTCGAAATATCATAAAAATATAACTCAATGTTATGTCCTCCGAAAGATTTTGGAACTTGTACACATTTGAAGAATAAAAAGAAGCGAGAAAATCAGAAGAAATCCGGAAAATCTTAAATTATTTTGCTAAATTATTATTATTATTATTATTATTATTATTATTATTATTATTATTTAGGTGACCCTCGATGCTTACTGTTTTGAACCCATCATATGCTGTCGTGAAGAAGATAGAGTGCAACCGTACTTCATTACAGCAGGAGGCTTAAAGGCTGACATTATCTAAATACTCGCTTGTTTTGCCGATTCTCGCAATAATATTACCGTATACTTATGATATAATCTCTTTGAACCTGAACGACCAACTACTAGAATTACTCCCAGTCAAATTAGTTTCAAATTATTCAATAACGTATCTGTATAGTTACCTTGAAATTGGGATTCTGGAAAATCAGTGTTCAAAGTGTTAACCCCTCTTGTCTCAACTTAACCCTTTAATGGTCAAACCGACCAAAAACAACTTTGTAGTGGTCTTCAGACATGGCTATTTGAAAGGCCTAGAGATAAATATATTTGAATATTTACCACTAGAATGACTGGCTCGGTAACCGAGCCAGTCATTATAGTGGTAAATTTTCAAAAATCCTTTTCTCTCGACCTGCAGGTAGACACTCGTTAAGTAAAAACCTTCTAATTCTAATTTCTAACTAATTTTCTTTACCATTACACCGTTAATTGTCAAGCAAGCGGCGAAAAAATTTCAGTGGTAAATTTACAAAAAACATTCTTCTAAAATTAAAATATCTTGAAAAATATTGACCATCAAAATGTTTATTGCTATATCAAGTAGTATTCTGGGCGCTTTGAGGCGCTGTTGACACAAGAGCGGTTAATAACTGTGTGTAAATCCCTTGTACTATACCATAGTAATGGTCATAATTTTATTAACCTTAGGTCGTGACATACAGGCATAATGTAACACATGTTTGAAAGGTGACAGGAAATGAGCGACACGTGCTTGAATATGTTCTTTCCTTTATGAATAATAATAATAATAATAATAATAATAATAATAATAATTATTATAATAATGATAATAATAATAATAATAATAATAATAGAAAACAAAATGCCTTTGCGCCCTATCTTGACAATGCACCTAGTGCCCCCCCCCCCCCATGACCTCGATTTGGTCATAATTTTATTAACCTTAGGTCGTGACATACAGGCATAATGTAACACATGTTTGAAAGGTGACAGGAAACGATCGACACGTGCTTGAATATGTTCTTTCCTTTATGAATAATAATAATAATAATAATAATAATAATAATAATAGAAAAAAAAATGCCTTTGCCCTATCTTGACAATGCACCTAGTGACCCCCCCATGACCTCGATTTTTGACTTTTTTACTCCAAACTAAAACATTTTCTAACCACTTATAAGATCAATGTCTGTGCCAAAGTTAGTGATTCTACCAACTTGCGTTCCTGATTTATGGCTAAAAATATGTATTTCGTGGAGCACTGATGATCCAATGACCTCGAATTTTGACCTTTTGACTCCAAACTGGCGTATAGTCATTCAAAATATCAATGTGTGCCAAGTTTGGTGATGATACCTACTTGTGTCCCAGATTTATAGCAAACAATGTGTATTTCGGAATGCACTAAATCATCAAATGACTTGGATATTTTACATTTTGACCCCAGTCTAAAGGGTTTTCTACGGACTCATACTTTCAATGGATGTACCAAACCTGTAGATTCTACCTACTTGCGTTCCAGATTTATGGCTCAAATGTGTATTTCTGGATGCACTAAGTGACCTCGTGACCCCGATTTTTTTACCTTTTGAATCCTAACTAAAAATGGTATCGCCACTTATAATATCAATGTATGTATCAAATTTGGTGATTCTATCTCAAAGGATTCCCGAGATATGACATATTTGGCCATAGCATCCTATGTTAGGTTTGGGGGTGGGGGTACAAGTGTGTGAGTGTAAATATACATGTTGATGTTTAATATACGCACTGTTATTTTGATATGGTTACGGTGTCATGGTTTGTTTGTCATCGCAATCATGTTTTACGCCTGTCTCATTATTCATAGATCTTAGCTTAGCCATGCTGTAAATAACAATTGTGAAAATCATGACGACAGCGACGACGACGACGACGACGACTACGACGACGACGACGACGACGACGACCACGACCACGACCACGACGACGACGACGGCGGGGCGGCGATGACGACGACGACGACGACGACGACGAACACGACGACGACGACGACGGCCACTGCCACGATGACGAGCACGGCCACGACGACGACGACGACGACGACGACGACGACGACGACGACGACGACGACGACGACGACGACGACGACGACGACGACGACGACGACGACCACGACGACCACGACCACAACGACCGCAACGACGTGACGACTACGACGACGACGACGACGACGACAACGACCACGACGACGGCGACGACCACGACGACGACAACGAGGGCGACGACCACGACCACGACCACGACCACGACCACGACCACGACCACGACGCCCTCGACGATCACGACGACGACAACCACGACCGCGACGACGACGACGACGACCACGACGACGACGACGACGACGACGACGACGACGACGACGACGACGACGGCGAGAATGATGATGATGATGATAATAATAATAATAATAATAATAATAATAATAATAATAATATGATGATGATGATTATGGTGGCAGAGGTGATGATGATGATGATGATGATGATGATGATGATGATGATGATGATGATATTATGGTGTTAGAGGTGATGATGATGATGATCATCATCATCTTCATGATGATGATGATGAAGGTAAATAATTACAATTGTAATATGTATTACTGTCATGGTGTTCGCTAGATTCTTATATTATGTAATTTACACACAAGGGCCGAATGGGCCTACTGCGAAATAGACTATCTGTCTGTCTGTCTGTCTATCTGTCTGTCTATCTACGTATCTGTCAGTTCTACCAATTGAAACAAAGCATACAGTGCTACCACGACTAGTGCTACTTGTATTGCTACCTTAGTGCATTACAACGCTGTTTTCTCGTATCAGATCTGCCGATTTGGTATTTCCTATCACGTAAAGTTTTCCCAAAACCTGGTAGGCGGGAGTATACTCTGAAGTCTAAATTTCAAAATATACACTTTAAAACTGTTAAATATTTTCAACCTAATTTGACAGGAATGTGATAGGAATCTACTGCTGACTGTAGATTTAAATGTTCAGCATAATATTTCTTACATCATATAAATGTACATGAAACTATTTAAAATACTAAATCAAGAATATTTTGACTGAATATTTTTTTGGTGTGTGTGTGCGTGCGTGCGTGCGGGATGGCGAGCGGGCGTGTTTGTGTGCGTGCGTGTGTGCGTGCGTGCGTTCGTGCGTGCATGCGCGCGCGCGCGCGTGTGTGTGTGTGGGAGGGGGGTTGGTGGGGGGGGATGGGGCCCGGGGCGGTGATCTATGGTTTTAAAGGAATTTATATACTTTGATACGATGTAAGAAATAGTCTGCTGATTATTTGGAAATTAATTTTACTGGTGGTAGTTGCTGTTTTAGTTTGTTGAGCATTTTCACAGATAATTGACTGAAAGCCAACGATGCTTAAGAAAATAACGACTATAATTAAACGAATAATAATTGTATTTATTTTTATGTATAACCACCCAATCACCGGCACTTAGAATGAAATAATTTGACCCGGTTGGTAGGGATTGCAAATACAATTAAAACGTCAATTCTAATTAACCCTTAAAGCGATGCTAAGCTCATCTCAAATGTTGTATTGCACCGATAGAATATGGTTTATAGATTCCATATCATTCATATCAGAAGTTAAGGGTTGGGCTGGTCGTTATTGTTCTTCCCAGCAGGAGGTCTTCGAGAACAATGGTTTTTTCAGGAGAACAAAGCAAAAGCATGCGGATTGGAATGTTGAGAACAATGCCGACTATAACGTCACATTTTCTCGATAACAATTGCGACTATATTCACACGTTTTTGAGAATTTGCACCACACTGGAATGTTCTAGTATTTTGAAGCAGTTAACCCTTAAAAGTTGTGTATTTTACGTTTTAATGTAGTGGCGGCGCTCCACACACACCCCCCCCCCCCGCCCCTTGGTTATCTACCATGGTAGATAATGTACAAATAACAAGAGATGATGTTTGATAATGTAAAAATAATAGAGTTTAAGAGGTGGTCTGATAAGGGAGGTCGTATGAGTCGTAGTAGTGAGTATGAGGTTGAGGATGTAGGAGGAATTACGGTTCGCTATTGATGTATATTTTGAAAATAATTTGACTGTTTCGTCGCTAACGTTAATTTATTAGTGAACTATTTTGTAGAATATTTAGAGACTAATTTGACTGTAAGATGTTACTGTCTTAGTAAGCAACAGCTACCCGACAGATTAGTAACAAAATATTAAAAATAATCTTGTATTAATGGTATGGAGTGTTCAGTTGGAATGGTAACCAAGACTTGTTGGTGATGGATTCATTGGATTGTATCATGAGTTAACAAAGTTAACCCTTTCACCGATGAATTCTGTTGAATATTTTGAAATAAATTTGACATTGCTAACGTTAATTTATTAGTAAACTATTTTTGTTGAATATTTTGTAGACGTATTGACTACTTTTAACCGTCATTACGCACAAATTGTTTTTAAATACTTAATATTTCAATAACCTCATTCGTTTTAGATGTTGCACGATGGTTAAACTGTGGTCATTATGTCTCTGAGGGTTCCGTGTGTTTATAGAATTGTAGGTCGAGCGCACTTATGCTAAAAAGATTATTTGGTGTGTATGGTTTTAATTTATCCATACATCTTGAATAGCCGTGAGATCAATCTTGAATCGCGATACAAACATACCATGTGTTAATAATGAAAGAACGTGCTAGTACCTCATGTCTCGTACTACGTGCTTTTTTTTTAGAAATATTCAAAATTACTTTTAAATTATCACCTATGTTACTCGCTAGGAGATTTCACTTTGTAGTTGCGAATGCGTACAGCTTTGTGCTCTGGATACAATATCGTATCGTTTCCTAGTTCTTAACCGAGTGGACATATGTACTAATTCCCTTGGGCAATTATTAGAATATCACGTTTTGGTGCGTGAGTGCTTTATGCATATTTATGGTGTGTTCATGCATTACTCATATTACCATTAAACATGTCCGCTTCATTCGCTTTAAGGTCATGTGATGTTAGATTTTGTCTATGCCTGGTTTCTCGCGAACTAATAATGTCGTTGGTATGTACTACGATGAAAGGCGTAACTCATGGTGGAATATGTGGTTGAATGTGTCTGTATCGATGGAAATCTGTTACTGATCCATCATCCACAAGGGTGTCCTACTTTTTTCCGCATACGTACCCACACACCCGAACGCACCTGATGCACCAACACACGCACATGCGCATACCCTCACGCGTGTTACGACATGCACGTGACGATGTGCGCATGGTGCTACACGGTTGGCCCTTGTCACCTGTGTTCCCTTCCCCTATGCGTGTATGTCGTGTATGTCGTGTGTCTGTGTGTGCGTCTTTTTTTTATGAACCCGTTTGTGTGTGGGTGTATGTATGTAACATAATTTTGGTTTTTGGTGGCCCCTTAAAAAAGAGGCATATTTTTTTATTTTTTTATTTTGTTAACGTAAATATTTTTATCTCAATTAATGCAAATGATAATTTCTGTTTTGTTTGCACCACATACACATACAACAATAATAAATGCAACCATTTGTTGTAATTGCGTTCGTCTGGATCCGCTAGATAATCTCTCTAGCGGTTATGGATTTCATGCAATGACATTGCAAATGGTTGCTGTACTGGAACATCTTTATATTGGTTCCATTCGATGCAGCCACAATTAATAGGCGTAGAACCTATCGTTCTCCATCGATCGCATAATTAAGATTCCATTTTACGTGTTTTGTTAAATTCAAAAAAGCTGTATGCCTTACTAGTCGCGCGGATTATGCTTTTATAGCTAAAATATGAGCTGTCAGTAAAACTATCTTTCCAATCTGAACACACCCTTATTTCGGTCACGTGTTTTTTCTCCACCGCTTAAAATTAACATCATCGGTTTACAAAACATTACTATTGCACCATGTTTGAATGACATTTTTATAGAAAACTGGAATTGATACGCAGGGTTCAATTACAGAGCACGTCATATGGTTTCCTCTGTATTCAAATATGTCCGCATTTTGTCATTGTCACGTTGTGAATACGATTAATTACGGATCTTTGGATCGTTGTGGTACGCCTCGTGTGCCTAGTGTACCATTAATATTTTTTGTATCCATTATTGGCATTCACCCATCGCAGTTATCAAAATGGTGATAATTGGGGATGTTGGCTGAGGGGTGAGAAGGGAACACGAAGAAATAATAACATATTTTTTACAAAATAAATGTATTTTGTATTGACACATGCATTTTTCTTATGATAAATATTAGCGATATTTATTCACGATAATTAAAAAGAAAACATAGTACATAAATAATTATACATTAAATATGATCATTTTTTCTGTTTATTCATAAGCCTGCACATCAGACGTTTCACTATCGTGTCATTTTTTTACTCTGTTTCTTAGTGTCCATAATATGTGTTTCATTTGTCCACCTCTCGAACGATGGTATAAGAAATATACGCAATAATATCCACAAGTTGTCCTCACGGCTGGTTGAGCACGTACATTGTTGTAATAATAAACATGTGCACGGTGTCCATTTTGTACATTTGATATCATTCTTCGGTCAGAAGGACGTCTTCCATGAGGATCAAAGTATTCAGCATTTCTATTTCTACTGTAATAAACTGCCACCCAATGTTGTTCGGATTTATTACTGGGATACATGTTTATTACTAATGAGGCCGGGAGATATTTAATATGTGTGGGTACATTGTCAATTGGAAAAACACAGAGAAAGTGTTCACGTGTTTTAGTCGCCGAATAATAGATCCTCTATTTCAAATGTATTCAACATATTTGTTAATAATCTGTTAATACGTTAAAGTCTGATCCAATTTCTATCGTATTATCAAATTCAGCATAGCAAATTACATTGGATGTAGCAGCAAGTGCTTGAGCAAAATGGAAGACCACTCTTAGTGAACCAGTGCGTGTAGGGTAGCGATGCTCTGAATCAGCTAGATCTGGTATAAAATCCCATGCGAACAATGTGGTTCCATGTCTGAACTGAGTCTTAATTATCAGGTAACCACGGTCTTTGAATAACGCCCCAGTACCGCTGAATAGTGAGAAATAAGTGTCTGAGTAAATGTCGTCGCTAAACGAAGGACGTATTGGCGATGTTGTAACCTCTTCTCCATTTATATAACATGTAGCGTACATAGTGTTATTGTTATCAAACTTGAACAGATTTTTATGTACCACACCATTATAGGCATCATTAGGTACAAAAGTGAATAATACTCCAGTAGGAAGCTGACAAATAAATATATTATCTCTATCGATGCTCATAACACCGCTAGGTGCTGTAAAAGTCTTACACACTACCCTGCGAATAGGATATTTCGTGCTTGTCTGTCTCAGAGTAACCGAGTGCACCACTAGCAGATCTGCTGATGGGATAACTTTGCAAACAAATAAGTTAGCCGACATTATTTTCAATTTAGGCCTCACTCCTTCCACGGCCATAATGGCGAATGCATCTTTACTCCTCTGTAGGCGTACTCTTAAATCAATGGAACCGAGCAGGAATCGGTCCTACAGAAACATATCGCTGTGTATGGCCTATTAATTGCACCATTATACTCTGCGCCATCATTCTTCTACGTGCTTGAAATCCTAAGTTAGTATCGGCGATATTATCAAATTCGCCGGCATCATCTATTTTCCATCCAGCAAGTTGTAGATGCGAGGATGCGGCATCGCTGCCATAATTTAGTAACGTCTCGATGTACGAGCGTTAAGCATAATTTTCGTTCGAGTCACTGACACGCTTTCCATTAAAAAAACCCGAACACCAGCGAGAAAGATTATTCGCAGGCGCTATCAGGTCATGCGCCTCGAGTGTCTTTTCATCACCATTTCGATCTAGCTTTACTAGCTTAACTTTAATCGAAAGATAAGATTGCGTAAGATCTAAATATCTATCGGCAGACCCACTGACGTAAAACTCGATCGGACCACTATCTGATAAACTAGATACAGGCTGAAACTGTTCCCATTTTGCAGACTCCAATGTCGTCACTATGGTACGCATCTGAAAAATGTCTAATTCGCTCTTCGAGCACTCGCAGACCTGATTAAGTTCCATGTTGATTGCTAATTAAAGATATCAGCTTGTTTTCTCTGCCATCTATTGTGACCCTTCCTCTTCGGTATTGCACGCATTTACTGAACATTACCTGTATCATTCCCCTTTTTACGTTTAGGTTGAGGTGGTCTTAAACCACCTCGCACCGCTGTTACAGCTTCCAGTATCAAAGACCTGGCAACACCACGTGCTCTCGATTTTATTGCCGTTTTAAAATTTTTTTCAACCATTACGTCATCAGCTAGTCCGATTCCAGCAGTAAGAGCTTGTTTACCTACAGATTTAGCCACCTTTTTTGCGAAAGGTATTGCTGAACGTAATAGACCACCTAAGATATTACCGAGTCCATGTCCTGATTGGTATCGTGCGCCTACAAAAACTGGAATACGTCCATAACCCACTTGACTCGCGTAGTAATGAGCCAGCGCTGGTGCGTTCGTTCTTCCTCTAATCGTTCCTCTCATTATCGTTGTCGTCGTCGTCTGAAATGCAGAGTACACTCGGCAATGCTCCGTCATTGAATGGGACATTGGCGCCAGTTCTATCCGTTATAAGTATTCCAATGGTATCGATGTAGTTCTTTGACACAGTATGGTATTGAATATCAGGAAACGTCCACTGACATATATGTTTTCCTCATCTGTACTAGAAACTGGTATCACTCTGAGTAGCGGTGCAAAAGTATTGCCTACCACGCTGTGTAAGACTACGTCGCAGTATATATACGTGGTCGTAGGACCACCCTCATGATTTGAACGAAATGATTCTTTAAAGTCTATAGGTCCCATATGTATTTTTCCTCCTTCGAATCCAATTAAATCTGCTACATCTCCACCTAAACGTATAGCGTAATTATCTTTAACTGTGAGAGAAACTAGATTCGCGCGATGCAAGTAAAGATTGACAATTTTTTGTTTTTGTTTAAATCTTGTCTTGTTCTCTATCTGGCCATTTAGATAGTCTACCATATTTTTTACAGCATAGTACCCTTTCAGTACATTGATAAATGGAGCTTCTGATTGCACATAATAATAATTTTCGCTTCTACGTGAACGTATTATACCATCATTATTTGTTTGATCATTTCGCACATCTTTTCCCCGAGCATTTCGTGACCGTTTTCCCTGATCGGCAGGACGTGGATTACCGAAACCATCCTTTAAATCTAGTGGAAAAGCTGGTGTCTTTTCTATTTCTGACGTGCTGGCGACATCTTTGCTAATTTCTCCTGGCGCATCGCTATCTTTCTTCTTCTTCTTCTTTATCTTCTTCTTAGTAAAAACATATATTTGTACAAAACTTTCCTCTGCAATAGTAAGCCAACTCCTCGGATATAACACACTCGAGAGGCCCACTTCCCATTCACCATCTAATGTTAATGGAGTTTGCAGACGTGTTCTGATATCTTATTGTCTGGAAAGAACTGGGTACTACTATTGCTCAGAAGCATTATGTAAAACTGATCCTCGTTCATTCTGCGTTGAATGATGTATGGACATTTTTATGCGTGGACTAGGCAATATATACCCTAGACATCCACTCAAAAGCGATATCCATATGCCTGATTGCCCATTTTGTATACTCAGATTCACGATACATGTAATGATTATGATATAAATTATCATAATTTAATCTAGGTACACTATTTCTTCTTTCGGTACTCGCAAACCCATCATTCGCCACATGCTCTGATCCGATCTTCTCTCCATATATTCATCCGTTGTCAATGATGTATGGTACTTAGTTCATTAACCCGCATGTTAAACTTAGCCGGGTAACCGAGCCACTTTACCAGATACTCGCATTGTCCTGTTTTATTTTTTCTACTTTTAAGTATTTTTTCCACGGCATACTCTTTATCATTTTCTTCTATCACTTGCTGTATCTCATCACGATAAAAAGTACCAATAATCAGGTCACCTCCATAGTCTTCTAATTTATATAAGTATGGATATTTGTCTGTAAGCACCTCACGCATCTTAAACAATTCGCGACTCCATTGCCCACGATATGCTTTTTCAATGGCATTTTTGCTTGTGGTATTCTAACATTGTCGCCTTGAGTAGGGCTCTTTTTAGATTTGAAAGGTTTCTTCATCTTCTTTCCATATATATTTCTCCATGCGATTAACTCTGTACTATGGTCGACTTCGGAAGGAGCCATGCGCGTACTGGAATGTGTGGTGTTATTGTATGCTGTGACTAAACTAGGTAATACATTGATATACTTTCGTGTATTTTTATGCGTCATGTATCTGTATATTCGACCCTTCAGTGTGCATTGAAAATGCTCTACCATTGCCGCTTTAGTTTCATTTTGAGAAGTGTAGAAATGTATTCCATTATCTTTCAAATATTTTTTCATTACACAGTTTACAAACTTGCTCCCTTTGTCTGTTTGAATAGCGTGTGGGCGACGCTCAGTATGCGCCAATATTGTTTCTAACCCTTTCTTGACTGCGGACGACGTTTTACTAAACAGGCATTCCACCCATGCATATTTTGAAAGGGTATCAACTACGCATATCACATATAACACATTGTTGTTCTCTTTTGCCAGCATACCCATCGAGCATAGATCTGCCTGCCATAGTTCATCGACGGATGAAACTCTTATTTTTCGCCTGTCAAACTTTGTTCTCCACGGTCTGTGTAGGGTATATACTTCTTGGTGTATTAACCATTTGTCGATGTAGTTGCGAGGTATTTTACCTTTGAACGCATTATATAGCTTTTCTTTCCCACCTAAAGACGCGTAATGTTTCGGATCAAAATATACTTTCGCCAATTTAGCATCACTCATGACTTATCTAAATTTACCCACACCGGAAGTGAATGCCACTTTTTCTTCCTGATTCCCGCTAGAGAACTCTTTCTACGTATTCTTTTGCTCACGGGCGTAGACGTGTACTCACTGGCGCTAATATCCTTTTCTGCACCATTATATATCTGTCTCATCGTTTCCTCTTGCCCTACAAATCTGCGGGGTATGTTTAGGTCACGTAATAGATTAAGAAACTTTCTCTCCGCTTGATCACGCATACCAGCCATAAGAGGTTTACGCCCATGCGCTACTACGTTTGTAAGCAGGTCGAGTACATTACTTTTTGGGAAAAACGTACCCTCTATTGTCACTTCTCCCAAATCAGGAACTGAACGTAACATATCAATTACTCCACTAGCTTTTGTCTTATACGTTTTTGGTATTCCCCTCATCGTACGGTCAAGTATTTGTGCGGGCAGTGCATCCTAGTTAGTTATGGGCTGTAGAGGTAACGGTTGATATTGTTGTTGTCCTTGCGTTTGCTGATAGGAATGCCTATACTTATCCAAAACTTGTGAATACGATTTTGCTCTTTCATTTTCAGTCAGATCGTGTCTGGTTAATATATTGGCTATCTCGCTGTCGAGACTAAGAGCTTTATGTATCGATGGATCTGTCTGTAACAACGATATTTTACTCTGTGCATTTAAATTACCTATCAATTCGTGAGGAACTAGCGCCATTTGACGTGTATGTTCCATCTTTTCACGCGAACAGTTTACCAATTAATGGCGCTAGCGTACCGATCACCACTGGTAATAAGGCTCCTAAAAATCCGCCTGTTTGTATCAATTTTCTTTTACGTGCATATGACACACCACGACTAGTCAGCGTACGCATTTTCGCTTTATATTTACTCAGCTGCTTGTATCGTATTTTAGTGGGATGAACATTCCCACGTAATACATTTAGGCATGATTCGCATAGTACATCCACCAATTCGCTCGAAC
Organism: Chaetoderma sp. LZ-2023a; assembly: GCA_034401795.1. Classification (NCBI taxonomy): domain Eukaryota; kingdom Metazoa; phylum Mollusca; class Caudofoveata; order Chaetodermatida; family Chaetodermatidae; genus Chaetoderma; species Chaetoderma sp. LZ-2023a. Next base: position 74,906,894 of record CM067364.1, read on the forward strand.
ACTGTCTGATTACATCATTTCTGATTGAAGGCTTTACTTTAGCCAAATATTGCAGCATAGGTAAATGGCGTTCCATTTTACGTGATGCCATTTTTCTTAGGTATGTAAACGTAGCACCCCACCTTCGGATGAACAGATGAACGTAGTATGATATTGTCAGGTGTCGTCTGTTTCAAATCTAGGAGTAGATATGAGTGAGGTTCGTGTGGAGCATCCTTATATGATTCGATCAAATACTTTGTATTGCCTGGGTACATCTGATTCGATAAAGAACGAATAGATGACGCATCACGTGGATTCTTAAACAATACCATGTAGTGACAGTTAACTGATAAGTCACGCTGATTGCGCGACTTGTGAAACAGATTTTGTGCGACAAATATTACGCTACAATTCTCATGGTGAGAACGTTTTGTAAATAGGTCAGCTACATTCGTCACATACATTCATCAAATCGTCGAGCACCACCAATGTTCTGCAAATTCTGTCTAGTTCAACATTCACACCCTCTTTAAATTCAACTTCTTTCGCCAAATCATTATACCCATCTTGCCACGCACCATAGCAGTACACAATCCTCTGTGGAGGTGGAGTAATGGCATAGGGATCTCTTATTAGTGCTTTTATCATCTGAGTTTTACCGCACTGCGTTGGTCCGCAGACAATCATAGTAAATGGGTGACGTAACGACGTATTGCAGTCAAGCGTTGCTGCCATTGCATCGGCACACGTATGTCCACATATGACTAAGAAGGTATACGCTCATACGCATATATATATATATATATATATATATATATATATATATATATATATATATATATATATATATATATATATATATATATATATATATATATATATATATATATATATATATATATATATATATATATATATATATATATATATATATATATATATATATATATATATATATATATATATGTATATATATATATATATATATATATATATATATATATATATATATATTTATATATATATATATATACCTTAGGCGTACGTGGACACGTGTGAACCGTCACTACGATGTGATATGTAGTTACTCTTCTGTGAATACGTTATCAATGCTTACTGGTTAGCGAGCATTATGAATTGTGACGTCAGATACTCGTGACATAAGAGAAATGCTATGTCCATTTAAGAATGCCCCGTAAATTAGGAGAAATGCTATGATTGCAACGTCAGATACTCGAAATGTAGGAGAAATGCTATGTCCATCTAAGAATTGTGACGTAAAATTAGGAGGAATACTATGATTGTGATGTCAGATACCCGTGACATAGGTGAAATGCTATGTACATATAAGAATTGCTATGTAAAATTAGGAGAAATACTATGATTACGACCTCAGATACTCGAGACATAGGAGGAATGCTATGTCCATTTAAAAATTGCATCATAAAATTAGGAGAAATGCTATGACGTCGGATACTGGTGACGTAGGAGAAATGCTATGTACGTTTAAGAATTGTGTCGTCGTATACACGCTACGGAGCAGAAATGCTATGAACATTTAAGTGTATGATTATGACATCAAATACTTGCGTGACGAATCCATGACCTCTTTAAATAGTTACAAAAATAAACACCATATTCAGTGAACATTTTGTCATGAAATTGTTTTATTTAAGTATGCGCTATTCAGCTTACTCTATCATTCATTTACCTGGACCATTCTTCTCTAAAGAATAGCAATGGCACGCGCCGTCAAGTGCCTCTGTCAAGTGAAAAGCAGGCATACCAATGCGTGCGGAGGAGGCAGGGGAGTGAATAGCGAGTCGCTAGTGCCAGATAAAGGGAGAGAGAGAGAGAGAGAGAGAGAGAAAGAGAGAGAGAGAGAGAGAGAGAGATAGAGAGCAAGGTGCTAGTACTGAACAAGCGAAATCCGATTTCAAAACTTTTTTTTATTAATACAGACATCAATAATACATATCATTACAGAGATACGAAAAAACCACACAAAATGCAACATATTTTCCAAAGCTACGATTGACGAAATAAAACAATTAATTATGTTATTTAAAAAAAATTAAATAAAATACGTTTTAATGCTTAAAAACACGGTTAATTTTAAATAAAACTAAATAAATTAATATGCGCATAGAGAAAATATTAATTATAGTTATGGCGACAACATCTGTTTTTCGTATATTACATCCACAATGTATCTATACTATTCCATCATACACATATGGTACAGTTCAGTACAATGTTCATATATATCGTAATGGCAGGCTAGTTGAGCGCAATATTCGGCTTCGTCCATTTCTAATAATGCTGCCTCATTATACAGTTCAAAATTGTCAATTAGATTAAGGTCAACATCAATCCCTAAACAAGAATGTTCACGTTGACTCGGATGATTTACAAGACATCCGTAACAATCTCGCACAACCAATGAATGTATCTTTGTACACTGCATGAATGCGAATAATTTCTGACTAATCTTTTGCACATGATCCGTAGGACAATAATGGTGTGGCAGCCCCATAGTTTTACAATAGTGACACAGTTTGACGGTATCGTCGTCATCGACGAGATTTAGTTCATCATCGCTTAAAAACTGATCGAGGTATCATAGCGGCCGTAGTAATCGTGCCGTTATTAGACATCTCTGCGGAATCACTAGTGGATGGAATGTCATTCATGTGCTCACTTTTTCACACCATAAAAGCACTGAGGTATCGGGCTAAACAACATGTCACCGCTCACGTCGGGAGGCACGTAAAAGTTAGCTAATGCTGCCAGAAAATTACTCGCGTTCTGTTTCAATAATTCCCACTCGTTGTCTTGCAGGTATACTCCACAACGTGTGATGCGTGGTTCTGCGTCAGAGCAGAAAAAATAGCGTATGTCAATACACGGAAATTCGTCACAGATAGAAATATGAACATAATTGTCCAAAGAATATGTAAATAGTATGCCTTCTTTTTTGCGCGCACGTTTTACTGCATCCTCAAGTTCTGGTATGATCTGTAACAGCTGTTTAAATGCTGCTATGCTGAGATATAAACCACATTTAGTGGGATAACCGTCAGGATGAAACTGCCGTAGATCGATACACCACTTTTCGCCAAAACATATTGTTCATGCTTTACGCGAATTACCAAGATCACATTTAAAGCAAGGATCAGATGTCATCGTGGAGAACGAATAATCATAGCGTGAAACTGCTGCCTTTATATATCATTAGTAACAATAACGACCAGCCGCACACGGATTGAACGCCATCTGGCGTAAATACCATGCACACAATGGCATACAGAGGAGCACATGCATTACAATGACGTGCATAGACGCGCTTAATTTGAATGTATGGCACGGGTTTGTTCGATCAATAACATACATATTCACGCGGGACAAGACATCATCTTCTAACACTCAACGCGCACTTTATGAGCAATAACGTGCATGACCAACTTTTAACCATTACACATCTGAGAGACTCGGTACACTAAAGTCGATACGTATTATCGCTGGATGCACAACATATTTTGAAAACTATCTGACTAAGTTCATGGTGGGTGACAACAACTTTCAGTCATAATATTTTTGCGGTAATATAAGGCTTGTAATGCGTGCAAAAAAATAACTAAGCATAAGTTATGAATGAGAAAGACATCAATTAATGTAGCTTCGCAACAATAATACATGAACCCAATGCACTAGGTCTATCCCATATTCGGTTAATAAACACTTCATTTCAGACATGAGTATAATTCTTCCAGCATTAATTTTGTCATCTCTTAAAGCGAAACGCATGCTCCTCATAATCAATGCACGCATCTTATCCTTATCAGCGTTACACAGACTAGCAATATTTGTTTTCATAGCATGAGCAGCTAGTGCGGCTTCAGCAGACATGGATGACACCGACATTGTTTACGTACTGACTGAAAAAAGTGCAATGTTACTATTTATATTACGCTAGTGTAACCATATGGTACTGATGATAAATCTCCCAGTTTCAAAATTCATTTTTTAAAGACGGGTCTGAAAATCTTACTGCTATCTACTGAAAGAATTCTAAAATGATCAGTGTGCATGATCTTTGATGGGTAGCTTAATAGTACGCTATTACTATCTGTAATTCCACCATCGTTTATAATTTGTTCAATGGATTTTGTCATTGCATCAAAATTAACTTGTTTTGATTGTTGGGTACCAAGCGTTAAACCTTTAACCTTCATCACCTGTTTAACGATCGATGGATCATCATGACGCTTCATTTCATAACTATAGTTTTTTGGACCGAGTGTGCAAAAACGTGTTAATTCGTAATCGGAGGGGATTTCATTCGTCCAAGAGCCTAGATACCCACTACGTTCTTGAATGGGTGGCTTACCTTCACGGGTACTAAATACCACCGAATCTGTATCATGATAGGCTACGCAGCGTCCGAGTAAGGACAAGACTTCATACAGTTTGATTCGACCATAAGCTGTCACGAAAGATGCAAGAATACAGTTGGTATTTAATGGTGACTGAACGTACTCGTCATTGACCGAATAGGAGGCCATTAGAAGACTATCATTCAGGAATGTAATGGAGCCCACAGTTTTACTTTTATCATTCAGAAGGGAGAGAAGACCTTTACCTGTTGATATCATGCTATTCTTTTTATGATCACGAAGAGAAAATCGTCCCCACAAAATATTCAAACAGGATTTAGCATCAAAGCACAAACACGGGCTATTCGATATTTTGGCAGGGTCGAGCTGTATTCCTTCATGTTTATAATAGTCAGCCACGTAATTCTCCTTTTCACTCTCACTACCGACACAATCAGGATATCTGCTACTTTCCTGTTTAATTTTCAAAAAATGATTAATGTATTCTGAAAATAACCCATCGTCGCCATGCAGCTCATATTGCGATGATGCGTGATAATGCCATACTTCATACATTTTTTATGACATAACTGTTGCGTATAGCTAGCTGTAACTCTGGAGTAGTCCATGTTCCGCATAAACTGTGCTGTTCTTCTGTAAGTTCGCATACAGAAGATTGTTCATTTTTTGCGCATTCAGCGCATAGTACAAACATGAGGTGTGAATTTATTCTAGCAGGTTGCACGGGAAAGTATAAATCACGAGGTGGAAGGACTTTGCATTTAATGCGCCATCTTATCACTCAAGTCATCGCCTCTTAAAACCATATATGAGCCTTCTGGAAAACAACGTTGTTTCATCACTGAAGGATACATGGAAACGCAGGCTAAATATTCGAGTGTTGTATGCTCATCCGCTTCCATAAATAAACGAATCGCGGATGTACGGCCACCGAATAGCGCATCACGTGGTGATATTGGGCGTGCTAAGTCCAATTTTGTGATAAAATCGTTTAGCTCAGAGGAATCAGCAACTTGTTTCTTAAAGTCACATTCCCACATAATTCTCACCGTATATCCGTGTGATTCAAATAAAGAAATGCGACATTGAAGCGTGGAATATGCTTCTTCATATGTCTGATCGCCATATGGTGTATGTGTCGTATTACGCTTATCACCGCAACAAGCAGACTCATATCCATGGAATTTACAACCTAAGAACTCATAAAGAATATTTTCAGATACATCAATTCCATCCACATAATGTCCACATATTTTCTGTTCACCGCCATTTAGCGCATGTTCGATTTGGCGACCCTCGCATTGACTGACCCATTCCATCTATTCTACACCCAAAACACTATAAGCACGTTCTGCTCTTAGTGAGAAATCAGTTATAGTCTGTACACTCTCAGGTCGAAGCCATAAAGCGTGATAGGCCACATTACATGCTCCCGCTAGCATTATCCCTGTCACAAATGGGTTTTGTCCATCCGTCGAGTCAGAAAATAAAGTCTTAAATCTAGACATGGCTAAATATAAGACAGTTACGTCATCATTACAATATTCGATGAGATTTTTATCGACATCGTAGCATTCGTGTCTAGATATCTTCTCATTATACCAGCGATCAAATTCGATTAATTCATTCGCATTCATATTTTGTGGACAGAATATCTCGCTCTCGGGAATGGGTATTACCGTACCCCAATATTGAGGCATGTTGAGCTGATGGGGAAATGTCCCCTTTCGAACAGAAAGATTAAAAGCATCGCCCACCTTACGTAATGAAAGGGGAAAAAAGTTGATGGAATCGATAAACCGAATAGTACCTATTGTAGATATCGGATTGTCTTATGGGAAGTCATGACCCCGTTAGACGTCTTATATTTATAAGTAAGACCTCATATACTGTTATTGCATGCATGTGTGCAGGATTAGTTTGATTAGGTTATAGTGTGGTGGTCGTGTCAGTTCTGGATAGCCCTGGTATAGTGTGGTTTGGTTGTTGATAGTGCACAACGAGTTAATTATCGCTCTCTTAAGGCCTTAAGAGATGGTTAATTAACTTCGGTTGAGGGGCATGTGTAGATATCGGATTGTCTTATGGGAAGTCATGACCCCGTTAGACGTCTTATATTTATGAGTAAGACCTCAGTGAAATTCATATTTGAAAATACCAGGTGAGCTAACGAACTGAATGGATATAGTGTCAGTTAGATACGTAGTAGGAAGATGCAATGGTTGACTTTGACCAGTGCTAGTGATACAGTTTCGCAGAAATAGGATGGAAACTATATCGAAACTGTAGCAGTAAACTCATAGCAATAAGTTAGAAATTGGAATAGATTTAAATAGAGCCGATGGTTCTGGGTTGATGATATCTGGCAATAGTTGAAGATAAAAGTTGTTGCTGTGGGATCGGCGCACACTTTTATAATGTTCAGCAGTAGTTTCGGCCGTTAGTTTAGTAAATATTCGAGTGATAAGAATCGGTAGGAATCGACATGAATATAGGTGGCAGACTGACATTTAGTTGTTGACGGTCGGCATTCTGACTCCCTTAAGCAAGTACAACAACACCAGCTGGCAATGCGATCATACAGCTCATGTGCTTATTAACGTTCGTTTCCTGCAGGCTTATCCATGATAGGCAAGGGACAGGACAGAGGCATTGTAGCATCCTGTAGGAATTAAAAACACAATCGAAATTTGTATATCAACTATATGTCAATCAAAGAAAGGCATGCTACAACAACACATTCCGTAATGTTGTTAGTTAGCTGACAGATGCATCAAATCAGAACCAGCCAACACCGCTTTGCCGAGGTGGATAGCCGATCTACCGTGTTTAGTAATGCATCCCTAGAAGAGAAGCCCAGAGTTTGATTGGCCGAGATGAGTCATAATCAATCAGCATCTAGTCAAACTCTGTGGCAGAGAAACAAAAGGAATAAGGTTTCGAAGTAAAATCGAATGGTAGAAGAAGCGGATTGGTCAGAAGGACCAAGAGGATTAGGTGAAACTTCTAGGAAGAGATAGGCAGAGGTTGATTGGAGGGAAGAGTGTCCTGGCCAATCAAACTATGACTATAGCGTGCCTAGAAGTATAATGAGAACAGAAATCTATGTATTATAATATATATATATATATATATATATATATATATATATATATATATATATATATATATATATATATATATATATATATATATATATCATAATAGATATGCAGGTTAGGAAACTGCAAAAGATATATAATAGGCACTTTGTCTATTGAAAAATCAATCAGGTACTGGTGACCTAAAGAGAAACGTGTCGTGTCGTTGATCGTATTCTCTCCGAATATATTGGAGTAAGAGAGAATTGTTAGGCTAGCTAGATATCATATCAACCGTCGGGTTGAGAGTAATCGGTAGCAGTAAAATAGCCAGAGTTAGAATCCGATAAGATAGTTTAGTACCATAATTATATTAGCCGTATCATTATAAAGTATCCTTCTATTGCAGTGACAGTATAAGTCACATTGATATATAGGGTTATTGTAAAGTTAGATATAAGAATAAAATTATCACCTTGTAACTACAAGGCACTAGTTTGGTCGTTATTAAGGAACTCCTAAAACAGTACGGAGAAACACCGTACCTTACCACGAATCTTCAGTACGTCAGATCAGGCCCAGCTACATAAAATATCTTCAGTCCATCTGTGAAGAGGCGAGCTGTAACTATCCGACTGCAGCAACGAGAAGAGTGATTGTCGCAGCAATCATCAAACATCATAAGTCTTCTCGAAGTTGTAGTTGTGAGCGTATAGTATAGAAAACTAGTACCGAAAATCTTCACTATGTCAAATGAGAGAACTGAACGACCGCGCATGCTAATATTTGAAGGTTTAAGATGCGGATTAGTGGTTTTGCAAATGCATTGAAGGAGTAAAAGAGAATCATAGGCACGCGCGTTGTAAGCGATCACAAAGTAGTCAGAGAAAACATATTTTCTATCGATTTTTTTTACTGATACGGGCAGCCTTAACACTTGTCAACCAGCTAACGAACTGATCGTGAAAGCGAACATATCCATAATTCGTGTCTCGATGACATGTAGAGCAATCATCTTCAAGCGGTTGCTAGGAGCACGCATCACAACATATGTTGGCAACCACGAGCTTGACTTTATGCTCGGATAGAATATTAGTATTGCTACTGTCGATAGGCGATAAATATGTTTCTGTATCGTAAATGATGTATTTTTGAAAACATTCGTAACTACAATTGTCGGCATTCGTACGCATAGAGCGTGCGTGGGATAATGACATAATAGGTTCTTCAATTACTTTATGATAACACGTATGATTTTCAGTTATATCATACTTTTCTTTACATGCATGACATTTTGTCATACCGCATACGTGTTCATCGTCATCTTTACGTATGTGACTGAAACAGTGGGGGCATGCCTTCACCATTTCGCAGGTCCAATTAGAGGTGGTTCGACATACATTGATGGTTATACAACATACGATGACAATCATTACACATTATCTTATGCGTAGTGTCTGTAGAAGTACAAGATCCTTTATCAGAATAAGGTGTCTGACAACTACGACAGCGCGCAGCGCATGAGTGATCATTAGAGTATGACGCATTACACCGCCTACAGTAATTACGTACCATAAGAAATCCGGCCATAGACGTGATTAATGATATATGATTATCACGTTCTGAATGCGTAAGATTTATGCACGGTAAACTCGGGGAAGCGCTACCGAATAGGCGTTCATGCATTGACTCTGGGTAGCCTTGAATAGAAAAGTGATTGCGAAAATGTTCCTGAAATTTGTTCCAATCAGTACTATTAATTTCGCGTACAGGAATACAACAAGCTGTGTGATATTCACGCGCCATATGCGTCAAATATGTTTTATTACGTCTAAAATTTTGCCATTCATTTGCAGAGATTAATTTGTTCGTTTTTTAAATATATTTTATTCCTAAAAATATTCCTGCCGCGAAACAGAATGGATATATGACGCATACAGGTATAATACATTTTTTTATACGCATGTACGCATCTGAATGAATGTGAATTATCACAAAAATATAATCTTTACAGAATCGTAATTTTGGATATCCATACATTCTGACACATAGTGTTCATAATTTTTAGAGTTATTCTTAAAGATTATAAATGCATGTTCAAAGTAGACAGATGCTCACATGTTCCTTGAATATTTGTAAATTTCCTAGATATTTCTATAGGAGGGAATACTATCTACGTATAATATAAAAAGGAAGTGATTTCTTACGCATCTAGATTATTATAATGTGCATCTATAAATAGATAATAAGATTTCCTTTCCCAGCATATGTGTTCGATTACAAACACCATATAAATAGAATAGGGAAATACGGATTGCATGAACATCTCTTCTTTGCTATGTAGTAAATTTCTGACCAAGTTAGGCGAGAAATCCTGCGCATGCGTACTTGACACACACCACCCCACCCCCACCAACCTGATGACGTCACTATCATTAATGTCACAAAGGGTTTCATATAGATCATCATTAAATCTCAAATAGTCCGACACGTGGTATGAATTGTATGTATTTGTAATTCTTTTCTATTTAATAAACATGCTGTTGAATATTTTGAAACTAATTCGACTGGGCGGCAACAGAACGCAGTCGAATTATTTTCAAAATATTCAACAACTAACCTTTGGAAATTGATAGTCAAAGTGCTATTAACGGATCTCATTTGTACCATTCGCTTAAACAAGTTATTAATAGACCCCGGTCAAATAAAGATATTTGAACCACGCCAGAACTGGCTAATTCCAAGCTTTCACCAAGATAATCAACATTAGATTGAAGATAAAGCATATTCGTGTTCGGCGAGACGAGACGATGACGTGATTAAATTCTAGAGGAAGGACGTGCTGTCGAGACGTGAAGGTCAGCGATCAAATGGACACAGATGAAAGGGAATAATCGCTGTGGGAAATCCAGTGTAATCTCTAGGCACGAATAACATATTCACGCATGTAATTTAGCTAATGATGCCGGCTAATTGGTGCTGAATAGCGAGGATGTGAAGCTATTTTGTTCCTTTTTACTCTTCTCGAGGCGTTTTCTCTTGCATTCATTGGTTATCCACTTTACATGAACATAATTGGCTAATGATATTGCGAGAGAACTCTTCTGAGAAGACAAATGATGATTGGAAGTTTGCATCGTAAATTGCGTGTTTAAATTGCGTGTGGAACTTCTGGTCAGTAGTATCCTAAAGGCAGTAATGTAAGTCTCGCGAGATCGAGCTCTATTGTGATTACGGTCAGCGATAAATCAACAACAATTGTGCAATTGGCTGCTTGGCAAAAAGACGTGTGCTTAGTACCGGCTGGTCAGCCGGTATAATGAATGGGAAGAATACAGTGGCGTAGCTAGGTAGCTGGTGGCCCCAGGTTCAGACCGGAGGGTGGACGGGTCTAGGAGGGGGCATCGCCCTCTCGCAGTGCCGGGTGAGGTGGCCCTCCGCCCCACCTCCCAGAGAATCTTTGATAATATGATTGTCCCATTGTGATTATGTGCAGTGCTACAATTTTATCAAAGCATTGACATGGCTTATGTTAAAATATTAGTGCTTCATTGCAATGTCATCTGGCTCTTTGCTATGCGGAGTTCGCAATACGAATTACGTATCTCTGTCATGAAAATCGAAAAGTCTGTCACAACCATGTATGAATTGTATGTCTTTGATGCATTTACTATTTAATAAGCATTCTGCTGAATATTTTGAAACTAACTTGCCTGGGCGCTGTTCCATTCATCCATCAATCATATGATGTCATATTCAACTACCTAACATGTAGGATGGTGTCATAATCAATTACGTTATGAATGACGCAGCTAATTCGCCACGAACGCTTAATTGATGTCGGAATAAGCGTTGTTGTACGAGTTGCATGGCTTTACTACTTAATAAACATGCTGTTGAATATTTTGAAACTAATTTGACTGGGCGCTGTTGCTGAAATTACCTGTATAATTTTCTGGAAATTGATAGTCAGAGAGTTCAGGCATCGACCGATCCCAGCACGAGTGAAGTGTTGGTAGAGCTTAGCTAGAGATGGGCGCGGGTATAGTTAAACTGGCCTCCTTCATTCCAACTTTACGGCAGTTATATTGGCACAGGATGACGTCTTGACCTTCCATCTTAAAGCATTGAAACAGATGCTGCCTTAGGTCCTCGCACATGATTATGCACCTTATGCACGGTACGGACCGATCTACGTTACATGGACCCACTCCTTGAATATCTCTACGTATCTCTGTCATGAAAATCGAAAAGTCTGTCACAACCATGTATGAATTGTATGTCTTTGATGCATTTACTATTTAATAAGCATTCTGCTGAATATTTTGAAACTAACTTGCCTGGGCGCTGTTCCATTCATCCATCAATCATATGATGTCATATTCAACTACCTAACATGTAGGATGGTGTCATAATCAATTACGTTATGAATGACGCAGCTAATTCGCCACGAACGCTTAATTGATGTCGGAATAAGCGTTGTTGTACGAGTTGCATGGCTTTACTACTTAATAAACATGCTGTTGAATATTTTGAAACTAATTTGACTGGGCGCTGTTGCTGAAATTACCTGTATAATTTTCTGGAAATTGATAGTCAGAGAGTTCAGGCATCGACCGATCCCAGCACGAGTGAAGTGTTGGTAGAGCTTAGCTAGAGATGGGCGCGGGTATAGTTAAACTGGCCTCCTTCATTCCAACTTTACGGCAGTTATATTGGCACAGGATGACGTCTTGACCTTCCATCTTAAAGCATTGAAACAGATGCTGCCTTAGGTCCTCGCACATGATTATGCACCTTATGCACGGTACGGACCGATCTACGTTACATGGACCCACTCCTTGAATATGCACGTATCTACTTCCTGAAAGGAACGCATATTATAAATCACCAGAGGAACATCTGGGGCCATATGCCTAGAGAGACGCCCTTCATACGGTATGGCCATCCTCAGGGTGGTATCATTGGCCACACACTAAACATGATGCCCTCGAAATTTGGTTGCTAAGTCTTCACACATGCATACGCTTAGCATCCAAACCAGTTGGGAGGATCAATGCCCGCAATAATACTCCTCAGTCCTCAGGATCATAGGCGCAGAAGGGGTTGGGGCGGTCAGGGGGATATATCCTTACCAATCATTACCTTGAGGGGAGGGGGCCTATACTCATACACCCAACCCACCCTCCTTAAGATTTAGTCTTAAAAACCGTTAGATTTATTCAAAGGGTTCTAAAATCTATTTTTCTGGAGAAATGCATGCCATCTAAGAACACGTAGATTTCAACATTTTTCCTAGAGAGCCACCCCACCCCTCTGATAAACACTAAGAGAATATTCTGAATATTGTAAATAGAAAGGTTAGCCATTTGTAAAGCAGTGCATATATGATTGGAACACATGACATACTTTAAAAGTAAATGGCCATAGTGGTCACATGGCAGAATTGATGAATCCAGTTTCAACTACTCCCATTCCATTTCTACCTAAGCTCTGCCTACACTTTGCCTCTGTTGGGATATAGCGAACACACAATTCCCATAAACCAATATCAAGATAACCATACAGGTAAGATGTTAACGATTTTTGAAACTTATTTGACTGAGTGATGTTGCTCCCTATGGCAGCAACAACGCGAAGTCAAATTAGTTTAAAAATATTCAACAGAATGCTTATTAAGTAGTAAAGGCATACAATTCCGATTATTAATCATTCATGACTGACTTATACACGAGTATCAGATTGGATTCATCCATTGATAAGAGAGCGATTACCGTGACAAGATTTCTGAATCACAAACCCTTAGGGTTATACGTCTCCAAGTTGTCATAATGTAATCATCAATGGTGTCCTCTCAGGTGAACTGGCACCAATACAAACAGCTGGGTTTGAGCATTCCGTGGACATGAGAACAGCCAAGTTTAAGTCTACCCTTCACCCTTCTTGTATTACCAGTGCGCCAAAGGTGCTCAAAATGATGCTTAGATCAACTAGCCATTTAAATTGTAATTCTCTACTATGTAATAAACATGCTGTTGAATATTTTGAAACTAATTTGATTTGACCCTGTTGCTGCCATAGTTTACATGTATAGTTTTCTGGAAATCGATAATCAGAGAGTTCAGAGATCGATCAATCCCAACACGAGCGAGGTGTGGGTGGAGCTGAGCTAGAGATGGACGGGGCATAGGTAAATATGTAAAGGTCCATTGAACTCTGCTATGCGAAGGTTAATTTGCTAGTCATTTGTTAGTCTTTTTGTAAATTTACCATTGGAATTTACCAAAATACCCACCTTTCAGAAGAGGTCGTGTTGGGCAGCTTGAGAATTGATTGCAAAAAAAATAATACTATTTGCTTAGTCCTTGTCAATTTGCAGGCTAAGAGAAGACATCTCTAAATTTCCAAAAAATAACCTCTTCTCTAGCTATGATCCGCCCATGATGTGAGCGTGTCGCGATCGATTTATATACATGTTGAATCCTGAATTTCCAGAATCGGCAAAGTTTCATGTTAATTATATAGCTGACCGGTTGAATATTTTGAAACTAATTTGACTGAGTGCTATGGCAGCAACAATGCCAAGTCTAATTAGTCTCAAAATATTCAAGAGAATGTTTATTAAGTCGTAAAGGCGTACAATGTGTGCCCCTTGACGGGGCTATTAAGCGTTTACTGGATACGCCATTCATTACGTAATTGATTGCGACGTCAACCTACAAGTGACGTTTGTCATTATGACGTCATATATGTGACTGACCGACTCGATTCCTCTGTTCGTATTGTGACACATCACGTCCAGTTAAATTCAACAGAAAGTGAATCAACCCCGGACAGAAAATGCCAGTAAAATCCATATTATATCATTTTCCGTTGGATAGTTATAAAGCAGTGTGATCTAAATCAAAACTGACGTGAAAAGATAGCTGAAGGTAAATTACCAAAATTACAATAAACTGAAACTGACAAGTCTCTCTAATTACTTTCAGAGTGGCTTTTCCGAGACCTTAGCCAAATTCCAGTCCTGGTAAAAACCAGCCTTGCGTTCGATAAGAAAAACGTATAATCGGCTGCTTTTAGTTTGTTTATTATGATGGAATTAATCCGAAAACAACAGATTTTCAGAGTTTGCAGATTTAGCAAATGATTATTATACCTTTTCCTTTTCGAACGCAAAGGAGACTGCGTACGTCATTTGATTGTGTGGCAGAAACAGCACCAAGTCAAATTAGTTTCAAAATATTCAACAGCTTACCTGTATAGTATAGAGCGAGGTGTGGGTAGAGCCTAGCTAAAGATGGGCGGGGCATAATTAAAAATGGAAAAGACCAGTGGCCAAACAAACTTGACAACCCAGCATCAAAGCACGTGCTATTGCTGAAGGTGAAGATGAATATAAACATATTAAATATTTGGCCTGGCCTTCAATGGACCTTTCCAGTTTTAGCTATGTCCCGCCCACCACTAGCTAAGCTCCACCCACACTTCGCCGTGTTGGGATTGATCGATCGCCGAATGCCCTAAATATCAATTTCCTGAAAACTATACAGGTAAGCTGTTGAATATTTTATGACTAATTTTACTGGGTATTGTTGCTGCCTATGGCAGCAACAGCGCCCAGTCAAATTGGTTTCAAAATAGTCAACATAATATTTATTAAATAATAAAAACATACAATTCGTACAACAACGCATAGTCCGTCTTCAAATATGCATTCGTGACGAACGTAACTACGTCATTCATGACGTCATAATGAAGTCATTCATTATGATGTCATTCTACACGTCACGCAGTTGATTATGACGTCATACGATGGATGGATAAAGCGGAAAGGCCCATTCTTACAGTTAGCAAGTCGGCATAGACATATATTGTCGCAAGCTACAGAGTCACCTTACCTTTCTCACTATTGTCAAATTCTTAGTTTATACCCTGTTTCTCATATTCTCCTCTCCTCTCTTTTTGTCTCTCCCTAACTCTCCCCCACCCCACACACACATACACACTCCATCCCAACCTCTCTCTCTCTCTCTCCCTCTCTCTCTCGCTCTCTACTTCCCTCCCTCCCTCCCTCCCCCCTCTCTCTCTCTCCCCTGCTCTCTCCTTCTCTCTCTCTCTCCCGCTCCCCCCCCCCCTTCTCTCCCCCCTCTCTCTCTCTCTCTCTCTCTCTCTCTCTCTCTCTCTCTCTCTCTCTCGCATTATGCACACACGCACGCCAATACGTACGCACACACGCACATATTCACGTACACATACGTAAGCGTGCGAACTACCTAGACAATTGTAATCAGTGGTTGATATAAATTATCATTTAACTAGTTATACATACGTTACTATTTAATTATGTTTTATTATACCCCATCTTGATGTATTTATTAATGTATTGTATTTGTATGTATGGGAGACACGTGTATAAGACTTATGTCTTACTGTGCTCCCATTGAACAAAATAGAATTCTGTTTAAACCAGAGTCACCAAAATAGTTCAGTTAAGCAAAGAGGTGCAAAACCAGCATTGCCAAAGCTAATTAATTGACACAGTATATGCTCAGCGGACGATGGCTGATAAGAGGACACAAGACAGGCGACATTTCAGACAAATAGTATTTCTCTATTTAAAAAAACCAGTTTCGTGAATCCCCTACTCCGTTCCATTAGGCAACGAAAATGAGTTATCAGTATAGCTCGAAGTAAGGAGTTTTCAGTATCAAATTTGTTCAAGGAACTTTTTATTTTCTTATAGAAAATGTCGATTTGGGGATAAAGATAATATTATTTTGGAAAATATATCATTGGAATCAATGATCGAGCCAACGATTCTAGTGGTAAGTTTTCCAAAATCGTCTTGTTGTTTGTGGCCGACCGCCGTCTCGCACGCGTTGGTGGTTGCTCTCTCCGCGAAGAGGTCGGCGAAACCTTGGTGTGATGCGCGGTCGAAAAGGCCTCCCCAGGCTGGCGTAAAACATCTCCTTAACGCCGTAGGCTATCGCTCGAGAGGCAGGAGGACCCGTCTGGCAGCAGGAATACTGCCTCTCAGGAGTGAGAATCCTAACGCTAGGGAAGCGGGAACAGGAGGGGAATGACAGACATTGGAGGAAATTCCCGGCGGTCATTATTAGTCCAAGAGCTACTGGGGTGTTTAATCACCCGAAAGACGCCAAACAAACTGATGCTGTTTTTAGATAGCCTAATATATGTAGTATATTAAAGGAGTATTCTTAGTTGCTGAATATATTCCGATTTTTTTTAATAGGATGATTTCAAAGGTGCCTTGATATTTGACGTACCTGACAAATTATGGGTAGGGGAAATTCAAAGTCACACCCCTCTCTTATTTATACACCCAGCCTTACTCAATATCCACCATATTAAAGGTAGTGAAGTCCTCTTTCAGCTGATACCAAGCAGATAACCCAATGTTTGTTGTGTTATGTAGGTTATTTTAAATAATAGACGAGACGGGAAACTTCCGAAAATGTTATTCAAAGTAAATGTTTTCTTAAATCCGTTTATCCTCTAATTCCAGTCATTACATAATTGCGATGCATTTTATATTGCAACTAAACATATTTTCTAAAGTAGTTTTCTTTTTCAGATGTATAAGTTCAGTCATAAATGGCGCAACAGCAAGAAAATCGACTCAAGTGCATTCTGCGTGTTGGAGGCAAAACTTCTGAAAAAGTCGTGCCATTCACTGATCAGCACTGGCAATCTGAAAAATGCTTAAAAAAAGAGACAGTTGAAATGGAAATCATCAAAGTTTAAAAGTGTATCTTACTAGTGATTATTCAGATCATGATGGGTTTCACCCAAAATGTACTACAACTTTACCGCTATTTCTAGTGACGTAGACAGGCACGTGGACACTGAGCAATCCTCTGTCAAACCACTCTTATGGTCTGAGGTGGAAGCAATCACAGGTGGATATTCGGCGATATTTCTCACCTGTTTCAACCACGTCCACAGCAGCTAATCACTCTTCTCACACAATTCATAACACGGTATTTTCCCAGATTGCAGATGGACAACAACCATCTGTTCATCAGCGCTACCATGCCAGTCTTTCAGCCCATAGTATCGTTGATTCTTCTTATGCTGCACAAAAACTAGAAGAAAAACCTTTAAACCACTTTCAGGGCCTCCTAAGAAGTGGAAAGCAAAGCAAAAAAGGAGGAAACATCCTTTACTGCAATAGCTTCGACAGTGATGATGCAGTTGACGTCGCCTTTCAAAAAGCCATGCCAATGGATGCTAAGGTCAATGATGTTGCTTTACACTTGCGAAAGGTTATCCTTGACATACAGAGGGAGTCCAGTGATTTACCACATCCATTCACTGCTGAAGTTGCAAATCGTGGATGGGAAGAAATTCCAGATAACTTAAATCAGTTTTTCCGTGTGTTGTGTACTGGGAGACCTGGCCCTGCCGATATTCCCAACAGAGATCAGCGATACATCAGCTCTTCTGCTGATGATGCAGTCTATACCACGACAAGAGGGCTGGTTAAGCCTGTGAAACACTTATTGGCTGGACTGGGATTGAAAAGCCTCATGGGTAGTAGGCGAATCATAGAAGTTTGAACCGTTTTGTCCATTCTACAAGCTACCATACCGCTGAATGTGTCGAGACAGAAATTGCCATGTCAGTCAAAGAAAAGGACACAGCACTTCCGGATGGCATTCTGAGAAAGGCTGGATTAGGAACCGGTCTAGCCTGAGACAATTACGATGAGAACAACGAAACAGTGTCAACCAGTGGAACATTGCATGCCACTGTAGGCATATGCTACCAAAGAAGTACCACCGTGGGACATTTATTGTCAAAGGCTGGACAAGTAAAGCCAAGTGAAGCTCACAAACAAACGTAACCTGTCAGAGTAAGAAGAGACAATGAAGATCTTAGGAAGTTGACAGCTAGCACTCGTGACACAATGGGTCCATTTGGTGAGAATGTTGCAAATGAAAACATTTACTGCATTTCCAAGGGTCGGGTGATGCCAACAGATGTTACACATGATGTCCTGAACTGTGTTTCCAATGGAGAAAAATGGATCAACGAATTTAGGGATGGCTGCTTTGCAAACGTATCACGTTTTGAGCAGCCTATTCCCAGACACAAGACAAAGACCTTTGCTTCACCAGTAATAACAACAAAATTGAAAGTCAGAGACAAGAATATCTTTGAACTCAAAGGGACACGTGATATTTTCTGACGTCTCCTCTTCCTTGCCCCGGAATAGCAGGTGAATATGTTGACAGTATTCAGCTATCCCTTATCTCCTGTCACTTTGGCGCATGCACACTTGGCGGCACCATGAATAAGACAGACAAATCAAAGCTGACGCATGTTTTAGAGGATAGGGTGAGCAGTAACACACAGCTAGCCTGCATCTCTAAGCTGTCGGCGCCCAATGTGGTCATTCGTTGCAATGACACATATGTGGTCATCATTCTTCTGTATCATCTAGGGACATATTAAAGCAAATGTATGGATGGATGCAGGTGTTGATGGTAACAACACCAGAAGATACACTGATGTGCTCTTTCTGGTCTGCATGCCTTTACAGGCTGTGATTACATGTCCGCCTTGCTCGCAAAGAAAAAGTACACCCACTACAGCTGATGGTACGATCTGTACAATTTACCAGTGCTTTTGCTGCTCTTGGGGAATCACATTTTCTCATGACTCGCTACCAGGACATACTAGAAGCTTATGTTTGCACACTTTATGGGAAGCAGAATATGCAGAAAACATCTGATGTTCGTTATGCCATCTTCAGGATCAAATATGCCCCGACAAGCCAAGACAGACCATTAACAAAGATCAAAAGTGCTGATGCCAGTGTTCTACCGCCATGTGGACCTGTGCTTAAACAGAAGATCAAGCGAGCTATCTATGTGGCACATATTTGGAGGCATGCAGACGAACAGTCAATTCTGGAGCGAGATCCTTGCAAACACGGCTGGTGTTGTGTTTGATGATATATTCATAGTGAACTCGTTTGACGGCCATCAGGCTCCATCTGACGTTAGTGACGTCATTTATTCAGAGACATTCGCAGCAGAAGGGAGTGAGGACTGAAACGATGAACTGCTTATCTTCTCTTCTGACGATGAGTCTGATGTAGATTCTGACAGTAACATTTAAACTAGCCGAAAATGAGTAAACACCTTTAATGCCTGCTAAGGCTGGTCATGAACTTGTTGCAACATGATGCGTTAAGAACAATAACATGGCATCAGTTGAAAGAGGCCTTCATTACCTTTAATATGATTGGTCATGGGTAAGGCTGGGTGTATAAATAAGAGAGGGTGTGACTTTGAATTTCCCCTACCCCTAATTTGCCAGATACGTCAAATATCACGGTACCTTTGAAATCATCCAATTTAGAAGAAATCTGTATATATTCAGCAACTAAGAATACTCATTTTATATACTACCTATATTAGGCTATCTAAAAACAGCATCAGTTTGTTTGGCCTCATTTGGGTGATTAAACACCCCAGTAACTCTTGGACTATATGTCGCTGTTGGTCGCTATCCATTCAGTCAGTTTATAAAGGGTTATTCTGTCATGAAAGTCATTTAGTGCTAAGAGTTAATTCCTCAAAACGGAAGGGGACAAATTTCTAATTTGGTGTCGTTACTCAGACGAATGTGGGTTGAAGATCATCTTTTAGCCGATGCCGCCTGGTTGATCTGATGTTCTCAGGAGAGGTCCAGAGGCGGTTCTTTTAAGTGTGCCTATCGCAAGCGAGCTTTTTAGAGGGGATCGCATGTGAGGCAGTTTATTTATCTAACCAAGGTATTTTTGTGGATTTAAGGCCTCGGGTGGCTGCAGAAGGACACAACCTACCCCTGAGTTCTAAAGCAATGTCAAGCGGAAAGCAATGCGGCAAACTGGAAAAGATTCTGGGGGATGCGGCTGTTCAGTCGCCTTTGAACGATAATAACCACAGTATCGCTTAACTTTAAAAGTTGTATCCTGACCATAGGCCAAGCAGTTTCAAAAAGAAAAAAAAGCTAGTCGACTCAGAAGATCAGCCATGGTGTTTCTCCTTTTTGTGACGGGCTTAAGGTGCGCTAGTGAGGTGGTGTTGTATATTATGCAGCCAAACCTTCTCTAGGAAAAAGTGGAATGAGAGTCGTCAGACCCGAAGAGGCAAGTAGAAGGATGGCAGAGGTTTTCAAAGCCTTCAAGAAGAATGCGTCAATGGTGAGCGGTCTTACATAGCACGAATTTGGTCGCTGCCCTAAGAACATTCACAAAAGTGCAGTTAGTTGGCGACGGTATTTCAGACAGTGGAATGCGAGCTGAAAAATTATGGCGAATTGGGACCTCAGCTTTCCATATCTTAAGAAAATTTGCTACATAAGACAGCCGAAACAGCGTGAATCATGGTGCCTGAGAGACACAGCGATCGTAGGAGCCATGAACTGGAGTTAAATAGGAGGCAGCAAGAATATTCTCAGCTGGCGACTCTTATGTCTTTTAGGGGAGGTTTCATGTGCTTTGCAGTGGGCCTACTGAGCAAGCGGGGGAAAGGCGCTTTTCACAGAGGGTCAAGTGTCTTCAATCACAGTGCTATTCAGAATCTCCATGCTGTGCGAAGCGCAAAGGATGCTGTTCACAAATTTGTTGCCTAAGGCAGACGTCCATAGGAATGAACTTTTATTAAATATTGAAAGAGCTACACCACTGATGACGCTAGTTTGTTTCTTCAAGTCGAGCTGGGTGCGACATTGTCGTCTGCAAGGGAGGGAGGAAAAGAAAAACAGACACTTAATGCGGTAATATCTAAGAATCTGTAAAGGAATAGAAAACCTAAATTAGTAAATTTGATATTGGCGTAAAAAGGAATATGATATATGATATAGGAGGTCATCCCAAGAAAACAGGCCTCGGTACACTCAAGTCAAGAATGGACCTGAGGAAGCTACGGATTCCAGCTGAGGACAAGACACAGTGGGCAAAAGTGAAGAAGGACTGATTTCAGCTGTAGGATGTTTCAGAATACAGTAATCATACATATAAAGGAAACCAACACACAGATTAAATCAAGTGAGTAGAACCAGCATTAAACATTTATTAAATACACTACCAGGTGTAAATTTTAACATAGTGCATACTTTTTGTGGGTACTGTAACATTAACTTATAAATATATATTAGAGAGGCAACTGTTTGATATAATACACATCACATTTTGATAATTCTTTAATATACACCACCTACCCAGATAACAATACTATCTTGACCCATGGTTGGCCCAACATACACTGTAATATTGGCCGAACAGGCTGTCCTAGTTGGCCCAATACCATTTGGCTCATTGTGCTACAGCTGACCCAGTATGTGGGCACGCCTCATCAAATTAGCTTCAAAATATACAACAGCATGTTTATTAAATAGCCAAAACATACAATTCGCGCAACATGTTAGTCTATTAAGCATTTAAGTTGGACTAAATCGAGCCATTCATGACGTCATGATTCTAACGTCATCATATGCGTCACGTAGTTGATTCTGACGTCATATGACGTCATATGATGGATGGATAGCCTGGAAAGGTCCATTATGATCCAACTGTAAATTCTGTACTGCTTTGTCAATGTTATCCAAATGAGTAGTTATATATATGGTGTTTCAAAACAGAACGTGGTGGGAGCTGCTGATCCACGATCCGCCGACTGGTCCAATATTTGATCTGGGAAACATAAGGTTAAGTATGGAAGCACCTTTATCGTGATAGATGGACATCGTTATCCATTACATTACCGTTTTAAGGGTGAGAAGCATGTAGGCCGCTTAACAGCATCCCATGGTCGGAATTCCTCTCCTCAACTTCAAGTTCAGAAATATCCAACCTTAGAGTGTGAAGGCCTAGATGTGCAGACTAGATGTATATTCTCCTCAGTCACAGATATCTCCTCGTTATTTTTGGCTTTATCATAGTATTTATCTATAGGCTTTCCAGCTTCATCGAATTTATGATGTACGCGGACCATAGGGTTACCTAGTAATGTCCCACCATTCACGAATACTTTATCTGAGATTTGATCCTGAGTTATGTTGACTACTCTCAAGTTAGGCGTTGTAGATCATCTGCTTAGGATCCTCAGGTGGATCGTTTTATGAACTGAGCCTGATAAGAAAACCAGCAATCGATACACATTGTTTAACTATATAAACAAAGCTTTCTCCGATGAGGTCCATCGGATGATCCATGAAAAATGTATCGGAACAATCAACACATCAATTACAACGCCTAACTTGAGAGTAGTCAACATAACTCAGGATCAAATCTCAGATAAAGTATTCGTGAATGGTGGGGCATTACTAGGTAACCCTATGGTCCGCGTACATCATACATTCGATGAAGCTGGAAAGCCTATAGATAAATATTATGATAAAGCCAAAAATAACGAGGAGATATCTGTGACTGAGGAGAATATACATCTAGTCTGCACATCTAGGCCGATACACGATGGGATTATTGAAGGTTCCACAGTTGTACTTTCAAGTATGGGAATCAGTCTGCCAATGAAAATTCTGGTAGACATCATTGAATATCCTCCTAAAAGAAAAGCGTACGACATAGCTGACTTTACTAACTCCTCACCACGGAGGTAATGTTCAGCCCAGCCATGATTCTCATGGGAAGATTGTGAGAGGGCGCATGACCTCCTCTTCACACTTAAATTTATTCAAAAGATTATTCATTCCAAATGTCCATTTGCAGACCAAGAGAAGACTATTTTTGAAAATTTACCAATGGAATGACTGGCTCCCACCGCGTTCTGTTTTGAAACACTCCTTTCATAACTACTTAGTTTTTATGATTTATTATATTATAAGCCAAGCGCTTACTGTCGGCTATCTAATTTGTTTGTCAAGATATAGGTAGCAAACAAAAAACTATAAAAACCCCAGACCCCACCTGTCCGGGAGAACTCCCACATTATCACTGGCCTCTGGCCACCCTCTCTCTCTCCTCTCTTTCTGTGGGTTTTTTTATGTGGGTTTGTGCCATGACTCCACACTGGGGGTGGTGGGGGGTCCCTCATTGCTCCTACCTGTTTTTTCTCTCATTGCACCCTACACTAGCGCGTACTCTTTGAATTTGTTTCGAACTGCATACCATCTAGCTGAGGTCTTTTGAGAGATTTGAACCATGTTTTTATTAGAATTCAGTGCTGTTATGAACTGAGCCAATGGGGAACTGATAACTACAAATAATGATATTTATCTTTTATGAACTGTTGTGCAATAATAGCAAACAGATTAATTGGACTGTTAACACACTGATAACTACATTTTGAAATTTCTGACAACAGTCTATAATATATATATATATATATATATATATATATATATATATATAAATATATATATAATATGGGCTGGCGTTACCGATTGTAATCTGTAGGTATATATTCCTTCTGCTCTGTGAAACCGGTGTGAATTCATGAATAATGAATGCATAGCCGAGATAGCTAATGCGTTGTTTTGTTTATATGTCGAACTACACTTAAAAATTGCCGGTTCAAATCTTGCTATGTATTATTAGTGAAATATTACTCCCAATCACATAAAGATTACACACACAACAGTTCTTAATGAATTAATACTATCATCACCTAGCCGATATGTGTATATATTTCCTTAGGATATTCATATCATAGATAGCGCATAACAAGTCATCAGCTAAATATAGGTAATTTTTTTATTAATGCATACATAGCCAAGATAGCTAATGCATTGTATTATATGTTGAATTATACTTTAAATCGCCCGTTCAAATCTTGCTATGTGTTATTAGTAAATGTTATTGAGAGTAAGAGTATTGCCAGATAGTAGATGATTGATGATGAATGATGATGATGATTGATCATGATGATTGATGATTGATGATGATGATTGATGATTGATGATGATTGGTGTTGATTGATGATTGATGATGACTGATGTTGATTGATGGTGATTGATGATGATGATGATTGATGATGATGATGATGATGATGATTGATGATGATTGATGATGATGATTGATGTGTATTGATGATGATTGAAGATGATGTTATGATGATGATGACGACTGATGATGGTTGATGATTATTGATGATTGATGATGATGATGATGATGATGATGATGATGATTACGACTGATGATGGTTGATGATGGTTGATGATTATTGATGATTGATGATTGATGATGATTGATGATGATGATGATGATGATGATGATGATGATTGATGATGATGATGATGATGAAGTTGATGATGATGATGATGATGATGATGATGATAATGATGATAAAGTTGATGAAGTCGATGATGATGATGATGATGACGTTGATGATGAAGTTGATGATGATGATGATGATGATGATGATGATATGATGATGATGACGACTGATGATGATGATGATGATGATCATGATTGATGATGATTGATGATGATGATGATGATGATGATGAAGTTGATGAAGTTGATGATGATGATGATGAAGTAGATGAAAGTTGATGATGATGATGTAGATGAATGATGTTGATGATGAACTTCATGAGCTTCTTGAGGAACTTCATGAGCTTCTTGAGAATGTTTCTGAAACTCTATCCATTGAGAATCAGATGCCCCAGCTCTTTTCTTCTGAAACTCCTCGTGGAAGACCCACTTCGTCCATGCTTTCCTAGCATTTGCCTTGAGAACAGGTTTGATGAGGTAGTCCTGATAGTTCTTGGAGGGGAACTTTAGAAGGTCCTTCAGATTACTCTCTAATTGCTTCCTACCTCTTTCGTTTAAGATGTGCTCAATAGCCTCCTTATGGCCAGTGGCCAACCCCTCCACTCTATATTTGGTGTGACCAGTGGTATGCCCAGCCTCATGGCTTTCGGTCACACGTGTACCGATCTCCTCTCGGAAGTAATCTGTGGCTCCAGTCTATATATCATCCAACATCCAGTGTTCATGATTAGTGTGGAGGTTGAATATGCCAGCCCACTTCCCGACCATTAGGAGATCTTTGGGATCAACCCTAGCCTTCTGGAGAGCTAGAATTACAGGACTCTTGGTCGATTTGAAGGGTAGGTTGAGTGACCTGCCCTGGGCACTGTCAAACAAAGGTAGAGTATCCGAGTCAATGATTCCTCCATACTACAGGCCGGTATAATCTCCTCTATGGCAGTCAGTATCTCCGCATCAGATGGAGGTGGGACCTTGGCTCGCTTGTGGATAACGTTGATGTCACGAAGTAGTCATCAAACCCTGTCAATCGACAGTTGTACTGGTTTCTTCTTCTTGGTGGCGGTGTGGCCACCAACTGGTTTCTTCTGCTCTCCAAAGACGATCTGCTGGAGAACTTTACCAAACATTGCCGTTTAAACCTGTATATGGCTAGACATTTAAACAATGCAACAGTACGTGTGGCATCCTGATGGAGCGGTTGAACCCATGACCTCGCACCACACTGATTCTCGAAGGGACTGCTTGACAGTCATTCGACCTAGTATCCATGATGCAAACCCTCTCTCCACTGTGGGGAACTACATCGACTTCGCTATTTCCGGACAGATCCACGAGATTAGGAGTATGGTGCTCAACTTTAAGCTCGAGAGCACTGAGGAGAAGAATGTAGAACTCCCGCAGATGGTGAGCAGGTGGGAGATTGTGCAGAACAACACCACCTTAGACACCACCTACATAAACGATGAGTATCGAGTCCTGGCTCCTCTAGCTCGTGGACCAGTTTACTATGCGAAGGGGAAATGCTACTATGCCGTCGGATGTAATGAAGGTTTTACAGTCAGATGTAGAAACGCCTGTTGCAGTGCCACTCTTCTCCCTCCTCGAGAACACACACGTTACCCCGGCCTTGATGCAGGACAAGCTGTTCCTTCGGGTGTACACTGAGCATCTTGATGGAGTAAAGATGACTTCTCCACGACTTCACGTCTGGCATGATGAGAATGACCAGGAACTAAAACGGGAATGTTCTAGACAGCGAATCCTACATGTAGAGCGAGAGTACCAGCAGGTCCAGGCCACAGATAACCAGCGCCTAAAGTTGATATTGCAACGGGGTGTCTCAGATTGTGTAGCTGTGGCAGTCTTGGTTCATAATGGAGGGGTGATCCAGCAGGTGGCTGAGCTAAATGACTTCAAACGTATAGTGCTGGGACCAATGTTCTCGGTGAGCTACGCAATCAGGCTGATTGCTGTCTCTATCGACAGGAAACGAAGTCATATGCCTTACTGCATTTAACCAGCAGGCCCGAGGATCTGGAGATGGCACTTGAGGGTCAGTACCACCTGGGATGTAAGAACATCTCACCTAAACCTAATAATGGCAACCGGCTTTTATGTTGGGAACTTGCTTAGGGAGCGAGTGGGCACTCGCACTCGCACAGTAGGCATGACAGTACTGTACTTCGGCTATGCCAAGGTTTGTGTATTGCACACCGCTGGTATTCAACTTGAGCACAGGTAGGGCTCCCACCGATATAAAACAGTCTACAACAGTCGGCCTCCTACATTACATGCGACTGCCTCTGTTCTGATAGCCCAGTAAAACACATCACAACCAATATATATATATATATATATATATATCGGCGACTACAGGAGGGAGGTGGGTTATCATATATCAGCGATCACAGCTACCACCGATTAAAACAGTCTACAACGTCGGCCTCCTACATTACATATATCTGTTTTGAAACACCCTATTTATAACTATTAAATGTTTGATAGCAAACAACACTGATGCAAATTAACAATGCTTGCCCAATGCATAATATCCAACCAATGAAGGAATCCAGTGTTAGCTATCCCCTGCCAATACCTATCTAAGTTCCACCCACGCTTTCCCTGTGTTGGGATCAATCGATCCCTGCACTCTCTAAATCGCAATTTCCAGATAACTATTCAGGTAAGCTGCTGAATATTTTGAAACTAATTTGATGTGGTGATAATCGGCAGAAACGGTGGCTTAAGCCCTTCAAACCGTGAAATCCCAATTTCCCTCTTTGTTAGAGGAGCTGCAGTCGAAATACATTTAATACCTTGGAAGTTATAGGAGCCTTTGGTCATAAATAATATGTCGTAGTTGGTCATTCTATTTCAAACTTTTAACAAGTGAAATACCAGTGCTTCGATTTTCATGTTGTTCAACATTTCGAAAGAAACTTGACTGGAAGCTGTCGGTCAAATTAGTTTCTAGATTTTCAACAGAATATTCCATACATCCTCAGAAAATTGGCCGTTCACGAGCTAAAATGTTATCGAGGCTAGCTTGCCGTGTTTAACCGCCTGATTGCTGGTTTCTTTGCAAACGACAAAATCCAGGGGTTGTATCTCTGGAGATACTAAATATTTTGAAAACAATTTGACTGAATGTTGTTGGTGGCTAAGCCAGCAACAACTATCAGCCAAATTGTTTTCAAATTATTCAGCAATTTAAGTGTTTTTGCTCATTGAATTTATTGTCTAGCGGCGTGCAATATTGCGCAACACGCTATATACGTAAATGAAAATTGAGGTTCAATTGAAAAAAATACCTGCTGCTGTGAATACCATCTGGCATGCTGGCTTTTGATCTAAATAAAGCGCTTCCGAGAGGATTAGAGGGTATGGATGAAGCCTATGTATCCGTACGCGCTCACACGAAATACCAGCCGTTAATTTATGGTGACTTAGTGGCATCCATGCTTATTAAAAGTTAATTGTATCGCAGATTATTAAAATCACTCAGGATCTTTCTTCTTCGTTCTTTCGTTCATTTTTATTCTTCGTAAAACATTTGCACCGCATCTCCTCTTACAGTTTTCACCCGATCAACTTCAAATTTGGTCGACTTCTGCTACTCACCCTGCAATCGTGTAATTGTGCTTTTATTTCGGATTGGCAGAAGGGTTTTCGAGCTACCCACCTTTGAGTTTGCAAAAAAGTCCCATAGGAAATATATGGGGATTTTCAATAACCGTCTTTGAAGCGCTACTACATCTAGAGATTTGATCAGATTAATACCATATCATACTGTGAGGGCGTTACACTTGGAGACCTGAAGATGTTGGCCTACCTAAAAGGTGATTTTGACCTTTGACCTTTGACCCCCAATGCATTGAAAATGGCCCATATGGAATGAACGGGTATTCTAAACATTGATCTTTGAAGCGCTACCACACCTAGAGTTTTTATCCGATCTCTACCATACATTGCTACCATGTGAAAATTCTGTCGTAAAAAAATACCAGTTTTCGAGGGTTTTTTCAGAAATGAAGTCAGGGGATGCCAAACGGTAGAAAAAGCTTTCTTCCGATTCTCTTCAAACCTGGCCAGAACATTGAGACACCTAAATAATTTCCAATAAAAACTTTAATATCTCCCTTGGGGTCACGGCCATTCATGAATAAGAATTTCCAAGGGGATTCTAATCATTGATCTTTGAAGTGCTGCCACACCTAGAGTTTTGATCGGATCACTACCATACATGGCCGCCATGTAAAAATTTTGGGGTTAAAAATACCGGTTTTCATTTTTTACAGAAATGAAGTCAGAGGAGGCCAACGCTAAAAAAAATTTGAAACACTTATTTTTCAAAAAATTTCAAATTTTTTTCAGCGTTGGCATTCTCAGTTTTCAAAATGGCCACCGAAATTTTATGAACTTCTAGGTCTTATATTGACTTGATTTGAAGCTGATCCAGTTTTTAAGAAATCAGATTTTCCGTGCCAAACATCCCCATAGTAAACCTATGGGAACAATATTTGAACAGCGTTTTTTCCTAGAGTTTTCTTCCGATTCTCTTCAAACCTGGCCAGATTCTAGAACAGTGAGCGATCTAAAGAATTTCCAATGCAAATTTTAATATCCCCTTGTCGCCAAGGTCATACACGAGTAAGAATTTCTGATTTTCATGTTTGGCATAAGCCTATAGAATTTCAAGCATGGATCTTTGATCTGTCACTACATCTAGCGTTTTCATTTAATAAGCACCAGCCGTGATCAATGGACTTAGAAGA